>CM042979.1:12500-1212500 GCA_023678885.1 Pogostemon cablin
TTTGACTGGGGTTTGCAAACCGTTGAAGTTTGGATTCGTCAGGTCATCAGAGAGCACCGGAGAATCGAAAGGATTGAAATTATAACATCCTGTCGTAGTTCTGCACCGTAAACTCAATGAGTCTCACCGAATTTTCGATGGTTAATTCCTGTGACTTTACTAACGATTATTTGCACTGATATATTCCAACTCTATGTAATTATTAGTATATTTCCAACTCTATGTAAAACTATTTACAAATTCACTTAGCTTTTGAAAGATTCAGCAGTGGATTTGTATATTATAGCAAATTTTGTTATTCATAGTCCAGAGGGTGATTGCTGGGTTGATTGTAATCCCCGTCCTTATAATTTGGGCTGCCACGCTTGTTTACTTTATCTGCCTCTGTCCACTTTACATAGGGACAAGACTAATCTTTTCTGGAGCATTTGGGTTATTGACCGTAAATTTTGATCATTGATGGATACTACTATTTGCTTGAAGTAAAACATTTAGAATGATTCTACTAAAACATATAGTTTGTACGTCGTGACAATGGGAGTGATTTGGGTTATCAATTACAAGCGTGGAGGTGTTGAATTGTAAAGGGATAGCATGACAATGAAAGCTTCTAGAACAAAATTACTGTATTCAGTTTCCAATGGCTTTACAAGCAGCACTCAGTTAGAGTTCTTTAGTCAGTACCAGACGATATGCCATCATGCTGATTGTATGCCTAAAAGTTGCTGTGAGAGTGGACTAAACATGTAAATCTTCTATAAGCCTTAGTAGATACTTGTAATAAGATTAGTGAAGTGGCTTATTGGCATGCCTTTTCTCTATGGATTTTCCCGCTGATGGATTCTGTTTGGAAATTTTGGCAGTTCCTATCATAATTTATGTGTCTCTGTTTACATGATCTCATTGATTGTTAAGGAGGGACTTTTGGGTAATGTCATGACTTAGCGTTGTATAAGTGTTCTGTATTATTGGACTTGATTTGTGAAGCAATCACTCCAATTGTCTTGCTTTAGTGCACATGCAGTGAAATTTAATGATCCTTGGTAGTGCTGTACAGGTGAAAGAGTTGGCTTCTCTTGTGAAAGACAATATTCCTAGCAAGCATCTGATTTTGGCAGTGGAAGATGCATTAGTCAATTTTCTTCACGATGATACAAGGTACAGATTTGGTATGTCGTTGAGAGGCTATAAGGAAAGAAATGAAGTTGATGTTTTATGACTGCATAACATCTTCTAAAATTTTGGCAGTGGAAGATGCATCTCAACAGCACCTTGAGTACTAATATATTCCTTATAGTAAGATATTTCTTCTCAACAGAACCTGGAGTGACTATATATGCATTTTTTAACCGAAGGAAAATAGATCTATCAAGGCAGGGCTGATTTCTCCTTCCAGAATTCAGCCCCTCAAAAGCAAGTTCATAATCATTCTTGCAGTTCTTCTGTGTGATTTTTTCTCGTGGAAGTTGTCTTCCAATCAACTTTATGAACACCTTCTTGTTTATATGCACTTTATGCCAAATAATCTACACCTTATTTACAATATTTTCTTGAACTATTAACAAATTCGCTTGTTTATCAATTTCTCTGCTCATTTTATGTAATTTTAGTATATTTTATGGTGTACGGAAGATGGATATCTGATTATTCTTCCATGACTTAATTTTTTATGAAATTATAATTCCATAGAGATGACTTTAGCTAAATAAAATATTCCTTTTGTAGTTCTCATGCAGTGCTTGAACTGGAACCTATGGATCCTTATAACCGCCTGCTCGTACACCGCCTTGCTGACATATTTGGGTATCTTTCCTTAAATTCTCTAACATCATCCATTTTTATATCTCATGTGAAACAAGGTTTGCTATGTTGTGTTTTACCAATTATGTTGACGTATATGGCAATGTTTTATGTAGATTTTGTCATCAATCCGTTGGTGAAGGAGAAGACAGGCATTTAGTTTTAGAATGCTGCTCGGATACATCGATGTAGGTGAAATAATGTTTTATGTTTTTCATTTGACGGATTTAATATTATTTTAGCTTGTTGACTTTATTTTGTCCATATGTTTTATGTTTTTTTTTTGTCCTGGGGCAAGATGATTGTGAATTTATTTTATATGATAGTGGGGGGTATTCTTTTGTGGGTTCCATGTTTGGGGCATTCAAGGGACGTGCTTGAGCATCCATGCCTAGTGCCTTTAGTGTTGAATACCTACAAATCATTTAGTCTACGCTCCAAAGAATTTATGAATAGACTTATATAGATTTCCACTTAAACCAGTGTCACATCAATTAAAGGAAAGGAATATTTAAGAATTATGTCAAAGAACTAACAAAATAAAATTAATTTATTAAGCATCAGGTTTTATTATAAATCCTGTTTAACAGATGATGTCTATTGAAAATTTACAATTTTTATACCCTCTGTTTCTTTTAAATCATTCAAGTTAAATAAGAACGGTTTTAGCTCTTCTTTTGGAGAGTTAAAGAGATATATACGCCTCTTCATTTAGGAACTAAAGCTACTACTCGTTGGCTATAACTATATAGAAGTCCTAAAAGACCTTGCTATGGATAGCCTAGACTTTGGAATTGTCATACTACTTTGACTTGGCCAAAAATCATGAAAGGTATCTACCGCAAAAGAGGATGCCTTACCTGTAACGCAGATCAAGTATTGGTGGAAGGATATCTTTTGGCAGTGGACATTATTGTAGCGAAACTTATACTAAAGAAAACTTGGGTTTATAATGAATAAGGACACCTTTTGTTTTGTGGAATAGAATTTACTAGTCTGGTTGTATATTTAATTCTTATAATTTTGAGAATCGCAGGCCTGGCATCCTTGTGAGTGATTTCTTGTTGCGCTCTGGTGAATTAAAATCTCCCATTACTTATGAGGTTTTAAGGCGAAAAGAAGAGATGCCAGGTATGTTATTGTGTTTGTCTATGCGGAAGTCTAGCAATTTGTTGCATTAAGTTTCTCTTTTCCAGTTCTTGATATTTTAATTTTGTGATCAATTCTCTCAATTTTAATCACATTTCATTAAGATTAGCAGTTACATCCTTTGGGTACAACTGATTAGGGCTTAGTTCTTAAAATGTGGAAATGCACAAGAACAGGGATAAATTTCCTTTGCTATCTTTTGAAGTAAAAGATGAAGTAATAATATAAATTGATTTTCAGTACCAAATGATTTGTTGTAAATTAATATTGAACTGTAATGTTATAGCCTAATATCTTGAACTGTGCAACCCTATCATATTTATAAGAAACCTCAGTGTTATGCAAATTTATGCATTATCCTGTCAAACAATGTGTGCCAGAGGCCCTAAATATGCACATAATCATTGATTCATTTTGTCTTTAGAATTTAGATATCTAAAACCTTGAGCTTATCTTTTGTGATTTAAGGCCTACAAATTTAAGTTTCGTTTTTGCTGGTGTATGCTTGCATTATTTTCATGAATTACACTTATAAAGATGTCTGAGAGCAGATTGTGTTTGCCTGTCTGTGCACTCTAATAGCTCTTTGCCAAATTCTGCTTCATTAAAGAGTACACATATTCTGGTTCTTTCAGGCCAGATCATTGACGGCATGGATAGATATTCTTTGGAGGAGAGAAGAGCAACTTATTTTGCTGCACGAGAAAAAATACAGTCAGCTGATATTTGTGACTCAAACCTGATAAAGCAGAGGCCAAGAAAGGATTCCACAGTTGCTCGTCGTATGATAACTCATGCTCTTGGCCAACCCAATAAAGTCATTAAACATGACCTCGGCTCAATTGATGGTAATGAATTTGTACAAACTGTGAAGGGTGTAAAACTCTTGTGTGTGGATGATAGTGACGTTCGTTCTAGTGACAATCTGGAAACAGAGTCACTCTATGTGAAACATTCAATACCATGCACTGTGTCAAAAACAAACAGATCCAGTGATTTAAAATTTTCAAGCAAAGAACCCCAGAAGAAGAACGACTCGAGACTAATAGAGGGAGGATCAACATCTGAGGGAAGTAGTTATGAAAACTCTTTAAAGAAAGAGCATATGGGAGCTGCAAAGAGATTGTTTGCTAATGCGTTGGGAGTTAATCTTAGAGATATCAATCCATCAAAGTTCTGTGAATCAAAGAAAACTAACTGCTGATCTCAGGTAATTACCTTTAAATGGAGTTCCCACTGTAATTGTAGTCTATCTTTTGGATTCGAACCTAATGTGCATCTCAGTATATTCTTATACGATCTTTTTTTCTTTCTTTTTTCGGTATTGGTGGTTTTTTTCCTAAGATTTGTGGAAGAAATATGGTACTGAAAGCTTGCGGTCTTCTGCCTTTGCCTCCAAGTTGGATTTGCAGACTTGAAACTGATCTAGTGGATAATGGAATTCGAGATTTGAGCAGCTTTCCTGACAAAAACGATGATGAAGTGTATATGAACATGTAATCATGTTTTTGCTGATAAACAAGTACATATTGCAGGGGTACGGTATGGATTTTTGAAAATATCTGTACCAAAAAAATCGGTTAAGATTTTCGGTTGTATGTGCAACATTATGGTTCGGATCAGTACAGTTTGTAATCACGGATTTACCACATGTGAATTATAAAAGAAACACTTAAATTATTTGGAAATTTAGAATTACTGTGAATTTAGAATTAATTGGATTCAATAAATGGAGTATTAATTTAGGTTCATTTTTTAAGTTTAAATATGATAGTAGATTTTAACTTTATATCAAATTTGTAAGAGTATGGAAGATGTGTATGATTGAGCAGTATTTGATGTGTGTAAGAGGTATGAGAGATTTATTTATATAAATAAATTATAGAATCTTAAATTCCTTCATTTTATAGTTATCTTTACCACGGTACATAGTTTAAGAAAAGTTGTTTTTTAAAAAATTTTAATAACTTTTTAAGTGTATGGGGGTATGGTGATTGTTTTTTATTTTTTGCTTTTTATGAAAATGTGCAAAATTTTATGGGACAACCCAAAATGAAAAGTGTGTCATCTGAAATGGGACGGAGGGAGTAAAATATAATTTTGTAAGAGTATGTAAGATGTGTATGATAAGAGTAGTATTTGATATATGTGAGAGGTATGCAAGATTTATTTATGTAAATAAGTTGCATAATCTTAAATCCATTCATCCCATAGTTATTTTCATCTACGTAGTTTAAGAGAAATTAATTTTTGTACAACTTTAATAACTTTTTAAGAATATTGTGATGTTTACTTTTTTTGGTGGTGAAATAAGTGGTGAACGGATGGTGAAAATAAGTGGCGAACGGACGTAAGCGAAAAGTGTGAAAATAAGTGTGAGACGAATGAAGTTATTTGGAACTAACATCCACCTCCTCCCTTAAGAGAGTAGAACATGAAAATTATACAAAAAGATTAGTTCCACATGCATAAATCAAATGTCTTTGGTCATTTTAACGAAAATACATGTCCCACAAAGGAGAAACAATAGGCAAAAGAATGAACTAATGGATTGAAGTATTCTTATACATAATCAATCACTCAATGAATAGCTTACAAATCTTCCAAACAAATAAATCAATTTCTCAGGCGCTAATGTATAAATCTTCAGCAGATCACTTAACCCGTTGCCATTTACGTACCCTGGGTATTTCAACAAGGATCAGCTTACATATGAAATGGAGCTTAACAAAATAGTAGTCCTTTTGCTACCTAAAAAGATGTGAAAATGTTCTCAAAACCATTACACCTAGTCTTCGCTGCAGTCTAAATAAAACTTGCGCAAGTAGACAAATTAATGCAAATAGTATTTCAAATTCATGTGTAGCCATGTCGTAAACAGCATATGCATACTACATTTACATACTTAAATATATTCATACTAAGTTCAAGTGAACATAGAAAGAGGCGAATTCAAATTGTATAAAATTATTTAATAGTACACCAAGCAAAATGTTGTCCCATTTACATCTGTTTGAAGTAGTCATGTGTGTCAATTGAGTATAGTATATAATAATCCAACTTGAATGATACATTTCAAACTATCAATGTTTATCTTTAATTGCTTTCATTCACCAATTGTTAGCAATTCAATATACTTTACTAGAGTATTTCACCATGCAGATATACATATATGAGCCTTAATTAGGCAATCATCGTGATTCTTTATTATGTTTCTCAATTACTATTTAAGAAAATGATTTCAAAATTGAAATGATAAATAAACATAAAATAATAATTCAACACAACTATTCCATTTATTGACATGTAAAACTGAGGCAGGTCAGAAGAAAAAGTATTATAGTTCATTAATCATTATGACAAGGTTATCATGTAATGAAAATGGCAAAAGAAAATTTATTAACTTCTATGAAATAAAATATAAATATGGTCCACTGTAATTACTTTTTGACTCAATGAACAAATATGCTCAGCTATCCTAATAATTAAATTGTTACAATCATAATTGTTACAAAACAGATACCATAATAAATTGTAGTGAACATGCTCATTTTATCAAACAAAGATAAAGAAATCCACCCTACCTCATTCACAAGAGTATTATCAGAATACCATGAAAACGATTTATAAGTAAATGACTCAGAGAAGACATACTGAAGCAACAGAAACTTACTGGCTTGCATGTTGAGAATGATGACTGCCTTTCAATGTTTATTGGAGCTTCTGAGGGGCAAGATCCGACCTCTTGACGACCATGCTCTGAGTCCAATTTCTGAAGTGATACATTTATAGCTAGTTCCAGTTAATTGATAAATTATAAATACAATACAGTATTATCAAATTACGGTCAGGGTTCTGAGGCAAAATCACAGACCACATTCTTATCCGGCAAGGTGACATGCTGGCTGAAACTGACTGCATTAGATCTATCTTGCATTCTACGTCTATGAGATGAACCTCTTTGATGTAATGATTTTGTCATAACACCAGTGCAACTTGCCTTGTTTGACTCACTTGTGCTATCATCCAATGAGCAAGATCCCCAAGTGTATCGAACATATTTCCTCAACTAAGCAATTAGATAACCAACAGTCCAATTGGTTCAAGAATAGATGACTCTGAACTTATCAAGATGTAGCATACAGCTAATATAATTAAAAGAAGCAAGCATAACAAGACCAAACCCAGATTTACAATTCTAGTACATTTCTAATTGGAGTAGAAAGCTCACTTTCTCCCAATGTTCATGCGCTTTTCGTCGACTCCTGATGTTCTTCATTATTCTATCCTCATTGCGGAGACGCGTGATTCTGTACTCACACTATAAATGCAAAAAAAAAAAAAATTAAGAATATCAAGAGCAACGGAGACTAATTTTTCTAAATTCTAAAACTTAAAATCATTTGAATGAGCGCTCAATCTTTCAGTAGATGGATTTACAGCAAAATGTACAGTACTTGAATCTCTTTTAGTATTTGTTTTGAGTAAGCTATGGTGTAGTTGCTCCTTGAGATACTAAAGTAGTTTGGATAGTTTAGGACAGAAAATGAACAATCAACATTTTCTGCGCCTATCCTTCTTAAGCTTTTCTCTGCCATAAACATATCCCATCATGCTGTGGCCCTAAGGCTGGATGAAGGGTGTTATGATATTCCAAATCAATTAGACAAGAAATGTGAAACCACATATAAGTGGTGGTCAGCACTTTTACTTTTATAGGAATAAAACATTAGCACCCTCATGACAATTTTCATGGTTGATGCATCCTCTAGAGAGTGTTTGGCAAGGTTTTGGTTTGCTAACCGGGATCCAGTTGTAAATCATGGTTGTTTTTCTATCATACATGACGTTTATTTATATTCTAAATAATAAAATTTCCTTTTATTTTAGCAATCCAATTTTCACAACCGCAACAATTCAATTATTTGTGGCTGCTTTACAAACAACCTTGTTTGCTTACATAATTAAAACAATTCAACTGTTCTGTTAACAATATCTACATATTCAAAGATATGGAAACCAATAAATAAATGGAAACAGAGAAAATTTTAATTAGATGGGGGAATACACAGATGGCCCTTCCTGGAGAAAAGAATAAAGATATGGAAAATCATTTGAGAGATATAGCAAACAACTTCAAAAAATATAGATTTTTTTTAAATAGATTGAGAGCTTTTCTTTTTTCAAGAAAAGAAAAGGACAGGGGGGCGGGGGGAATAAGATTAAGAAGATGCTGGAGAATTCAAATGGACGGAATAAGGGACAGAAGAAAACATAGAAATTAAAAAAATAAAAAAATCAAGAGCCAGCAAAAGATAATCTCGTGTGTTAAAGGACAATACTGGATACATTCCAATATTTGTTTATTGAGTAAATAATAATTCATTCATTATATTTATAAAGCCAATAAAACACATTAATCATAATATAATCATTTAATATAAATAATGAGTAGTTAGTTAGTAACATATAAATTATAATGATATGCCATTCACTCTTAGCCTCTTAACTGCTAATTTCAGTATAAAGTCAAATGTCATTTTACAAAAATCTCGCCATTAAAATTAATAAAGATTTCAAAATCACCACACACATGAATCATGCATCCTTAATGAGAACAGGGGTGGGGGGGAACTCTTAATAGGAAATGGATGTAGGCCTAATCCTTGGCCCACTCTAGGGGCAGCCCTTGGGCTCACCATCAGGTGAGCACTCTGGCAGCCTGTCAGCATCTATAAGGTTGGACCACTTTGTTAGAAATATAACTTAGGGAGACCTAACTTAACCCAAAACCACGGTCACCGTAAAGTGTGAACCCGCACTTATATGTCAGTACACACTTTCATATGGAATTCATGTGGTGTATAGTCACAGACAGTGTCAGTCACAAGAAAACGTAGATGACATTAAAGTTAATAATAGCAAATTGAACAGCTGCAAGATATAAGTCAAAAGCTATATAGAGATATGCTAAAGCGATATGAATGGGTTATATCTAGATGCAGTTATCAGAAAATAAATAATCAAACAAATTATACGAGTATCACCAGTTTATAAAGATAGTAAAACAAAAAAAAAAGAACAGCAGGCGAACATACTTGCACCAGGAAGCAGAAAAATACACCAATACTTATGCAGTAAAGGCCCCCAAGATCAGCAAGAAAGCTCACTGCAATTTTAGAAAATAAAGCAACATCAGATTATTGACTGAAAATAAGTAATGACTAGTTTATGAAAGCATTGATATTTCCAATCAACAAAAGCTCCAAACATAGCTGGATTATCATGCACAAGAAAGAACTGACTTCCTAATTCAATCTGGAGCTAAATAGTATCCTTCTAATTTTATAATATTATCCACAAGGACAATCTTGAATGATCCAGAATCTTTTTGAGGTTCTGGCTAGATGCAACATTAAATGTGAAGCATCAAGTTAGAAACACAATCTAACAGGGCCATAAATTATCTAATGTCTTCTTCGACAAACTATGTTCAGCATGCAGATGAAGATTTGAAATCAGAAATTTTTTTATTCTGCAATGATCGAGGCCTTCAAATGGCTACACCTGCTGAATCCTGAAAAGTAAAACTTTAAAGCCGAAGCAATTTACACGAGATTGAGGGAAATGGTACGGAAGAAAATGAAAAAATTTCTACAAGAGTTAACATGTATAATCTCCCAACTATTCTTCTTTATAGTCCATCAGAGTATTCACATTGTAAATTTATCAATCGATAAACACGTAATAACATGTATAAACATCTGCCAAAACCCAAGTGATCACATTGTACGATAGGATAGCATACAATACATAGATAACTCACCAGGTCCTAAAATATTTTGGTTGTCAATCTCAACAATATACGAAGACAGGAAATAGATACACAAAGTGGTGTTGATCAGTCCATCTATGGAGCTATGGAGCGATGCTTGAAGCTTATTCACATCACCAAAATATGAACCAGGAAGGAACTCATGAAATAATGGTTGGATAAGCTTTAAGTCATGTAAATTATGGTATACTCTAGGGAATAAGTTGAACTTCAGAATGTTTGGCACAGTTCCTCTATATGTAACTGGTCTGTCATCAAAATCACTGGCATTCTTCAGAGTCCCACTTACATAACTCATATGCTTCTTCCTGTCATTGTTTTTAGCAGTAAGGTTAAACTGAAATCCAACAGCAGTTGCTGGATTGTTAGGAAGATCAACAAACTGCCAAGAGACATAAGCAGAGTCTCTAAAAAGCCGACAGTGATTACATTGAATAGTTATAGTAGGCCCTGCTGTGGTGTTTAGACAAGAATAATTTGCAAACGTTGAAAGTGGAATGTCTCTGCGATCAATGAAGAGTGGATTTCCCGTGACTATAGTGCCCAGACCACGTAATTGCGCACAGCTCATACTGGAGATGGTAGTAATATTAATTTCCAAGTCATTCAAAAAAGATGCCAAATCTGGCCCATTTGTGGCTCTCACATTATGAACCTCCACACTTCTCTTCGATATGGTTTGGTAGAGCAACCTGTGGACTATAGCTGTTAATGCTCATATACTTAGTATTTAACTATAGTCATGGGTATAATACACAGAAGGATAACAGGAGAATCTAATTAAGTATTGCTAAAACTGTAATATAGCGCAAACAACCCAAAATAAATAAATAAATAAAATTGTTCATACAGTGTTTAATCATATGATTGCACAGACAATACAGACAGGTTAAAAGAGAATGACACTAAATGCTTGATAATCAATTCGAAAGAAATGTAATGCAGGGGTAATCTTAGTACTGACGCTGCAAACAACCCAATGAAGAGTATCCAACTAGCAATCGAAAGAGTTCCTCCAAGCTCCGTTTTCCGCTTAACGACAGGACTCTGATCGTGTAGCCAGTGGCGAGTGGCGAAGGAGATATCGAGGCGGCTGATCCACCACCGGATCTTGAACCAGGAGGAGCGGCCATCGGAGCCAAGGGGGAAGAGACGGAGGAGGAGGCAGAAGCTTAACCAACAGAGGAGCATCACCAGTGTGGCCTCCAAAAACACGGCCTGCGACTGAGTGAACTTTTTGATCGAGTCGAAAGAGAATATAGTCCCCGGAAATGTGAGCGCAAAGCCGTAGTCGACACCGGTGCTCAACACCACAGGGAGGCCGTGCTCGGCGAAGAGAGTGCAGCTATTGGTGCTCGAATTCAATATATAACCGGGATTACAGGCGCACAAGGTGCCGTTGTAGAGAAAGGCATGCGTAGGGCATGCCATAGCATATTCAAACTGCCAACAACCAACCACTTAGTCGAAGAAAAATCAGTCAATTCCGTAGATTTCGAAGAGGATTTTTGGGATGGATTTCGGGATGAGGGGGGGTGGGATTGCGTATTCAGAGGGGAACTGTGAAACAGTGCGGGAGAAGGTTCGGGGGTATGCTTTGGTTTTTCTTTTTTTTTTTGAGTGTATATTAGGTGCACTCTATTTCTTAATTTCAATTGTGCACCGGGTCTGACCCATTTTAAAATGGGTCATATAAAAACTAAAATTTCAGCGAAAAATCATTCTCAACCTGCTGCCTCTCTTTCATACGATTCTCTCTCCCTCCATCTGCTATTCTCTCTCTCACTCTACCTACGAATCAATCTCACACCACTACGATTCTCTCAACGATTTCGACGCTGCTGCCCTACGATTTCGCCACTGCTGGTCTGCGAATTCCGCCGCGCCGCTTGATTCCACTACAGTGCTTTTCTTCTGCGCAATTGTCGTTGTCCGCCGCGCCGCCAGAGGAAGTCGTTTCTCCATTTCTTCTTCGTTGATGTTTATTAGTGTTGAAGCCAATCAAGGATTCAATCAGTTTCTCCACTGTGAGGTGTGATTTCTTCTCTCTGCTTTTTTTTCCCTTTCCGTTAGCCATTTCTTCGGGTTATGTTTCTAAATTATTTCGCATTTCTATTTTAACTGGTTGGTGATACTCTTGGCTGTTGACTTTGAATTGAGTTTCTGATCCGGCATTGCTCGAATATACTGGCGAAATTTGTTGTATGATCTAATTTTGTATGTTATTTATTTTAGATTTTCTAGGTTATTTGTTTTAGATTTTCTTAGATCTATGGCATAGCTAGGTTTTGCTATGGGGGATGGATTGCATTATGGTTTGTTATCATTTTAAGTGTATATGTTTTCTCTGTTAATTATATATAGATATGGTCTGAATTGTACATGGGCATGATTTGTATAGTGGATTATTATAATTGTATATGTTTTCTCTGTTAATTGTATATAGGTATCGTCTGAATTGTACATGGGTATATTTGTATGTTGGATTATTTTAATTGTATATATTTTATCCGTTAATTGTATATAGGTATGGTATGAATTGTACATTGACATGATGAGTATGGTGGATTATTTTAATTGTATATGTTTTCTCCCTTAATTGTATATAGTTATGGTCTGAATTGTACATGACATGATTTGTATGGTGGATTATTTTAATTGTATATGTTTTCTCCATTTATTGTACGTAGATATATTCTGAATTGTATGTGCTCATGATGGGCATCTTGGTAGCATTGTGCATTCGCTGTGATGGATTTTTCTTTGTTGTATATGTTTTCTTTGTTAAGTGTATATAGATATAGTCTGAATTGTACATGTGTTTGATAAGTATGGTGGATTATTTTAATTGTATATCTTTTATCCGTTAATTGTATATAGATATATTCTGAATTGTATGTGGTCATGATGGGCATCTTGGTAGATGTGATGGATTTTTCTTTACTGTATATGTTTTTCTGTTAAGTGTATATAGATATGGTTTGAATTGTATATGTGCATGATAAATATATTGGATTATTTTAATTGTACATGTTTTATCCGTTAATTGTACATAGATATGTTCTGAATTGTGTGGTCATGATGGGCATCTTGGTAGCATTGTGCATTTGATGTGATGAATTTTTTTTACTGTATATGTTTTTCTATTAATTGTATATAGGTATGGTCTGAATTGTACATGGACATGAGTATGGTGGATTATTTTAATTGTATATGTTTTCTCTGTTAATTGTACATAGATATGTTCTAAATTGTATGTGGTCATGAGTATACTATGTAATAAGTATGATAAATTTGATTATATATTAGAAATATGATAAATTTGATTATATATTTGAAATATGAATTGTACATATTTTTCTCATTAAGTGTATAGTAGTTTCTACTAAATTGTATATTTCTCATTAATTGTATAAAATTGATCAACCATTTCATTAAACTCAGGACAGGCACGGAGACTTTACAGAAAAGGCAACTTACTAGAACTTGTTGATGCTTCTCTTGGCGATTCGTTTGACGAATATCAAGCAGAACGTTCGATCCATGCAAGACTGATGTGAGTGCAAAAGACCTCGTAAGATAGGTCAAGCATGTCACCCGTGGTGTTCATGCTTTAAAGTGAAGTTGAATTTTCTTAAAGACAAGAAACCTTCCTTCTTAACACATGGAGATTTTGTTTATGCTACTGAGAATACTTCTTATCAACTCAAGCTTAGGCAAAGCATGTGACCAGTGGTGTTCATATCTATAACAAATTATGTAATATTATATGATTTTAATGTAATTTCCCAATTTAATCACAAGCTTTTTGCAATTCTTTTAGTAGATTCACATAAATACATGATATTGTCCTCACTTTTGTAATTTTCCTAGTATACACGGATGAATTAGAAAATAATATAATTCTTCCAAAAAAAATATACAATAATAAAACTACACCACTAAATAAAAAAAAAGTAAATTCCAGAAGGTAAATGCATAAGGTACAAAATACAAAGTACAAGAAGTCAGCAAGCACAACAGTGCAAGCTAATTACAAAACTATGTCAAAAGTTGTCTAAAAATCGAACAAATAAAAATGGTGGTATCAATGTAACAACTAACAATCTAGCAAGTTGCAAACTTACAATTAAATAACAAAAAGAACATGATATATATCAAACCCCAGCATACTGTAGCTTTAGATGTTGAACCAGTGCAGTGGTGGACTTGCCTTCAAACCAAACGGTGGACCTAGTAGCTACACAGACTTAACTAAGAGGAACCGCAACATCCAACAAACTAGCACAATTTTGAAACTGGTAGCAATCGATTGCAGAGATTAGGAGCAGCATCAACAAATTAGTGTGGACCTTAGTTGTCAAAATGAACTTGTAGTGAACAATCCCAAGTTTACATGAAGTATCAAGACAAACATAATCACAGCAAAATAGAAAACAAGGAAAATATCAGCAATAAGGTAGAACATGCTTAGTTGTTGGAAGATGCTGTAATGTCTGCCCAACACATCTAAACACTTCATGTAGTAAGAACTCGATTTGAAGACTGACAGCCTTTTATGAAGCAAAAGGCTAGTCCAGTTCGATATCACTAGCCAAATACTCCCGAAGATGCCAGCTTGTCAGTCGTAGCTGCATTTTAAAGATAAAATAAAAGTAATGACATATTTCTTCATGATTTATTCCCTTTGTTTAAACAAAAAGTGCAGAGCAGCACAAGATGTTATCACATATGTAGGGAAGGTTTTCTCATCTAAGAAGGAAACCATATTATTAGGTGCTTAAAATAAGGTTCCTTCTTCATTTAATGAAGAACCTCATCAGAGGGTTAAGAGCTCAATACATTCAAAAACTCACGGTATAACTTTATAATCATTCCAATGTCTAAGAAAATGGTTTAATAACAAAGGATATTAGTAATGGTTTGCAGCACAAAAAAGATGCTTTAAAATGCTCAAACGACAAAAAGAAGGGCTACCTATATATACAACTTGATAACACAAACGTGAACGCATGCAATTTAGAGCACTACATAACAAATTGCAACATCAACTAACAAGGCAGTCAAAATGATAACAAGTGGCTCACCAAATGTGAAATGCAATGTGCTCATAAGAGCTTTATTACAAATCATGACAGAAACAGATGAAACCACCGACAAAATCAACGCACCAATCGTCCCCAAATGGAACCCTTTGTTCTCACCCATTTCACCTCCTTCCTTACAATCTGGAACAAAATGGTTAGTCACATATAAGAAATTCAAATTCAATTTAAGACGTCATTCGAACCTGAGATGAATATAGATGAAACGCGCGGAGGTGCGTGATCTGGAATTCAGTGAAAAACAAAGAGTGGTGGCTCCCAATTAGGGGAAAACTAGGAAGTCAGCATCAAACTTGTGCTTTTGTATACCTGATTATTATATATACGCACACACATGCATTACTTTTTGTCTTGAAGCCTCCAGTGTCTCCACACAGTCGCCGCTAAACCTACTTCCATCCCAATACTCCACCTTCGCTATTCGCAACGTCGACAAATATCGTGATTCAATTTTAATTACACACCTCATCTCCAAATGAATGATGTTAGGCGCCCGCACCGAACAAGATCGACGAATTTTCAACGAGGAATCTTCATATGCAACGAGATCCATGTAGATTAGCAGAATTCGAACAGTTTTTTTCAATAAAATGATTGAAAAGATTGGAGAAAATGGTAGAGAATGAGAAAGGTAGGGTTTCAATATTTCATAGGAGAGAAATGGAGAAGACGGCGGAAAGAGAGAAGAGATGGTTGATAGGGTTTCAGAAATGAAAAAACGGGTTAAATCATACTTTATATGTCGGGTCAAAGAAATGGGTGCAAGTTTGCAACCAGTTGCATGCTATAATTAACCTTTATATCGTGATTTTAGGGAGTTTCTTATTTTTACAAGTTTAATATTACCTCTGTCTCATGTCATGGTTAATTTTTATTTATATCGTGATTTTAGTCTATGTTTGGTTTGGGGTTGAAAATCATTTTGTGTTTTGAGTATGGTAGGTTTTAATTTTATATCAAATCAATGTATTAATTTATTTAAAAAATTAAATGAGAGATGAGAGATAAAGAAATAAATTACTTTTTTGGCACTGAAATATATCATAAACAAAGTTATAAGATCGAAGTGGATTTTACGTGGATTTTAGTTAGATCATCTGGAATGTGATTCAACAAATTAAATCGCATTTAATACAGACATTTCATTTTTCTTAAATTTTAAATAATTAAAAAACATAAATTAAAGCTACTCCCCCGTCTATCACAAAGGTATTCGTTTGTTTTTTGCACGTGAATTAAGGAGTATTGTTATTTTATATAAAGTGGTTAGTTGTATTAGCTAATGCAAACTGGTTGGAAGTTATGGGCCATGTGTGGATCCTTTTACTAAAAAAATAATATGGATAATTTAAGAGTGAACGATCAAAAATGACAAAATGAATACGTTAGTAATGGACGAAGGTAGTATTAAACAGCGTTGTTGCCTCCCAATCACCGAACCCGAAGCAATACGACATATCGACACTCTTCAAGTTCACACAATGCCTTACCAGCGCCTCCAGCCCCCTGGAATCTCAACCCGGAGCAGCAGCTCAATTCCAAGCACCGAAGTAAAAAAAAGCATTAAATTAACGTTAAATGGTGGTCTGTGGTAGTGCAGTAGCAATGAAAAATGTGGTCCGTGGTGGCGCAGGAGTGTTGGCGTCGCTGTATATAAATCCACCACATTCTTTCCACCACACATCCAAATTGCCTTTTGCATTGTGAGTTGAACACCCAGTTCTCCAGTTATCTACCATCGGCTCAACTTGCGCATACCAACAAGATTATTCAGTCCACACGATTATACCCTCTCATTAGGTTAAAAACAGATATATTGTTGGATTCTGAATTGGGTCTCTCTCTGGAATGGCTAGTTGGGTTTTTATCAAAATGTGGTTTGAAGCCACTCCTGATAATCTATACCAAAGTAGCAATTGGCTAATCCCTCTCTAATTCTATCCCCTCGAAGCTGAGAACCTCGAGGACGAATCAAGGGTTTGGTTCTTCGTTCCGTTTATCTGAGTAATTTGAGAAATTGGGGGAGTTGAAAGTGAGCGCACTGCTGAGAATTTCAGGAATTGGAAGTAGAGGAAATTTAGAGGGGGGAGAGATTCACGGTGGCAAATAATTCCACCCAGCACTGCCGCTGATTTGTCATTTTGTAGTTGGGATGACCAATTCAAAAATTTATCGAACCACAGGGAGGAAGGTACTAGAGCTTAAGCGATATCACGTTTCTTATAATTTTATAGAGACGAATCATCAAAGGGTTGGTTGTTTAAACAAGTAATTAAAAGTAATCAAAACAAGTAACCAAGCAATGAACAAACAAATGAAATAGATAAATGAAAGGTGGTTTTTCAAATTGAACAAAAGTGAGATTAACAACACTTAAGTAGTGGTAATTCTTCGATTCATGCATTAAACTCATGTGTGTCAAGGGTTGAAGACTAAGGGCCAACACGAATTCCACCTAAGCTTTCTCTCAGAATGGATAAGATGTAGATCCTTTACAAGGTCTCAAAATAGCTCTAAGGTTAGTTCTCAATCAAACAATTCCAACTAGGTACTAAACTTGAAGTGAGAGTCCCTTCACATGATTAATTGACCTCTCGATCTAACAAATCACATATTCTATCAAAGGGTTCTAAATTCTAAAGGATTTCTCAATCTCTTTATAATTTATAATGCACATGAAGTGTTTGATGAAATGATTCACTTAATTATCCTAAGAACATAATTGATTTCTCAATCTAATCACATATTTAGAACAACAAAACACACAAATCATCATCAACATCAAGATCTCAAACATCAATGATGGAAAATCCATTTACCCAATCAACACATAATTTAAATACATAAATCCAAAAATTATCCAACAACCATCATGTTGCTAATCTCATAAGGGAGATTAGCCTACCATATTCATAAGAAAATTAACATAGATAATTAAATCCTTACAAATCAAGACAAAACTATGAGGTTTAGTACAAAGTATAGATGAAAACTCCCTTGAAGTGCTTCAATGGTGATCTACTTCCTTCCCTTGAAATTCTCTTCTCTTCCTTGTTCCTTTTCTTCACTTGGATGAAAATTTTGATGGTGGGATGAAGATAGATGGAATGGATGGTGAATGGATGAAAGGAGTGGTGAAAAAATGAAGGAATTGTGTGTGATGTTTTTACTGATTTTCGCACCTACAAGGCTCGTGTGCTTGCACATGGCCTGAGTCGTGTAAGGGTTTCTGATCAACGCTCAGCTTCAGACAGCACACGGGTCGTATGCTGCACATGGCCATAGGAGTGGGCGTGTAGATTGTTCAGGCGCCAGCGCACGGCCATCTCTTACAGGCCCGTGCGCTGTACACGGGACGTGTGTCTACACACGGCTCGTGTACCCTACACGACTGGACGTGTTTGTACTGCAGTGATTTCTTCTTTCTCCCAACTCCGTATTCGCTCTGTTTTTATCTATTTTTAACACGTTTAAGCTCATTTTCACATATTTTCATAAAAACACATAACACAATCAAATAGCACATAAAAATTGATAAAATACTACGAAAATGGATATTAAAATATACTAAAATCTAGGTAAAATATCACTAATCAGCCGCCTCCGTTTAAATTGTCTGATATTAAAGTAGTGTCATCTGGAAGGAGGGAGTGTGTAACAACAAAATTTGTATTTATTGAATAATAAACACTAAATAAATTACAATGGTAATCTGAGGTTGATTGAATTTGAGAAATATAAGAAACAGTTTCTATCTATCCTCTTATTCCTCTCTTGAGTTAATGATGAGTGTTTTCTCAACACACAATTTAATCCCCAAGTATGAAGGATATCAATTATAGTTTCAAAGGTGACCAAGTTATATATCGAACCCAAGGGACGGATAAATATCAATTGAATTATGTTCTAGTAAATTATTACTATGTTGGAAAATATAATGGTTTTGATTTGAATTAAGTAATAACTAATAACAAGTAAAGCTAACAAGAAGAAAGATAGTAGGTTGTGATCAAGTAAGATGATAGGTAGCTCGTCAGGTCATCCAATTCCACTTATTAATTCATACTTTCATGTGACGGTGTCCGACTCTACCTTGTGGTTTATGGACGCATTACTAAACCATGCAAATTCACTCTATAGACATAAGTAAACATGCGTATGACACGTGTGAATATCCTAGGAGCAAGAGATATAATTCACCCCCCTTTCTAGGTACTATCATAATCAATTATTTCCCGTGCACTTAGTACTCTAACCCGATTTGATCTCCCTTTATAGGTACTATGAAATTATACTTTTTATCCTACTTATTAACCCGAATATGATTCAATTAACAAGTATTCATATAAGATAGTTCTAATAAGACTTCGGAATCCCTTCACTTAGAATTATAATATTAAAACCCTGCTCAGCAGTGAACGCACTCAATCAATAACCACGTTATGCATTCAAACTCTACATAACAAGTATTGATGCATAAAACGACCGTGAGTATGGATTAAAAATGCGCAATCTTATATAAAATAAACCACAAGTAGTGTTGTACGGAGTTTACACATGAAAGATAAATTAACTTTTGAAACTTTCATAACCCTAGAACTACCGAAGCGGCTCTAGCCCATGGTTAATCTAAGAGCAATCATGGTTAGATGGACTGATCTTACTTGAATCTCCAGCGAAACCTCTGTCACAGCCCCTCCGAATGATGGAAGATCACTCATCTCTCCAATCACGTCCTCTTATCTCTTGTATGATTCTCGTGATGATCAAAAGTCTCCCTCATGTACTGCATGAGCCTCCTTTTAAACTTGTAATCACGTCTTTAGGGCTTGGAATGAGCTTTTCAAGTGATCACACGCGTTTAGGCCTCGAAAATCCAGATATGGTAAGTTTCCGCACATCGGTTCAACCTCAGCAACAAGTCAAACCACTCATCACAGATCTAACCACAGGTCGAACCACGCTACTGGAAGTCTTCAGCATCCAGTTCGACCAACTGAACAGGTCAAATCACAGCGACGTGGTCGAACCAGCTCCTCTGTGAATCGATTCGACCACGGTTCGACCTGTTGCCCAGATCGAACCCTCCCATCGTGGTCGAATCAGCCCTCTGTACAAATTATGTCATCGGTTCGACCTATTGGACAGGCCAAATTGGCCTTCTTCAGGTCAAACCGAGCCTCCTCTTCACCTATACGGATGGCTTCGACTTCGTCTATTCAATTCTTGACACTTACACTCCAATTTCACTAGTAAAACCACTCAAATAGCTCCAACAACACCTGATTCCTGCTCTTTCACAATATATATAGGTTTTTCACCTATTTCACCCTTCAAACTCTCCAAAATAGCATAAATTCCGGTGTTAGACTCATGAATTTACACACTTATCAAACCCCAAAACTTACATGTTGCTCGTCCCAAGGCAATGCAATCAAACCAAGGAATCGTGTATAATTCACAAGAATCATCAAGTACAAAACATATTACACATGCAACTTCATCAATTTAAAAACAAGTATATCCTGCATCATACATATCATTCATGCAAAACATCACTCAATCATAATACCATTCGGAGTACTAAGTCATCCAGCTCAAAAGATAAGTGTTTACTATCTCACTTAAGTGCTAATCGCACTTAACAGGTTAGTGTATACGCTCATACTCAATCCATATTCACGCGTAACCATAAGCTTGGCAAAGTTCTCAAAAATCAACTCACAATCAACTAATAACTAGGATCACAAAGGAATTGTCTTTAGGTTGTAATGTTGGCTCTTTGGAAAGGGTAGAAAAATTTAGATAAGTGACTCAAACACTAGTAGAGAGTTACCTTGGAGGTTCTTTCTTTCTTCATTCGGCTTCATATTCTCCTCCAATTCTTCTCTTGCACTTGCAATTTTCGAATTTCCTTCTCTTTCTTGCATCAACATCATTCTTCTTTTGATAACTCGGGTACCGGTTGTAGGCACTACCCTTTTTTAACAGCAATCGGGGTACCAGTTTCAGGCACTACCCCTAAACAAGATTTAACCATGTACTCTTCTTACTCTACTCAACCTCATTCCATCTTTCTTTTTTCTTCTTGCAACACTTATTCACCTCAACTCTCTCTACCAATGAATAGGGTATTTACAAAGCTCAAGTAAAGGTAAAATAAGGCTCTTTTATTTGGCTTACCAAAGAAAAAGGTTTTAACGGCTCAAACGGGGTTACCAAAGGTTTATAACTAATAGGAAGGTAAATTTTGGCTAAGTAACTCAATTAATCAAGAATGGCCTAAGATCATGTCCTAGCAATTCACCAATTGTAACTTTCACACAAGACTCCAAGCCAAGTTCTAGAATACGTTCATATGAATGATTCTCTCAAGAATAAACTATCATGATCAAGCATGAGTAAAATGCTTAAATCCTCACATAGGTAAATAGAATCCTAAGTACTCCTCATAGCACGTAATCAAGATCAATTCCACACGAATTCTACATACTTATCAAATTACACATGCTTCTCATCAATGGAAATTAACACATGAACATATGAATGCACAAAAATCCATCAAACCCATATACCAAATCAAATCATACAAGTATCTCTACAATCCCCACTCATGCAACATAGTCTATCCTCACCATCCACTTCCAAGATCAAATATATCAATTTAGTATATGTCATATGCTACAAAAAACCAACTTCCCTAACAAACGATACAAAGAAAATATTATACATCCGGTGCTTATTGAGGTAAGTACATCACAACCCCCCCAAACTTAGTAGAAATGATAAGTGAGACTAAGTTTGCAAAGAGATGTAATTGCCGATAAGTAAGCACTTCAAATATAAAAATTTCTTACTCACACAAAAGAATTAAAGCAATAAACAGAAGGAAAAGCCCCCAACAGGCACTCATATTTAACGTCCAAGAGTCACGACGGTACCAAATCAGATCAAGGTATCTTCAAAGATGACGCAAGCATCATACGGAAACTTGTAATGCTTCAAGCAATGCACATTCGCCGCGATAATGTCTCCATCTTTGTCAAAAGCTCAAAACTCCCTCCTCCACAGGCTCTATGAATCATGAACGGTCCCGTCCACTTCGACTTCAATTTTCCTGCGAAAAATTTCAAACGAGATTTAAAGAGTAATACCTCATCACCTTGCTTGAACTCTTTGTATGAGATCTTAGAATCATGCCACTTCTTCATCCTTTCCTTGTAAATCTCCGAATTCTTGTAAGCACGACTCCTAAACTCATCAAGTTGATTAATGTGGGTTATTCTCAACTCTCTCACATCCTTAAGAGATAAGTTCAAGCTCCTCAAAGCCCAAAAAGCTTTGTCTTAGATCTCCACAGGCAAGTGGCATGGCTTTCCATAAACAATTTGGTACGATGACATATCCAACACCGTCTTATAAGCAGTACGGAACCCCCATAACACATCATCAAGCTTCATAGCCCAATCTTTCCTATTGGTTCCTACTACCTTCTCCAAAATTTGCTTCACTTGACGGTTAGAGACCTCCGCTTGCCCATTCACTTGAGGATGATAGGGTGTAGTGACCCTATGCTTAACACCATAATCCTTAAGCACCTTTTCCAGAAATTTATTGATGAAGTGAGAACCTTCATCACTTACTAGTGCTCTAGGAACTCCAAAGCGGGCAAATATATGCTTCTTCAAAAAAGATATGACAGTCCTTGAATCATTCAAGCGAGTAGAAATGGCTTCCACCCACTTAGAAACATAATCCACAGCTAAAAGGATGTAGAGAAATCCATTAGATGGAGGAAAAGGCCCCATAAAATCGATTCCCTACACATCGAAGATCTCCACAACAATGCTCGGCTAAAGCGGCATCTTGTCTCTCCTACTTATAATCCCCATACGCTGACATCTATCGCATGACGCCACATAGGTTTCACAATCTTTAAACAAAGTAGGCCAATAGAGAGCGGACTGAAGTACCTTGGCTGCTGTCTTTGAGCTCCGAAGTGCCCCCCGTTCAGTTGTGTATGGCAAAACTCGAGAACACTCTCCATCTCTATCTCGGGCACATACCTACGGATGATAGAATCCGTACATATTTTGTAAATAAATGGATCATACTATATAAAAGTCTCAACATCTCTTTTGAATTTGGCAAGTTGATACCGGTTGAGATCTCTCAGAATTTCACCCACGGTAATGTAATTGATATAATCTGCATACCATGGATCTACCCCTTGTGCAGCAACCACACATATTCGTTCAGCCCCTTCAACGAACACAGCCATAATCTTTTCATCCGGGAACATCTCCTCAATATACTCAAAAGAATCATCACAATGCTCCCTTATCTCTAACCTCGATAAGTGATCAGCCAATACGTTCTCCGTACCTTTCTTATCTCGGATCTCCAAATCAAACTCTTGAAGTAGAAGAATCCATCTTATGATTCTCAGCTTTGTCTCCTTCTTTTTCATCAAGTACCAAATCGCAGAATGATCGGTGTACACTATAGTTTTCATGCCAACCAAATACTGTCGAAACTTGTTGAATGCATACACTACAGCTAAGAACTCTTTTTCAGTCACAGTGTAGTTCTTTTGTGCTGCATCAAACGTCTTACTCGCATAGTAGATGGCGCAGAACTTCTTCTCCCTCAGCTGCCCAAGCACCACTCCAAGTGCTACATCACTTGCATCATACATAAGTACAAATGGCTGAGTCCAATCCGGTGTGATCAAGATAGGTGCAGTAGTAAGCGCCTCTTTCAAAACCTGAAAAGTTGTTAAACATTCATCATCAAATACAAAAAGAACATCCTTTTTAAGTAAATGAGACAAGGGCTTGGAGTATTTTGAGAAGTCTTTGATAAATCTTCTATAGAATCCGGCATGTCTAAGGAAGGACTGCACTCCTCTTTCATTGGTCGGTGGTGGAAGCTTCTCAATTGCCACCACTTTAGCTCTATCCACCTGCAATCCCTTGGCAGAAACATGATGCCCAAGAATAATCCCATCTCTCACCATGAAGTGGCACTTCTCCCAATTCAAGACAAGATTCGTTTCTTGATATCTCTTCAACACAGTAGCTAGGTTAGATAAACAAATATCAAAGGAGGAACCAAATACAGAAAAATCATCCATGAACACCTCCATGATCTTCTCTATCAACCCATCAAAGATTGCCATCATGCATCTCTGAAAAGTAGTAGGTGCATTACACAATCCAAATGGCATCTTTCTAAAATCAAAGGTCCCGTAAGGGCAAGTGAAGGTCATCTTTTCCTGATCCTCGGGAGAAATCATGATTTGATTATACCCCGAGTATCCATCCAAGAAATAATAGAACTCATACCCTGCCAGACGATCAAGCATTTGATCTATGAATGGAAGGAGAAAGTGGTCTTTGCATGTATTTTCATTCAGTTTCCTGTAATCAGTACATACACGCCATCCCGTTGGAATCCTAGTAGCTATTGCCTTACCATCTTCAGTTTTCTTAATAGTCATGCCCCCCTTCTTAGCTACAACATGCAATAGACTCACATGGGGACTATCACTAATAGGATATATAATACCGGTATCTAACCACGCTAGGATTTGCTTTCTAATCACCTCTTAAATCGTGGGATTCACCCTCCGCTGATTTTGGATACTACTCTTTGCCTCATCAAACAACCTTATTCGATGCATGCAATATGAAGGATTAATACCTTTTAAATCATCAAGAGACTACCCAATCGCAGACTTGTACTGCCTAAGAACATCTAACAACTCCTCAAGTTGATCATCATCAAGGGAAGAAGATACTATTACCGGATATTTTCCATTGTCACCAAGGAAAGCATACTTCAAGTGTTCCGGTAACGGTTTCATCTCCTCTTTCCTTTCTTCCATCGGAGTGCTCTCTTGATCCAACGATAAGTACTTCCTAGTCCACTTCACTTCCTCAACTTTAAACTTCTCCAATTCATACCTGACATCACCCAAAGCAAGTAAGATTTCAAGATATTTAATACATATCTCATTAGAAAGATCGTCAAGCTCCATAGTGGGATAAGTAAGAGACTCCATCAAGCATGTCTAAAAAAGATCCTTAGACAGGATCAGAGACATATCTTCCTTCACAATCTCCTCCACCACATCAATACTATTACATTGTGACTCCATAGGCATCTTCATTGCTTTGTCAAGGTTGAATAAGACCTCTTCTTTATCCATCCGCAACCTAAGCTCCCCTTTTTTAACATCAATCATGGCCCCAGCAGTAGCAAGAAAAGGTCTCCTCAAGATAAGAGGGATATTATCCTTGTCATCGTCCATCTCAAGCACAAGAAAATCCACAGGAAAGACTAGTTTCTCCACTTTGACAAGAATGTCTTCAATGATACCTTTCGGAAACATCATCGACCTGTCCGCCAATTGTAGAGCAACTGTTGTAGGAGTTAACTCCCCCAAACCAAGCCTTTGAAAGATAGACAATGGCATCAAATTGATGCTTGCCCCAAGATCGCACAAGGCTCGTCGTGCTGGCCCTTTTCCAATCTCACACAAAATAGTGAAGCTTCCCGAATCCTTCATCTTCTGTGGTAGCTTCTTTTTGATAATCGAGCTGCAATTCTCAGACAAATTCACCATTTCAACTCCATTCAAACTCCTCTTCTTCAATAATATGTCCTTAAGGAATCAGACATAGTATGGCATCTCTAATATTGCTTCCGAGAAAGAAATGCTCAAACTTATCTTGTTTATGATCTTTGAAAACTTCTTGAATTTCTCTTCCAATCCCTTCTTCATGAGCTTGTAAGGAAACGGCGGAGGTATCTTTATTTTGGGGATGCCCCATTCATCACGTTCAACCTTCTTCGCTTTCTCCTTTTTAGCTCTCAATCGCTTGGCTCTCTCCCACTTCTTCTCTGCTACAATCTCTGTAATTTATTCACTCTGAACCACTAGAGTAGCATCCACATCATAGAGAGTATTTGGTGCGAAAATAGGTATGTTTCAGTAGGGTTCGACCTGCTTGACAGATCAAATCAGGTACATAGTGGTCGAATCGATCAACTGGAACTCGGCTCTCTCTCTGAATTTGCGATTCGACCTAGGTTCGACCAGATGGCTTGGTCGAACTAATTTTCCCCAGGTCAAATCAGCTCACTGTATGATTTCTGGCCTCCGGTTCGACCTGGGTTCGACCAGATGGCTTGGTCGAACCAATTACATCGTGGTCGAATCGATGCTGCGATAAAACAGGGTACTTCGCAGAGTGCGGTTCGACATCGGTTCGACCTGATGACCAGGTCGAATCAATGTTGCTTTGGTCGAACTGATCTTCTATTAAAACAGAGTGCTCTGGATGGTCTGGTTCGACCAGAGTTCGACCTGTGGGCCAGGTCGAATCAGCTGAAAGTTGGTCGAACCGATGTTGCTTTGCTTTCTGATTATGTCCAGAGCTCCGATTCGACCTGCCATTTGTGGTTTGACCATTTGTGTAGGACGAATCATGATAGAATCGAGGCCTAGACGTGTCCAAATTTGATTCTGACCTCATCGGTCCCTCGTACTGCTTCCCGACCTCAGTGTGATGGCATTGCACGAGTTTGGATTCTCAATACTCTGAGACGGAAGCTTCCCCTTCTCTACAGATTAAGTCAATGTATTCACATTTTCTGCTATTGTTCCCATCAACAACGTAAGATCTTTAACTTGAGTAGACAAATCCTTGTGATGATCATCGATCTTCTTCTCAAGTTTAGCCTCAAGGCTATTCACTCTTTCATCATTCCTTGCCATGTACCTGTTCTCCGTATCCTCAAAATCCAGCTTTTCTTCTTCTACTTTCGCACCCGGATCAACACCCATCGGAGGTTGAACTGCATTGTTCGGATTGCTCCATGAAAACTCCGGCCTCCTAGGCTGTTGATAGTTACTCGAGGGACCACGATTGTTGTAGTTCCCTTGATAGTTCTTGTTTCCTTGATTAAGGTACCTAGTTCCTTGAATACTTTGACCCATGGCATAGTTTGCCTCTTCCAACTCCTCTTGGATTGTTCCATCATTCATTACTTCCTGCTGTATGATTGGTACGCGCTGAGATATATCGTTGATTTGCTTTTGTTGCAACTCAAGTAGCTTGTTGATATTCGACAAGCAAGAGACGATCTCATCTTCTCTAATTGTTTTCACCATAGCATGTTCAACCTTAGCCACTTTTCCAAGGACGTAAGTACCTCTAACTCTATCAGTTGGCCAATCTCTCGAGTTCATCGAAATATCTTCAAACAACTTCTCGGCCTCTACGGATGACTTAGTAAGCAATGCTCCATTAGAAGAAGCATCCAATAACACACGTGAATCACAGTCTAATCAATTGTAGAATATGCTGATATATTGAGCTTTAGATAGCCCATGTTGAGGACACTCACGAAGCATGTCCTTGAATCTGTCCCACGCTTCATGAAACTTCTCTCCTCCACCGATAGCAAATTGGTTAATGTCTTGCTTCATCTTGAACACCTTTGAAGGTGGCATGTATCTCTCCAAGAACCTTAACTTCAACTGCTCCCAAGTGGTGCACTCAGCTGCGTTTATAGTATCGTACCAATCTCTCGCCTTTTCAGTAAGCGAGAATTTGAACAAAAGGATCTTCCTAGCATCTTCATGTTCTCCTGTGTCTTTTTGAGTACTTGCATAGCCCAAGAACTTGTTTAGATGCTGCTGCGGATCCTCGAAAGACCCTCCTGAAAAGGAGTTCCTTTCTATCATGCTAATAAGAGCGGGGTGAAGATCGAAGTCCGCATTAGCCCCCCTCGCTCCTAGAAGCCCAAAATGTCCAGCCCCGTTATTCTTGAAGACTTCACGGATGGCCAAATTATCCGAATTGGCCTTTCGTTCGACTTCCTTTGCTGCTGTGATTGTATCAACCACAGTTTTAGTCGCTTCCGAGTTCAGTTCTCCCACTTCAACTCTAAAATTCAGAGCTGTAGTTGGTTCTTCTTTCTTAATCTTACTCTTCTTCTTCTTCTTCTTCCTCGATGATGCTCCGATCTCAGGATTATATGGTTCTAATTCACCTTTCTTTGATCTCATGAGCATACACCTGAAAAGAATATGAGTTAAAACAGTAAAACAAGAAAAATAATCCTAATAAACTAAAAATAACAAAAAGATATTTTAAGCCATCCCCGGCAACGGCGCCAGGAACTTGATGGGTATTTTCTCAACACACAATTTAATCCCCAAGTATGAAGAATATCAATTGTAGTTTCAAAGGTGACCAAGTTATATATTGAACCCAAGGGACGGATAAATATCAATTGAATTATGTTCTAGTAAATTATTACTATATTGGAAAATATAATGGTTTTGATTTGAATTAAGTAACAACTAATAACAAGTAAAGCTAACAAGAAGAAAAGATAGTAGGTTGTGATCAAGTAAGATGATAGGTAGTTCGTCAGGTCATCCAGTTCCACTTATTAATTCATACTTTTGTGTGACGGTGTCTGACTCTGCCTTGTGGTTTATGGACGCATCACTAAACCATGCAAATTCACTCTATAGACACAAGTAAATATGCGTATGACACGTGTGAATATCCTCGGAGCAAGAGATATAATTCACTCCCCTTTCTAGGTACTATCATAATCAATTATTTCCCGTGTACTTAGTACTCTAACCCGATTTGATCTCCCTTTATAGGTACTATGAAATTATACTCTTTATCCTACTTATTAACCCGAATATGATTAAATTAACAAGTATTCATATAAGATAGTTCTAATAAGACTTCGGAATCCCTTCACTTGGAATTATAACATTAAAATCCTGCTCAGCAGTGAACGCACTCAACCAATAACCAGGTTATGTATTCAGACTCTACACAACAAGTATTGATGCACAAAATGACCGTGAGTATGGATTAAAAACGCGCAATCTTATATAAAATAAACTACAAGTAGTGTTGTACGGAGTTTACACATGAAAGATAAATTAACTTATGAAACTTTCATAACCCTAGAACTACCAAAGCGGCTCTAGCCCATGATTGATCTAAAAGCAATCATGGTTAGATGGACCGATCTTACTTGAATCTCTAGTGGAACCTCTGTCACAGCCCCTCCGAATGATGGAAGATCACTCCTCTCTCCAATCACGTCCTCTTGTCTCTTGTATGATTCTCGTAATGATCAAAAGTCTCCCTTTTGTACTGCATGAACATCATTTTATACTTGTAATCACATCTTTAGGGCTTGGAATGAGCTTTTCAAGTGATCACACGCGTTTAGGCCTCAAAAATCCGGATATGGTAAGTTTCCGTACATCGGTTCGACCTCAGCTACAAGTCGAACCACTCATCACAGATCTAACCACAGGTCATACCAAGCTACTGGAAGTCTCCAGCATCCGGTTCGACCAACTGGACAGGTCAAACCGCAGCGACATGGTTGAACCAGCTCCCCTGCGAATCGATTCGACCACGGTTCGACCTGTTGCCCAGGTCGAACCTTCCCATCGTGGTCGAATCAGCCCTCTGTACAAATTGTGTCGTTGGTTCGACCTGTTGGACAGGTCGAATTGGCCTTCTTCAGGTCGAACCGAGCCTCCTCTTCCCCTATACGAATGGCTTCGACTTCGTCTCTTCAATTCTTGACACTTACACTCCAATTTCACTAGTAAAACCACTCAAATAGCTCCAACAACACCTGATTCCTGCTCTTTCACAATATATATAGGTTTTCCACCTATTTCACCCTTCAAACTCTCCAAAATAGCATAAATTCTGGTGCTAGACTCGCGAATTTACAAACTCATCAGTTAACTTTGGTTGCATTTTTCAATTTTTTGAGCCGGATATTCAGAAGAAGCTTGTTCGTTCTCGGGCTTGAAGCTTATAAACGTTTACTCGGAGGCGTCGAGCCTTTGTTCAGATCAAACATTGACTTGAAGATTTATTATGAAGAACGTTGTTCAATTTGGTAGAACATCGCTGACTTCATGAAGATTTCTCGATGAACTTTGTCTTGAAGAAACGTTGAATTCGAGAGGCTCAGCACTTTGATCTCAGATTGAATGTCGTTTCTGGCTTGATCTTTGATGAAGAACTTGAAGAAGCCTTTGAACTTTGTAGAGACTTCAAATCTCTTCAGGGTTCTCTGGGTTTTCAGAATTTCTAAGATCTTTAAAATAATCGAAATGAGAACTGAAGGCCCTTATTTATTGGTGGAGGAAATAACCACTTGAGATATATTTTACTCCTGGTGCACTTGGATAATTTTAGCCGTTAGGTTAAATTCTAATTAAATCTCTACCATTAAATAAAATAAAATAATTAAAATTTTTAATAAATAACTACCCACTACCCCTACATTTAACCCATTATTTATATTTATAGGGTGCATCGGTGCACCCTAGAATTACCAAAAGTTTAATATTCTACAATCAAGGGTTTTTGAACTTTCTGAGTCATTAACCCAAATTAAATGTTGTTGATGTTTCAATCATGTTTTTGGGAAATATAGATTAGAGATGAGAAGTATGTAGAGGTACAAGATTATGAAATTATTTTGGACATGCAACTCTTGTAAAAGACTGTCTTATGTGAGACATTTTTACATTTTTTAAAGGGTTACATTTGTGTGAGACAATTTCATATGAGAATATTTTTTATTAATATTTAATTATTTAAATTTTTTATTGAAATGTTTTCACTTTTCATTTTTATTATAAATAGTTCATGAAATAGTTCGCAAAACAGTTATCACTTTTCATTAATTATATATATATATGTAAGCAATTAAAATTCATGGTCCAATCAAATGGCGACACGTGGATTTTATTAATTAAATATCAATTTTAATTTATTTTGGGGATTTAATAAATTAATTCCTAAAATAGATTAATAAATAATTGATAATTAATTTAATACCCAACAAATTAAGTAGGGTTTAAATTAAGTAAAACTTGACCCCTAAGTTAAGTAAAGCATGGAAGGTTCCAGAATTAGGTCAAATTAAGCAATGACCAATCAAGCTGTGATATATTTGGAACGGCCCAAGCCCGCATAACCAGGCCAAATCTGTCATGGACCAATCAGATTGCGAGATATTTATGGAGTATCCTCATCCTTCACCTATATAAGGAGCCCTCCTTCATTCACTCCAGACACACACTCAAATACTTGAAGACATAAACGCTCTGAAGAGATCAAGAACACGAGCAGCGCTCCCTTGAGATCTTCAAGCATCTTCAAGTCAAGAACGACAAACGATTCGGGATTAAGGTGCGGAGCCCCCCAAATCAAGCGTTCTTTATAAACTGAGTTCTTCGGTGTTCTTCGCGCCAAGAACAGCATACGACCCGGGATTAAGGTGCTAAGCCCCCCAGATCGAGTGTTCTTAGGATCAAGCACGTTTAATCCAAACAAAAGCTCGACGCTTCTGGATTAACGTTATAAGGTCCCAAATACGAGTTCGGACAAGCTTCAACTGAAGATCCGACTCAACACACACACAGTCAACGCGATCAACGCAGTCAAAGTTAAAGTCAAAGTCAAGCCAAATTGGTTCGAGAGAAGAATCAGAGGATTGATAGAGATTGTTTCCTAAATCATCAAGTTTAATCCATCTGGATTATTATTGTAATTCTTTTGTGTTTATTTCATTATAAATACAAAAATTTATTGTTACAAATTTTGGCACGCCCAGTGGGACAGTCTCTACCTCTCATCTCTTCTCTCTACAAGCTCGAAAGTACGATATGACTCCTGTCAGGATTACTGTAGGTAGGACTGCTGCTTCTAAGCTCTCGGAGTCATTGACTGAATATGTTGCTGTTGTTACGAGGAGCATGTCAGAAAAAGCTCGTTCGGAAGCCTCATCTGGATCCAACCCTTCGGTTGAGGAGGCTTCGAAAAAACAACTACCTATGAAAGATGATAGTGATGAAGATTCTGCATCTTCAAACTCTTCATCTGACTCCGTTGCAGCTCCAGTAATGATGGCAGGTGCCACGACTGTTGAGGAACAATTAGCAAATATGATGAAAGCTATCGAGGGGCTCACGAAACACATAGAAGCTCAAGACACAAAGATCTCCCAATTGATGAAAAGAGACATCGCGGAGACTAGCCGTGCAAACGGAAAATGAGTCATGGACGATAGTGAAGTAGAAGAGGTCACAAGGCGCCAGGCTATTGAAAAGGAGCAAACTCAAGGAACGTTGCCACTTTCAGCTGATGGAATGCTCCAAGTAGATCAACTCAAGGATATTATACTTGGAACAATAAAAGAAAGGTTTGAGGAGAATTCCAAGCCTACTGTTACTTATGTCAAGCCATACACAAAAAGAGTGGACAACTTGAAGTTGCCAGCTGGCTACCAGCCTCCCAAGTTCCAACAATTTGATGGCAAGGGAAACCCGAGGTAGCATATAGCACACTTTATTGAGACTTGCCATGACGCTGGTACTTATGGAGACCATATGATAAGGCAGTTCGTTCGCTCTCTCAAAGGAAATGCATTTGATTGGTATATCGACTTGCAAGCTAAATCCATTGATAGTTGGGCACAAATGGAACATGAGTTCCTTAATCGTTTCTACAGCACGAGGAGAACTGTTAGCATGACTGAGTTAACTAATACTCGTCAGTTGAAGGAAGAACCTGTGATTGATTATATCAATCGATGGAGAAATTTGAGTTTAAATTGCAAAGACCGATTATCCGGAGAGTCTGTTATCGAAATGTGTATCCAAGGAATGGAATGGAATCTCCTTTATATACTCAAAGGAATTCAACCTAAGACTTTCGAAGAGTTGGCTACTAGGGCCCATGACATGGAATTAAGTATGGCTGCTAGTGGAATCAAACATTCACCGATGTCGGACTCCTACAAGTCTAAAGATAAACAAGATTTCAAAAGGAGGGGCAAGTCCTATGTTAAAAGTTCCAACAAAGAGTCAATGGCCACAAATATTATGACGGTCAAGGTTCGAAAGAATGAAAATGATAAGAAAGACAAAGGGAAGCAAGTTGCCCAAGAGTGGGGGCAAAGAAGGTTAACTCTGAAGGAGATGCAAGAAAAGGAGTATCCATTTCTGAACTCAGACCTTTCTGGCATATTTGATGATCTGATGAAAAATAAGCTCCTTGATCTTCCTGATATGAAACGTCCAGAAGAAGCCGGCCGAACTAATGACCCAAAATACTGCAAGTATCATAGGTTGGTGAGTCATCCAATTCATGATTGTTTCGTTCTTAAGGAAAAGATCATGCAACTGGTTAAGGAAGGGAAAATCGTGTTAGAAGATGAGGCGGGCATAAACTTCACTTCTGTAGAAGAAAGTCATAATGGAGGCTCATGTCATGTCGTGAATGAGGACAATGAAAGCGAACAACTTGAAACTAAGGGTAAAGCTTACTCCATGAAGGTGACCTTCATGGATGAAGATATGTTGTTGGGTATGCAATCTCATAATCGACCTCTATTTGTGACTGGTTACACTAAAGGGATGCGAGTGAATCGCATACTTGTTGATGGAGGTTCGGCAGTGAATATTTTATCCTTAAGAATGTTGAAAAAGATAGAAATACCAATGGATGAACTCAACCATAGCCGATTGATGATCCAAGGGTTCAACCATGAGGGGCAAAGGACTCTCGGCACAATAGTTCTCGATTTGCTAATTGATGAGATGAAATCCACAGTCCTTTTCCATGTTATTGATGCAAAAACTTCCTACAACATGCTTTTGGGACGTCCATGGCTACATGAGAATGGCGTGATTCCTTCTACATTACACCAGTGCTTCAAATATAGTGAAGGTGACAACGTGAAAAGAGTATTCGGTGACGATAAGCCGTTTACTGAAACTGAAGCTTACTTTGCCGATGCTAAATATTTCTTCAAGAGTACAAAGGAAGTAAAGCGTGAAGAAGCCCCAGTGCAAGATAATGGGGGCAATAAACAAATAAAGGATGAGGAAGGTAGTACATCATCTGCCACTCTCAGGGAGAACAAAGGCAAAGGGCTTGAGACCTCGGAAGAGTTAACATTGCCTCTAACAAAAATTGATGCTAGTAAACTTTCTTCTCCACCACTCAAAGGATTCACACGTCCTATTGAAGGACCAAAGACCGAGCACGGTGAAGTGTTTGAAGCCGAAATAACCAAGTCGTATAGTCCACAAGCTTATAAACTCCTTATGAAGGCTGGTTATGAACCAAGGGAAAAAGCGATGTCGAGCAAGGTGTGTCAAGAAACTATCAACCCACCAGTACATGGGCTCAATGTTACTCAGGAAATGTTGAAAAATGGTGGTCACACTATCAGGAAGGCTAAGCCAGGTTTGGGATATGTCCCTCAAAAGCCAGTCCGCATTGCAATTAGAATAGCAAGTACAAATTATATCACCGAGGGAGAAGCTTTATCCACGGAGGATATGTTTGATGCAAGTAGTAGGAAAGTCAAGAGAATATCTGTTTTTGAAAGGCTTGGGAGTGTCTTCGAAAGGCTTGGACCCTGTAAAGGGAAGTGTAGGAGGCAAAATCATATCAAGTCCCTTAACCTCCGAAAACTTCGGAGTCAAAATCCTTCTCGCATCAAGCGGCGGAATATCTTGACTGTCTCAAGTGGAAGAGTGTTGAAGGATAAAGTGCAAAGAATCATCTTTACTAAAGATGATAGTGATGATAAAGAAAGTGTAGCTTCTACCAATCATATTACTGCTGTGGAAGATTCTCAAATGGAGGAAGTAGATGCTGAAGATGCCCCTCCACAATTTGAAGAAGGAGTGAAAGCCACTGTTGATGAGTTGAAAGAAATTAACTTAGGTGATGAAAATGACCCGCGTCCTACCTACATAAGTGCTCTGCTGAATGTTGAGGAAGAAACAAAGTATGTCAGTCTTTTGCGAGAATTCAGAGATGTCTTTGCATGGTCGCATAAGGAAATGCCAGGCTTAGATCCAAAAATCGCAGTGTACCACTTGTCCATTAAAAAGGGAACTCGGCCGGTTAAACAAATGCAGCGTCGATTTCGACCAGAGTTGATTCCTTTGATTGAGGATGAGATTAATAAGCTTCTTGAAACAGGCAAGATCCGAGAAGTCAAATATCCTACATGGATTTCCAATATCGTGCCGGTAAGAAAGAAAAATGGGCAACTCAGAGTATGTGTTGATTTTCGAGATTTGAATATGGCATGTCCGAAAGATGACTTTCCATTGCCAATTACTGAACTCATGATTGATGCAACAACGGGGCATGAGGTCCTTTCATTTATGGATGGGTCATCTGGCTACAATCAAATTGGTTTGGCTCCTGAGGATCAAGAGAAGACAGCCTTTCGTACTCTGAAAGGGATATATTGCTATAATGTTATGCCATTTGGCTTAAAGAATGCTGGTGCCACTTATCAGCGAGCCATGCAAAAGATATTTGATGACATGCTTCATAAGATTGTCGAATGCTATATTGATGATATTGTGGTGAAATCAAAGGAAAAGAAAGATCATTTTCATGATCTAAGGCGAGTGTTTGAACGATTAAGAGAGCATCAACTCAAGATGAATCCGCTCAAGTGTGCATTTGGAGTTTCATCCGGGAAATTTCTTGGGTTTATTGTTCGCCGTCGAGGGATTGAGATTGAGAAAGCAAAGATTGACGCAATCATGAAAATGCATGTGCCTCGGAACATACATGAACTCAAAAATCTGCAGGGAAAGTTGGCATACTTAAGGAGATTCATATCAAACTTAGCTGGCCGGTGCCAACCATTTAGTCATCTCATGAAGAAAGACATCATATTTGAATGGGATGAAGCTTGCAATAATGCTTTCAACAGCATTAAAGAATACCTGATGAAGGCACCAGTGTTGAGTGCTCCAATACCGGGACGTCCATTAGTCCTTTATCTAGCTGCTCAAGAGCGTTCTGTGGGAGCTTTACTAGCACAAGAAAATGATGATGGTAAAGAAAGAGCTCTATATTATCTAAGTAGAGCCATGACTCCAAACGAGTTGAAGTATTCACCCATTGAGAAGATCTGCTTATCCCTTATCTTGGTAATTCAGAAGTTGAAACATTATTTTCAAGCTCACACAGTTCGGCTAGTTTCGAAAGCCAACCCACTAAAATTTGTCATGTCAAAACCAGTACTCTCTGATCGGCTTGCAAGATGGTATCTCCAACTTCAACAGTTTGAGATCGTGTACGTCCCTCAAAAGGCCGTAAAAGGACAAGTGTTGGCAGATTTTCTAGCTGATCATCCAATGTCTGCTGAATGGGAACTATCTGATGAACTCCCTGATGAGGATGCTTTCACTGTGGACATAGTTTCTCCTTGGAAGATGTATTTCGATGGAGCATCTCATAGAGAGGGAGCTGGTGCGGGAGTCGTGTTTGTAACATCCAGTGGTGAAGTTTTACCCTTCTCATTTTCTTTAATGGAAAATTGCTCCAACAATGTGGCTGAGTATCAGGCACTTATACTTGGTTTAGAGATGGTCGTCGATGTAAAACAACTACACCTTAGAGTGTATGGTGATTCGCTATTGGTGATAAATCAACTCCTTGGAGTGTATGAAGTGAAGAAGCCTGAGTTGTTCCCCTATTACAAGTATGCTCAAAAGCTTATGGGTTATCTCGGTGATGTTAATATTAAGCATCTGTCTAGAAGAGAGAATAAGCAAGCTGACGCCCTCGCTAAGTTAGCATCAACTATAGCTATGCCAGAAATGCAAATTCAAGTACCGGTGTGTAGAAGTTGGGTTGTACCACCAATCTTTGAAGATGATGATTATGAAGAAGTTGAAAATCATGTGGTGGAGGTTTTCGAAATTGAAGAAGAAGATTGGCGCCAACCACTTGTGGATTATTTGAAATATGATAAGTTGCCTAACGATCCACGACAAAGGATTGATATTCGGCGTCGGGCACCTCGGTTCATCTACTTCAAAGGTACACTTTATAGAAGATCATTCGATGGAATTTTCTTGAGATGCTTGGGTAAGGAAGAAACTATTCAAGCAATGGAGGAGGCTCACTCCGGAATTTGCGGTGCTCATCAATCCGGACCGAAGCTACATTTCAGAATTAAAAGGATGGGCTACTATTGGCCAACCATGGTGAAGGATTGCATGGATTACGCACAAAGATGTCAAGCTTGTCAGTTCCATGGAAATTTGATTCATCAACCTCCGGAACCTTTGCATCCGACAGTCGCTTCATGGCCTTTTGATGCTTGGGGTTTAGATGTGGTAGGGCCACTTACAAAGTCTTCTGGTGGTCATCTCTACATTCTTGCTGCAACAGATTACTTTTCAAAATGGGCCGAAGTTGTGCCTCTAAGGGAAGTGAAGAAAGAAAATGTTGCTGATTTCATCCGGATCAACATCATTTATAGATATGGTGTTCCGCGCTACATCATCACTGATAATGGAAAGCAGTTCAGCAACAGTTGGATTGATAAGCTATGTGAGAAGTTTGATTTCAAACAAAAGAAATCTTCAATGTATAATGCAGCTGCTAATGGTCTTGCCGAAGCTTTCAATAAGACATTGTGTAGTTTGTTAAAGAAGGTGGTGTCCAAGTCAAAAAGAGATTGGCATGAAAGAATAAATGAAGCTTTATGGGCATACCGCACCACCTATAGAACACCTACTCAAGCCACTCCGTATTCCTTGGTGTATGGTGTTGAGGCTGTTGTGCCTCTCGAAAAGCAAATCCCTTCTTTGAGGATGGCCATACAAGAAGGCCTCACCGAGGAAGAAAATGTAAAGTTACGTCTTCAAGAGTTAGAAGCGTTAGATGAAAAGAGGTTGGAAGCACAACAAAGACTTGAGTGTTACCAATCTCGCCTTTCTAGAACGTACAACAAGAAAGTGAAAGTACGTTTTTTTCAAGTTGGTGATTTGGTGCTTGCTGTAAGAAGACCTATAGTAGTCACCCATCGCGTTGGAAATAAGTTTCTACCCAAGTGGGATGGCCCTCATGTTGTGAAGGAAGCCTACACAAATGGCGCATACAAGTTGATCTCAGAGGATAGCGTGAATATTGGCCCTATAAATGGGAAGTTCTTGAAACGCTACTACGCGTAAAACAAATTCAAGTCCAATGCTCTATGACGCACGAGCCTAAACTGCATGTTACTCCTAGTCCGCATGAGTATAAACTGTGTACGACGAACTCCTGGTCCGCATGAGTATAAACTATGTACGACGAACTCCTGGTCCGCATGAGTATAAACTGTGTACGACGAACTCCTGGTCCGTATGAGTATAAACTGTGTACGACAAACTCCTGGCCCGCATGAGTATAAACTGTGCACGACACCCACCAAAGGTAATTATATGTGGTTAAACTATTAATTCACCCCACTCAGATATTTTAAGTGGTTAAAGTATTAAATATCCTACTTTGTCTAAAGTGGTTAAAGAATAGTCACTCCTGGCCCGCATGAGTATAAACTGTGCACGGCACCCCCCCATCCAAATCAAATCATGTCCCTTTGAACTACGTAATGACTTGATCCTCTGCGAAGAGGTACGTAGGCAGCTTAGCACTTTGCTAAGTTCAGTCATGCCTTTGGTCTATTCACATCAAGTTTGTGGGGTAAATTGGAGTGTGAAGGCAGCAAATAAATACGAAGGACAAGAAAACAAGTTAATGATGTAACATAAAGGAGAAGTAATGAAGAGAATGGACTTTATTGATAATATCATTAGATGTTCAAAAATATAAAAGGGGAAAGCAAATAAATAACTAAGGGAGCAAACTAAAAGAAAATCAGTCCTATGCTAAACAAGAAAGTTGTCAGAGAGTATGCTTTCTAAGACAGACTTCAGAGCTGCTTTCTCATCTTCAGATGATGATTCTTTCAAGACTGTTGCATTATCAAGCATAAGGATCTCCTCTTCTATGAGCTCAACTTCCTTCTTAGCACGACAGAGAGTTTGTTGGAGACGATCAGCTGCTTCAGACAAAGTTTTCTCTCCCTTCTGTAGATTAGTCATCTCTTTGCCTATCGATTCTAACTCTTCCCAAGTAGTCTTTAGTTTTTTATCTCTGTCATGTGAGTGTCTCTGCAATTCTGAAGACGACCCTTGACGTTGGTCAAGCATTTTGCATGATTTCCCGTGGACGCCGCTTCATCAGACTTCAATTTTGCCACAGTATAAGTATCGGCCTTATCAAATAGAGGTTTCAGGGCTATCTCTAAAGGGGAACAGTCGATTCTAAGAGCCTTCACCTCATTTATCAAGGAAAATATTTCTTGTCTCAGAGTTGATAAAAACTCAAGAGGAGTCCGTTAGAGTTTTCTTCTTATTTTACTCCATGCACTCCGGGCAAATTTCCCTTTGAGATCACGAGTAATCTTCTTAGATATAAATTCTGAGATCATGGGACGTGCTTTTAAAGAATTCGCCCCTGTGGTCGATGCATCACTTTCAGTAGAATCATCACTCTCATCAGAATTGTCACCGCTACCAGAATTTGAAGGGATGCCCAAGATCTGATAAGAGGAGAAATGTGCTAGTATAAAAATGAGGATGTACAATGAAAAAATAAGATAAGGAAAAGGGGAAAACCTCAGCTGCCAAATTTTTTTGAAGTAACAGCAGTAATTAATTCGTTTTCTTCAGCAGCCTTAGAGCCAGAAATTTTCAGCGCAACCTTCAATAATAAAAGAAGACTTTGTAAGAAAATGAAATAAAGAAAAATGGAAAAGAGGCGAGAGAATGGAAGAAACCTCTTTATCTTGTTTTTCAGTGTGAACAACAGATTTCTTTCTCTTCCAATGGTGTTCAGTAGAGGCGCTACGACTTTCTGTAGAATGAGGGGAACTTTTCTTCCTTTTATGTACTGTAGGTTGTAAAACTTCATCATACACCGGAGAAATATCCTGAACTTCTTGATTATCATCATCAAGGTCATTAATGATGTCCACTTCTTCCTCCTGAGGTTTTGAAACTGGGGTAGTCAAAGCCTTGATATGATCAGATAAGTAAGTTCCGTGGACTTGCTTCCACCACTCCTTATACTCAGTAGTGGAGTAGTTTTTAGGAGCTGGGGTTGCACATGGAAAGTAAGCTTCGGAGGTGGAGTTATACGAAGTACAATGTTTCCAATGGTTTAATCCTTCTTCTAAAGATGCTTTCCGAAGGTTGGTTCTAAGCATCTTAGGAACATCTTGTAAGAAGCCAAATTGACGAGCAAACCTGTGAGGGGAGTAGGGTTCCATCACAAAATAACTACCCTGCCGCAAAGTGAGGTAGCTAGTACGGATAGCCACCAGATGGGCCCAATTATCCCATTTCTTATTTCCATCATCCGTGTAGTGGATCGCTTTATCTTTTGAAAAAATATTGTAAGTCCATAAGGCATTATCAGCTGTGTGGATTCGTTTGCGAGCGTCTTCAGCATCGAAGTATCTTGCTCCCTGCTCAACAGAGTATGTCACCATTCGAGGATATGCTAACTTACTTCCGATCGGAAAATGAGTTTTGAAGTAGTGAGCCAGCCAAGCATGAACGAAATGAACCGGAAAGGTCGATTTAATTTCAGATAAATTCGACGAGTTTGAAATTGCATTCAAGCCATGGTAAATGTTTGCCAAAACTGGAATGGCAAGACTCACTTTTTTTCCTGCAGACATTAAGCTTGCCACTTTAAAGGTACTCGGTCGTATCAAGCCTACTTCGCCACTAGGAAATACAAACGCACAGAGCCAGCAAGCTAAGTAAGCAGCTAGATACGTTTCTTCCTGATCGGTTTGAGAAATGCCCAACTTTTTAAATTGATCTATCTCAGCGGATGTCCATGACTGGTGACTCGAAATAACGCCAGTCGGGTTATAAGTTTTTTTTGGCCGAGAAGCCATCTTTCTTTCAATGCGTGTAGGAGGTTCAAGGTATGTTATAGCCTTCTTAGACCAAAAATCTACCCACTGGTCAATGGTTACATTTCTTCTGTTAGCACCCTTGCAAAGTACGTGATAGGCGCCAAGTAAAGATCTACAGCTGCGCGGGATACGTAAACCATCCTTCGTGGAGAGCAATTCTTCTGCACAGGGTACGATTTCATCATACACATAACCCGCTATGGGTAGTCCCATCAAGTTGTATAAGTCCCATAAAGAAAGTGACATCTCTCCGAATTTAGTAAGTAAAGTATTGGTGGAAGAACACCAAGCTTCACAGAAGGCCTTCATGATTTCACAGCTGCAATCATAGGTAAAGAGGGATGCAAAGACAGCATCATAAAGCTTTGTATTTCGAAGAATGGATCCGCATCGGCTTAAAATATCTTCAGTCCATTCCCAGTAACCCTTGATGTAGTGGAAGTCTCCAAGAAACTTGATGGGTTCCCTCCATGATGCTTTTCCTTTTGCAATGCGGCGTCCCAAAGAGGGTAAAGGTGCTGAATTGATTTCTGGCTCAATGTCAGCTCCCTTCAAGGTCCAACTTATGTTATTTTTACTTGAAGAAGATTCATGAGACCAACATGCCAAGAAAAATTCATTCTTGCTTCTTGGAGGGACATAAGCACAGTTCCCTAGCAAAGATTGCCCAGGTAAAAGACGAGTTCCTTGTGGTAAAGGTTGATGTGCATCTTCAAGAATAACTAAGTAGCTTGCGCCGGACTTTCCCGTTACAGTTTTGAAGAAAACCATGCTGAGAAGTGGATAGACTGCAAAACAAATGAACGATTAATTAAAAAGACCCAAAATAAATTCAGGAGGGCAATTAATTAATTACTTAAGGTCATAATTGTAAAACATTGTAGCCTTAAACACTGGAGCCAAGTCAATAAAATTAATTAACACATATGCTTAGTTAATTTAAACTTGGCCACATGGTTGGAGGCCATGTTTATGGACACAAATCAACTAATGGGCCAATTAAGGAAAGGTGGAATCAATATTGAAGCCCAAATCAACATAGAATTAAAGAAGCCCAAGTATGAAGCCCAAATCAAAGCAAAATTGGGCTTGGGCCATGTGAGAGTCAAAATTGACTTGAAAGTCAAAATTGAGGGCTTGTGGTGGAATAGCAGTTTCTTCTCAAGATTCAATCTGCAGTGTGACTCCCTCCATCACCGTGCGTGATTCCCTCCATCACCGTGCGCGACTCGCCGCCTCCTCACCGCCAAACCAACGACCACCGCCCAGCCACCGCTTCCGAGGCCTGCCGACGGGAACGTGCGAGCGCCGCGCCTCACCAAGTAGCCTCCAAGCGCAGCGAACAGGCCCGCCCCGTGCACGCCGCCCATCGCCTCGCCGCACGCCGCCCTGCAGCTGCCGACGGGATCGCGAGCGCCGCGCCTCACCAAGCCGCCGATGGGAACGTGCGAGCGCCGCACCTCACCAAGCAGCCTCCAAGCGCAGCGAACAGGCCCGCCCCATGCACGCCGCCCATCGCCTCGCCGCGCGCCTCACCAAGCTGCCGACGGGATCGCGAGCGCCGCACCTCACCATGCTGCCGACAGCGAGCGTCGCACGCCTCCTTACCAAGCTTCCACACGCGTGTTGCCACCATCAGCCGCCACCGAGGATGCCACGCCGTCAAGTATATTGCGGCTGCAGCGGTCGCGTATTGCCAGCGGTCGATAGCCGGCGACCTCCCCGAGCACTCCGTTGCATAGACCGCACGACTGGAGAGGCCTATTGCAGCCACCGAATTGTCATCGCCGGAAACATACACCATCACCTTCAAATCGAGCAACCACCATGGGTGGTCCGCAGTCGATTGCTCTTCATCTCAGCACTATAATTTCAGCCTTCAAAGGTCTGTAACACCTCTCCACCCACTTCCGTCGGAGGTGTGAGCCCAACATGCAACCACCATGGGTGGTCCGCCGTTGACTGCTTTTCACCTCGCGGTATGAGCCCGACAAGCAACCACCATGGGTGATCCGCCGTCGATCGCTCTCTACCTCGACATCGTTGGTTCGATTGCTTTAGCATGTTAAAATCTTCTATTTTCTTCGCTTCGTGGTGTTGTAAAAAAAAAAGAAGAAAGAACAACAAGGAAAAGAACTGAAGAGATATAGAAGTAAATATGAGAACACAAGTGATGGGGCTTACCTTGGTGATTAAGTGAAGACAAATAATCAGTTTATAAATAGAGAAAATAAACAAGAAACAAGAAAGACAAATAAAAGAAGAGCGAATTAAAGAAGAATAGATTGAGATCTTATACTTGTAAATTGGCAACCTCTTGGAGCAATGCTGAAGAAGAGAAAAAAAAAATTTTAGAAACACTTCATGCTAAACTTTGGAAAGAAAGAGAAAAATTCAAATAAGAGAAGGAAGAATCAAGAACTGAAGTGAATATCTTGTTTGTTGGATAGCTTTGATGAAAAAAATTGAGTTTATGAAGTACCATTATATAGTAGTGGATTCATGAATAATTATGGACTCATGGATAATTATGGAAATTATTTGTGGATAATTATAGAAGCTACTAGTGGACTCATGGATAATTATGGAGATTATTGTGAGGTGCGCAAGCTCTACAAAATTGTAGGAGATTCTTTACTACAAATAACTTTGATAATTTTGGGTAAGGTGCATGAAATCTTGGTGAATAAGAAACAAATCTTTTGCGATTCCTTCACATCAAGACATACTGTCCGTGAACAAATCGCAAGGGGGCATTTGTAAGCAATTAAAATTCATGGTCCAATCAAATGGCGACACGTGGATTTTATTGATTAAATATCAATTTTAATTTATTTTGGGGATTTAATAAATAATTCCTAAAATAGATTAATAAATAATTGATAATTAATTTAATACCCAACAAATTAAGTAGGGTTTAAATTAAGTAAAGCTTGACCCCTAAGTTAAGCAAAGCATGGAAGGTTCCAGAATTAGGTCAAATTAAGCAATGACCAATTAAGCTGTGATATATTTGGAACGGCCCAAGCCCGCATAACCAGGCCAAATCTGTCATGGACCAATCAGATTGCGAGATATTTATGGAGTATCCTCATCCTTCACCTATATAAGGAGCCCTCCTTCATTCACTCCAGACACACACTCAAATACTTGAAGACATAACGCTCTGAAGAGATCAAGAACACGAGCAGCACTCCCTTGAGATCTTCAAGCATCTTCAAGTCAAGAACGACAAACGATTCGGGATTAAGGTGCGGAGCCCCCCAAATCAAGCGTTCTTTATAAACTGAGTTCTTCGGTGTTCTTCGCGCCAAGAACAGCATACGACCCGGGATTAAGGTGCTAAGCCCCCCAGATCGAGTGTTCTTAGGATCAAGCACGTTTAATCCAAACAAAAGCTCGACGCTTCTGGATTAACGTTATAAGGTCCCAAATCCGAGTTCGGACAAGCTTCAACTGAAGATCCGACTCAACACACACACAGTCAACGCGATCAACGCAGTCAAAGTCAAAGTCAAAGTCAAGCCAAATTGGTTCGAGAGAATAATCAGATGATTGATAGAGATTGTTTCCTAAATCATCAAGTTTAATCCATCTGGATTATTATTGTAATTCTTTTGTGTTTATTTCATTATAAATACAAAAATTTATTGTTACAATATATATCACTTTTATTGAAAATATTATCACATTTTATTCGTTTTATATAATTAATTGCGTGAGACGGATTCATAAAGATATTTAAAAAAAATTACAAATGACAACTACTTTATCAATTATATCTATTAAGATGTGTGTTTGCACAAGTATGTGATGCGCAAATACATCTAAAATAACCAGTAGTAGATATAAGTGAAAATTTTCGACTAAATAGAATGTATGAAAAGAGTTTAGTCTATAACATTTTGTTAGAGTATAATATCTTCATTGAAAAATAGCACTTAAAATATAAATAAATATAAATAAGAGTATAATACTTTTTAAATGTTTATTTTTATTTAAGAAAATATCACAATTGGTCCTGTAAGTACGATCGATTGCAACTTTAGTTCTTTATCATTTACAATTTCAATTTTGACCATTTTTTGTCCAATTTTAGTCAATTTTATCCAAATTTAGTCATTTTAGTCCAATTTTAGTCATTTTCTCAAATTTAGTCATGTTTTTTTGTCAAAATTTAGTCTTTTGTGTTAAAAAATATCAAAAATTGGTCTTAAATGTATAAAATTTGGACTAAAAGTGGACCAAAGTGTAGGCACTTGAATTTTATTGCCTATTAAAAGAAAATATGTGGCAAATTAATGCAATAATTATAAATTAATTATTTATTTATTAAGGGATTTAAATAAATAAATTCCTAAAATAAATTAGTAAATAATTGATAATTGGGACAAATACAGTCAAATAAGCCAAAGCCCGTAGAATTAGGTCAAATCAAGGATCAACCAATCAAAATGTGTTATACATAGAAAGGCACAAGCCCGCAGAATCAGGTCAAATCAGCCATTGACCAATCAAATTGCGAGTTATTTATGGGGCTTCCTCACCCTTCACCTATATAAGAAGCCCTCCTCCATTCATTCTAAATACACTAAAAACATCTGAAGACGCAGACGCTTCTGAAGAGATCAAGAACACGAGCAGTGCTCCCTTGAGATCTTCAAGCCAAGAACAGTCTGCGATCATAGATCAAGGTGTCAAGCCCCTCCAATCCAGCGTTCTTCCAGGCAACCGCCTCCGATCAGAGATCAAGGTGCCAAGCCCCTTCGATCCGACGTTCTTTCAGCCAACCGCCTCCGATCAGAGATAAAGGTGCCAAGCCCCTCCGATCCGACGTTCTTCCAGCCAACCGTCTTCGATCAGAGATCAAGGTGCCATGCCCCTCCGATCCGGCGTTCTTCCAGCCAACTGCCTCCGATCAGAGATCAAGGTGCCAAGCCCCTTCGATCCGGCGTTCTTTCAATCAACGACTTTCTCCACAGAAAGCTCTCCAGCACGAACAAAGGTTCAACGCCTCCGGATCAACGTCAAGACTACACATCCGATCTCGGACAAGCTTCGTCCGAAGATCCGGCTCAACACATACTCTGTCAACACAATCAGCGCAGTCAACATACAGTCAACACACACTCAAGTCAAATTCAAGTCAACAAGTCAAAGTCACTCAAGTCAAATTCAAGTCAACAAGTCAAAGTCAAGGCCAAATTGGTTCGAGAAAAGAATCAGATGATTGATTAGAGATTATAACCCGTTTACATATCTTTTTAATTAAATCCATCTGAAATTATTTTTGTACTACAATTTGTATTTATTTTATCATAAATATAAAATCTGTTGTTACACAAAGTTTGAAAAAATGATCAAAATACATATCTTTTTAATTAAATCCATCTGAAATTATCTTTGTACTCCAATTTGTATTTATTTTATCATAAATACAAAACTTGTTGTTACACAAAGTTAAAAAAATATAATCAAAATTGAGAATTACAGGAAAAAAGAGATAAAGTTGAAATCGATCATACTTACCGGACTAATTTTGATATTTGCCCTTTTATTTTGCATTTTAAAAAAATAATAAAAAATAAAAACGCAACGCTTTGGCATATGACTATTTGAGAAAGGATTAGGGGGTTGGGGGCTATCAAGCCATATAGGAACGTCTAATGGCCGCCATCCTCAATTCCTTCCACACCCGCTGCCGCTGCCTCTGCCCCTGCCCCACCGCAGTTATCGCTCCAAAGCCCCAATTCCAAAATTTATTTAATCTTCAGCTCGTTTCATTCCATTGATCCGTTTGTCCCTCGTTATTCGTAATCACCCCTTAATCTGACTAAGATTTGTGTAGCGTTTAAGGTTATCAGGGGATGGTTTCTGCGGCGATCTCCCTTTCCTTCACGCATCCCAATGCCTGCATCAGCCGCACCACACGGAGCATTAGCAGTTGCGCCAAGTTATTGCGATCTTTACCAACGTTCTTACCGGCCTCTTCTGTTGATGATGAAAATACAGCAAGAAATAGGGTTGCCTGTGCTTGCGTGGCGCCACCTCAGGATTTCAGGCAGTCCAACTTCATTGTTAGTTTTCACTTTTAAGAATAATCTTCCATTCTTTTTAAAATCCTTAGCTTTTTTTTTTTTTATTTGTTCTTTTACATGCTGTGGGTTGGGATTGGGGGCGCGGAAATCTGTGTTCTGCGTTATAATAAAGATGATGGCGATTCAGCAAAAATATCTCATCTTTATTGTTGAAGCACAATTCATCTGCTTGCAAATTCTCGCGAAAGATCATCTGCCCTAGGGAGCTTATGACCTGTTGCTGCACAAACAACATTTTTTCTCTAGAAGTGGCTACACGTTACTGCATAATCACATATGTGGCTGCGATTTTATTTGATATCTATATTCTGAACTATTTGCACTTTTATGATTTTTTCTCCAGGGTTCTAATAAGATAGATAACTTGAGTGTCGATCAAGAGCAGGAGGGAGAGTCGGATGTTCTCATAGAATGTCGAGATGTCTACAAATCTTTTGGGGAAAAGCATATCTTAAGAGGTGTGAGCTTCAAGGTGATTTTTTTTTTTTAATGTCTTTTTTTCTCAAGTCATAGATCATAACACCTTGCGAATGAATGAGCTGCTCAGTACTAGAAAATAGTAATCTTACTGTAATGATTTGTAGGAAGAATTATGTTTGGCTGTCTGAAAACACTAAATAGGATAGCTAGCCATGTATAATAGTGCATTAGAACTCTTTTCTTTTCTTCCAGAGTTTCTTGTGTTAAGATCTTATCATCAGTTTTAGTAGATTTCTACACTGCTTGAGACAATGAGACAGATGAACATCACCTGCATTAAGCCATCTTATGTGCATAGTAGGAGAACAGTGGACTCTAATCTGTCTTCTAAACCCTTCCCATCTTGATGTAAATGCAATAAGAATTGGACTTGCTGCTATATAAAAAAGAAACAAGCCATGTGTTGGATAGAATTTATGATCTGGACTGCTTGAACCTTTGGATTCCCTCTTGGTTCCTCCACCAAATTTTTATTCTTCATATTATTATTTAACCTATATTTTTCAATCCCTTTTTGGTTATGCACTGGAGGATTACGAGCCTCTGTTCAATTGAAGAAAATTTTGAGATGTGAACACTAGATTGTATATATAATTTTTCAATGAGATGAGGAGCATTATATCTTTAACCACTAAATGGTTCATATTATTTGTTTTTCCCAGCTATATTGCATATAAATCACTGCTCTAATTGTTTCGATTGGTCTTAAGGTTTTATTCACTTTGCTCGCAAGTGTATGGAATCGTTGTATTATTGAAGCAAGGACATCAAAGGAAACCAGAATTTAAATAGAAAACACGAGAAATGTGTTTATAATTTTTTTTAGAAAGTCAACATAAGAGTAGTTTGTTTGCAAAAAAGTAAAAGACTATTGGAGTAAAAGATTTACAAAAGAGAAAACACACAATTAAAGTACTTCAAATGAGGGAAGACATTGTTTGAGGATGATCTGGTTGAAACTTTATTAAATTGGAGACAAAATAGATGATTAAATTAAATCAAGCAAATTATAATAGGAGCTAATACAAAATTATGCTAATGATCCGGCCAGGCTCATTAACGCTTGAATTAATCGACAACCTAGCTCCCAATAAAACAAGATATTGAACAAGAATTAATTCTGTTCCCCCTCTAGGTACTAATATTGCTATTTGCTAATCACTCTTCCAATCAAGGTGCTCGTATATTAGTAAATATTCCCCATGAGTACTTAGAATATTGCCCTAAAGTCTCCTTACCAATTCTCCAAACAAGGATTCTGAGTTGGGTGTCTACTAATCAAGAGCTATATTGGTCAATTCCCTTCAATTAGATCAAATTCTTAACATAATTATGCAACCCGCCACTAATTCCTATTAATATGTTAATGATTTTAACATGCAATCAAAGATTAGCTAATTGAAGCATAATTATCCGAAGCACAACCAAAGCCAACTATGAAATCATGAATTCGTGTTGATTTTCATCAATTATGTTCTAATTCATCCCATTCAATATAATTTCAACTATGTCAATCCTAAAACTTCCAAAAGAAAATCGTGGTGTAAATTCCCCTTTGCCCTTTTTCCTCAAAGCATGATGAATCTTGAAAATTAGGACCATTATGATAGAGATACCCGATTCGTGTATACCCGCAGAAAGAAGACAGCAACGGGCCTGGGGGCCTGATTTATTTATATTATTTCTTAATTAATGATTAGAGTAATAAGGGCCTTGTTCATGGGCCTTAATTAGACCTAGTAGTATTTATACTTGATGTTAAACCTAGCAGATCATCTTTTGATCATTATTCTACAGCAACGTTAGTTGTGGCGGATTATTCCGTGGCCTCAGTTGAGGATTTACTCTCTCCGTTTTCTATATCGTTCTTGAGATCACCTTAACTCTATCAATTGGTCCGACCTGCCTTGGGCAGAGTTTCACTACAACACTGCTTTTCAGTCTGGGGTGGGAACTACTCCTTTTGAAGTGGGTTATGGGGTACCTCCTCAGTTACTCGTGCCTTTTCTTCCCGGGGAAGTACGTGTGCAAGCTGTAGCTGATTCCTTGAGGGAGAGGGTTGAAATATTGAAGGATCTTCGACGGCATTTGGAAAGGGTCTAGCAACGTATGATCCAGGAGGCCAATAAGCATCGCCGCCCTCTAATTCCAAGATTCATCCAAGGTGGCGTACCGTTTGAAATTGCCAGCTAATTCCAAGATTCATCCGGTCTTCCACGTATCATTGTTGAAGCCATCAATTGGAACAGCGGTGGCATCGTCGGACTTACCCGAAGATTTGCTAGCTGTGGATCCCCCGTTTGTGCCTGCACTGGTGTTGGCTAGGCGTATCGTACAGCTCGATGGTAGTCAAGTGGAACAGGTGCTAGTTGAGTGGCATGGCTTGAAGGAGGATGAGTCTACGTGGATGGATGTTGCGGACATGATGGGCCAATTTCCAGATTTCAGCCTTGAGGACAAGGCTGCTTCGAGGGAGGGAGTAATTGATAGAGATACCCGATTCGTGTATACCCGCAGAAAGAAGACAGTAACGGGCCTGGGGGCCTGATTTATTTATATTATTTCTTAATTAATGATTAGAGTAATAAGGGCCTTGTTCATGGGCCTTAATTAGACCTAGTAGTATTTATACTTGATGTTAAACCTAGCAGATCATCTTTTGATCATTATTCTAAAGCAACGTTAGTTGTGGCGGATTATTCCGTGGCCTCAGTTGAGGATTTACTCTCTCCGTTTTCTATATCGTTCTTGAGATCACCTGAACTCTATCACATTACTTTGTCAATCCTTGCACTTTGGCCTGTTTTCACCTAAAAATTAGATAAAAACACCTCAAGTGCACATACTTCTCAAATTTATGCAAAATAATTAGAATTTTGCTAAAAACACAAAAAATTAGGAATGAAAAGAGGTGCAAATTCTATACAAAAGTCACATAAATTTCACACTGCACTTTGTTTACATTGTCATAATTCTTTAAATTGACTAAAATGTTATTTCTTATGTAGATTAGGCATGGAGAGGCTGTTGGAATTATTGGACCATCTGGGACAGGTAAGTCAACCATCTTGAAGATTATGGCTGGGCTTCTAGCTCCAGACAAGGTATTCTTTGTTTTTTTTCTTTAATAAAATATTTTGTGTTGGGTGATGTGGGGTATCATTTTTCTGTTTATGTTACTGAATTCTCTGGAATGTGGTGCGGCCTTTCTTTGAATTTCATCTGGCGATCACTTATGTTTTATGTGCTTAACAATTAGGGTGAGGTATTAATTCGAGGTAGAAGGCGACATGGGTTGATCAGTGATGATGAAATATCTGGTCTAAGAATTGGCTTGGTGAGATTATATTTTTTTGGGCCTATTTCATGCAGTGTTTCCAGGAAGTTCTTTAATCTCTTTTCCTGTGTAACAGGTGTTTCAGAGTGCTGCGCTTTTTGATTCTCTGACTGTTCGTGAAAATGTTGGTTTTTTGTTGTAAGACTCTAGGGGTTTCTTGATAATACATTTGCTTGACAATTAAAAAAGAGAAATTCTACTTTCCTTAATTTTATTGTTATTCCTTAATTTGCCATTCCAGGTACGAAAATTCCACCATGCCCGAGGACGAGGTTGCTGAGCTTGTCACTGAGACTCTAGCTGCTGTTGGTTTAAAGGTGAGTTGCTCATGACTTTTTGGCTGGCTTCATTAAGCTGTCTAGATCTTGTCTAAATACTGGCTAATTATTTTAAATCTGTAAAAATTATTTCTTTGTCTGAAAGTTCATTTTGAATAACTAATGACTGGTAGCCACTTGATCTGTATTCTGCTTTAGGATTTGCTCTATCGATCTGGTTATTTAGTTTCAAATAACTCCAGTATTCAAGGACAAGCCTTATATTTATTTATTTAATATATTCATCTTGTGCGGGGTGGCTTGTACAAAATGCTGTATTATGTTTGTAGCATGAGCATCAGTTTGATATCTTGATTGAGCAACGGCTGGAAAATATTACTTCAAATACAAGAACCAGCTAAATTTTGTTATACTATATACGGAAGGGCTTATTATTTTTAATGGCTTGAAGTAAGAGTGAATGCTTTTGCAGGGAGTGGAGGAGCGATTGCCTTCTGAATTGTCAGGTGGGATGAAAAAAAGAGTTGCTCTGGCTCGATCAATAATTTTTGATGTAACAAAGGATTCAATAGAGCCTGAGGTATGGAAATGTTGCCTTTTAACTTCCTGGTCATTGAATCTATCTTTTAGATAATTCTAGCATTGTTTTTCTACATTAATGTCTTTTTCCTCAACTGAAATACCTCAAAGCGTAGGAGGTGTATGGTAAATTAATAAGGAAAGGGTATAAGACTAAAAACGGAATGTAAGGTTGATTCTTAATAATTGGAATCAAATACTGTAGTATAATAACAAACATCTACTTTAACTATCATTTTCCATCTCATTCAGAACTTTACAATTTTAAATTGATTTACACTTCTCGAGTCACACTACAAGACTTGATTCTTCTGCATAGAACTACTGTAAACTTATTTCTAGCATCATATGGAACTAATTTCAGTTTTTTGTGATTTTACACTTCTAAGATTGATGTTTTTCATTTAAATACCAATTGATGTTCCTCTTTAAATGAATCAGTTGATTTGTAACTTACCTAATATTTTTTGACAAAAGATATCATTCTATTATCTATTTTGAATGTTGTCTATGTTGGTTTTAGATGTATTGTATCAAATAATTATCTACTTTATAATTGCACCGTACAAAATTTACATAACATTTCAACTATATGTTTTTTTAATTTTAATTAATCATATGCATCCCTCTATGTTATAATAATCCAAAATTCTAATAAAATTGTCTCCATTTTTCTAAATTTTGCTATATCGATATATCCATAGATATTTCTGTAATAGCGTAATTCATGAGATGTATATTGAAAATTTGTCACGATCTATCATGAACACAGTTTTCAGTTTTTATTGTCATGAGCTTTAGCTAACCAAATATTCACGCGACTGCAAATTCACAGATTTTAGATCATGAACACCTCTCCACACTTTATTTAAGTGGCTGTACAAACTATCCTAATAGTTAGGTTGCTACAGACACTGACTTCCTTAGATTAGTACCTCAATCTCACTGACGGAGTTTGTTATTGGAGATAAGATGATATATATATATATGAGCCAAGTTTTGCCAAAGGAAACATCTCAGTATTCTATTGGTGCACCATAGTTTCCACTTCTTACGATCCATAATTTATAATTATGTAGTCATCATTTGACAAGAGCCTATGTTTTAGTAGAATCTTGCAAGTAGTTTATCTAGACATCTACCATGATATTATTGGGTAATAATGCTTACATTCTGGTAATTGTATCTCTACTGATGATATTTGTAATTTGAGCAGGTGCTCCTATATGATGAGCCAACGGCTGGCCTTGATCCAATTGCTTCCACTGTTGTTGAAGATCTCATTCGCTCGGTTCATTTGAAAGGTGAGGATGCACTTGGGAACACTGGGAAGATTGCATCCTATGTAGTTGTCACTCATCAACATAGCACGATCAGAAGAGCTGTTGATAGGTAGTTATTGGTTTCCTTAGTTTCTTGTTTTGAAAAGAGTAGTTTCCATACAGTGCTTGAAAGGAGGAAAAGGAAAAAGGAGTATTCGGTCCCTTAATTTTGTTTTAGAGCTGTAGTGTATCTTATTCTAATATTAATGCCATTTCTAGGTTGTTGTTTTTGTATGAAGGAAAAGTTGTTTGGCGTGGAATGACTCATGAATTCTCCTCGTCCACAAATCCAATTGTTCAACAGGTAAACTTCTGTTTGACCCTCCATTTTTTTTTTCAGCAACTTTATTTAGTAGACAGGTATTATTCAATTCCCCTTTCTGGTTGATATAGTTTTCTCTGAAAGTAAGTTCTACTTTTCCCTGAAAAGAGTGCATTTTAGGAAAAGATTACCATCCTTGATTATGATTCTTGTCAGGTCTCTTTTCTTGATATTTATTGGACTTCCATGAAAATTTATTAATTTCATAACAGATGCAAAACCTAATGACAGAGTACAGTTTGACAATATCACACTGTGAAACAAAAAGATGAAAAAAAACGTAATTTCAAAGCCTAGATTTGCAGTGAGAATTTGTTCCTAATATTTGGTTGAGTATAGTTTGACTATATCACAATGTAAAACAATAAAAATGATCATAAGAAACATATTTTCGAAGCCTAGATTTGCGGTAAGAATTTGTTCTAATGTTATGGTTGTAATTTGCCTCAGTACATATTCATTTTCTTTTGTCCAAGCTTGTCCACTATCATTTTGATATTGATCAATCTCTTTAGTTTCAGCAAGAATTGATATTTTCTTTGTAAAAAAATAATTGATGTTGCTGATAAGTATAGTTGGTGACCTCTATTAACCTTCAATGAAGTCTTCTTATACACGGGTTTCTACTTCAGTTTGCATCTGGGAGATTGGATGGGCCGATTCGTTATTAGCTGGATAAACCTGTGCTTTCAGATGCTTTGCTGCTGTGAGATTTTTTTGAGTGAAGTTATTTACTATATATATTGGTCTTCTGATGGTGTATTGGAGTTTTGGCTTTAGTTTTGTCCAAGCAAATAAGAAAAATTTTTGAGTTTCATTATTGCTGGTGTAAATACTTGCAATCTTACAATACTCAGAATAGGTAGGTCCTTTTGACCGTTAATTCCCTTGCTTCTGATAGAGTAATGACACATGATCTACTGTTCTTTTTGCAGTAGCATTGTAATATTATGCTTTGCTGATGAATATATCCATATGAATAAATATATTTTCTTCTTCGATAAGATCTTGTCGCATTTGCTACTGGGTTCTTTAATATTTTGTTGCAGCCAAGCGAATCATTTTATTTTAAAGTGTTCATTATAAGCCTCGGGGAATCTAATGCCTTGCAAGTGGCAATGGGAAGGATTTTGTTGCTTTTGAGAATGCTTCAGCAAGATGCGATTCCAACAAGTCTCTATTTAAATTGAGGATTGGGATTCTTATTCTGCAATTGAACTAAGAGATGAGGTGAGATTGATTGATTGCATCATCCCAGGTATGTCTGGCAAACATTACTTGAAAGTAATGCAATGCAAAATTTGCAGGCTACATAAATACAAATGATCATTCTGAGATTCTACGCTAGACTTAATTAGTTTTTAGTCTGCAAAATGTAGTTTCAGGTTTGAGCATAACAACAGAGCCCAACAACGCCAGCATAAAAACTGAATAAAGTCGTTACACAGAATATCCAAATCGATATCAATCCATCTCCGAATCCCCTTCCCAACATATCATGATTGCCATGGCCCTGGCACCCTTGCTCGTTCCTAGTCTCCAAGCACAAGCCCGGATTTCCAGCAAATGCTCCAGGAAATCTCCCATACCCCTCCCTTGTTGGGATGACACCAGAAAGACAATTGTACGAGACATTCAATAGCATCAAGTTTCCAAGGGAGGATATGTTATCTTGAATAGAGCCCGAAAACAGGTTGTGTGACAAATCCAGGACCTTCAAACTCCACATCTTCCCCAAACCTACCGGGATTTCACCATCAAGAAAATTATTCGATAAATTTAAGTACTCGAGCCCTTGCAATCCAAAAAGTCCAGTTGGGATGCCACCATTCAGTGAATTATCAGAGATGTCGATCCCAGTTGTAGTGAAAACCTCGTAATTGAAGATGAATTCAGCTTTCTCAGAAACAACAGCTGAGACTTGCAAATCGAGATGAGTGAATGAGGCCGAGGGCTGACTGAAGGCGCCTGTTCTGTGATTAAAGCACAAGCTGGTGTTGAAGCTTCCTTCTGGTATGGAGCCAGAAAAGTTGTTACCAGAGAGATGGATGGTCTGAATAGCTTTTAAAGAGAACAACCAAGAGGGTAAAGATCCATTCAACATGTTATGAGAAACGGAGAGAAACCTGAGTTTAGACCACTTGGACACGGCTTCATTTAAAGAACCCGATAGATTATTATAGCTCAAGTCCACAACTTCCAAAGACTTGCATCCGGCCAGGGTGAGAGGGATCTCCCCAGAAATAGGATTATTACTCAGAGCCAATATCTTTAAGCTATCCAACGCATCCAGCTCTGGCGGGATTTCACCGGAAATGTTGTTGTGGTTCAGCCTCAGAGCTAGCAACTGAAAACAACCGACAATATTCAAAGGGATGGAGCCTGATAACAGGTTGTGAGAGAGATCTATCAGCTTGAGATAAGTAAGGTTTCCAATCCTCTCTGGTATTTCGCCTGTAAGAAGGTTGTGGGAGAGAAACAAAGCCCTCAAGTTCTTCAGCTCTGTTATGGATGAGGGAATATCGCCTGCGAACTGGTTATTAGACAGATCAAAGAGTAAAAGGCTGGACTTTTCGGGTGTCCCCACAATATTCCTAGGGAGGCCTCCGGACAAATAGTTGAAACTCAAATCCAAAGCAACCAACTTCTCTGAAAAGGTCAATCTCGGTGAAATCCCATAATGCAGTTCATTGAACGACAAGTTGAGTTGCGTCAATTCATGGCAACTCGAGATACACGCTGGTATTCCCCCAACAATCGAGTTATTTGCTAAATTGAGCACCGAGAGAGATCGGGAAGAGGATGAGAAGCAGGGCAGAGTGCCCCAAAACATATTCGACAAGTTGAGTTGCGTCAATTCATGGCAACTCGAGATACACGCTGGTATTCCCCCAACAATCGAGTTATTTGCTAAATTGAGCACCGAGAGAGATCGGGAAGAGGATGAGAAGCAGGGCAGAGTGCCCCAAAACATATTCGACTCCATATTAAGATGCACTAATGGTTGGTGAAAGCTTGCAACAACCCCTGTAAGATGATTGTGGGATAAATCCAAGTGGCGCAAAGACATTGCGTAGTACAGGCTTATAGGCATCTCACCATGGAAGTCATTGTGTCCCAGATTGAGTGTCTGAAGTTTGAGAGAGAAATTCCCAATCCAGATGGGAATTTCACCGGTGAATACATTGTGGCTTAAATCAACAAGAGTCAGGTGATTGAGCATGGAGAAGGTTTGAGAGATTGCGCCAGAGAAGGCATTGTAGCTAAGATCCAAAATCTGAAGATTGGGTAAATGATTAAAGCAAAAGGGGAGAGAGCCGCGAAGGGCATTGCGGGATAAGACGAGGGTTTCAAGGAAAGAGAGGTTACAGAAAGAGGGGCGAATTTCACCGGATAAGTTGAGGGCGGTGAGGTTGAGAGAGGTGAGTCGGCCGGTCCGGTTGGCGATGGTGAAGATGCCATGGCCACCCCAATCCCGGTCAGGTTTCAGCTCCAAAAGCGCAGCTCTGTCTCTAGGGTCTAGCGGAAGAGGAAGAGAAGCATCAGCTGCAGCTGCAGGCTTTCTAACCAACAACACACAAAATAAAAACAACACCACACAACTACTACCCTCCTCGATTCTTTGCATCTCGAAGATACAATTAATGATATAAATAAGCAAGGAGGAGGGGGCGAGAGTGTAGGAGTGAAGGAGCAAGGCCCAAGGGAAGGTATATATCGTACTACTGGAACTAGTATTCATTTTCATCGCACACTAAGAAAAGCACAAAGCATAGGAGACCGTGTCTTTTCGCCCATTTCACTTTATTTTCATATAGGAGTATATCGTATCGTATCTCCTCAATATAATATATAATAATAATATTAATAATAATAACACTCCACCACTAATTGCTTTTAAGTAACTGCTAATGCGGATTAGTAGTAAATTACTGTTGTTATGTCTTGAATTTCAGGCCGCCTAATTATTCTCTCTCTCTCTCTCTTTACTAGCTTATACCTTATTTGATGGACAGATATTTTTTGAATAAATAAATAAATATATATATATATATATAGACAAGAGAAACAAGAGGATGATGATCGAGAATAAATTAATTAATTGATGTGATGATAAGGATGATGACAAGTCAAAACAAGAAAACTAGAGTAAATTCAGTCCATGGGCCTTGCTTTCAGCACCTCTCTCTCATAGTCACAACATTATTAAACCACCATGGCACCCAATTCTTCTTCTCCTCGTCTTCTTTCTAATTCGGTTTCGCCCCTCCCCATTACCCCTTTTCACCTTCTACTCATCTTCCTACACTCTCTCTTATAGTATCACTTGTCTCATCCGATCTGGATCCATGGCCTCCTTGTTCCTGTACCATGTTGTGGGCGACCTCACCGTGGGAAAGCCTGAGCTATCCGAGTTTCCGGAGACTGAGACGGTGGCTTCCGCCATTCGGGCCATCGGAGATTCCAGCGAAGGAGGGATTCCGGTGTGGAGGAAGAGATCGCACGTCGAGAATGCTGAAACGAGACAACAGAGGTTTGTGGGAATCCTCAATGCCTTGGATATCGTGGCTTTCTTAGCCAGGGAGGATTCTTTGGCTGATCGGGATAAAGCCATCAACACCCCTGTTTCCGAGGTGGTTCTTCCAGATAATTCCGCCCTTAAGGTCGTTGATCCAGGCACAAGGTTCGTACCTCCTCTAATCTTGTTCTTAAGAATCAATATCAGCTTTTTTTATTCTGGTTTGAATTAAATCAAACCTAGTCTCTGTCATTCAAGTTCATTGTTTTTTTGATTCAATAACCCTACACTCCTCATGCTGATTGATATCCCTGTTTTCCTTGCATTAGCACTCAATTCATGGATCCCTTACTGTATCACTCATTTTAGCATTCATATTATCAATCCCTGGTGCAAGTGACATTTATTATACGCTCATATTTGGTTTGATTAATAGTAAATATCTCCAATTTGACTCTGCCATGGGAATTCCTGAAGAAGAACCTAGATGAATATGATAAAAGGAATGAACTATTTCCCTTTTTTGCATTATTCCCAGAGCCTGCTTTTTGTATAACCAGCGTATATATGTTAGTGAAAACAAAAACAGTTATCTGGCGGATTCTGAGCAATTTCGTTCATTCTTGTGCAAGAAAGATTAATAGATGCTCTGGAGATGATGAAACAAGGTGTGAAGCGATTGCTGGTGCCCAAGAGTTTAGTATGGAGGGGAATGAGCAAGCGGTTTTCCATTCTCTACAATGGAAAATGGCTCAAAAATACAGATCCATCCGGAGGCAGTAGCACTAACACTTTAGCGCTTCCTAACAGGCCCTCCTCGTCTTCCTCTTCCACTTCCTCTATTCAGAACAAATTTTGCTGTCTATCAAGAGAAGATGTCCTCCGTTTCCTCATTGGTTGCCTTGGTGCCTTGGCTCCTTTGCCTCTATCTTCCATAGCCTCCCTTGGAGCTGTCAATCCAAACTATCATTGCATCGAATCATCCTCCCCTGCTATTGAAGCGACGAAAAAGCTTCCCCATGATCCCTGTGCAGTTGCCGTTGTAGAACCAATGCCCCAAAACCAGCACAAGATCATTGGTGAGATATCTTCGGCCAAACTGTGGAAGTGCGACTATTTGGATGCTGCCTGGTCCTTGGCTAACTTATCAGCTGGGCAGTTCGTTATGGGGGTGGAAGATAATCATAACATGACTTCTTCAAGATCACTTCCTGATTTGGGCACTGATGCTATTGCTGGAGAGCCCAATCTAGGTAATGGTGGAGGCCCAAACAGGGTAAGAACTTTCAGCAGCAGGAGTATTGGGTTCCTTAGCAATGGTTTGAATCCTAATTCAGGCATCGGGAGGAGCATGTATCGAGGTAGAAGTGCCCCACTCACGTGCAAGGTTACGAGTTCTCTGGCTGCTGTGATGGCGCAGATGTTGTCACACCGAGCTAGCCACGTCTGGGTTACCGAGGATCAAGATGATGAGACATTGGTTGGTGTCGTGGGATATACAGATATCATAGGGGCTGTGACCAGACAACCTGCGCCAACCATTTCTGAGTCCCAATCAACGTAATATGTATATGTATAATGTGATGGTATGGTATTCACCTCGATATTTTTGTGTGGTTTTAGTTATTACTTTCCATGCCAAAGAATGTGGTGTGTATTTTTCTTTGAACAATCAAGTTTTGGAATTCACTTCGCAACATTCAAATTTTCGGTAACAATGTTTGTTTTTTGTTTCACAATTTAAAGAATGTTTTAGCATTATTATGGGATTCCCAGTTCCCACCCAAACCTAATGTAATCTAGAAAGGTGTTAGATGGCAATTAATCCAAAAAATGATGGTGGTGGACCAACCGCTAAAATTATGTTTAAATACATAAATAATTGCAGTAAAGATGGTTGGTAAATGACAATTGCTACATTATTATCACAAGGGATCCCCTCTCTATTGATTTGCCCCATTATCAAACCATCCGTTTATTTTCTAAAAATAATTCTCAATTTACAAGAATAGCCCCATCCATTCCAACCCATCATACTCAGTCCATTATTAATTGGTGTGTATAACCCCCACCCCACCCCGATCCATCCCCCCAATCAACGATAATGCAAGTGCAGAGGCGTGTGTGATTGGTCAAGAGATGGAGTGGACCACCATTGCTATTGTTATCCAACTCCCAACTACTCTAATACATACTCAAGATTATTGTTATCCAACTCCCAACTACTCTATTACATACTCGGAATTACAGAATAATGAATCTTACCCCCACTGCCTGTGACTGTGAGTCTAATGACAAAGGGCATCGAAAATATACTATGCCCTCAAACAAACAAATTATAACTATTAACTCACAAAGACGATAATAGAATTAAAAGAAAAAAAAGAAAAAAAAGAAAAAAGATTTAGATATGGCATCCAAAGCAGTTGCAGGTCTTGGGGGTGAAAGAACAGTATCCAAAGGGCCTGTTGGGGATGTTGCAATTGATAGCATAGCAACAAGGAGTTGGCAAACAGTAGCTTCTACTGGCGCCCCCACAGCAAGTGCACAGTGAACAAATCTGGAAGCTTCCCAGCTTTCTCCTGCCTTCCTTCAACATCACCATCATCTCCACCTTCCCCGACTCCACTAACGGCACCATATCCGCCGTACCTCCCTCCCCCTGCCCCTGCCCCTGCCCCTGCCCCTGCAACACCAAACCCAATTGGATCTAATCTAATCAAATCTAATAAAACTTAAATATAGGATCATAGAATAAAAGCATGAAATAAACTCACCATACATAATCTAAATTCATGGAGGCTACAGCTGAATAAAACAATCAACACTGACCAAACAATCGCGGGCATAGCTAATTGTATTTCTTTTTTCCAGAAGAAATTAAAGAAAAAGGAGCTGGAAGTGGATCTTTAGGCGTTGCTCTATCCCTCTTTAATGTATAAACCTGTTTCGGATTGAGTGAGGAAATCTGGGGATTCCACAAATTTTATTTACTTTTCCCCTGTTTTCACACTCCTCTCCTTTCTTTCTCTTTTGGGGAACGAATATAGAAAGAGAATTATGGAGGTGGAGGGGGAGGGAGAGACTGTGAGGGTGTGAGAGAGAGAGAGAGAGGGGTAATAATGTGAAGACTGAAGTGCCCTCGGGCACTGGAATAGAATAGTGGTGTTTTTGTTTCCAGGAAAAATAAATAATGATAAAACTAATTCTTTCTCGGTACCACGTGATTATTGGAGTACTTTAAATTTTTTTACTCCCTCGATCAGCCACGTAGGTGAACATTTTGTCAATTTTGTCCGCACCAAAGATTTATATTTTTCTTTTTAAATATATGGAACTCACACACATTACTAATACAATAAATACTCCCTTCGTCCCATACTAAGGGTAGTTTTTGCTTTTTGGCACGTGAATTAAGGAGTATTATTATTATTTAATGTGTAGTGGGTAGTTGTATTAGTGGGAGTGTGGATCCCATATTTTAATTGTATTAGTGGGTGTGTGTGGGTCCATATGTGTAAAAAAAGAAAGTAGACTCTTTGGGTGGGACGATCAAAATGGAAAAAAGAGTCTTTGAGTGGGACAGAGGGAGTATATGGGACCCATACATCCCACTAATACAACTACCAACTACACATTAAATAATAATACTCCTTAAGCAAAAAGCAAATGTTCACCTTGTGTGCGCATGGAGGGAGTAATTTTTAGGTGTATAAATGTAGTACAATACTATATTTATGCATATTTTAAATTTTGAAGTTCCTTCAATACTCCATTTATTAACGTTCCAAAAAATACACTATATTTCACATTTTATTTATTTTTTACATATTATTCATTTATTCCAACCATTTTATTTATTTTTTTACATTTTATTTATCGTTTTAATAAATTTATTTACTTTTTCTCTTTAAATTATCAACTTATCTCTATTTCTTTTACATTACTCCTTCCATCACATCTAAAGACAGTCTTTTACTTTTTGCACGTGAATTAAGGAGTATTATTATTTAATGTATAGTTAGTAGTTGTATTAGTGGGAGTGTGAGCCTTATATTTTAAGAGTGAGGCTCTTATGCCCCCGGGACACACACCCCGAGGGCACAGGAGTTTTTGCCATATTTTAATTGTATTAATGTGGATGTATGGTCTCATGTGTGTAAAACAGGAAATAAGACTCTTTGGGTGGAACCCAAAATAAAAAAAGAGGGAATATATATTTAAAAAATAACATTTCTTAATTTACGTGCTCATACAAACATGTATAAATATCTGGGAGGGAGTATTATTGTGGTAGAATATAGTACTCCATCGTTCGGAATAAGTTTTACATTTACCGTTACACGTTGTTTAAAAATTTTTTTTATCGACTTTATTGACTTTTGGGGTATTTTATTATTTTTAAGTACTCCATTAAATAAAGTACTATAATATAATGTGATGTGTATCAAATAGAAGTGACAAATTTAAAATTAAAGTAATTTTTACAGTTATCGAATAAAAATGTGTGTTCCTTTTTTTAAGAGATGAAGTAATAGCACAGACAAAGGGAAAAAAATGTGAAACTTGTTATTCCCCCGTCCCACAATAAATGTTTACGCATTTTCTTTTATGGTAAATGAGACCTACAAAAAATATTTAAAGAGTGGGGTTGTCACATGTGAACACAAAAGTTTTAATACTAAAACTCTTATATTCACATGGGGACACGTGTGTCCCCAGAGCACATGAGCTTTTGTCTTATTTAAATATATATATCTATTCACAATACTATACTAATATAACTACTTACACTATTTTAATATATCATATCTTTTATTTCAATATACATTAAAATATTATATTTCTTAATATTTAAAAAAAAAAACAAACGTTAACGTTTTATAGTCCACTCCTAAATTATGTTTGAGAGGTAGTACTCCTAAATTTCTAATACGCCCTCACAGCGGCAAAAGTATTTGTTGTTTTCCTTTAAAACCCTTTTTAAGGTGGTTTGATGTTTTCTTAATAACAAAATACTCATAAATTATGTTTTGTCATTTGTCTGGTGTGTGTGATGGGTTAGATATTTTCTAAGATGAAAAAAAAAAAAGTTAATTATCACTTTTTAATAATAATATTATTATTATTTATTAAAAATATTATTACATTTTATTTATAATAAAAACTATTTATAAAATTATTATACTTATATTACTTTTTATCTGTTTCACAAAATTATTTTCATTAAAATAAATAATACTCAATCTGTCCCAACAAAAGGTAACAGTTTGTTTTTTGTATGTAATTAATGAGTATTATCATTTTATGTTTTTTTTTCTTGATCGGGGAAAGAAAAATTTTATTGAATAATAGTACCAAAGGTCTAGTCTATTAATTTTCAAAGCTCATATCTAAAAGAGTTCGTTACAATAGACGAGTAAAATAATTTCAGATCCACATGTCATAACTAGAATCATTCCTAAGTTTTCATTTCTTCGCAAAATTCCAACTCCACGTCCATGCTTTCAAATTGGTCATAATTCCTTTTGAATTCCATTTGTCATTTTTAAATACAATCTCATTTTTCTTGTTCTAAACCAACGACACTTAGCAAATCCACACTTCCACAAGTAACTTATTCTTCTTCTTACTAGACATGATGTTACCAAAATGCAAAAAGTTTACCTTAGGTTCATTTGACATCAGTGCTTGAAGATCCAACCATTTGAAGCATTTATTCCATATATCTAACATTTTGGGCATTCAAAGAATACATGTATGACCTCCTCCAATATAGTACTATACAAGTAGCAATTTGTAGATGCATTTTCCGGAAGGCTTCCTCTTATATGTAACTCCGTGGCAGTTGGGATTCTTCTCTTCATCACCCTCCAAGCATGAATAATGTATTTCTATGGTGCAGAGTTGTTCCACAATCTCTTATATAAGCTCATTGTTGGTGCAGTTTCTCCATCGACATTCCTTTGGATTAGCTGATTAACTTTGTTCACTTGGTAGTCATCTGTCTTGCTCGCCTACCATCTCCAGCTGTCGTTCTTCTGGTGTTGTACCGGGTACCTGTTTATAACATCAATAAGATCGTTAGCCAGCTCTTATTCCCACACCCTAAGTTCTCTCTTCCAGATGAGATTCCACTTCCACCCCCACTATCCCAAGATCCCATTTGAGACACCATGTTCCCTTCCATTTGACTCAATCTATAGAGTCTAGGATATGACACTTTTAAAGGTTCCCCTACCCACACGTTCTCCCAAAAGTTTATGTTGGTCCCGTCTCCTATTACTCTTCTAATATTCTCCTTAAATCATTCCTCATTTTTGTTTGACAGACTCAATACTACCCTAACCCACCAATCTCTCATGTCCCCACCTCTTCTTTCTCTCCATGGATCAAAACCTGATCCCCCCACCCCATATGTGTATGCTTTGACTATCCTAGCCCATAATCTATCACCCTCTTATAACGCTGTCCAAGCCCATTTCCCAATAAGAGCCTTATTGAAGATACCCAATTCCCTTATCTCAAGGCCCCCAACTTGTTTAGGAAGAGAAATAGTTTTTCAATTAATCTAGGTAATTTTCTTCGAGTTCTCACTCCCACCCCCAAAGAAATCTCATTTGTATGGAACATATTTTTTTCAACATACTCGTAGGAGCCAAGTAGATCGACAAGGTGTAGGTATGTATAGTTGCTAGCACAGCATTTAGGAGCACCAGTCTTCCTCTAATGGAAAATCTCCCTCCATTTCAAATTTATGTGTAGTGAGTAGTTGTATTAGTAGTGAATGGTGTGGAATAGTTTTACTTAAAGTGAAAAATGAAGACTTTTAAATGAGGACACCTAAAATGGAAACTTTTCGGTATAATGAAGGGAGTATTAAAAAAAAGTTGCTTTTGACTTTGTAGATAGCAGAATTAATCCGCCTTTAATTATGGGTTGATGTGGCTGTTTTGAGGATAATTAGGAGATTATTCGTACTAATCTAACATAGTAATTTTGTTGAGATGCCGAGAATGCTCAAGGATTCCCTCCAGACGATTTTATGCCTTTTGGAAGTGGATAATGTTGTGTTTATTCGTTAGGGGCAAGCCCCTTATATCGGTGAATTGACGTCATCTAAATCTCCGCATATATCGTCAGGTCACATCACATTAAATGCTAACACTGTAGGCATTAAATGCCATAGCCTCACGTGGCTATTCTAGTGATTCGTTTTAGGATATCCCCTATATTCGAATTCTAGGGAATATTTGTATAGCTCCACAGTACAAATGGCCAAGTGGGGTTGATGGAGGACTCGCCCGGGCCGAGAGAGTGGAGTGAATGTGATCAGTCATCCAACTGTCACAAACTCATGGTGTTGGGCCCAATAATAATTCTGGAAGAGGCCATTTCAGTGGGCCCAGAGAAAAAACTCTTTGATTTATAAATCGCATATGCACTAAAAAAATTTATTTTTTAATAACAAAATTTATCAATGGAATTCAATCAATTGTTAATTATCTTTATTGATAATAAAAATGATACTTTTTTTAGCAAGGAAATGCTAACGAATTTATTCTCTATTTTACCAACGAAATTCAATCAATTGGTACAATGATTACCAAGAGAATTATTATATAAATTATCAATAGAATATTAGTAACGAAATACCAATAGAATTATTTATTAATGGAATGAACTTTCGTTGCTAAAAATTTACTACCAACTATTACTTTACCGTTTCTAGTAACGGATTCTGTTGTTAATTCATTGGTAAATTAATTTAACAATTAAGTTAGAGTTAGTCTCTTGTAAATCGAGTTTACATCATAAACACTGTGGTCCCCTTTAATTTAAACACCATAGCAATACATAGGGTATATAGAATTATAAAGGGAGCACACCCTAGCAATACATAAGGTATATAGAATTATAAAGGGAGCACAGGGTTTATACCGTAAACTCATTTACACAAGTGTTTGTGATTGAATTAAAACTTTTACAAATAAAATATTTCATGGCTAAAAAAGAGTGATGCAATAACTATTTAACTACTACTAATATTTATAACATTATGTGTCATATATTAGACGACAAAATATGGAGTATTATTTATAAAGTAGGTTAATATGAGTATTTTAATATAAATATAAATATAAAATAAAATATTATATAAACATACTCGTGTCTTTTAATATTATCAATTTTCTTTTAAATGTTGTCACTTTTAAATTATTTAAACTATAAATTGTTGTTGCTCTATTACCACTTTTCATGATGAATTGAGTGTTACTCTTCATTTAAATATAATCACTTTTTATTCCAGTGAATTATTCGTGAAATTATTCAAATATACAAATATTAATTTTCTTTGATTATAAATTACTTTTTATTAATTAAAAATATTATTACATTTTATATATTTCATAAATTACTCGTGAAGTACACTTTTGGTAATGAGTTATTTATTTTTTATTAAATATATTATCAATTTTCTTTTTAAGAGTTTATATTATTTGCACTCTGAGTGTACACGTGTGGGGATAACAATGAGATGGATATTTTTCGATACCCGATAATCCTACTGGGACAGGTTTGGATAGTTGTAAATAGGTTTGGGACGGGTATTTGTAATTAAAAAAATCTCTTAAGGATTTGGGACGAGTACAATAATCCCTCAATACCCGCGGATGCCCAGTTTATATATATACTATATTATTTTTTATTTAATTAATAATAATGTAATTTATATTATTATATTTTTTAAAATAATATATAATATAATATAATAAATGAATATTAAATGGGTACCCGCAGGCATTGATAAACGATATGAGATTAGAACGAGTATTGTAATAAAAATTTTAAACGGGACATGTACGGATACTTTTTTAATTGAATACGGGTATGGTTATCCCAAATTAAACGGGTACCCCGTTGACATCCATACACACGTACATCCATATGTGTATGATTTTTTTATTAAATAGTGTATATATGTTTCTTATTAATTTTATAAATTTTTTATATTCAATTTTTTATTAAAAAACTAACAAACCAATGTCCGAAAAATGGATAAACTATCGATTCAGGACTTGAATGATTTTTTCTATCAATTAAGAGCCTGAAATATATAAAATTATCAATTTAGGACCAGAATTTGTGAAATATTATCTAATATTTTATCAAATTTGGGCCTAAATTGAGACCGCGAATTTATAGTTTTATATATTTCAAATCTCTAATCAATAGAAAAAATTATTTAGACTTCAAATTGATAGTTTACCATTTTTCAAGTTCGAATGGATAAAACGCATTTAAGTGCCTCCAATAATTGTTTAGAGATTATCAATTCAATATCTGAAAAATTGGTAAACTATCAATTTGGAGCTTAAATTATTATTTTTTATTAATTCGGAGCCTGAAATATGTAAATCTATCAATCCAGGGTTTAAATTTATCAAATATTATTTTTTATTTTATCAATTTAGGGCCTAAATTCAGGACTGATAGTTATACATATTTTACGCCCTCGATTAATAGTAAAAATAATATATATCCGAATTAATAGTTTATCCATTTTTCAGAACATAAAATTTGAAAAGAAAAGAAAAAAAAAAAGAAAAAAAAAGGTTGAAGAGAGAACGTGGAAAAGAAAAATATTACTAATTGAATTTGGGGATTACTTGTGTGACCTGAGTCATATATTACCCACTTTTTTACCGATTATTATCGGTATCTTATACTAATTTTTTATTATTGTCATCTGTTCATAATTCATTACCTGTCATATTCTTATCAATTATCATATCACTACACCTAATTTATCGGATGTTTGACTAATATTGTTATGATTATTTTATTTTTCTAATTCTAATTATCTTTATCAACAATCTTATTTTGAATAATTATAATAAAATTAAATCAAGATAATATTTCGTTGAGAGACTCTCTTGTGAGACGGGTTATTTGTGAGACGGATGTGAGACGGGTCGATCCATCATTAAAGTATGCTTATTGTATAGTTAAAGTGTGCATATTTGTAGTTAAAATATGTTAATAATAAATCATATTATAACACATTAAAATCATACTTTAATGCATAATTCAACATACTTTAGAAACATATTCTAACAACTATTTAACATACTTTATCTATACAATTAGCATACTTTAAGTAATGGGTCGATCCGTCTCATAAATAACCCGTCTCACAGGAGACTTTGTCTATTTCGTTTAGTGTTAAATTAATTTTGTAATTATTATTTAGTATTTTAAATTACATTTTTGGCAAACATTGTGTTAATTACCGAATTAGTACATAAAAATTAAAAAAATTATTATACTTCTAAATAAAAAATAATATTACTCCTGTAATTTTGATATGTTATATTTTTATTGAGATAAGTAATATTTTTTATTTAAAACCATAGCATTTTATCTTTCTAAAAGTAATATTTTAGTATTAAAAAGTAATTTTGTAAAATCAGTATACACGATCAACCAAAGTCAAACATTAAATTTTTATTCATGTATTGTTTCAACAATAATTATAAAAAGTGATTTATAGAGTAAATATTAGAAATAAATAACAAAATTATAAAATCAATATTATGTAAGTTTTAAAAAATACAAATAAATAATAAAAAATAGAAGAAATTAATAAGGCGAATTAACTATAGAAATTGAGTGCATTAAGGTACATTAAATATAAATGATAAGATATACTTATAATTTAAAAAAGAACAACTCATTTGACTACCCATTCAATTAAAAAAAAAATTGATCTTTTGTTTTAAAAGATATATGGTATTATTTTATTATCAAAAATGTCGATTGAGATAAGAAAATTTTTAATTCTTTTTTTTTTTTCCAAAAAAAAATCTAGAACATAAATTTTTATAATAAAAGTACAACATTCAACATTAAAAATACATCTAGATGCATGAATGAATTTTTTTTTTTAAGTAAAATTATTTCATGTCCCTCCAAAAATATTCTAGTATTATAATCATGTAAGGATAAATAAATAAATAAATAAATAAAAGAGGTGAAATTATTTCATGTCTCTCCAAAATTGATTTTATAGTATTATAATCAATCCACTATAATTATAATTTTTATTTTAAGGGTGAATTTTGGTGTGAATCAGTTTACCTGTGAACTTTTTTTTTAAAAAATAATTTTAAATAAAGAGTGATACTTGAATAAATGAAAAATATAATAGTGCTATATTTTATGAATAATTGGTAGTATAAATAAATAGTGATAATATTTTTAATAAAAAACTATATTGTATGTGATAAAAGGTGAAAATTATTTTAAAAAATATAAAAACTCATTTGAGCCAATCACATGTCATTTTAGCAAGAATAAGGTGCTAACATGTATTTTCAAAAAGTACCTATGAAAAGTGGTTTGTATTAGTATAATAAAGATATGTATTTTTATTTTAATTTCTTTAGTTTACTTTATAATCTTAATAATACTATTGAAGTATATTTTTTAAAATAAATATAAAAATACTTGAAAGAAAGTTTTTATGCTTCTTTTAAAAAAAATTTGTTGCCTAGAACTCAGGATTCGATAGAAAAAACCTTCTATTTAATTTTTTGAAACTTGAAAGAAAATATATGTTTAATTTTTTAATTTGAAAAAAAAAATCATATTTAAAACGGCATAATAATTTATATTTTACTATTCAAAATTTTCTAAAGATAAAGAAAATCTTATGTTCAATATAAATCATATAAATCGGAATAAAAGTTTGAGGTCATTTGTATGTCATTATATTGAGTCTTCAAAAATTATTTCTACCAATTATACGTTCAAATTATTTTATTCATGATATTAGACAAAGTAGTTGTGGGTTAATTTAAATACTCCTTCTGTATTTTTAAGGTGGCACACAAATTTGAAAAAGAAAAAGGGACTATTTGAAACGGATACTCAAAATAAAAATAATTTGATTATTTTAATTGGATGGAGAAATTAGCAAGATCTAATATATTTTATAATTTATTTAGAAAATAATTGTATTTTACTACCACATACTCTCTCTGTCCCATAAAAATGTTTACGCATATACTCCCTCCATCCTATAGAAACGTTTATGCATTTTCATTTTGGGCGTTCCATAAAAAAATTCATATTTCCCTTTATAGTAAATGAGACCCACATATATTATTTTAATATATAGTAGGTATTTGTATTAGTGGGAGTGTAGACCCCATATTATTATAATTATAATATATATATACTCCGTCTATCCCTTTCAAAGAGGGTTTCATTTTGGGTGTCTCATTCATGGAGTCATATATTATTTTTTTCATATATGAGACCCACATACACTCACCCATTAATATAACTAAATTATGGGCTCACACTCCCACTGGATTTGGATCCTCCCCCTTTAGGGAATTGGTACATTTCGTCAATTTCGTTTAATCTAAACCTTTTATTATTTTGTAAGATTCGGATTTTGCAACATCATCATTTTTATTAGTTATTCTTAAATTAACGATCTTTTTTTTTCTTATCTACTTCACTGATTTTATCTTTATCTTTTTTCTTCTATTATCATTAACTAGTGTATAATTTTAATAATTATATGTAATGTAGTTTATAGTTTATTTTGCCTTAAGTTTAATATTTATTTTTAGAGTTTAGTATTAATTTTAAAAGTATTATTATAATTTTACCCCTCTGATTTATGGTATATTTTGTCCCCTATGGTTTATGGTATATTTTGTCCATAGGGTTTAATATTTATTTTTAGGGTTTATTGTTAATTTTAAAAATATAATTGTAATTTTATTTTTATAGTTTATGGAGTATATTTTTCTCTAAGATTTAATATTTAATTTTAGGGTTTAGTGTTAATTTTAAAGGAATAATTTCAAGTAGGAGTAATTAATTTCTAAAAGAATTAAAAAGGAAAAAAAAGATGAATTTCTTATAAATCTAAAATTAATTAAAGTTAGATGGTTGATGTGGCAAATTATTAACGCAAGATTAGAAAAAGGAAGAAAAATTAAAAAAATTTAAAAATTTAATTAGTTAGAAGGTGGCGTGGTTTTGTAATAAATCGTCAGATTTAGTGAGCGCTGTAGATTTAAAGAAATGCATGAAATTTATGCGTCTTCAAATGGAGAGGATCTGGGTCCCACTCCCACTAATACAACTACACACTACACATTAAATAATAATACTTCTTAATTCAAGTGCAAAAAGTAAAAGACACTCTTGTTATGGGACAGAGGGAGTATTTGATATAATTTGATTTGAATTTCTATAAATATACATTATTTTTTTTCATATTTAAAACAAGGGTAAGTCTTGTGTAAGACCGTCTCACGTGACATCATTTTATACATTTTTTAAAATAGTTATCACTTTCGCTATAAAAAATTATAACTCTTGCTATAAAATGTTATAACTTTTCATTTATAATATAAATAATTCATGTCTTAGTATTATCACTTTTCATTAAATGAGTATTATTTTTCATTATAAAAGTTATTACTTTTTGTCCGTCGTACGTAAGTACTTACATGAGGCAGTCTTACACAAGTTTTTTATCTTAAATAATTAATAAAATAAAAATATTTAATTATATACTCCCTCTATCCCCTTGATACGTATTCATTTTTCTATTTTGATCCGTCGCATTACAAAGTATCAATTTTCCTTTTTGAATTGATGTGACCTACTACCACTACACATGACCCCATACTCAACACTAATACAACTACTCACTACACATTAAAATATTATTTATCTCACCTTACCATACATTAAATTATTATACTACTTAATCCACGTACAAAAAGTCAACGGATATCTTTCAAGGGGATGGAGAGAGTATCTTATAACAAATAAATTAAAAAGAAAATTGAATGAATACTGAAATAATCTATTTAATCGATCTTTATATTGAACTCCAATAAATTAAAGCTCATTTATGTGATATACATATATTAATTATTATTACAACTTTCCCGTAAAAGTAATTAAAGAGTTTATATGAATCTATATAATACTTAATATAAAAAATAAATTTTTAGTGGAGAGAAATTTATAATAATAATCATTTCAGAATTAAAAAACACATGAACGTATTAATTTTGGAAACATAAAACGGAGAATTTTTTTTTATTATTAATGACCGTTAAAAACGGTGTTGGAAACATAAGACTCATTAATTAGAAAGAGAATATAAATAAATACAGAAAATCTAAATTGCTTTAAGAATAGGGAGGATATATATGTCATTTAAACTTTTTAAGTTACTATTATTTACAAGATTGCCATTTTCTGACTGGCCAGAAGCATGGTCCTAAAAAATAACTACCTATTCCTATATCCATCTTGTTTAAAAAATCTTTATTTTTATATATATAAAACCAGTAATTGTCTCATTTTTTTCCCGCTTCTAACTACGTGCCCTTAACTATACCCTTAGCAAGGACTTTAACATCAATTCACATCTTTCTAAAACTAATGATCACACATTTAATTATTTTAATATTAATGGTCAACCTTACCATAATTCTTTCCTGTCAAATTCAAAATAATTATTTCCTTTCTCACCTCTCTCACAAACACGTTCTCTCTCCCCTCAAACCAACCATAGTTCTCTGTTCATCTATTCTTCCTCTTTTGTTTTTCATTTTTACTTCTCATTCTCTACATTCATTTTTTAATCAATTTCTACATAATGAAGGGCTGCCATCGCTGCCTGAGGGGGATTGTCGGAAACGAGCGTTATTTGAAGGAGATAGCCATCGTCAGATGCGGATGGTCTCAAATTAGGGCAATTTGGTTGAGATGGTTGTCGGCTGATAGGAATCAGTATCACTTAGGAGGGGTAATTCGCGTTGCCGTTGTATTTAGGGCACATGAGGTTCGCTGGATGGATTTTACAATAGAGATGTTCGCAGCCTGATAATTTCACGGCAGAGGTTTTCACCAACCTCTCTCACAAACACGTTCTCTCTCCCCTCAAACCAACCAGAGTTCTCTGTTCATCTATTCTTCCTCTTTTGTTTTTCATTTTCACTTCTCATTCTCTACATTCATTTTTAATCAATTTCTGCATAATGAAGGGCCGCCATTGCTGCCTGAGGGGGATTGTCAGAAACGAGCGTTATTTGAAGGAGATAGCCATCGTCAGATGCGGATGGTCTCAAATTAGGGCAATTTGGTTGAGATAGTTGTCGGCTGATAGGAATCAGTATCACTTAGGAGGGGTAATTCGCGTTGCCATTGCATTTAGAGCACAGGAGGTTCGCTGGATGGATTTTACAATAGAGATGTTCGCTGCCTGATAATTTCACGGCAGGTGAGGTTTTCACCAAAGAAATTCACAGTTTGTGTTCTCTTATCCCTTTCTTACATTTTCTTGATTCATGCCTCATGTCCCTTTCTCATCTTGGCCACTCCAAGTTTCTTCTATCCCCCATTTTATTAAATCACTTAAAAAACATCAATGAATCAACATATCTAACAAAAGAGGCATGTGAGCCTCTATGCTGTATAGTTGTGCAACTTGCGATGGCCATGGATAACTGAGAATTGTGATGTTTTTTCTTTTTCTTTTTTTGATTATTGTAAGAGGTTTATTTGGTCTCTCTCTCCTTATTCTTTAATATTTAGCTTATTTTTTCTCATTCTGGCATGTGAAATTGGACCTGAAAGCTAAGCTATGGGAGGGGCTTAGAAAACGCTGTTGTTGGGGCTCTGCGTAGTCGCATCTCTTCTGCTCTGCCGCGTCTTTGTATAATAGAATTTCATTGTTAAATTTATGATAATTTTGAGCAAATATGTCAAATTCTACATAATTATTTGTCGATTTAATTAGGGGGGTTGGTCTTCGAACAACGGGTGGTTCCATTGTTGCAGATATGTTTAAGTTCTACTCTAAATAAAGTTCTTCTCTAAATAAATCTCCATATTCGGTAATCGTCTTATTCTCTGCATTCTTCACTTATCAAGTGACTTGCAGGTCCTATTGGCAAGTGACTTGCAGGTTCCATTGGCAGTGGTTGACGAGATTTTGATTCTCAGGCTACCGCCATTGTGGCTTTGCTTCACCCTCCTCTTCCGTATTAAGAAAGTGCACCGGTATATAAAATATTATTTTTACAATTATTGATAGTTTTATCAGCTTCTTCATCTTACAATTTCTATGGCCTTTTCATCAATTATCAGTGGTTTCCCTCTCTTTCCACCAATGAAATTTCAGTGTAATCTTTATTATGCACGAGTCTCTGAATGGTGCTTAACGTAATTATTCATATGTCAATTCGGGGTACTAATACTATTGACAACTGCGCGCGTAGGGAATGTGACAATTATACATAATTTCACCTTAATAATTACTGTATAAAGTGAACAGCTTTCATCATTGATCTATCACATAGGTTTGCATACCATTTGATCTCAACCTTAATAATTTATATTCTTACAACTTTAAGGTCTGCAGATTTAATAAGGCCTTTGAGACTATATTTTCCGGAGGTTGTGTTGTTTTTTCATGTGTGAAATGATTACTATAGGTTTTTTTAGCAATTATTGTGTGTGGTTGTTTGGCCTGTGAAATATGGGTTCACTGATGTCTTCAACAACTTACCAATTCAGAGGTCTTGACAAATCTGATTGGCTATTTTTCAACACCTTCAACATGTTAGAGCAAGAGGTAAATTTGCCACATCTTTATTCATTTCTTCTTTTTTTTTTTTTTCTTTTTAATTAGTGATAATTATTTACTCGAATATAGATGTACTAGGATTATACTCCCATTTATTTATTCCTATTTAAAATTTTGAATGTGTCAGATGTATGTATAGTCTATTTATTGGCATGTGAGCCCTTTTTTAGTTTGATTTAGAATTTATATTGTGAATTGCATTATCATTGCATTTACTATTTTTTTTTAAATTTTCTTACTTATAGCTTAACGATTAGGGAAGAAAAAATCCTCTTCCATTTTCATGATGGCATGTACTATTTTTTATTTTTTTTTGCATTTTCTTACTTATAGCTTAACGATTTTTTCATGATCGCCTTATTTTACTTCTGATATGTATACCAACGTGAAAAGTTGAGCAAAGAAATCATACTATTGAGTTGATGGACGTAGAAGTTGCTCTTTGTAGTGTGGTTTGTAAGCACCTGGACATGGAAGCACATGTAAGTACTATTTTAGCAGTTAGCTATTAACTTTGCATCTTATCAGTGAAGATTAAACTCTTTTTAATTGGTTTGATTTCCAGAAACAAATTGTTACTACTAGAGTCCTCTGTGGGTTTCTTGAATTTTCAAGAGGTATTTTTTCGTATTACTTAAGTAATATCTGTTAATGACATTTTGAAGTTTGCTGTCAATATTTAAAATATTATATTAATATTTGAATCCTTCTGCCTAAATGTTAACTTAGGAAATAGATTACTTTATTCTTGAATGCTATCCCCTAGGTATATGTAAACATGGGCTATTGATACATGTGCATTTTATGTTTATACGTTAACACAATTTACTATTATAGTGGTTGCTTTTATTAAATTTATATAAGGAAATGATATATGAAAGCATGCTTCATATTGTATAAATGCTAACTTCTGTGATTAGGATATCTGGAAAGGGAATTATACATCAGTGTGGGTTCAATTATACCTGCAGCTTCAGTTGGATGCTTATTTGACCTTCACAAGTTGAGGGGATTAAGTTTAATCATTGATGTTTTTTATTCTTATTCCCGAGTAAAGATTTGAATACAAGCTCTACTGAATTATTTAATAAATTTGATTGGTTGCAGCACTCATACATTTGCTGCCTCGTGAAATATTTTATGATTATATATGATTTCCGCCTTCCTCTGTAGAATCTTTCAACAAGTACTTCAGAATTTATGGAGAAATTATAGATTCCATGATAATGCTAGGAAAAATTATGGGGACACCATGCTTTTGGATTTGAGACATTTGTTGGTCTGTAAGTTGCAGGTAAGGTTCTTCAGGAATACCATGTAATTGATGATAACAATTCTACAAGCGATTTTGTTTTGTTTTATTTTACTTTGTCCTTTTGGTTGGTGGAGTATATCTTATCTGACAAAATTGGCATATTAACATGAAATTTAATATTGCATATTTTGATCATTAAAATTGTTGGATTACTTTGTGAACTCTGAATATTTCTTCTAATTTATGCAGTCAAGCGAAGAATAGGTAGTGAGCTTTAAAGGTAGAGTTTCAAAGCGGTGTTAGGATATTATTTTCTGATCTCTAAGTTTTGTTGTCTTTGCATCCTTCTCTAAGTAGCAACTTCAAGAGTTTTCGCTCTTCTCCCAAAAGGAAAGCTAAAGTGATATTGTACCAGACTTTGCTGTAGATGTTAGTAAGAGGTTAAAAAAATGCTGCTGCAAGTGTGGACTTGGATATTCTTTTAAATGGAGTTATAATTTGAGGTATTTTTGATTGATCATTAAGTTAAATTAATTAGAAAATTTTATGGAATTCTCCATAAAGCTATTTTGGGTTTAAATTCACAACCATATCTTATGAATTTTCTTTTATTTGATGTATTCAATATACCTGATATTTAGGAACATCTTCACTCAATTCCTAAGCTGTGAATGTTAGACACAGTAATGTTAGTGGAATTGAATATTTAGGATCAATGCAGTTTTATTCAAGCTATTGTTAATCTTTTTCGTTTTAAGCTGTATTATTTCAAAATAAAAAAATAAAAATTCTTTTCAAATATCAGAAAAAATAAAACACTTTATTCCGATAACTAGAAAATTTTAACAAAAATTATGTCTTTCAGGAAATTTCTGTTGAAAATTTTTGGATGGTCCAGCAGTGTTGGGCACTTATGCTTCAACAGATATACATTATTGGACCAATATAAATAGACTTTTGATTTTTTAATTAATAATACAAATAAATTCATGAACACAAAAAAAAATTAAATTAAAAAAAGTAAGTTAAGATTAAATATAGTTACAACCTATAATTTTTTGTATTCTCAATTTTGTTCTCTTTTGGAATATTACTCTAATTACTTTTAATTTTTCAATTTGTTATTTATGCAAAAGTTTGCAAAGAAAAGAAAACTACCTAATATCTCTCTATCATACTTTAATTTTAAAATTCTCAACACTTTTTTAACACATATAATATACTTAATCATTTAATTATTACCAAAAAATATAATATTACCCTCAAAAGTAAGTAGAAAATTATTTTTCTTAAACTCCATGTCTACGGTAAACATAAAGATGAAATTGGGACGAAGGGAGTACAATACAAACCAGAAATAATTTTACGAACTATTTGTTTTATTAATATTTTTTATTATATAATAAATATAAGATATTTTAAAATACACCTCCCCGTGCAACGCACGGGTTCGATAGCTAGTTTATTATGGTACTAGTACCCGTTACATACCCGCAGGTACCCATTTAATATTCATATGTTTTATTTATATTTATATTTTTTATTTAAATAACTATAATAATAAAAAATACATTATGTATTAATTAAATATAAAATAAATATAATATAAATTCTATTATTTTAAATAAATATTTAATAAATATGATTAAATAAAATTTATAATTATTAATTAAATATATAAAAAAACTCATAATATATATTAAAATTTATAATATATATACATTTTCTTTGTTTTGTTTTTGTTTTTTTTTTTAAATTCTAATTGGGTCTTTTCTTTCTGCATGAGCTTTTCAATATAAAATGACTGTGAATTGGATTTTGTGGTTTCATTTAATTTAAATCATAGCAAAATATTATGTATAATAGGATTGGAAGGGTGACTATAAAGTTTACACGGTGAATTAAGTTTACACAATTGTTTGCCTTAATAAAATACTCCCTAATGCATGAACGTGTCATAGAGTTTAAAAAAAGTAATTTTTTAAAATGATACTCTCCCGTCCCACTACAAGGAGTGCATTTTGCCATTTTCGTCCGTCTCAACACAAGATGTGCATTTTCCTTTTTAGTAAAAGGGACCTACACAAAATAATTAATATATCCCCATGGGACCCATACACCACACTAATATACCTAGCCACTTTACATTAAAATATTACTCTATTTCTTTCTCTTCATCTACACATTAGATATTATATTCCTTAATTTACGTTCCAAAAAGTTTTGCTACCCTTGTGGTGAGACGGAGGGAGTATAAGAAAGATAACATATTTTTAGTAATTGAATTGAATAGAATAAAATATACGACATAGTTGACTTTGATTAGATTTTATTTTATGTAAAAAAATGGATGACATTTAATAGTGTAGTATATTAAAGTATATTGTTATGTATTCTTTCCATTTTCAGGATGGGGAAATAATGACACAGATAAAAATAAAAAATGTTGGTGTGCAAGTGTTATTGGGACTAATGTGTACGAGTACATATATTTTTTGTAATAGGGAGAAAATCGATTAAGCATAAATCCCTCTTTGTTCTCCCAACCAAACATGCCCGCTAAAGGATTATTTATAGTTTTATTATTTTATACTGAAGGAAGGTCTCTGTAAGTAGGCTCCAATTTCTCCCACTAAATCATCATAATCAGCGTAATCTCTGAGAGATGGCAAAGAGGACGGGTCCGCCGGGGATGATTGGGTATGACGGCGTCCGGCGGAGAAGGGGCGAGCCCTCACCAGGATCTTGGTTTACTCGGGGGGTCAACTCAATTTTTGCCTTGGTCCGATTTGCCGAATTCGAAATCCTCTTCCTTCTTTTCGTCCTCATCGCTTTCGTCATCTTTAAAGATCTGGTTAGATCCGTTTTTTTTTTTTCCTTATCTGGTTTGATTATTAAGATTAACGCATGTTTGTTTAAGGTTTACGCCGTAATTGAAAATGTGAAATGAGAAGAAAGATGATTTTATTTTTATTGGAAGCATCAGTTCTTGAATTTGCGGGTGTTTGTAGATCGTAGAAGTAGTTTTTTTTTTTTTTTTTTTTCATATTAGGGAATATTATTTCAAAATCCAAAACAATTTGCCGTTTTGATAATTGGTTTTAGATTTTCACGGGCCACGTCTAATCTCGATTGTATTTATGTGAGATGAGACTGTGGGTGAGACATGTAAAGTAGTCTGTGTTATATCATTAAAATATGTTTATTAGTAATGTTTTTTCTAATATACTATAATAATTAATGATAAATTAAAGTCTTATTAAGGTTCAGCGGCTGTACCGGTGCATTAGATTTTAATCAGTAACCAACTATTTAATTTATGTAATTATTATTATACCCTAAATTATAGTACCATTAAACCCTTGGGTGCACCGCTGCACCCTATAATTACCCTAAAATTAAAATATGATTCTAAAATATTATAATTAATATAAATCTTTATAAATATATTCTAATTAACAATTAGCAATGTCTCACAATCCATTTTATATATATCTATTTTACAATGCTTTGCTTATACAAGTATACTGTATTGACCTATTTCACAACCTGCGTCTTACATGTAACTGAGAGTGCCCCGTTTATGTATGTAATTTCTTTGATTAGTTGCATTAATACCTGGTGATTAGGACTTTGTGGACATCCTAATAAACCATTTGATGTTGAATGTGTTGCAGACCTCAAGACCTGAATATAACGACATCCTCGTGAAGAAGGCTGGTTCAAATGATTGGTGGCCATACTAGAGGGAGGAATATGTTTGCTATACATCACATGTAATAAGTAGTACTCCATATCATTCATTCTAGCCATCCATCATCTTCCTTTTCTTTTCTGTTTGTTTTTTTAGTTATGGTTGTAATAGACCCAGTACAATTGTAAACCGCTAACACTTGATATTTGGTTTGATTATGTCCCAAACACTTGGTTGGCTAGAACTGTCAAATCCTCCCAACCTGCTGATAACTGCCCAAAAATGATTATGTACCACAATGGAGTTGATTAAATAAGTGGTAGTGCTCAGTGCTAACAAGTGACCTGCTTGCCTGTATCAGCCATCAATCAATGGATAACACAATTCCCCCTAGTCCCGCTCACTTGACTAGGAGAATTACAGCATCAGTCTAGATCGACTTTTCCTAGATAACAACACTCTACTCTGCATCCTTCAAACTCACTTGTTACCAACTTCACTTCCAACTGGAGAATAAATGACAAAACTATATCACCAGTAACACTCTATGATGAAGAAGGTCATGCAATTGCAAACTTCAAAATCAAAAGAACCCCTACTCTGATGATATTAGGGTATCAAAGCAGTCTCACAATTCGAGATAATTCTCATTTACCAAATTGATAAGAGTTGAAAAGTAGGCATTATGATCCCGGTTCAATGAGATGGCCCTTGCTCAGAAAACAAGCATTCAGAAGACTGTCAAAGTGATACAAAAATATATCAGAATTATGGCTGTGAAAGCACAAACATCCGCCTTCAAGAACGTTTGCAGTTTTATACAATATACAAGATCGAAAAGAGTAAATCTAATTAACGGGACTTCATCTTCAGATTGACTTGGAATTGAATTATGTACATCCTCAGCCATAGAAATGAATGTACATGAAGCTGTAATTTATTCTCTCCCAAAATATTGAAAAATGCAATAACTCAATTGCGTTTGGAAGAAATATTCACTCCGAGTCAGTGTTATTATCACCCGATGATTGCTGTCTTGCTTCTGACAAAGAGATCCGTCTGTTGTTTGTGGAGCTTGCTTCAACAAGTCCATCTGGGGATAAATTTAATGCAACCATTCCTGATGGAGATGCCAAATAGCGACGAACAGCTGGGGAATCATTTGATGACGACGCAGCAGTATTGTACGCAAAAGCTCTCATTGGGTGGTCAAACTTGCAGCTTGGACCAAACTTGCATATTCCATACCGTGAGTAGAATACACACAACGGCTCCCCCTAAAAAAAACAACCCACAAATAGAACACTGTGTGTCAAAAGATCTCAGTAACTAGTCAAACATGTTGTAACTAGAAGGAGAAACCAAGTACAGGTTTCTTTCTTCTTCCCTATATTTTTTCCCATTGAACCTATTTTAAAGAACATACAGGTCTTCCTAGGCTCTCATGTTTGTATCTCACTCCTCACTACTTTCTCTCCTTCCTCTTTTTGATATTTTTGATTGAATATCTATAGCACAATCACAGTACTTATGCAACACTGAATGTTCAAAGATTCAACACCCTGTTACATATAATCATATTGCTTTTTCTATCCACGTAGAGTTCTTATAGCGAATAAGGAATAACAATTGTGCGGTCAGACTTCATTCAACAGAGATCAACTCTTTTTTCTTTTCCAAACAATTCCTCCAGGCCTTTTCACTCACACATAAAATCCAACATAGTATAAGGAAATGAGAAACATTGTAAGCAATTATAGTTGTGAAGATAAAAAAAAATGTCACAAAAGTCTCTTCTATCGCTTTATCAGTAGATGCAGGCCACGTGGTCTATTAAATTCTCAACATGCAAATTCAACAGGAATCCTTCAATAACAATATCTAGAACCTAACTAATAGGGCAGATGAAAAACAAGAACATAGATTAATCGTTTGTTAATTTATCTAGAAATGGTGCATAGAAAAACTATAATAAAATGAGTGTTGCAAGGATCACAAGAGAAAGACGTGGCGTGGCTTACTGGTCTTAAAGGAAGTCCAATTGGACTCAAGGCACAGTCAGGAACAGGGATAAGTCTTTCTCTAGGATGATGAAACTTGCATACTGCTCCGAATTTGCAGTCCCCAGTCTTCATATAGAACTGGCATTCTGGCTGACCTGGCCTCTCGGGAAATACATTATCTTTCTGGAATGCATAATATCCCACGGGTACTGAACCAGAATGTAATTGAGATCCCACATTCCCAGAGTCGCCGCGATGTGATGCTCCATCATTCTGACTATTTTCTGCTGAAGGGGGTTGGTTTTCTGAAGATAAAACAGAACCTAGTTGACCCTGAAAAAAAGCTATTTATAAGCATATTCAGAGATTATCTCACTCAAAAATAGATGTCAGTCGGAAGTTCTTGCAGGCTTTGCATATTTCTCCACCAGAGCCTAAAAGCATTATTTAGCAACTAAAAATCCAAAATATTATTTTAAAATATTAGGAGGCATTGAAAAAATCCCAATGCAATATCACTTAGAGAAAAAGTAATGCATACACAATCAATCAGTTAAGAAACAAATAACCTAGTTGTAGTGGCTCAACTACTTCTTTAGAAATCAAAGAAAGAATAAAATATCTCAAGTTCTCCAAACAAATTATGACATATTTCAGTTTCTCTCTCTATGTTTGTTCCCTGGTATTTACTCCAAATCTACAAACTACCTTTAATCCCAGACACTTTCACTTAGTGCTTCTCTTTACGTTCTTCAGTGAGTTGTTCCATGAGCATGGGTGATGTATGAAGGTTTGACTAGAAGTATGCACTCAGAAAAGAAAGGAGAAGCAGAGGGGAAATAAAGAGCACTGAAGAAAAAATTGAGCATAAAGAAAATAAATTTTCAGAAAGATTACACTGTATGTGTTCCATCCAGGGACAGATACCATTCCCTGTGGCATAACCAATGGTGTATAACTTGAAGGGCTCTGCCACCGTGGACTGGCTATGAAGGAAGCTCTTGACAGTGGAAATGACAGCTGGCTGGTTGTCGGGGAATGAATAGGAGGATATACAGCAGAACCGCGTAAAGAAACCATCATATTAGATGGCTGAGGATGGTGAAATTTACAAGTGCCAGCAAATTTGCACTGTCCATTTCTCATATAATATGAGCATTCCATCTCATTCTGTGCAGAATAACACGAGAACAAAACTGAATTAAAACACAGAAGTTCAACAAACCATTAAAAATGATTTATTTAATGAATTCACTTTCTGTGATCCAAATAAGATGATGGAAATACCAAGTAGCTCTTAGAATAGACTGTTTAGTCAAAAGACATTCCCTAGAAAAGAAACATGTGTTCTGCAGAAGCTTAACATGGCTCTTACTTCTATGTTGGAACTATTATGGCATTAAAGCACCCATCTTAGGCACCTGCTCTCTGTGCGATGCTTCATCAACAAATTAATCTCACTCAAATTGGTTCCTTTATCATGTCTTAGATCAAATACTTCATATTCCATTAAAGCCATACATAGCTCATATTCCAGTCTAGAAGAGTAGAGCCTACGCTTTTAAAACAGTTACGAGGGTCTCTTAAAATTATTATTTTAGATAGTATCGTGAAAAATTATGAGAAAGTTAATGTGATGAGCATCATAAAACTTCCCATTAATAACGTTCTTCACAAGTAAATGCGAGAATTATCAAATATTGACATCCAAAAAGCTGGGCCAATTATGATGTGAAGAAATACATCAGAACTCTGAATGGGACGTAATTTGATTAAACTTTCAATTACAGCAAATGAAACCAGGCAAACTTAGAGGAAGGTACAATGAGCATACCGGCCGAAGTGGATAACCCAGAACATTTAAGGCTACTCTTCCAGCAATCCCTGCTTTGTCTCTAGGATGATGAAATTTGCATGTAGCTCCAAATTTGCAGGTCCCCGTTTTTAGGTAATACTGGAGAATAGGTTAAAATGTTCAACTGAAAGTATTAGCAGGAATCTGAATAAAAGCAAAAATCAGAATGCAAAAGAACTATATGACAGAGTTGAACAGGAAAGAGTCAGCTCCTTTGCTAAACACTAGTGCCAGAATCACTAATCAAAGAAAACTTCTAGATTTTTCCTAAGATTAGTGGCAGATTCTAAACATTTTACGGTTTTTTGACGTATACATTGATCATTGATGTGTGTTCCCTCACTCAGGAAGATAATAACAAGGGAAATCATACCGACAAATGTCTTGCAAATTGACAGGCGTAACTTACAACTGTGCTAATTTATTTGAGTGTATCACACACATGATGCATGATAAACAACGCAGAGCATAAGATGAGGTTGTGACTCATTTATTAACCCAGAAATGCTGCCGTAAAAGCAAACAAACTTAAAACGCTGATCCAAGAGATAATTCAATTGCAGATCAAACTCTACCTGGATAACCAATAAATTCGTGAATAATAATCATCACAAAATGCATAGAAATAAGTTTCACCATAAAATCTATGAAATCACCAATATGTCAATCCAGTTAGTCCGTGGCTGAACAGTGGCAATAAAATGTAGCAAGATAAAGCAGGTATAGATGCATACCTGACATTCAGGCTGTCCTGTTCTTTCTGGATACTCGCCTTTCATTCTTGCTGTTGCAATAGCCTAATATAATTAATCCAAATGAGAGGTAAGCCAAAAATATTTAACAGCGGAAAGACCACATGAAGATGGATATTGACTTGTACATATATGGAGTTTATTCAGCTGCAGAGCTGCTATTTCTTGACCTTTAATTCAGGCTAATCAGTGATGAACGCAAGCATAAGAACATATTTCAGATTCTATTTTGTACAAGTATTTATAGTAGTCAAAAATATTAGGTGTAATCCATATAATGTCAAACTTCCATCAATTTTTGAAGTAACCCCATACCAGTTTCCTATTGGGAGGGTGATTAAATCGGCATGTACTCCCAAATCTGCATAGACCTGTTCGAATGTAGTATGAACAATCCGGTTCACCTTCACGCACTGGGTAAGGACCAGAGTCCATTTGTTCTCTAGATCGAATGTTCATTTGCCATAATGCATCTGAAAACATAAGATTTTATCAGTAGAAAACTCAAATGTATTTTAATACGATGTCACAAAAATACTCTAGATATTTTCTAAGAGAGTATTTCCATTTAAATTTTAATAAAAGATATATATTGGAAAAATAAAGTTTGGATCCGCAAATTTGACTTCAGCACCATTTTGTCTGAATGAAGTACCTTATAAAACCAAAAATAAAAGTAAAATCACTCTTCTGGCGGTTGAATATCACAAATATCAATGGGTGGCTAGAAAATAACTGAGATTTTTCGATCAAATGCATTGGGATAATTTTTATCTGTTTCCAGGAAGTACCAGAAACTATATAAAGACAGTGGATAAACGAATATTAGTATAAAAAAAAAAAAGTCTTTTTGCAGAGGATCAGCATGACATCTGAAAAGTTCAAAGCGCGCACACATTTAATTCAAAACTATAAGAATTGAGAAAGAAAGAAAGAAAAGAGCAAAGGACAGAAAGAAGTTCGAAGTCAATGTGTGTACATGTGATGTGAAATATGAATAATTAACAAAGAAAGGTATTGTCATCATGCAGACATCACTAATAATCAGAGAGCCTATGACGACGAACATCTTACAAATTGATAAAAGAAACAAAGTCAATGGTGAGAACAAGACGATCACGCGCAAAACCCTCTTTGGATCATCATAAAATCCACGAAAGGCAACTGTAATCTACGTAAGATAAAAGGGGGGCAAAAGAGGAAGGAGACCTTGGTTGTGGGTTTGGAGGTGCATGGAAGAGGAAGCGGAAGTGACCGACACTCGCGACATTGGAAGTCACCACCCATATGACATATGTCCCTTGGACGACTCCAGTCAGTAGCAATCGCCTCGCCAGTGCCTACTACAGAAGTAGGCCCGACGAAACACTAAAATCAGCAAGAGTTTATTCTTGTAGCATCAACGGGGGTAAAAAATGGTGAAGAATAAAGGTGGAGGGAGAGAGAGAGAGAGAGAGCAGAAGGGGGGAAATGGCGTAATTAGGTGGTGGCGTAATGGCGCTCTCTCTCCTCCACAGAAAGAGAAAATAGTGGTAGAAAAAGAAAAAGCAGGAAAAATGAGGGGGAGAGAGAATAAAAATCAACCAACCAAACCACCCTATACACTCACGCACACACCCTCACCCTCACCCTCACCCCTCCAGTGTGGGTGTTTCAGCCATCAACTGGAGCCCGGCCCGGCCCGGCCCGTAACCACCATTGGCTTAACAAAATAATTAATACCTAGCGTTTTGCCTTTTTTATATCCATGAAATGAAACAAAGTGTTATAGGACTACAATTTTCTACACCATGCATAGGCTCATCTCGTTAGTTTAAAGCCAGGCCAGGTCCGACATAATGCATTCATTAATTAATTAATATAACAATAAAAAAATCCATGGCCTTAAAATTTTAAGAATTCAGAAATCAAGGTCCAACTCATTTACACCGAGTTTCAGTTGCACTCTCTCTCTAATTGCAAGTGTATAGAAGAAAATTGGCATGCATTACTATTTTGAGAATGCCTCTCCATCCTAAGATTAAATGCATGAATCCTTCCCAAATCTAAACTAGTTGGCCTGCAAGGAATGGGCATTAATTAGTGAAGATATTTCTTAAAAAACACACAAGAGTTGTATTGTACAATAAAGTTTGATTCACATATATGAGACTCGTCTTTTGCTATCATCATCTTTGTCTATCGCCCCCTCCCTTCGAGATTTAAAAAAAAAAAAATTAAAAAAAAGGAAAAAAAGGCAGAACAAATTCCCACATCACCCACCAAAAGTGAACATTTTACACTTTGAGGATAAAATGCTCACAATCAAGTCCCCATCCATCCCCACACATAGTCATGGGTATGATGATGCTAATCTAACAATCCTCTACTTCTGGTTCAGGGGGTTTAAATTGCTACATGTAATGTTCCACCCACATGACAAAACCTATTAATCCAATGATATTTTAGACATGACATGAGATCCATATTCCAGATAATAGGAAGCACCTACGAGTATTGCAAGATAAATTTGGTCATGTAGAGAGACCAAATAATTACCCCGACTTCATTAAATTAAAAGAGTACAGATACAATAGCTAATGGATGGTTCACAGCCGCTTCTCCTTCTCAGTAGTTAGACAACATTAAAGAATAGCTACACTCATCTTCAGGTCTGTCACCTAAGTTTAGTCACTGTCTTCATCATCATCTGTCAGGACAAATGGAAAATTAATCAGTATCTCATAGTAATGATAGGAAACAAACATTCACTTTGCACTTGTGTTGTAAAGTACAATATGTTTTCATCCTCGTGATGCTAAAATTTAGAGGCCCAAAAACAATACATTATCTCTAATAAATTCGTAATGAAACAGGTGGCGATTCAGATCGCTCAAAACCTTTAAATGTGTTTGTTCATACATCCAGAGATAAGCAACTAACAAGGATAAACTGCAGAACAATGAAAGGTGGGTACATACCTTCATTGAAGTCTTCACTTTCTTCTTCTTCTTCTTCATTGGCATCTTCATCATCATCTTCTACCTCTTCTTCAACCTCCTCCTCACCCTCCTCTTTCTCCTTTTCCCCCTCATCTTTCGTCTCGTCTTCTTTCTCTTTCTTCTTCTCCTCTTCACCGTCATCATTTTGATCACTGTCATTGTTTTCCTTCTTTTTACTATCTTTTGAATCAACCCACACTTTCTTTGCACCAATTCCAGGTCTTTCAGGAGCCATAAAACTAAATGTTGACCTCCGTCTTGAACTAGATATAATGTTACTCATGTCAATACCTTCAAGTTCTCGGGCTGTATCCTTTCTCTTCCGACAATCTTTGATTTCTGAAATAATGAAGATTATGGCATCATTCTATCCACAGGTGGGAAGAAAAACTGGAAAAATAGTTAATATGATGCACATATAGTGAACTATTTATTTACACAGCCGTCAAGTTGAGCACATCCAACCTTAAATTTAAGATTGCACATGCAAACTCTATTTTAACAGCAGTACTTTTCAAATGTCATAAGATCCAAAAAACTTAATGGTCTTCCAACAATGGCAATTTTTTTATTTTTTCTAGAACCATTTTATTATAGTATGGAAAATGGGCACATATGAATTGGTTAAGCAGGATGGATACTGAGCTGGAAGCCAATCTGTCTTACCATCTTTTGAAAGAGAGTAGGGCTTTTATTTTATATATATATATATATATATATATATATATATATATAATTTTATTTTTTGGTGGGGTGGGGGTGGGGAGAAGCGCTGCATTTGAGTGAAGAGAATAACCCGATAATCAAGCAGAGGATTTTTTTTCTTTTTTTTCTTGGGGTTGAGGGTGAGGGGGGGAGGCATTCTGCTTTCAGTTTAAAAACATGTCATTTTACTTGAACATAGAATAGCTACTGGCTAGCTCTGCATTTGAGTGAAGAGAATCACCAGAAAATCAAGCAGAGAGGTAACGACAGTGCATTATATCAAAGCCTATTAATGCTACTTATAAGTCCCGGATATAAACGTTCATGAAAATAGTAGCCACAAAATAACTAGTAGGTTATCCCAGGCATAGCTTTAGGACTCTTCCAACTGTGACTGGTTGTCAGAGAGAGTGGAGTTAGAGGGGATGCACATAGCGGGGTGGAAAAGAATACAATGCTTTTCCCAATTCCTTTCAGGAGCTCATATTTTTTCCGGAAACTGATATTATTTCCCACAAAACAAAGACATTAAATCTGATCCAATAAAAATATCCAAGGTCTTCACGGGCCAAGTAGAATACAATACATTTATCTATTACCTTTTTCCGAGGGATTCTTGGATAGCCCTTCTCTTGAGAGAATGCCTTCCAACTCATTCAGTATAAAAGCTTCTCGTTTTTTGTCAGGTACTTGCTTAGCTTTCTTGTAAATTGATGGAGCAACACTGCCAATCAAGACCACACAAGGTGCCCTCATCAACAGTTTACTTAAACCCAAAAGGAAAAAAACTGTCCAGTTAAAGGGGGCAAAAAAAGGAGTCAACCAGGTGCACAAACCTCATTCCACAAGCTTTTATTATTGACTTCAGGTTCTCCACCTGTTTCCCATATCCAGGAGCTTGTTTTTCTTTCCCCTGCCAGTCAAAATGCTAAATATAAGTAATAGATCATACATTTATCAGTAAATATTGATTGACGAAATTAAATAGCTTGAAATACGAATGATTGACCTGGGATGCTCTTCCAGAAGACGCTGGAGATTGACCATCTTCAGATACACCTTGGTCGCCATCAGAATCAGTATCTTCCTGTTTTTGCCTCTTTGCAAGCTTGTTCTGCTTCTTGCCAGAGGCCTCCAGATCAGTCTTCTCAGAAATTTTCCGTTTCTTTGCCTGTTCCAATTTCTTAAAATTTCTTCTGGGAACATCTTCCTTTCTCTGTTTTATTTTATATTCCATCTCCTCATGTTCACTATGCAAATTGTCAGACGCTTCTTCGCTGCTGACCTTTGACATTTTGCTTTTGATGTTCTGAGAAGGTTTCTTCTTAACATCTTTCACAGATTTTGCTCCTTCAAGTGAATTTAATACCTAACAAAGATATATTCAAGTAGAGTCATTTTGGGAAAACTATTTGTACAATTTACCATATAAAATATAATGTTATACCTGATCTATTTTTTGGCTTATGAACTTTTTAAAAGGGTCAAGGGCGTTTTTATCAAGTCCAAGGTCCTCTTCTAGAAGTCGGCGAACTCCAGCTAGAGTTAGTTTCCTGTAAAACAAAGCTTGTGAATTTTATTTAGTATCAACTGTTTGCAAACAAATTAACGATGTAGGTCAAGGAATCATCCAATTATAGCTGAGAAAGATCATGGGAGCAACAATGACATGGCTAATTTAGCATTCATTTTTTCTGACAAAACCTTGCTTTGCCACTTTGATATATTTCTCTCACTTATGAATTTTCTTTTTCCCTTAGTCCTCAGAGGGATAAAAGGGAAAACAACAAGTAAATTCATTAGATAGATGAGAATCAGTAAATTAAATACATACTCAGAATTGACCCGAAAATGATCAGCTCTTTCATAAATGGCCGCCTCAATCCTGCTCTCACTCAGAGAAGATCCTTGACTTCCAACTTCGGATTTCAGGGTTAGGACACCCATTATTGGGGAGTCTTCCGTAATCTCTTCATCTCCTGTGCTAGCTTTTTTTTTAAGATCTGTTTTTGCTTCATGCTGTTTATGCAATATCTTTGCTTCTTCCTTACTTACATTGGCACCTTGGTCAACACTTTCAGTTGCAGTTGTAGGTTTGCAATCATCATCAGCGCCTTCCATTTTCTGGAAATTAAAATATATTGATACTGGTTTAAATACTAGTTGCATTTAAAAAAATTGACTACTTTAGATTATCCCACAGTAATTTAACAATTGAGAATATAAGAGAAGTTTATTTATTGTCTAAAAAAGTGAAAGAAACAATGAAAATTACGTAAAAGCTTAGGGGACAAGCAATGATTCGTTTATGATTGACAGTAATAACTACTGAGAAAAGGTAGCTGAATTTTGATTATACTGGAATTAAGCTCCTCTATCAGTCAAAAAATAAAAAGTTGCCTTAGTCGTGATAAGCATATGCTATCAAGTCTTTGAATGACAAGGACCAGGTCCTGTTAGGATTTACTGGTAGTATATTTTTCTCTATTTTCTGGCCCACATGTCAGTTACAAAGATGATTAATTGTTCGAGTAAGGGTGTCTATTACAAGCCTTAAGGGCACTAAACATAGAATTAATTAATCTTTTATTGGTCAGAGTCTTGGGCACTAATTGGTCATAAAGTCTTAGGGTCCAAAAAGCCAGTAGAGAATTTATCTTTAATTGAGGATACAACACGTAGAAGCGCCAAAAAATTACAAACAGATAAGAGCAGATCGTTTATCTGACAAGGGTGTCAAATGGCACTTCAACATTTTAATATAGAAAGATTGTACAACACAGATCAATACTATTTCAATCACTTTGGGCCTTCGAAAGAAATTCGAAAACTCATACAAGAAATCATCTGGATGACATATACCTTTTGACCTTTAATAAACTAACCTGAACAAAATTATCAAATTCGATTTAAGCTACTTTTGGATTCTATTGGCTGGTACTCATCTCATCTAGATTTCATTAACTTTATTTTCTCTGGTGGTGTGATGCATATTTGTCAGGACGCAGTGGGGTAGGATACAATAAACACAAAAATTCAGAAAACCAACCAACATTATATTTCTCGGGACCTCGTGTTTATAAAATAATGTTCATGCATAGAGTAACTAGATAACTAAGGATTGTACAATTGTCACTTATTTTATGCACTGAGCAATATCTATGCAGCAATGCTACATGCTAGCACAAGCATGAGCATTTGATGGGAGGAGAAGGTCGACGAGATGTGAATCGAAAAATATTATTTCCACTATCTTCAAGTAACATGAATCTTCAGGTATAGAGATAACATCATTGAAAGTTACCAGGTAGGCATGCAAAAAAGACTCGATTCCTGGAATGTCAAATCAATCTCAATCATAATTAATCGCTCAATATTATTAAGAACTTCTATTAATATATTATTATTAAGAAAGAAAATATATCAAAATGAGAAGGACCAGAAAGAGATGTCTAACTTCCAACATCAGAAGCACGACAGCATAAGCATATACAATTACCAAATTGAATAACAAAGAAAGATTAAAATTTTTTTTTTTGAACTACTGAATCTCATGAAAAGTGAGGAAGTAGTAAAATACCCTTTCCAAGAATTGCCGAATAAATCTCTTGTGGGCATCAAGTGCAAATTTGTCGAGGCCCAGATCCTTTTCTAAGAGCCTCCTCACGGACTCCAACGTCAATGAACTGTCACTTAATGAGGATTAGAAAGACAAAAGAGGAAAAGCATATGCATAAATCGCAGAACAAAGAATAGATAGTACTCGGCTTGATCTTTGAAATGCTGAAGGCGAACGCACACGGCGTTCTCTAGCCGCTGCTCAATCGGCTGTCTTTCACCATCATCTTCCGCCATTTGACCGCAGGCACAACGTTGCCTTTGTGTAAGAGGGGAGTATGGCGGACGTGGTGGCGGCGGAGGAAATAGGAAGTCGGAGCAATTCACCGATCGGAGTGAGGGTTTTGTGGAGGGAGAGTGTATTGTCTCTCTCCTCTTTTTTTTATCTTTTCTTTTTTTTTAAACGACGACGACGTATGTGCTTTGTTTACATAATTTTTTGAGTAAATATCAAAATTAGTCCTGTAAATATGGCGTTTTTCAACTTTAGTTATTTTTTATTGCAATTCTCAATTTTGGTCATTTTTGGTCAACTTTTAGTCATTTTAGTCCAAATTTAGTCATTTATGTTAAAAAAGTCCAAAAATGGTTCGAAAGTGTATACATTTAGGACCAAAAGTGGACAAAAAAAGGACCAAAATTTGAAAAAAGGACCAAAACTGGATCAAAAGGACCAAAATTGAGAATTGCAAAAGAAAAAAAATTAAAGTTGAAAAACTTCATACTTACAGGACTAATTTTGATATTTACCCTAATTTTTTTCTTTAATTTTAGTTTCAAATTAGCAAAATAGATATTTGTATAGGCGGCGCTATTGCCACCCGAAACTTTACTAGAAGCACCCGAATCTCAAAAAAATTGATTGTGAAATTCCTATTAAATCCTCACTCCTAAAATTACATCAACATTAGTGCTAAGCCCACCCAAATATATTACTAAGCCCACGATCTGCATAGAATTCATCATGGTGGTTTTGATTATAGTGACCAGTTTGATCGGCGTTTGTCTGCTGCTTCTTATGCAATTGATTACGACTCTCAGCCTTGAACGTAGCCCATTCACTGTCGTGAAGGCGTTCGCCTCCGGCATAACTCTCGAATTCCTTCAAGATGATGATGTCGCTATTTGAATCAGCATCCATGTCACAAGTTTCCTTCACTGGGTTCGTGGCATTCACATTTCCAACACCATGGAGCCAAGGTGGAAGAAAATTGGGGTTCAAAACTTCACCATTATGAGTTTTTCAACCTGTTAACAATGGCAAAAATTCATTTTCAATTGCAAAACAAATCCACTCACCAATCATCACCCAATGGAGAATCCAGAGTTACAAGGGCATTTTTGCAAGAGGTCTAACATTAAATTAAGATATTAAAGCTTGGAAAAAATTCTGCTTGTTCATTGATCCTCAAAGCTGGAGCTAGCTTATCCATCTTACAATGGATGCTTGAATTTGGAGTGCTGTCAAGCATATCACATAACCCAAAGCAAGGGAGAGTACGAGGAAGAGAAGGATGGTATGGCACAAGGAATGGACCATCAAAAGTTAAGAGGTAAAGAGGTAGAAGAACTGGATAGAGGCAGTCGTCAGGAGAGGGATGAAGAAAGGTAGGGTGGGCATCTTCTTTCCTTTGAAAACCTGTTTAAACCAGCAGATACAATAGCTAGTCAGAGCAAACAATTCTAAAAAGCCAAATTTTTTTTGACTGCTCATCCACCTTGTAGAATGGACACTCATTTCGACCCAATTTTAGTTGGAATTGACATCAGTCACCGGACACCAGCGAGTTTTATTAACGTTTGTATCTCAACCCATCAATGTGACACGTGACATCTGGGTGTAAAAAAATTTTAGTCAGCTTCCATATATCAATAATAATTAAATTAATAAATTAAATATTACATTAAAAATAAGAATTTATATTAAAATAAAAATTAAAAACTAAAATGAAATTAAAAACTCTAAAATAAAAGAAAATTCTTGCATTAAGAACATATCAGCGTGAAAATTAATCTATTCTCAGTTTCCATGAAGAATCCTAAACCAATTTTTCCTCAAATTCCCCTACAAAACAGTGCTTTGACGGGATACAATTAATCTTGATTTTTGAATCTTAATTCTGGATTCATGATCTTGGAACTGTCCCAATCATACCAATTTAGCCTGCGCTTGCCAATTAAAAGTTGCGCATCCTGAACTGAAAACTGGAAGAGTGAGAGGGAATGAGGCGGCAGAGGCTGCGTAAGCGGAGGAATTTCAGGCTTTCCTCAATCGCCGGCATTGGGAGGAGTTTCGAACACCGAAACGGGCCCGAACCTGGGAAGGGAATCGCCGTCGCCGGATGAGAGGGAGAGATGCGTGCGAGATGGATGGTGGTAGAGGAAGAGGTCCGTTGTAGCCGCTGTAGCGTTTCTGTGAGAGTGCCATAGGGAGAAATAAAGGGGTGGAGATGAGATCGCGCCAGCGAACGGAAAGCTTTTGAATCGATACATAGATTTAATTGGTAAACGAAGAAGAATCTCCATCTTCATTTGCAGCCACTGTTTCTGCAGATCTCTTGGTTTCTGCTGATCTCTTGGTTTTGAATCGATACATAATTAGGTGAGGGAACTACTGCTTTGGTTTATCACATTTATTTACGCTGGTGAAATTGCTGAAAATTGTAGGAAAGGGGCTACATAGTTCTTTTTGGTTGGGCATAACTCAAACTCGTTCTGAAACCAACACACAACCGAATAAGCTTTAACAATTATTGGAATTCGAACAATGGAAAGTTGTCATTAGTAAAGTTTCAGGATTCTTCAAGTTAAAAGGTACATTTTCACCTGGGAGGAATGTTTTTAACAGTCAGTTGAAATTAACCTTGGAAGATGATTGAGCATTCTCAAGTTTTGCTTATGATTTACTCGTTTCTTGGTTGAGTGTAATCAAAGCATAATTTTGTTTGGCTGGAAAAAGAAAGGTGTTAGAGCTCATAAGAGAGGGAATTAGAGTAGAGTGAGGTGATTTGGTAGGATAGGCCAAAACAATAGGGATAGCTTCTCCTGAAAGGGATGCCCCACCACTCATAACTAACACATACAATACCAAAGATGCATAGATATATAATTTAGAAAGCAATACATTTTTCTTTGTTATATCTCCCTGCCTTTGTTTTTATCAAACTTGAGAGCAAATTGACCAATATATACACAGTGTAATTAAAACTTCGAGACAAAGTAAGTACGTAGCATATATTACAATAAATCGCTCTCACTCATACCACTTCATCACTTGTATCTCAGTCTTTCTCTGAACATGAGGGGTCGAATGGAAAGGTTTGTGCTGCTTCCCTTCACTGCAGGCTGCATTTCTGAATCAAGCATTGCACTTGGGCTGCAGCAAGCAAAAAGATCAAAGCAGGACATTGGTTCAACTCCCACAAGTGCCTCTCTTTTTCTGTCTGGCATAAAATTCTTCCATTCCTCATAAGGTTTATCTTCTCTGATTGCTTCCTTCGGTTTTTTCTGTTAAGGGACTCGTGAAGGAGAAAAGGAAGGTGAAGAGGACTACGAGGAAGACGAAGAAATTTTATCAGATGAAAGCCTGAAGAGCCCTTCAAGTCTATTAGCACTTCCGAGGTTCCAGAAGCTGTTCAAGAATTTCAAAATTTTATCTCAGTCATCTGGTAAGTAATTTTGCAATGAGAGGGAGAGTAGAAGTAAGTAAAAACTTGAATAATATGTAAAACAGGGACTAAAAAAATAATATCCCTCTTGTTGAATTCATGCGAGAGTTTAAACAATTGCACACACATGCGTGTGTGCACATATTCAACTCTTGAAAACATCTTTCTTTTCAGTGTACAAAAATGAGTTAGAAGAAACAGAAACCGGAATGGAAATTGGATTTCCCACAGATGTGAAGCATGTGACTCGCATAGGTTTGGATGGTTGTGCCACCTCAATCCTCTCAAAGCGCTGGGATAATCTCTTTGAGCCGGAGATAACCAATCACCCATCTTTTCCTTTGACATCGCTTCAGCTATTAGCAACACATTCCGTTGAACCTTATGCTTCAAACCAAATGAACATTTATCATGAAAATGGAATTAGAAATGAAGAGTGACAAACTGACTGTATAAAATCATTACACGTTATGTATATGAGAATCCATGAATTGCTTGCTTGCACATGTATTTATAGTGCTTATACGTGGTTACTGTGCTCTATGTAATTGTGCTGAATCTTTAAAGCACATCTTCTGCAGTCGTGATTTTATCCCATTATGAAGATTATAGAAAGAAGTGACAAAGCCTAAATATGAAATGCCGCAAACCTTTTTTACAGCTCTGTTTACATAGAAGGTTCTAGATGGAGGAATTTGACAAAATTGCCCCAAATATATATCCAATTTTCTTCAGAGTTACTGTTCTTCTTCTTCAATCTCCTCTGTTCTCGCTAAATCTCCGGTGATGGAATGGGACCAGCGGCGCCACTTCTGGTTTGAATCCAAAACAAATCTGCAGGCCCTACTCCGCTGTCTCCCCCCTCTTTAACATTTCCCCCGAAGGCTTCCGCTTCCACACCTCATCCATCCGCCACAAGCCCTACGCCTTCGCCCTCTGCAGAGCTGATCAAACCCCATGAGTGCCGCGCCTGCGTGGAAGGCTTGTCGCGTGAAATACTCCGGGAATGCCAGAATCAGAATCGGGCTGTTTTAAGGTATGAATTCCACACCATGTGCTATTCCTCCAACAACCCAATTGGCAGAAATCAGAACGTTTGGATGAGTTTGAGGCACTGCGAATGAGTCAACTGTGGGTAAAAGCCTCCGGCGGCGGATCTGCGATCAAAGTCGGCGCAGCGAGGAGGAATGTGTCGGGCTCTTTCAACTGATCAGATTTACGAGCTAGTGCGTGTAATTCGGATTTGTCCTCACACGACACTCTCTTCTCTTGTCGGCGATTGAGTATGGCCGCCCCCTTTCCGCCATCCTACAGCGTGAAGTATGTGAAAGAAGCGGTGGAGGAAGCATATGAAACTAACAAAAAACCTGAATGAAAATTGGAAGGAAAAGAAAGGGCAGCAATGTAATTATCCACCTTAACCCTCGATTCCTCTTTTTTATCAGCCCAAAATGGGCGGTTAGTGTGACCTCCTTAACAGTGTGATTTGAGCCGGGCCGACAAAGGCCCGTGCCAATTTTTTCAAAATTAACCATCCATGTAAACAGAGTGGTCAAAGGTTAAAATAAAGGTTATCTCCTGATAACAAATCATGTAAACGGCCCCTAAGGATTTTGAGTGGAGCAGATGCTAGGGTGGTGGATAGCAATCTAGTCTAAAATGGGATGGGCGATTCGTCATTTCAATTAAGCATAATGCAATCATCAGAAGAAGCCAAACATAATGCTAAAAACTAACTAGCTAGAAGCAGTTAATTTTGGGTTAGGGTTTAGGGTTGGTATAAGAGTGACAAACTGCCCACTTGAATACAAAATCCATCATTCACGTAGTACTTTTGGATTAGTTGTGATGTCTATCCACCAAGAAAAAAAAGAAAAAAAAAAACTCACCATCCTACTTTCCAGAATATGAAGGTTAAACTAATTCAACGAACTCAATTCCACATCAAAGGTACTCCATGATTTTTATTCAAAGCTCACATTGAATTTCAATGATCTACTCTCCACTAAATCATGGAAAGAGAACTAGGATACCGCTGATCTGCTTGTCTATTAGCCTCATCATGTTAAAGTACTGGATCCCAAATACAATTGTACTAATCTAGAATAAAGATAATGCGCATATTATCATACAAGACTTTGAATGAAAATATAGCTGTAGTTAGCATCTTGGACACAATCTATTTCACATTTTCACGTGATTATGTCTACGTCTCCACTAACCTCTCACATTCATACTTGGAGTCTGGAGGTAAGAAATTGCAACATTTGAAGAAGAGATGCCACTACAGTCTAGCTCATGTCTTTGTGTCCCCATTGTTTTCCACATCCCGTCAATTACATGCTTGCACGTAAGGCTGTTTGGTACATACCCGATTTTGACCATCCTATCTTGGAATTTCATTACCTGAGAGGGGTTACACTTTTCAGAGAGGATCCTAATGTGTTATAACACTATATCAAGAATTTGAAATTCCTTAGCATAGAATCTCAAAAGTGATTCAGCTTCCAAGATACTTTTGTCTTTGCATAGCCCATTCATCACAGATCTGCAGATTCATATATCTAGAGATGAACCAGAGTCAACCATCTCCTGCATAAAGGGTAGAGCTTCAATGCATCTGCTTGATTCACACAAACCTTCAAAATAACTCTGTATGCAATCAAATTAGGCTTCAAATCTTTAGATGCCATTTCCACTTTCAATTTTAATGCTTCCTTCACAAATTTGCCCTACAAAGAGAACCTATTAATTCATTATACAGCTCCTCGCTTGGCACAAAACCCTTTTTAGACATCTGTTCAAAAAGTGTCTTTGCTGCAAATGGCCTATTCTCCTCGCATAAAGCATCAAAAAGCTATATATATCTTGGGAAACCTTAACACCATAGCGTGCAAGTTCCACAACAAGATTCATTGCAGATATCATCCTATCAAGGTTTTGATAACCTTTTATGAGCAGCCAACAAGTAAACTTATCAGGCCAAACCCGACTGCCAATCATGTCAAACAACAAGGATCTTGCCTCTTGCATCATCCCCGCCTTGGAATATCCATACATAAGAGTATTGTATGAAACAGCATCGGGCTTCAACCCTTTATGAACCATCAAATTAAACAACCTATGAGCCTCTTTCACGCCACAGCCCTTACAGAGACCCTTAATCAAAGTGGTATAAGTGATCAAATCAGGATCCACACCTCTTTCACACATGATATTATATATATAAACCGCATCCTTCAGTCTTCTTTTCTGGCAATACACATCTATAAGCATATTATAGGTAACAACATCTGGGTCAAACCCTTCTTCATCCATCCTCTCCCAGAAACCATTAACCTTATCAAGATCACCCTCCTTGCACAAAATGCAAGTCAATATGTTAAGTGTACATGAATTAGGACGCAAGTCAATCCTCAACATCTCTTCATATATCTCCCAACACTTGCCTACATACTCCGTCTTTGATAAAATATTCAGAAGACAATTAGCAGTAAAGATACTCGGAACAAAACCAATCTTCACCGTTTTTCTAAAAACATGAAAACTTTCAAGAATCATACCCTTTCTCAGATAAGCCTTGATGAGCATGTCAAATACAATAGGGTCCGAGTTACAGTCATTCGTACACAAAAGCAAGGTCTCATACACATCCAATCTTTTGAAACCACTCCCACGTTCATCCAACTGCACCAATTCCAAGAGGATTTTCATAGCTTGCTTAAAATTTTTAGCCCATACCAATGTATGAATGATAATGCAGTAATTATGCGCATTGGGTTTGAGGCCCAAATGAGATTTCACCCAATTAAAGAAAATGAGGGCTGCGGAAGAATCAGATTGGGATTTCAGCAAGATTTTTGAGAACTCATGGCAGGTGAAACGACAAAACAAGCCTTGCTCTTCAAGATTGAATTTTATTGTCTATTAAATAAAATATGTGACAAATTAATGCAATAATTATCAATTAATTATTTATTTATTAAGGAATTTAAATAAATTAATTCCTAAAATAAATGAGTAAATAATTGATAATTAAGCCTTATCCAGTCCAGCAGACTTAATTAAAGGAAAAAAGCCCAACATATCTTTTAAAGGAGAAAATATCTCTCAAGTAGTTATTTTCTCTACATATAAATAAGGGTCTTCGGTCCTCATTCCAGACACACCAAAAACATCTGAAGACGCGCTTCTGAAGAGATCAAGAATACGAGCAGTGCTCCCTTGAGATCTTCAAGCGTCTTCAAGTCAAGAACGGTCTGCAATCAGAGATCAAGCTGCCAAGCCCTCCGATCCGGCGTTATTCCGGCCAACCGCCTCCGATCAGAGATCAAGCTGCCAAGCCCTCCGATCCGGCGTTATTCCAGCCAACCGCCTCCGATCAGAGATCAAGCTGCCAAGCCCTCCGATCCGGCGTTATTCCATCCAACCGCCTCCGATCAGAGATCAAGATTCTAAGCCCCTCCGATCCGACGTTCTTCCATCCAACCGCCTCCGATCAGATATCAAGGTTCTAAGCCCCTCCGATCCGGCGTTCTTCCATCCAACCGCCTCCGATCAGAGATCAAGGTTCTAAGCCCCTCCGATCCGGCGTTTTTCCATCCAACCGCCTCCGATCAGAGATCAAGATTCTAAGCCCCTCCGATCCGGCGTTCTTCATATCAAATTCATCCAGCAGTCTCCGTGAAGTCAACGTTCTACCAAATTGAACAACATTCTTCACAACAAATCTTCAAGTCAACGTTTTATCCGAACAAAGGCTCGACGCCTCCGGATAAATATTTTAAAGCTACAAGTCAACCCCGAGCACGGACAAGCTTCATCCGAAGATCCGGCTCAGAAAGTTGATAAAGTCAAAGAAGTCAACTCAAGAGAGAAATCAGAGGATAGCTAGAAACTGTTTACTTAAATTCTCAAGTTTAATCCATCTCGGATTATCATTGTAATATCTTTTGTGTTTATTATTTTAATAAATACAAATTTGTTGTTACAAATTTTGGCATGCCCAGTGGGACAGTTTCGACCTCTCATCTCTTCTCTTTAAAAGTTCAAAGATACAAAGTATGGCTCCTCTCAGAATTGCAATAAGAAGGTCTCCTGTCTTAAAGCCTTCAGAGCTGCAGACTGTGAAGATTCAAAGGACAACTCCAATCAAGATTGCAATAAGAAGATCTACTGCCTCAAAGCTTTCAGAGTTGCAGGCTAAAGATGTCGAAGTCGTTACAAGAAGTATATCTGAAGGCTCCTCTATGACAAACCTTGTGGAGGAGATCTTTCTCGATAAGCCAATGCACAACGACAAAGATAGTGAAGGTGACTCTAACATCCAAACTCTTCAATCCATAGAAAATTCAGCGTATGACTCACCCATAGCCTCTGCCATGGCAACAAATACTTCGTCTGTTGAAGAACATCTGGCAAGTTTGACTCAGTCCGTTGCTGCACTCACTAAACAAAGCCAAGAACAAGGTCTGTTGATATCCAAACTGATAGAAAAGATGGAGATAGCACAGACAAGCCATGCAGATGATAAGCAAGTTGAAGGTAAAGACGAGGAGGAAGACTCTTCGAAACATCATCTTTCTGAAAAGAAGCCAGTTGAAGAACATATACAAATTTCTGCAGACGGAATGCTCCCTATGAACCAATTGAAGAGCATCGTACTAGAGACAATAAAAGACAAATTTAAAGAGAGCTCAAATTCTTCTGTTGCCTATAAAAAGCCATATACAAAGAGAGTTGACAGTTTGAAGATGCCAATTGACTACCAACCTCCTAACTTTCAACAATTCGATGGCAGAGGCAATCCAAGGCAACATATAGCGCATTTCGTCGAGACATGCAACGATGCTGGAACCTTTGATGATCATATGCTCAAACAATTTGTCCGCTCGCTGAAAGGAAATGCCTTTGATTGGTATATCGAATTGGAAGCTAACTCCATCGACAACTGGGGGCAAATAGAAAATGAGTTTCTCAATCGCTTCTACAGCACTCGAAGGACTGTTAGTATGATCGAATTGACTAACACTTGCCAGTGGAAAGAAGAGCCAGCACTCGATTATATTAATCGATGGAGAAATCTAAGCTTGAATTGCAAAGATCAATTGTCTGAAGTCTCTGCCATCAATATTTGCATTCAAGGGATGCAATGGAGTCTGCGATACATCCTCCAAGGGATTCAACCAAAGACTTTTGAAGAACTAGCTACAAGAGCTCATGATATGGAGTTAAGTATGACATCAAGTGACTTCGAATTTCCAAGCAACAACTCTTATGAATTTGAAGACATTTCACTTGATGAACCTCTCGAGGAGGAATCACAGTCAAAGAAGCCAGTGTCAATAAAGATTCAAAGAAATGAAGTTAAAGCAAGAGAAAGTAATGCACCCAATGATTGGGGGCAATGAACTATTAACAAAGTCAATGCTCCTTGACACGAGCTAAAACTGTCTGCATTACGCTCCTTGATACGAGCTTAAACTATCTAAAAACTCTCCAAATGTTATGCTCCTTGACACGAGCTAAAACTGTCTGCATTACGCTCCTTGATACGAGCTTAAACTATCTAAAAACTCTCTAAATGTTATGCTCCTTTGATACGAGCCTAAACTATCAAACTCAAATCAAATCTCCTTGAGAAGAGACAAAACTCTCTACATGTTATGCTCCTAGATACGAGCTTAAACTATCTAACTCAAATCAAATCTCTTGAGAAGAGATGGAACTCTCTACATGTTACACTCCTTGATACGAGATTAAACTTTCCAACTCAAGTTCAAGACTCCTTGAGAAGAGTATAAACTGTCTACAAATCAAATTGAAGACTCATTGACACGAGTATAAATTATCAGCAAATTCAAGTTCAAAGCTCTTTAACGCACGAGCATAAACTGCATGTTACTCCTGGCCCGTACGAGTAGGAACTGTGTACGGCACCCCCTATTCAAACCAAATCATGTCCTTTTGAACTACGTTATGACATGATTCTCTGTGAAGAGATACGTAGCCGCTTAGCACTTCACTAAGTTCAGTCATAATTCAGGCTATTCGTATCAAGTTGCTGAGACAAGCAATAAAATTCAGTCATGTTGATCAATAATGGAGTGTCGCAATTTGTTCACTTCAACACAAAGGCGTCCGTGAACAAAGTGCGAGAGGGCATTTGTAGGCACCTGAATTTTATTGCCTATTAAATAAAATATGTGACAAATTAATGCAATAATTATCAATTAATTATTTATTTATTAAGGAATTTAAATAAATTAATTCCTAAAATAAATGAGTAAATAATTGATAATTAAGCCTTATCCAGTCCAGCAGGCTTAATTAAAGGAAAAAAAGCCCAACATATCTTTTAAAGGAGAAAATATATCTCAAGTGGTTATTTTCTCTACATATAAATAAGGGTCTTCAGTCCTCATTCCAGACACACCAAAAACATCTGAAGACGCGCTTCTGAAGAGATCAAGAATACGAGCAGTGCTCCCATGAGATCTTCAAGCATCTTCAAGTCAAGACTTGAGATCTTCAAGCATCTTCAAGTCAAGAACGGTCTGCAATCAGAGATCAAGCTGCCAAGCCCTCCGATCCGGCGTTATTCCGGCCAACCGCCTCCGATCAGAGATCAAGCTGCCAAGCCCTCCGATCCGGCGTTATTCCAGCCAACCGCCTCCGATCAGAGATCAAGCTGCCAAGCCCTCCGATCCGGCGTTATTCCATCCAACCGCCTCCGATCAGAGATCAAGATTCTAAGCCCCTCCGATCCGACGTTCTTCCATCCAACCGCCTCCGATCAGAGATCAAGGTTCTAAGCCCCTCCGATCCGGCGTTCTTCCATCCAACCGCCTCCGATCAGAGATCAAGATTCTAAGCCCCTCCGATCCGGCGTTCTTCATATCAAATTCATCCAGCAGTCTCCGTGAAGTCAACGTTCTACCAAATTGAACAGCATTCTTCACAACAAATCTTCAAGTCAACGTTTTATCCGAACAAAGGCTCGACGCCTCCGGATAAATATTTTAAAGCTATAAGTCAATCCCGAGCACGGACAAGCTTCATCCGAAGATCCGGCTCAGAAAGTTGATAAAGTCAAAGAAGTCAACTCAAGAGAGGAATCAGAGGATAGCTAGAAACTGTTTACTTAAATTCTCAAGTTTAATCCATCTCGGATTATCATTGTAATATCTTTTGTGTTTATTATTTTAATAAATACAAATTTGTTGTTACAAAGATAACCCCAAAAGCGGAGATCTTTAAGCTGGAGGGATGAGCTGACAAGAGAACAACGTTGTTTGGATTAGGATTGTTAATTTCCGGGATAAAATTGTAAATAGGATTGGGTATAGGTCTACCGGCGTTTGATAGAGTCTGAAGGGCAGATGAAGAGCTTGAATAGTTTCTAGGTTTAGAGCGAGAAATTAAGGCCATGAAAATTGGCCCGTGCAAAAGTGCGGCAGATTTCAGACTTGAAGCCATGATTGAAAATCATAATCAACCCATCAACACCAATCGGTGAAATCACTCAACCCCGAACCAGTTTTATTGAAACAATTGATGTTTAAAAAAAAATCTTGCTCAATTTTTAATGGTATTTTAAAATTCCCTAATCACCAAAATACATTTCACACGATATAGTTAAGCATATCATGCCATTTTTTTTAGTTTTCTAAAAAAAATTAGGGTTATTCTAGGGCTTTTTTTAGTTCACTTCACAAATTTTTACTCAATACTAATTTAATAATAATATTTTAGAATATCAAATTAGGAGTTTAACTACGGTGGACCCGGTATACCGGTGCACCTAGATAATTTCAACCGTTAGATCATATTTCTATTTAATCTTCACCACCCAATAAAATAAAATAATTAAAAATAAAATTAATAATTACCCCCTACAATCTCAATTTACTCTATAAACCTCCAAAACTCCAAGTACACCGGTGTACCCGATACACCACATAATAACCCTCAAATTAGTGTTGAGTCAAAAATTTTATCGAGTCAACTTAAAAAATTAACTCGAAATTTTTTTTAAAAAATATTGAAAAAATGACACAATATGCTTGATTCGATATGTTTTATTTATATCATGTTACGAATATTTCCGCATTTTTAAACTTACCATTGAACAAAAAGAAATATTTTTAAACCTCTTTGGTCACTGTACAATTTGACGTTGGTTTCATTATTACTATTATTATTAATGGCAAAAATTTCTGTGTATCTGGGCGCACGGACCACATTCTATGCGTTTTTAGAATTTTGTGTTAAATTGTATACTCCCTCCGTCCCGGGAAGTATTTCGCGTATTGGTGTGCGCGGAGTTTAAGAAAATTTTGTATTTTTATGTATAAAGTAAGAAAGAGAATATATATTTTAGTTGATTTAATGAAAAAGGTGTGTAAAGTTATTGAGAGATGTGGAAAAAGTGTGTAAAGTTTTTGGGAGATGTGAAAAAGTAAGTATTATATTGGGATATGTGTAAAAAGTGAGTATTAGTATAATGTATTTTTTACCAAATTTAGTAAAAGTAAAGTGTGAAATACTTTGAGGGACGGATGAAAAAGGAAAGTGTGAAATACTTTGGGGGACGGAGAGAGTATTCTTTAGTATAAAGATGTGTATCCTTTATTTTCTAAATAAAATTATTGTGTGTATTTGGGCGCATGGACAATACTCCGTGTGCCTTTAGAATTTTGTGTTAAATTGTATACCCTTTAGTATAAAAATGTGTACCCTTTATTTTCTAAAGAAAAAAATATTAATGAAAAATGTATACCCTTTATAATAAATGGTGTACCTTTTATTAATTAAAGTGTATACCCTTTAGACCAAAGCAATGTACCCTTACCCATAATACTAAATTTCTAAAGGCGCACGGAATGTGTTTCCCGTGCGCCCGGACGCACGGAAGCCTCACTCATTATTAATTCTTTCAAATACTGTCTATGCAAGCCTCACTCATTATTAATTCTTTCAAATACTGTCTATATCTCATTTCTGTAAATACTTATTTACTCCCTCCGTCCCCCGATGTATTTCACGTATTTGTGTGCGCGGAGTTTAAGAAAAATTTATTTTTTTAAGTATAAAGTAAGAAAGAGAAAAAATATTTTAGTTAATTTAATGAAAAAGGTGTGTAAAGTTATTGGAATGTGTGAAAAAGTGAGTATTTTGTTGGGATATGTGTAAAAAGTAGGTATTATTATAGTGTATTCATTACCATTTTTAGTAAAAGTGAAGTGTGAAATACTTTGTGGGACGGATGGAAAAGGAAAGTGTGAAATACTTTGGGGGACGGAGGGAGTATATTTTATTAAAAATACTAAAATAGTTGTACATTTTTGTCTTTAGGTCGTATAAAATAAAATAAAATAAAAATTTTTAAAAAACAAAAAAAACAAACAAATAAATACTCCCTCCGTCCGCTTCTAAGGTAAGCATACTTTAATAATGGATCGACCCGTCTCACAAGAAAATTTGTCATGTAAGATATGATTGATTCTTTTGTAAATAAAATATATAAAAAAGGTCAGTTGTTTTGACTTTTGGGGAGTTGAAAACTTTTGTGGTATAGTATAGATCTTTGTGCCATTTAATATGATATCTCTTGTGTCACTCTATTGGATGATTGTCAGGTAGGAAATGGAAGATCAATTATACCCTAAGTCAATGCTTGCACCTTGCGGCAAGAGATTGGATTTCTCCACCCCATCACGTGTCATTCTATAAAGAGATGTTACAGGAGATGTCCAAAATGGAAACGATGAAAATAAAAGAAAGTCGGGGGAGTAAAATTACAAAAGTATCACATCCATTTTACACATAATTATGTTAAAGCTAACTATATCATACACTTTAATTAATTAAATTTATTTTAAAAACTTACTTTAATTTTTATATCATTATACCAAAAAAAACAAAAAAAATTTCAACCAAATTCCTACATGTATTTTGAGAATAGAGGGAATAACATATATGCAAATACTCCCCTCATCCCAAATTAAAGTTTACATTTTTTTTTTCACGTAGCTATATATAATTTATTGATATTTAGTGGATTGAAAATATAATATTTTAGTTGTAGTAGGTAATTGTATTAGTATTGTATATGGACTCATATAGAATAATTAATTGTTAGGTGTGGATCTTACTTGATAAAAAATAAAAATAATTAAAAAAAATTAAACCTTAATTTAAGACCAACAAAAATTGCAAATGTAAACTTTAATGTTTCACTGATGGATTATTATTAATTGTCAATACATATACCATCCATAAATTTTCAAATTCCATGCAAACTTTAAATGTAATATTTGTTTTGTTGTAAAATTGAGATGAATAGAAAAGTTACTTTAAAATGAAGTTTATTAGATTAGTGTGTTTATAAGGAAGTGTGATCAAAGAATGCTATTATTGACTTAATTATATTTTTTAATGGAAGAATATTTGAATTTAAATTCAAAATAAAATCAAAATAATTGCATCAATTTGCAAAAATACACCTTAAAATTTATAAATGGTCCCTTTCATTCCATAATTACACACACTTTTTCAAACTCTTATCCACTCAAACACACATGCCGTGGATGTCCAATAAAATCGAGTGAAGTTCGAGTTGTCCAAAGAAATTTTATTGTATTTTTAAATTGTCATACTCCTAAGGGAAGTTCATAATACAATTAGGTTCATCGTTTCTTATGATGTGTAGTGCTACTATCACAATATGTGAATCGTTGTATCTTAAAGATTATTGCTGTAAGCACCAGAACGAACAATTTTATCTTGAGAATAATGAATGTAACTCTTGCCTTAACTCAAATCTTAGTCCTATAATTTTATGTCATATTTTTCCAGTTAATATATTATACCAAAACCCAATTATACCCAACAAGTTTTGGGTTTGAGTGGGTTTTAAAAACCATTGAATTGTAATTTTATATTTATTTTGAATTTTTGATAAATTTAGTTAACTTCGTATCAAATCAATGTATAAAATGTGTGTTATCTTACCTGTGAAATAGTACAATTTAGATGTAAAAATAGATGAGAAAGAAGAGAGAAATAGAGGAAAAGTATCGGGAATATACTTGCATGAGATCATCTCACGTAAAATAGTTTTACTTTAAAAAAAAAAATAATAATAATCACGTTATGTTTAGATTATTATCAATTTTTATTTATATAAATTGTTTATAAAAAATTTTATTGTACCACTATCACTTTTCATTAATACAATTATTATTTTTAATATTATCAGTTATCACTCTTCATCCGTCTCACAAAGATAATCTCAAACAATATTTTTTGTTTAATTGAAAAGAGAAAATAAATAAAAAGAAGCTTTGTGTGTTTTCGGTTTTTTATTTTTTCTCCATGTTTAGATTATGTAATTCTTATAATCGGGGTATAGCAAAATTAGATTATATAATTCTTATTCACCTCTTATACATGTCATATTCTATTATCTTATTACACATCGATTTATCATAAATTAAAATGTATCATGCTTAAATCCCTTCAAAGTAAAAATATATTTAAATTTATTAAATTCGATTAATTAAAAATTCAATTTTCTTATTTCTACTCACACTCAAAATAAACATAATTTCTAATAACGAATATAGATTTGAATTTATTAAATTCAATTAATTTTGAAATTTAAGATATTGATTTTTAAAATCGAATATTAAAGGTATTAGAGATGGAAAGTGCAAAGGGACCCGGACCCGGACCTGACCCGTCCAATAGACAGAATCACATGTTTTGTACCTCAGTAGTGACGTTTGGGTAAGGTATCGGGCACTGCACTGTGATAGGGCCCAATACATATCCAAATGTAGATATGGAGAGAGAGAGAGAGAGTGTGAAGAGAGAGAGAGAGAGGGGGTGAGACTTGAGAGCTGGCGGAGAATCCAATATCCAGCAGCGCACCAGCGGCGCCACCGCACCAACCATTAAAATATTAGTCAAATGACAAACAGCAAACAAGGAAAATGTGATTAAAATAAATTAAAAATAATGTCTTCCTTGACCACGATCTGCTTTCAAAAATTGTTGGCTGCTGCTTCTTCTTCATCCCCACTCAAATCTCTCATTGCTGCAACGCCCAGATCCCTCTACTCCTCCCGGCCATCCCCTCTTCCCCTCCGCTCCTTTTCCTTTTCTGCCACTTCTTCAACCATGGGAGATGTCGCCGTCGATTCCGCTATGGACGCTGTTCAGAGGCGTCTCATGTTTGAGGACGAGTTTGTACCTTCTTTCTCTTTCACTATTCCATCTATATCCCCACGATTTCTTTTCTTTTATGTGATTTATTTTGATCTTCATTTATCTCCTTTTTTCATTCTCAAATCTCTGCAGATGCATATTGGTTGATGAGAATGATCGCGTGGTTGGCCATGATAACAAGTACAACTGTAAGTAGGAGTTACTTTGCTGTATCACTAAAATCTTTAGATCCACCAACCATTTCGAATCTTGTTCTCGATTTAATGTTCCTTCTTCAACAGCTGCAACTGTCTGTCTTTTGGATCGTTGACTCAATATTCGTTCTAATACGCAGGCCATCTAATGGAAAAGATTGAGTCTGAAAACCTGCTGCATAGAGCTTTCAGCGTCTTCTTGTTTAACTCCAAAAATGAGTTGTTGCTTCAGGTTAATCTTGCTTGATTCTGTTTTGTTCTGTTAACTGCCTTTAAAACAGCATTCTTGGAGAATTTCTGATTCATTTGATATCTGTCAATTTAAGTTGGTATTTCTATACATGTCCAACGGTGTTCTTGAAATGAGAAATTCGGATGGCATCTGATGATGATCTATTCTAAAGCATCAAATACGAATTTTATTTCAAACTATATCTTTGAGGTGTAAATCCAAGGTCCAGTAATATCTTAACTACTTTTTCCAACTGCTTTATGTCCTCACCCCTTGTTTCCACTCAATCTTCAAAATTTGGTTCTCTCCCACCCTCTACACTTAAGATATATTCCTTTATATTCAAATATACATACTGTTTAATTGCTGAGTAAGATAAACAATTTCTTCTTTATCAGGATTGCTAGAAATGACTATACTTGCATCTAAACGACTTCTTTTGTTTAAGGTTTGGTGAACAACAACAAATTCGGAGTTATGATAAGGGTCTCAAAAGTGAATTTGGAAAATGGCTTGTTATTTTCTGGGCATTTGATCATGTGATATGAATTCCTTCTGTCAAGTTATTTAAATCCCATATATTGTTAAGAGTAACGTTTAAAAGCCCTCATTAGCTCTTTCTCCCTTGGATAGCCACCAAAATGGTGTTAAATAAATGTAATCTCTAGAAGCTATTGCCTATGATTGATTTTTTTTCTGGATGAAGCAACGATCTGCTACTAAGGTGACCTTCCCTTTGGTTTGGACGAACACCTGCTGCAGTCATCCACTGTATAGAGAATCTGAGCTTATTGAAGAAAATGCTCTTGGTATTTATTATGTTAGAGTTTCAACTTTCAAATGAAGTGGTGGGGAATATTATTCTTGTGACCTAACTTTCAATTTAAGGGGCGAGGAATGCTGCTCAAAGGAAGCTGTTGGATGAATTAGGTATCCCTGCTGAAGATGTGCCAGTTGATCAGTTTATCCCATTGGGGCGTATGCTGTACAAAGCACCGTCAGATGGAAAATGGGGAGAACATGAATGTAAGTAGTACACACTCATTAAACAAATGCGAGTATGTGTTGAATCTTAATCTTGATTGTTATAAGCAGTGGATTATCTCCTTCATTGTGCGCGACGTCAGTGTGCACCCAAATCCAGATGAAGTGGCGGATGTGAAATATGTGAACAAAGATGAGCTGAAAGAACTTCTAAGAAAAGCAGATGCTGGGGAGGAGGGTCTGAAGCTCTCCCCATGGTTCAGATTGGTGGTTGATAACTTCTTGTTCAAGTGGTGGGATCATGTTGAGAAAGGGACTCTGAAAGAAGCAGCAGATATGAAGACTATTCACAAGTTAGCTTAGAATTCAGTGTGGTGTTGTTTCTTTCAGCTGTTTGATCCTTGCAATCTGGATTTACTCATCACTTTCGCATGTTCTTTTGTTTAGTGCTTATCATTTGCTGCAATAAGGTTACTGGAACAATGAAGGTCCTTTGGCCTGTTTGATTATCAATGTCTGCCCATTCCCTTTTAAAAGTTACATACCGGGTTTAAGTTGGGAATGAAAAAAAAATCCGCTCCCTCTCTCTTCATTACAGTTCATGTTCTATTTGAAATATTTCGTCTCAAAATGGGATTTCCTGTTCCATCTCTAAGAAAAGATCTCTTGTACCGTGGCATGCCAACCCCACGCACGTGCATTCGGGAAAATCTCTATAACTATGTTTTGGGTTTACGTGGAGGTTTGAAAATTATGAATAGTGCTGTATATTTATTTTGAGTTTTTGGTTGGATAGAGTTAATTTTAATTTTATGTCAATGGGTAAAAAGTGCATGATAATATGTATAAAATGATATTAATTGAGGGGAGAGAAAGAGAAAAGAAAAAGAAAAAAGAGTACCCCATTAACAAGACAGAATGCATGAAAGATAGGTAAAATAAAGTTTAATAGGATTCATAGTTATATACCATATGAGTAATGTAGAAAACTTATATGCGAGTTTTTAAAAATCAAAATTCAGTTTTCAAAACTCTAAACAAATACGAATTTAATATTCGTACACATGCACGGGAGAATTTACCTTGAAAAAAAGTACTCTCACATTCTATCAAGAGGTTCCATTTTACTATATTAAGATAAACAAAAAATCATGTTGCATTTCTAACAAAATTTGAAAGTCCATTAATTTTTTATCTTTTTTTTCATTCTTTTATTTCCGGTGCTGAATATTGCATCATCATTATTTTTTATGAATAATTATTTCAGGAAACTTCAATTCAAAACCTCACACAACAAAGATTAAAGTCTACGATTATTTCAAAAGATTCGGACCTAGATAAAATTCGTTTTTTCATCAAGAATTCCGTACCAAAATAGATAAATCAAATTTCAATTTTTGGCAATCAAATTTTGAACAAAAAAGAGCGACTTCGCTCAATAAATCTAACAGTAGTTACCAAGCTAGTTTCCATTTGCCGCCCTCAAACATGCACGGCCTGCAGATTACAATAGACGAAATAATTAAACAAAACAATAATGGCAAAAAAACGACGCTTGCTTGAAGATGCTACAATGTCAGTATGAAGACTGAAGAGGCACCATTTTACTAAATACTGAGTTGCACTAGGAGGCTAATGACCATAGAATTCCCTGTTCATCACGATAAAATTGAAAAATGCAAAGAAAAAGAAAATAAAAAAACTGGCATAACACATTTACCAGCAGAAGATCAGTTCCCTCCTTTCTGCTTCAGCGTGATTTTGTCACCCAAGCTGAGGGCGATCCCCTGAGTCTTGCTCCTTATCCTGATATATCCATTAAGTTTTCCGTCTTCCTGTTTCTCAACACTAATATTCACCAAAGCATCCTCCCCGAACACACTCTTTGCATACAAATTAACCGCCAAGAACCCACATTCGCCTTCAAGAGCAGACCTGAAATTAACCATACAACCAAGAGGTGAATCATTGATATAACTGAATCAACTAGATCCCTGCTGCTAGCTCATTTGATAAAACAGAACCAGATAAAATACCACCTTCAGTTTTGCTTGATAACAAGGGACCTTATTTGCTACATCAAAAGAGAGGAAAACTTTCACCCAAGAAAATATTTTATAGATTCGCGGCATACACAACCATGATTAAGCTTCATAAGTACATTTGAATAGCAGACAAAAAAGATCAACTCTGAATTCTGTTAGCACCTTAAATGTAACCTGTTAATTTGGAGTGGCATGGATTTTTCTCTCCACAAATTATACTCTCGTATAAGATTTTGATCAATAGCTCCGCACCCTGCCAATTCACTAAGGCAATGTTCTTTTTGGGTTTTAAAATCCGTCTTTTATGATTCTAAAATCCTAGTACCACTCCAATTCAAGATTTTGAAATCCAAATTTTATAATCCACATCTACATAATATATAGTAATACTCTCTCGCACATCACTATCTTATTGATTTGACATAAAATTAAATCCAATGCTACAAAAAACACAAAACAAACACCATCATTACTTTTGATAAGGATGTAAAAATCCACAAAGGAACATACCCTAAGTAAACTTATTTTTGAGATACCACCAACAATCTAATTTGCACTTTGTCCTATAACTTCATCTATGTTATCAAGCAATCTTACTAGCAAGTAGTGCAAAAAACAAAGAGAATAAGTTGATGTTGACAACAGTCTTAAATTCAGTTATATATAGAGAGATGTTCCATTAATGTTACGGCAACGTAAACCTATTTGGCACCAAATAGCAACCAAACAGGAATCTAAATTGACTTACTGAGGGGTTAGGCATCTCATGTTGGTAGATTTAATTATGTGGTCAAGAAATTCTTTCTCATTTGTAATTGATGTGTTGACAGCAACCTGACAAAAGAAAGAAAATGAAACGCAGTAGACAAAAGGAAAAATATTGACAAGCTAAGACATGAAACAGAGAGGTTATTATTTTAGAGGGGCCCACCAGATCAGATAGGCTAGTCATGCTTAATGGCTAATGCAATTGCTAGTGGATGCTGGTTACTACCTCAATGAGATGATAACAGTATCGATAAAACCAGCTCATCGAGGCAATCACAGTATCACATTCTAATAGTCTCTCATTTAAACATGGAAAAGGCAGCAATTTTATAAATAAAAATGTACATCTATAAAGCATAAAAAACTAGAGGAGCTCATAATTCACTGAAGTTTGAAGTAGTAAACGAAACTATGCAACACCACAATATCATGCTAAAGATAATTAGAACTTCAATATAAATGGTATAAGCAAATGATCATCCCTCAATATATCACTTGCCCAAACGATGATGGTATCAGAAGATATCAGGAATTTAAAATGTTTTAATCTAATGACTGCAATGCAAGTGGTTGTACTACCTTGTTCTCCCACTCGAATTCTGCCCACAAGGTTCTAAAAGCTGCATCACTACACACAGCAGGAGATATGTAGTCCATGATATCAATATGAATGTCGTTAAGGACAACAACTGAACGCTCAAGCACATTTGAGGTCTCATAAACAATGTTACCAAATATGACTCCAGTTTCTGTAGAGGACACCTTAATATTGGCTTTTATTTGCTTGCTTGATCCAGGAGCTAGAGTATAATTCTGCGGGCACTCAACGAGTTTAAGATCACCCATTGTAGCCAACTCCAAACACAAGTTTTGAAGTGTCTCCTTTGTTCTATTGATAACTGTAACATCCAAGACAATGTCATAATGATGAACTGTCACATAAGCTTCAGCATATACAGGGTCACTGAACCCTGTGAGCTGAATTATGCGATTCAACTTATTTGCATCATCTGCATCCTTAATGAACTGACCAGTAGCACGTTTAAGATCATCTTGTACCTCATCTTCCAGCTCCAATTGGCTCATTCCCTAAAGCAAAGACAACGATAACAAACAGATTAGTGCACATCCAACTAAGCATTACTTCAGAGCTAACATCAGTTAAAATTTAACTTATTGATACAGTGAGAGAAGGTCCTTCCATAAATGTATTATCCAGGTTGAATATCTGTTATCATAAGAAATACAAAATATTGAAAAACAATTTCCTAGATGGCGATGGAAGCAAGTAGATGTTTCAACTAAGACTACCAGCTTAAAAATTGACCAACAAAAGATAAATATAAGGAAAATTAAGGATGCTTTATGTGGCACTTAGTCAACACACACAAACACAGGATATCAGTAAATTTGTACTAGCAATGGCACTATTCATCAAGAAAAGAGAGCTAGATTTTGATTCTGAAAAAAGCAGCAATGGAACATCGGTTCATCAAAGATATTAGACAGATGGAAAGTGCAGTTTTTCACCTTTCGACTCTTCAAATGATAGAAGTCAATAAGGTCATCTGGCTGAGATTGGGGAATCTGAGCCTTTGCTTTAATTTCTTCAATTTCACGCAATTGTTTGTCTGAAAGCAACTTAACAAAACTCTCATGGCAAGACACCAACCAGATCCTTCTCACAGCATCTCCAGCGTTGCATAGCAATCTTATGCAGAGAACAATCCTATCATAAGAATCATTATCAATTGGGTGAGGGAGAACTGAGGAATGCCCCAGCTGTAGCATGGCGATCATTATCAATAATGCATCTGCTGAAGTCATGTTCACTTCAATTTTTGATGGTTGAACGTCTTCCAATTTTATAATGAGTTTTACCAGGGTGCACGCAACAACTGCACCAAGAAAAAAATCACCAGTGAGAAGAAGAGATCTTAAATTCCCTGCTGCCAAAGATCCCTGAACTACAGCTGGATGGGAGAAAGCAGATTCAGAGGCAGCACTCTGAGTTGCATAAGTTCCATCAGCAAGGATAGCCGGTCTTCTGGATGAAATGGTAATCGAGGTTGCCTGCTGGGCTTTCTTTGAATCAGCACCTCTGTCATTTTCAGTTATAGAAAAGAATGGTAAATCTCCAAGGCACTGCTTAATGGTTGAAATGCTGCTCTCAACCTCAGAAAGAGAGAGACAATATTCTCCAATAATCCAGAGAGCACAAGAACAAACTCTTGCAGCTCGGATCTGATAAAAAGTATCCAGCAGCCTGGTGATAATAGAGACCCTTAACTTTGGGTTAGTTTCAATTATCTCGCGAACAAAATAGCAACATCCATTGCAGATGCTATATTGTTGTCTCCCAAGAAATCCATCAACAAATGAACCACTGTGCTCGCCACTTCAGAAAATTTTATGGCACAAGAATGAATAGCTTGAATGAGCATTTGGCGATACTCTCCATTTTTCTCAAGCTCACCACTTTGAGTTTTTATGATTTCCTTTTTTAAAGTAAGAACCACTTCATTGACATTGCGAGGCGTGATCAGTTCTATAACAATATCTAGCGTTTTCCTTCGAATGTCAAGGTTTGGGCTTGACAGAGCCCTCAAAACATCCATTATCATGTCAATCAAAATCTCTCTGTGAGAAGATTTGAGTTCATTCAGGCGATCAAGCAGAATGAGCTTAACACTTTGGTCGCTCTGGGAAAGAAGAAGCTGGCAGTATGTATTTGCTGCAGCCCTGATAGCATTTGGAGCAGATGACAATGAAACAAGAGTTCCAGCACATTCATAAACAACAGCAGAAGAAGGGGCGTTCAATAAAGATATGATAATTATGATATATTTCCCTTTTTCTGATTTGTTTGTCCTACAAACTTTTCGAATCAGCTCTAAAGCAACCATCTGCAACAGCTCACCTCAGTCTGATACTCTATCAATGTTTGTCAAAAGGTCATTAATAGCACGATCCTGGGAACAGTTGAAAAGCATTAGAAAGGCATTCCTCTTAGCTGATGGATCCTGCTCCGTTAAGAGAAATCTCTCAATTGTCTCTGGAGCATCAACCAATAGCTGCTCACCATGTGGGAGCTTGTAAATCGACATCACTGCAAGTACTGCATTTCTCCTAACATAAGGGTTCCGATGCTCCAAGTTGGAAATAATGGAGGGGATCAGAGGTTCAATGATTTCCACTTCACTAAGCCGGCAAAGGAACCTTAGGGTGACACCGCGGATATATTCATTGGGGTGTTGTATATTTCGGAGATTCTGGCAGATTAAAATCATTTCAGGTAACACACGCCCCTTTCCATCAGTCTTATCAATCATCTCCAAATAGAGCAATAGAAGTTTCTGAATAGTGTGGTCCTCAGAGGGCAACACATATCTAACTATAGTTATGAACAGCTGAGGCAGTGTTTCTCCATTCAGCAAAAGCATGACTGTGTTCTTCATGGCATCAATCTTAGCAGGAACATCATTCCCTTCAAGTGCCTCCTTGATCTCATTTGCAAGGGCAGGCATACCCTTGTCAAAATGAACCAGAAGGGAACAAGATTTCTCCATGGTTCACGTACAATCTGAGATCACGCTTAATTAATACAGAACATTATGTATGTATGTCGGGGAAAACTTTGTAAAACGATAATGAAATTTCATATTCGAGCATATTGGGGTATAACATAACTACATAAGCATTAAACTCATGCTATAATCCCTGTTGTTGTTATTATTATTATTTAATATAAACTATGTTAGCATTTCTCCACATAATGAATTTATACTAATAGGTAATCTTGAAAACATGATGAAAGAAAATACTTAAGCTTTTAAACCATTTGAGAATAGATCAATTAACAGGGAAATCAATCAAACTATCCATCTAGCAGCAAGTCGCAACCGAATTAAGAATTCTAAAAAATGATGACATTTTTAAGTATCAAGTTCTCTACAATTTTTTAGGAAATGATAATAATAATAATAATTACGATCGGAAGTTCAGATAAAACTACTGTAAGAAAATAACAGACGCCATCAAATATGCAAAATCCAAACGAATAAAATTGATTCCATCGTTCGGTCATTTTGATCAGAACAAAAAACTCAAAGAAGAAAACTATCACCCTCCTTATGCAGATCCATAAAAGTTAATGCACAAGTTAAAACAAATATACATGCCCCAAAGTCCACAATTTAAGAGGCACGAATCAATTGGACAACATGCATCTGCTAATTCTAGATCTGGTGCATTCAAAAAAAAAAAAAGAACAGAAATGTGTTTATTCAGATCCAAGTAGAATTTAGATGATTGGGTGATAGTATATAAAGAAGGCGATAAACCAGAATCATATTGTTACCCGTTATTGGCGAAGAGATCAGCGTTCATTCGTAGTTTAATTTGATGTTGCGATCAATAGGCAGAGTTAGGCTCAGTCGTCCGTACCGCGGGATCTGCAGCAAAGCTCCACTCCTCCCTCTCCCTCTCCCTCTCCCTCTCTACAAAAGAGTTCCCTTTATTTAAACTTGCCAAAATTTGTTATTTTTCTCAACTTCAAGCAGTATTAATTTTTTTATTTAAAGAATAAAACAATTATTATATTCTGAATAGTGGTCCCTAAACTAAGGCAGAAACTTATGTGCCCGTGACTACGATTGTAAATCGATTCGGTATTTGAATATCAGTATTCTACGTCCCGACGACCCCCTGTTGCCAGATGACGCCGTCACTACCACAATCACCGCCTATTGCCGTCAATTCGCCGCCCTTGTCGGAGTCGCGAACAATCGCCGCTGCCTCGCTCAGCCCATATCCAACGTAAAACCCCAAATTCCCATATTTGTTGAGTTATAAAGTCTTTTGTATTTCGTCTGATTAGGTTATTGAAAATCCCAAAACACAGAAAAATGGGTGTCTGTGGTTTGATTCATAAAATTACATCTCAAAGAATTCCATCTTTGGGTAGGGCTTCATTCAGTAGTGCGGCGGCAGGGCAATTTTATGAGTTATTGTGGTCACACGTAGAGGTAGGTGAATGAATTGATCATATTTCCTATAGGTTTTGTGATCAGATGTATTCCCTCTCGTTACTTTAAACTTTGCTGGTGGTGCATCAATGTATCTGAGGCCCCAAGATTATCTTTTGCAGCAAAGTCTGTTGTAAGTCGACAACTTTCTTGTACATTTGGTGTGAGTCATAAATCCTTATAAATGATGGTGAAATGCAATTTGGTAGAGTGGAGGCGCAGTGTGGTGCATCGACATTCAGAAAATTCAGGGTCAGTGGATTACAATTCTAGGAGGTACTCACAATCTGTGAAGTCTCTCTCTTCCCACCCGTTTGTTTGTTCATTTCATAATAAACTCTCGTCCCTTCCTGCAGACCTTGTTCTCAAAGATAAGATTGTGGTGTATGATTTAGGTGGTCAGAGAATATGATGGGCGAACTATGACTGTAAGTTTCATTAGCTCGCATTCCTCCTACTTCAGCTCAGCTCACTCATACATCCACTCCTCATGTATTGCAGGTGCGCTGGAATTTGGCAGCGTTAATACAAATTCCAGATGGCCAAACGGTTATGCTATCCGACGAACTTCAACAAGCCAACGTGCTGATTCCATCCTTAAAGATGAATATATGAGTAGATAGTATGCTTGGAATAATGGGTCTTGGCTTTAGAATTTCAGATAGACTTCAGCCTATTTTAGGGCAGTTTAATATGAAACTATTAAGGGTTTGATTGTGTTGAATTATTTTTTTTAAATGAATATAGATTTTTTTTTGTGATCATTGTCGATTATCAGAGAACTTGCTTTATCATTATTTGTTGCATTATTTTATTCATGTTCTTAAAATTTAATCTTCCTCAGATATTACGCTGTGAACAAAGTTGCATGTAAGGCACTAGATCATCTCAATATTGGGTTTGATACCCTTTATTTATCGTCATAGAATAATCTAATTTATTATAAAGAGTAACCTAATAAATTTCAAAGAGTAATCTAATTATTTTTATAGAGTAATCTAATTAATTCATTATAAAAAAGATTTTATAGTTAAAAAATTAAAGTATCAAATCAAAGAGTAATCCAGTTAATTTTAAAGAGTAACCTAATAAACTCCAAAGAGTAACTTAATTATTTTTATAGAGTAATCCAATTAATTCATTATAAAAAAGACTATTGTTAAAAAATTGGAGTCTTAAATTAAAGAGAAATCCAATTAATTATAAAGAGCAACCTAATAAATTTCATAAGAGTAACTTAATTCTTTATAAAGAATAACCTAATCACTTATAAAGAGTAACTTAATTTATTATAAAGAGTAACCCAATTTATTATAAAGAGTAACCTAATTAATAAAAAAAGTATTCTAGTTGACAAAAAAAATAGAACAAATAAAGATCACCAAGAAGAGTACTAATAAAAAACTTGTCATAGTAACCCAATTTATTATCAAGAGTAATCCACATATTAAAAAAAGTAACTTAAATTATTATAAAGAGTAATCCTAAGTAATAGATTATACACACCTAATTAGGTATAATGGAATAACACCAGCAAGAGCAAATAACGAAATCTGCAACTTCTTCCTCTTCGACCAACAATTGGAATTTGTAGGGCATGGTAAGACATGGGACTTTGACAGTCCACAAAGTGCCTCATTGCTATTAAAAGACTCTATAGTAAAGTTTGCGAAAGGTCCACCAGCAAGAATCTCTCCACTCAATGAATTGAAAGACACATTAAAGAAGGCAAGAAGGTGAAGTTTCTCCAAGGATTTGGGGATCGAACCGGATAAGTTATTATAAGAAAAATCTAGACTTACCAAATTGACCATGCTCCCTATGGACTCTGGAATAGAATCTTCCAGTCTATTATGTGGCAAAGACAAATTAGCCAAACTCTGTAAATTTCTGAAGGTGATTGGGATGGATTCAAACAAGTTATTCATCGATAGATCGATATAGTTTGTAGCCGTGGATTCACCATTACTGCAATAAAAGCAGCAAAAATAAAATTCCGGCGAGAACAAGATGATCAAAGTTATTATCTTGACGAGATCAGACCAGCCAGCAGAAGAGGGTGAAGTGGCAAAACTTTGACGTGGAGCAGGTCTCGCCGGATTACATAGCAAATCCATCGCCAAAACCCTAAACCGTTTCTAAATCTCGCCAGAGAGAAGAAATCAGCCAGAACTGACTGAGAATGAAAAGAGGAACAGGATTGAGGAAAACCAGAGAGTATCTTAGTGAGAATCTATCACCGAAAAAGCAACAGAAGAGTGGAAGTGCCCAATCGTCATCCTCATCGCCAAGCGCACTCCACTGCGGATCTACCACTTCTCTGCCACCGTCGCAGGGTGGTGTGGTAATCGCGGTTGATTGATGTGGATTGAAGAAGATTGTCTGCATAGCGCGTGAAGGAAATCCAATTCAAGCTTGACCCCGTATTTAAAAAAAATCTGACCCATTTGCTTTAAAAAATCCGGTGGTATGAATTTTGAAATATAAGCATGTTCTATTCTAGTAATTGCCAATAATTATATATATTTATTAAATTAAATATAATATTTTGTTTTATAAATATAAATAAACATGTATATTATCTAATTTATTACTATCTCAAAATAAAGAGGAAAAGATATATTTTAATTTTTTATATATATATAATGTGAATTATTTAATTATAATTTTTAATAATTTAATGGTAGATTGTATTTAGTGAGTATTTCTTCTTAAATTTATTAATAGTACAAGAAATTAAAAAAAATATTTAAAATAAATAAATTTACAATTTCGAATCGAATTCGAATTCAAATATTTAATTTCAAATACTCGAATATATTCGAATAGTTCGTTTATTACTTTCAAATCGAATACGAATCTGATTTCAAATTCGATTAATAATCGAATACGAATACGAATATTCAAATATTTAATCAAATACCATTCAAATACCTCAGTATTCGATTCAATTCGATTCGTTTACAACCCTACCCGGAGCACACATCGCCCCATGGGAACACGATCCTCCCCCTCCATATTCTATTTAAACCTATATTGCTAGGGGTTTAAATTGCAAAGGGGCACATTGTCCCTGGAAGCACAAGAGCTCTCTCTCTAACTATTATATCACAGGTGCACCACATAAGTCATAAATTCTACAATTGATAAATGAAATAAGGCATTAACGATGTACTAAAATAAACATGAATCAAAATTATGAATCATTACAAAATTAAATGGTGTTGTTCTCTTTTCACAATAATACTTAGATTGACAAACTCTCTTGTTAGACATTATATGTGTGAGACGGTTTGTGAATCGTGTTAAAATACACTTATTATATAGATAAAGTATGCTTAATGATTGTTAAAGTATGTTTTCTAAAGTATGATAATTGATGAATTAAAGTATGATTTTAGAGTGTGTCACTCGTCAGATTTTAATCTCTTCTTAATGGTGGATTAATGTGGCTGTTATGGAAAGAAGAGGCATTAATCTGCACAAAGCTAACATAAAGAGAGAGATTTGCCCCCTAGGTATGCTTGTTCCTTTTTCCAGGAGGTGAAGGGATGATTGTATTGCTATGGGAGTTTTTCATATTTATATTAGATAATCTAACGTCACCCGTATCTGGGTAAGTTGATAGATTATCGTGTACAGTGCGAGCATTAAATGCATTTTAGCCTCATGTGACTATTTGTAGGATATGATCTAGGATATCCTCTACGCGTGTATCTTGGAGCAGATTCTGCGTATCTAAGGCAATTGGATCAAGTGGCCTATTCGGCTTAGTTAGACGGAGCCTCTTTGCTTCTGGCAGGGAGGCTCGTGGGCTCTTAATGGAGTATTGGGCTGGCGGGCACAATATATGAACAGGTGAAAGGCCCATCCTCATAATTCATACCACATTAGACCCCAGGTTTCGTCGTCACTGGAGCGTGGTAAGTGGAGGCGAAACCTTCTTGAAGCATGCGCGTGTCCCAATTTTTGAATTTCGGATTTGAAACGACGTCTTAAAGATCGTGAAGTGACGTTTCGAAATTTTAGGGCATTTTTTACGCACATTTCCGTCATTCGAGCTGCGTTCGTCAGGCTCCGCATTAATGACCCTCTGAATATAGGTCACATTGATTAGCCATAATATAGTGGAGAATGACCAATTCAATAAATTATCGAACCCAAGGGAGGTAGGCACTAGTGCTTAAGCGATCTCACGTTTGTTGTAATTTTATAGAGACGAATCATCAATAGGATTGGTTGTGAATAATTAAATGACAAGTGATCAAAGCAAGTAATGATCAATCAACAAGATGGATGGATGGAAAGTGATTTACCAAATTGATTAAAAGTGAGATTAACAACAATCAAGAAGTGGTAATTCTAGGAATTATGTATCAAATTCATATGTATCATGGGTTGAAGACTAAGGGCCAATACTAAAATCACCTAAACTCCCTCTCGAGATGGATAGGATATGAATATCAAATAGCTCAATGGATTGGTTCTCACTTAAACAATTCCAACTAGGCACTAAGCTTAAATAAGAGTCTCTTCACACAATTAATCAATCTCTCGATCAAACCAATCACATGTCCTACCAAAGGGTTCTAAACTATGAAGGACTTCTCAATCTCTTCACAATCTATAATGCACATGAAGTGTTTGATGAAATGATTCACTTAATTATCCTAAGCATATAATTGATTTCTCAATCTAATCACATATCTAGAACAACTAAACACACAAATCATCAATACAATTCAAGCAATTAATAATCAATGGTAGAAAATCATAGATCCAATCAACATATGAATTTAAATACATAAATCCCCAAAATTATCCAACAACTATCATGATGCTAATCTCACAAGGGAGATTAGCCTACCATATTAAGAAGGAAATGAACATAGACATTAATATCCTTACAAAACATGATGAAACTATGAGGTTTAATACAAGAAATGAATGGAAACTCCCTTGATGTCACTTCAATGGTGATTTCCTTCCTTCCCTTGTTATCTTCCTCTCTTCCTTGCTTCTTTTCTTCAATTGGATGATGATTTTGATGGTTGGATGATTATAGATCCAAAGGATGATGAATGGATGAAGGTGAAAAATGGAGAGAATTGTGTGTGATGTGTGTGTAGAAGGGTGGAATTTCGGATCATCTCTCACATATTGAAGTATTGGGTATTTATACCCCTTGGGAGGCTTCTAGAAGGATTCTGATTTTTTTTCAGGATTTTACACAGCACGAGTCGTGCTCTGCCACACGGCCATAAGGTGGCCGTGTCGTGTGAACTGATGCTCCCGCACGGCCTTTTCTTACAGGGCATTGTTGATGACACGGCTCGTGCTGCCAACACGACTCGTGCGACTGGATACGGCCTTAAGGTGCCCGTGTTGAACGAATTGGTGTCGCCGCACGGCCACCTCTTACAGGGCCGTGTTGGCTACACGGCCCGTGTTGGTGCTGGCTCCTGTATTTCTTCACTGTTTTGGCTCGTTCTCCCTCGTTTCAACTCCGAATTGAGATCCACTTTTTCCTACGTCTTTCTTATCATATCTAGCATCAAATAAAAAGTGAAAATTATAGGTTTAAGCTCATTCACACACATTTCCATAAAAACACAAAACACAACCAAATAACACATAAAATACGGATAAAAATATACGAAAACTCACATAAAAAGATACTAAAATCTAGGTGAAAATATCACTCATCACACCCCCAAACTTAAAGTGTTGTGCGTCCCCGCACAACGAAAATGATAAACCAAGGAGAGTGATTTTCACCTAGGAAAAGACTAAACGAACATACGTAATAACACATCGATAGCAATAAGAATTACAATTTATGCTAAGGCATCCTACAACATTAAACTCATAACATGAAAAATTAACAAGTTCAATCTAAAGAGAATAAAAGTGTAATATAGTCTCTTTTTGGTCCAAGCCTCACATAGGTTATAAATGTCACTCAACACTCTTTAAAGTAGGGTAAATCATCACTCATTAACCGATTAGCTCGACTCGCTATAAGCTTGCTCGTGGACTACATTCACAAACCACCAAAGTTTAAATTAATGATCAAAAAGGTCTTTAATTGGGATGTAATGATAGGCTCTTTGGTAGGGTAGGAAGAATGTGGATAATAGTGACTAAACAAGTGTAAGTAATCGAAGAGATGGCCAATTTCCTCAACTTCTCCACTTTCCATTTCTTTCTTTCTTTTCTTTATTACTCACAAGTACTAATCATCAACTTCCTTGGATTTCTTTAGCTTCTTTCAATGCATGCTTCCTTCTTTTGACTTTTAATACTTGAGCATTTAATTGTTTCTTTGCTCATTTTCTTGTTTTGAGGTTGCATGTTCACTCTTGTTTGTGCTATTTTCATCATTTTTCTTGCTTGTTTACCATTTCCTTTTCTTTTTCTTCCTCATCAAACATTTCTAGTTACCATCTCCTCAATGACTCACACAAAAGGTATGTATGTAAGGCTCAAGTGGGTAATTAAGGCTTGTAGTGTGCTAAATTCACAATAAAATGGCTTTAAGGCTCAAAGTGGTTGACTAGGGATGATGTTCATGGTAGGGAAATATTTGGCAATGACTATAAATGACAAGGATGTCCTTAGATCATTTCACTAATCTCCACAAATCGGGCTCATTCCTATAGTCCTTGAGCAAGTTCTAGCTTATCAAAACTCAATCGATCCACTCATGAAGAAAAATACCATGTATGCACGGTTGAGGCTCAAACTCTCACAAGCTTGTGCTCGGACCTTAAGAAACTTATTGCACCACATTCATCTCAAAATTGAACAAGTTAAGTAAAACATGTCACAATTCGAAAGTGTAGAGATTCTTAATCATAACTTGTCATCACTTACTACCACAACATATCACCACTCATATTCAAAAATGACTCACAACATCCCAAAACAAACCACCAAACATACCAAGACAAATATAAAAATACACACAAAACATAAAATAAAGACTCAACAAACACGAAACAAAACAAAAACACATAACATGTAAGAATAAAAATCACCATCATTGAAAAATGAAGCACACATTCAAATCATCCATAACAATGTAAGCTCACAATCATCCCAACCTTGATTGAAAAGAAAACCTCCCAAATATAACAAATGAAGTAGCATGCAATCACATCAATTCACATCAAAATATGTCAGGCAACTAGAAGTGATAAGGTGTAGAGTACTCCCTCAATAGGCATTTGGTAAGGAAAACGTTAACTTCAAGCTCCATTCGTGCTTCCAATACCCTTCATTCATACTCAAAACTCATACAACACCATTAGCTTCACAATTGCATTAAAAATATGGATTCACATGCATTTCAACACAACCAATCATACCAAAATCCAACCAAACTTATGAGAAAAATTTTAAAATTGGGTGTGAATTTTACAAGAAGACCTATCATCATCAATATATCATCATATCAAACACACTTAAGTGGTGAGTCACACCACGCACTCTCCCCCCAAACTTAAATCGAACTAAGAGGTGAGAATTAAGTTTGCAAAAAGTGGTGGGACTTACCCTTGTAGTTTCCATTGATGATCTTCTTGTGGAGAAGTAAACGCATCCACACGACTCAAGCTATGTTCACCATGCACTTTCCTCCCAAACTTGACTCGAGACAAGAGTCGAGAATTAAGTTTGCAACAAATGGTGACATTTTTACTCAAATCTATGAAGCACTTCTCCTTTCTTCAACATGCATTTTTCTCACAAGCACAATCCACCTACAAGACCAAAATCAACAAAAAGCATCAAAATAACAAAAGAATGGGTTGCCTCCCATTTAGCGCTAAGTTTAACGTCTTCAAGTCGGACGGAATTTCACGATCATTGGACCAAAGAATGGTCCATCCCACTTTCTCCTCGCATCCTCACTTTGAACATTAGCTTGGCCTTCTTCTTGTCCACTAGCTTAACCTCACCATTCTTGCTTACAAGCATCAAATCGTCATTGAGAAGTGATTCTAGTGGACTTCCTCTTTCTTCTTTGTCAAGTTTCCAATCGAGCTCCGATGTTTTTATCCTATTAACATCACAAGAAGACAAATTAGCATTTGACAATTTCATATAATCATGAAAAAATGAATTTAAATTGTCAAAGAGAAGAGAATCATGATCATCGAAATCATCCGGAGGCCTTGTATGATGAGGCTTGATCCCTTTATCTTTCTTGCACAAGAATATGACATTCTCTCCATTTGAGCTCAAAGAAAGCTCTTCTCTCCCAACATCAATCTTTGCTCTTCCGGTGGCTAGAAATGGTCTTCCCAAAATGAGTGGAACTCGAGAGTCCGCCTTTACTTCCAACACCATGAAATCAACCGGAAAAGCTAGCCCCTTCACTTTGACCTCAACGTCTTCCACAATCCCAAGTGGCTTGTTTGCCTATTTTTGTAGCACTCACGTGCAAGAATACTCGATCGTTGTAGTAGTATATCCCAAGAAAAATTATCAATCCACAAAGGAGTTATGTTCGGACTAGCAAAATACGTGAGCTCATGTTCATGTCGTTTTTGTAAAGATGATCGGGGGGTTTTGAGATGATTAAAAACTAAAGCAAGGAGCAAGTAAATAAGAATAGCAAATAAGAAAAATGACAAGTAAAGAAAATGGGTGTTAAAGTTCAAGTATGGAAAAACATGGGATTAGAAACATCCAAGCACACTCGATTCATATTATCATGCAAAAGGAATTCAACTCAATTGATGTAGACTAAGGGTGATCACGATTGTATCCTAAGCTCCCTTTCGGGTTACAAAGGTTGTTGATCTATTTTAGACTCCCAAAAGCACTTAAGATCAAAGCCCAACATTAACCCCTTCCATCTAGGTACTAGTTAGATTAAACTCTCCCTTTTTGTGTACTAAGGCCAACGAATGGATTGGTTCCCCTCATTGAATTCAAATATCCTTTCGGTCAAACCCAAACTCAATGTCTATTCATGCCTTCCTAATACTATAGAGGGTCATTTCCGTCTCACTTCAAGCAATACATACATGAACATCATGATAGCATTTAATTACCACAAATAATCCATTGATCAACAATCCATTAAACCAATAAACATTCATGAATAACAAACCATGCCATCACAACATCAAGACAATTAAACTCCATGAATAGAAATCAACATCAATTAAACCAAAAACCAATTTAATCCACATGACAATATAAATCTAATATGCTCTTCATGCTCCTAATCCCACTAGAGAGATTAGCCTATCATGATAAAAGTAACAAAACAAATAAATGGTTAATTATAAATATCCATAGTCTAAATCCAAAAGAAATCAAGAGAGATGTAAATCTTCCCCAACAATTTCTTGTAGAGAATCTTCAATACTCATGGATCTCCAACTCTAGCTCTTGATTTTGAAGTCTTTAGCACAAAAAATGGAAGATATGATGGGTGGATAAAGATGGATGAAGATGGATGAAGGTGGATGAAGATGATGGTGGAAAATGGAAGAAATGGTGTGTGATGTGTGTGTAGAGGATGGAAATTTCGGATCTTTTTCCAATTGTTGAATAAAGGGGTATTTATACCCCTATGGAGGCTTTTAGAAGAATCTGGAAATTTCAGCAGGAACGTACATGGCACGAGTCGTGCTCTGCAACACGGCCACGAGGTGGCCGTGTTGTGTCTTCTGATGCTGCCGCACGGCCTCTCCTTACAGGGCCGTGTTACGCAACACGGCTCGTGTGCTGCACCACGAGTCGTGTGTTGTAACACGGGCACAGGGTGGTGATGTTGGCTCTTCTGATGTCGGTACACGGCCACTTCTTACAGGGCCGTGTTCCGTACACGGCCCGTGTTGGTGCATACCCCTATTTTTTTCACTGTTTTGGCTCGTTCTCCCTCGTTTCAACTCCGAATTGAGATCCGCTTTTTCCTACATCTTCCTTATCATGTTTAGCATCCAATAAAAAGTGAAAATCTTAAGTTTAAGCTCATTCACACACATTTCAATAAAAATACAAAACACAACCAAATAACACATAAAATATGGATAAAAAAATACGAAAACACATATAAAAAGACACTAAAATCTAGGTAAAAATAGCTCTAATCATGGCTTCACAACCTCGCCATTCACCACTTCAAGACGGATAGTCGTAGGTTTTAGCTCTCCAATTTCAAGGTCTTTAAATGTGGCATGAGACATCACGTTGACACTTGCCCCCAAGTCACACAATGCATCAAGGGTGCTTTTTACTTCAAAATCACAAGGGATTATGAACTTCCCCTGATCACCAACCTTTGTAGGCCCCCCTTTTAGCATCGACTCACTTGTTTCGGGTTGCTCCTCTTTCTTTTTCTCCTCATACTTCTTCTTGAGTGACTTCACAAATTCCTCAAACTCTTTTTTCTTCTCCTCCTTTACAAACATTTGTGGATAGGGAATAGGGAATGGAGTGATCGGAATACCCCAATAGTCACGCTTGTACTCCTCTTCTTTCACCTTCTCCTCCACTTTCTTTTTCTCTTGCACCCTTTTCTACTTAGGTATCCATTTAGGCCCTTTCTTTTCTTTCATTTCTTCAACAACCTTGCTTTCCACCAACCCTTCTTCAACCTTTCTTTCCTCTTCCGTTTCAACAAATAAACATTGAGCTTTCGGATTAACCTCGGTTGTAGCCAGAAACTTTCCTTTTTGTTGAGCACTCAATGAACTTGCCATTTGTCCAACATTGTACTCCAAAGCTTTGCATCTTCTATCACTATTTTCCTCAATAGCTTTTAATCTTCTTTCATTATTTTCCTCAATAGCTTTGAATCTTCTTTCATTAGCTTCATCTCTAGCTTTTTCCGATACTTCTCTAGCTTTGTTTGATGCAATCAATTGTTCAAGTAGCTCATCGGTTGATGCTCTTCCCTCATTGTTTGGTGCCTTAGCTCCCGGTTGATATCCCGGAGGATACGCAACCGCATTGCTCGGATTAGAGTAGGAAAAGTTACCTTGCCTTTGTTGTTGTTGTGGGTATGAGCTTCCACTACTTTGACCATTAAAACCTCCTTGCCTTGGTGGATAGTTTCCTTGACTTTGGTTTAAACTACCTTGGAAATTATTTTGGTAATTCCCTTGGTAGTTTCTTCCTTGCATGTACGACACATCCTCAACACGTGGCATAGAGTTGGCCCATTGTTCTCCATTCACTACATTCGGAGGAAGCACACCTTGCTCACTTTGTAGCCCCTCAACCATATTCGCTCCTTGATTGTTCACACTTTGATTCAAGCTCATTTGTTTAATGACTTCCGCCACTATCTTTTCCATGCTTGGCATACTTGGTTCAACACTTACACTCTTCACATTATATTGTTGCCCTTGATCAAAACTTTCAAATCTATAGCATCCACTTACCCTCTCCGATGGCCATTGGTACACATTCGTAGCAATCTCTTCAAAAATTTTTATGGCCTTTTTCGGAGTTACTCCAAGTACGGATCCACCCGCCGAAGCATCTGTTGGCAATTGGATCGTGCGGTTCAACGTGATCGTTAGGATAATAGATAAACAAAAATCAGCGGAAGTAATTAAACCTTTTACCGTACTTCTGGGTCGATGTAGAGGATGAACAGCAGTGAAGAACACCTCTGATCTTCTACCGTATGTCCCAAAGTCAACTCTGGTGTTGGGTGGTCAACAATCCCCAGAGTTCTCTCATTCTGCTCTCTGTTTTCTCCCGTGTGTCAAAAGAGGCACAAACTTAGGTATAACAAGAACTGAGATGACTTATATACTTGGGCTACAGCAGGGACCAGGAGGAGAAATTGGGCTGGGCCTCAATTGAACTTAATTAACCAAGCTTAGCCCAAAGCTTTTAATTAAATCCAATAATAATAATATAGTCCACTAAAATATTATTACTGCACTACCCGTCCAATCCCAAAATTATGTTCTGGGCTCCTTCTTATTATAAGCCCGATAGTCTCCCCATGTTTAAGATATACAATGTCCATTAATTAATTAAGTTACTGACAACTCAAATTAATTAATATCTCATCCGAGAGTAGTACCACTCAACCTTATATCATGCCGGAAATTAATCCACTTGCAAGATTTACATGATAAACCTTATGAGCTCCTCAAGGGGACATCATCAACCTATAACGGACATGGATTCCTTCTACAATCAACAGCACACCATAGATACAGCACTACTTCCCAACTCACCGAGTTTGTTGATTTAATACTTATAAATCTCACCCATTGATGAATCAAAAAAATACATACTGCCCTACGTGTCGAGGTTATTGTATAGGGATTAAGAGTACGAACTTCCATAATAACAGAGATCAAGTTCTTCTATAAGTCAGTATAAGTTGAACGATCTCAGGCGGTCCTGCTCAATACACACAAGTGCACTAATGTGATTCTATAGCCAAGACAAGCTAATACCAAACCACACTACAACCATACCGATAGAGAGTCCCCGTCTATCTCAGTTGTGAGCATCTGTTTATACTTTATAAGGAAACCGATAATATGATCTTCCGCGTGTTGTCGCACAACATATTATCTACAGTATAAAGTAAATGGACTATTGCATCGTTCATATAAATAAATTATAAGATGCAATCATTTGATCAATGATTCTCATTTCAAATATTGTTATGACATTGTTCATACTAAAGCTAGACTTTTATTATACAATCCAACAATCTCCCACTTATACTAAAAGACTATGTTGTCATGTCTTCTGCCATACATCTGATTCCTACTCCCACTACACGACCATTTAAAAGCTCTCGCCTTAAGGTCCTTATAAATGGTTTACTAGGCCATCATCCGATGCAATCTAGGCGACAACAACCTTCCCCTCATCATACGATTTCTCGTAACAGGTGGTACTCGCGCTCCATGCGTTTAATTGCCTTATGGACTTGTGATTTCTTCAAGTTTGCAACTGCACCAATATCATCAATGTAAATTGTGATTACCTTGGGCAAACTTAGAAACACTTCAAAGTCCATCATGAAGTCTCTAGAGTCATATAGATACTTTGGCTGCCTCATAGGCTCCAATTCATCATCTTTCCATGATGGAGACCGGAGTCTGAAATATATTTCTATATAACACTCCTCCACATTATGACTCTACTTCCTAAGATTAAACACATAACCTTTGAGGTGAATTTACTGCCGTCCAATCTGACTAAAAAATCTGAATCTACGTAATCCACAAGAAGCAGTGAATCTGTCCAGTAAGTCCACATATAATTTCCAGTCCTTCTCAGGCACTTTATAAATGTCTTACCACAGTTCATCATTCTTGTTCCGGGTTATGTTGATACCCAATGTTCTTGCATTTAGCAAAACAGATGTCCAACATCGTTCATAGCATTTCTTAGATTAAGCTTCCTTATTCGCCGAAGCATAAGGAACCGCTTTCATCCTCTTTATCTTCTTCTTGTGTCTCAAAGACACATTCACTTAGATAAATTTACATGCTAAACGAGTATGGACTGTATCATTTTATGAAACTTGAGATAAGCATAATATCCTTTCTTGTGATCCGTATTACCATGATCAAAAGGATATATTTTGCCTTTCTTAAGTCCTTCATCTCTACAGCTTTATTTACCATACCCATACGCCCGATAATACTCTTTCATTGTCTCCAATGAGCAAGATACTATCTACGTATAGTATAAGAAATACCACCACGTTTCTGTCACTCTTTACAACACATAAGACTCATCCGCTCATTGATTTAAATCCATGCCACTGGATTACCTAATCAAAACAGATGATTCACAATCTTAAAGCTTGCTTTAGTCCATCGCTGGACAATTTTAAGCTTACTATCAAAATGCTATTAGTATTTTGCAATGAATCACTCTGGTTGCTTCACATAGATGTTTTCCTCAAGACTTCCAATCAGGAAAGCTGTCTTGACATCTATTTGCTGTTCCTCATAGCAGCAATAAATAAAAGAATCCAGATCAATATAAGCATAGCTACTAGCGAACATGTTTCCTCATAATCGAACCATTTCTTTCTGAGTACATCTTTTCGCAACAAGCTTTGCTTCCAAGATTTTCACCTTTCCGTATGATACTCTTTTATTTCCCTTGACCACTTGCAATGGCTTTTACACTATTTTAGTGATCCTTCAAGCTCCAGACTTAATTTAGAATCCGTAGATTCTATTTCAACATACATTGCAACTTACTAAGATTCCACATTTTAATCTTGTAGTGTTATGTCGTATTCGTGGGACAATACCATGTTTACTAGGGACCAAGTCTCACGACTCTCCCAAAACATATATCTTACGGGTTGTCAAACAACCCTCCCACTACGACCAGGCACTACATGTAATTGTGTATCAGTCGTGACACGCGTTGCAGTTTACCTTGTGGTATATCCTCTTGTACACTTGGTACTTATACTTAGTGTTTTCCTCTCACTTCCTTTAGAACAACTTATACATGGGTTTGTGATTTATTACATAGTCCTTTTCCAAAAATCTAGTTATTGAGTTAACAATTATCCTTCGATCTTTTGGACTAAATAAATCACCCTCCATTTTTCTAGGATATCCCATATACAGACAAACGTTTCACGAATTACTGTATCTAGGGCATATCCATAAAATGAATTTAATTATTCCAAATAATTCATCATCTATCTAATCATAACCATAAGAGCCTAATACCTTCTACTCACCACACCATTCAGCTGGGGCTCGCCCGGTGTAGACAACTTGAGATTTAATCTCAGCTTCTGATCAATAGCTTCTAACTATCCCAAGAGGTATTCGCCATCATGATTGAATCGTAATGACTTAATATATTTTCCATGACGCTTCACTGTACCAGCCTTACAATTCTTGAATTAATCAAAGAACTTAGACATGCAGTGCATCATATAAATATATTGGTTTCTAGAATAATCTTCGAATATTCATAACCACCTCTCGCCTGGATATTGTTAGGTTCGCTTGAATCAGAATGAACTAATTCCAACATATATATCTTTGGCTTTAAACCCCACAGCCTTGAAAAGGCAGTTAATCATTTTTACTTCCAAGCAAGACTCGCAAGTCCGATAGTCTTCACTTCAGATAAACCTTACGGTCTATCGGCTATCAACTTTTGAATCCTACTTAAGTAAAATGAATTAGTCATAGACACCAAATGTATGTTTAGTTCATTTCCGAAGGTTCCTTTCTCTTACTAATATTAGAAGATGCATTATTTAATTACTATATATTGCATCTGTGGGATGTGCATGATTCAAGACTATATTTTTATCCACCAGCGTACTTTAACGGATTATAGCCTCATTCCTCATTACTATGACCATGTCATTTAAATGAAATGAAGTATCCATCCGTTAATGCATAGAAACCGAAATTAAATTCTTTCTATGAAACGTACGTAAAGACAATTTCTCATAATCTATCATTTATTCTTATCATGAGATAAATAAATAACTCCCACTGCAATAGCCACTACCTTTGTAGTTTTACCCATGTTATTAACAATCTTATCCTTACTCAGTGATAAACATTTAGTGATTCCAGTATCTACATACTTCGTGTCAGTAGATGCCATCACTAATCATGTTTAAACCATTAGTAAATAAGATATTAAACTTGTTCACATCATGATGAAAAATAGCTTTCTTTTGCCACATGTTTTGTTAGAAGTTTCCCACCATATACAACCTTTCGTATTTCAGGTAGGACTTGCTCAAAACATCCAGGCAAATTGTGAAGAATAAATTGATTTAGGTTTCCCTTTCAATTTCTATTCCAAGCTTTTCCAATTCATTCATCAATTGAACCATGATTTTCTGCCTTTTAATTTACTCAAGTATCCGAAGAGTTACATGAGACCATCATATTTTTATGAACCTCTCATTTCTTCACTAGAGACTTTAATAGGCATCATGAGATGTCATTTGTGAGAATTCACATGTATTTTCTTAAGCAGTAATTTTCAAAACCAAGATTCTTTCTAATCATTTAATTTGGACAAGTAAATGTAATGTCCTTTAGTTAACAATTAGTGAAATAAAACCATTCGAAATTCAGAGAATCACAAATAAATATTCCGATCAAATCTTCGAATTTTATTCTTTTATATTAATTCCCTTAAAATAATATAAAATAAAATTCACCGACATCTCAAGCACCGTGAGTCTGCAAGCCACGATAGTGTGGACGTTTACAAACCCGAACATTTACAAGAGAAGGTTTTACCCATTAATTTTATTTGTCAACCTAACTTTATGACAAAATAATTAATAGTCGGTTCCTCTTTAGCCATGCAAATAAAAGCAGTGACTCCGATGGGGAGGATACTTATTATTTACATCTAAGTGTACACCATTATTTGACCCCAAGTCCGCGGCCCAAGCTTATGTGCCTTATAGATAGAGAAGTGCACACGCGCTCGGATAACTTCCTACAGTCATCAATTACAAGTTTGTACCAGTGAACCGCATATAAACTCATCCGATAGGGAGGAAGGTCTAAGCCAACGCGCAAGTTCATATGCATCACATTACAAACGTAATTATTTAATGAAGTCTGTTCCAGCAATCCATGAATAAACTCATCCGATGGGGAGGAAGGCTCTAATGCCGACGCACAAGTCTATTCACATCGCTAACAAACCAATAATGGAGGCCGCGGGAATTTATTACCAATCCCCTCTCCCACTTAGTTATTTAATTACCGAGGATTTTTAACATGCATATAATATTTCATAAATAAAATATACATCTTAGACATGCTTCTATTAACAGCAATTTAAATAAATAAATCACATAGAACATGCCTTTCACATATACAACAATAATTGACAATTAAATCAATTAATCAGTTATATAACATAATTAATTGCATAAAATGTTGGATCAATTAAATAGGCCCAGCTGACCCAAACTTTATTAGCATAAAATGAGCAATCCATTAATAAAATAATTAAGCCCATTTACCCTGCCAATTTCTTCATTAAGGTCTAGCCCAATATTTAACCTTGGCCCAACATCAAACCCACAATTAATTAAATCCAGCAATATTAAAATAGCCCAGCAGCCCATTATCATTTAATTAAAATTGGGCCCAACAGCCCAAAACCAAATTAAAAAAATGAACAGCCCACTATTAATTACTGAATTGGGCCCATGACCATTTTTAAAAAAAATTGGGCCCATGAAAAAAAAAACCAGGCCCAAAAATAATTTATTAAAAATGAGCCCAGATCATCATGCTGCCCTATCTACATTCCAACAGCCGCAGCACGACGCAAACACAGCCTGCACCGGTGCTACCGGTCGCCTCTGCCGCCGGCGGCCCCACCAGCATCCGCCACCAACAGCGCCGCCGCCCACTTCCGCAGGTGGCCGCGCCCCAAGCCACAGCCAGGACCGAGCCGTGAGCCCACCGACCGCGTGCTGCCAGCCGTCGCCAAGTAGCCATGGAATGCTGCGACGCACACGCCACCAATCTACAGCCGCCGGCGACCAAAGCCACACGCCGCAACCAGAGCCCAGTCTCTGCGGCCTTCCATAAGCAGCACCGCCAGGAGAATCCACGCCACTGGAGTCTCCTCGTCCACACCCATCGTTCGAACTAAGCCGTCAGATCGCCGCCGTGCAAGGATCGCAGTCGCGCCTGCCTCCCACGCTGCCTCCGACCGTTGGCGCTACATGCAGACAGTCCAGCGCCGCCGCGCGCTACTCCAGACCATCCAGCCGCGCCTTCACCTGCAACTGTCCACACCGGCGCAACCAAACGCCGCCCTTGCAGGCGGCCGCTCTTGCACCGTCGGATCTGCGATGATCTGCCCCGACCCAACCTGAAACAGGTTGGACTCGCCTGGATCCTGGTCGGAACACCACCAATTGCAGTCACAATCAACACGCGCTGCCAGATTCGCTGTTCGAACTCGACCAAAGTCAGCGTGAACGCGCCACCGGAACCAGTCTTGGCCCGATCGAGAACTCCCTAAGACTCGATAGGGAGTGGTTGAGACCCGACGGGAAGAACAATCGACTTGCCTGGATTTTGCAGCAGACATGATCGGAGCACCCAATTCATGCCAACCCTGTCGCCGTTCTACCATCGAAGATCACGATCGCTACCAGCGGCCCCACACCAGTCTTGCCGTGTTGTAGCCCTCACTGTTCAGTCCCTTTCTTTCCGTGAACAGAGAGGGTGAAAGAATAGGAGTTGTATGGTGGTTTCTTTCTTTCATACGTGTTTGATCGCAGCGATAAAGGATAGCAGATAGGGATTCAAGTATTAAAACTATACCCTAGTTTTCTTTTTCTTGCGATAATTAACAGATTAAGTCACATAATCACAAAAAAAACTATCAAACTTGCTATCAATAAGACAATCAACACACGAAAGGCACAAACTATACCTAACGTCTCACGTCTCACCACGAAACCAACGCTCTGATACCAATTGTTGGCAATTGGATCGTGCGGTTCAACGTGATCGTTAGGATAACAGGTAAACAAAAATCAGCGGAAGCAATTAAACCGTTTACCGTACTTCTGGGTCGATGTAGAGGATGAACAGCAGTGAAGAACACCTCTGATCTTCTACCGTATGTCCCAAAGTCAACTCTGGTATTGGGTGGTCAACAATCCCCAGAGTTCTCTCATTCTGTTCTCTGTTTTCTCCCGTGTGTCAAAAGAGGCACAAACTTAGGTATAACAAGAACTGAGATGACTTATATACTTGGGCTACAGCAGGGACCAGGAGGAGAAATTGGGCTGGGCCTCAATTGAACTTAATTAACCAAGCTTAGCCCAAAGCTTTTAATTAAATCCAATAATAATAATATAGTCCACTAAAATATTATTACTGCACTACCCGTCCAATCCCAAAATTATGTTCTGGGCTCCTTCTTATTATAAGCCCGATAGTCTCCCCATGTTTAAGATATACAATGTCCATTAATTAATTAAGTTACTGACAACTCAAATTAATTAATATCTCATCCGAGAGTAGTACCACTCAACCTTATTATCAAGCCGGAAATTAATCCACTTGCAAGATTTACATGATAAACCTTATGAGCTCCTCAAGGGGACATCATCAACCTATAACGGACATGGATTCCTTCTACAATCAACAGCACACCATAGATACAGCACTACTTCCCAACTCACCGAGTTTGTTGATTTAATACTTATAAATCTCACCCATTGATGAATCAAAGAAATACATACTGCCCTACGTGTCGAGGTTATTGTATAGGGATTAAGAGTACGAACTTCCATAATAACAGAGATCAAGTTCTTCTATAAGTCAGTATAAGTCGAACGATCTCAGGCGGTCCTGCTCAATACACACAAGTGCACTAATGTGATTCTATAGCCAAGACAAGCTAATACCAAACCACACTACAACCATACCGATAGAGAGTCCCTGTCTATCTCAGTTGTGAGCATCTGTTTATACTTTATAAGGAAACCGATAATATGATCTTCCGCGTGTTGTCGCACAACATATTATCTACAGTATAAAGTAAATGGACTATTGCATCGTTCATATAAATAAATTATAAGATGCAATCATTTGATCAATGATTCTCATTTCAAATATTGTTATGACATTGTTCATACTAAAGCTAGACTTTTAGTATACAATCCAACAGCATCAACAAGCACTCTTTGCCCATTCACAAGTCCTTGATAGAAAAATCCAACTTGTTGATTCTCTGGGAAACCATGTTGTGGAAACTTGCGTAGCATATCCTTAAACCTTTCCCACGCTTCATAAAAACTCTCTTGAGGCATTTGCTTGAATTGAGTGATCAAGCTCTTCATTTGAAGCGTCTTGGAAGGTGGAAAGTATTTGTTCAAAAATATTTGTGCTAGCTCATCCCAAGTGTTGCACGTACCGGGAGTAATGGTGGAGAGCCATGTTCTTGCTCTATCCCTCAAAGAAAACGGAAATAACCTCATCTTGATGCAATCTTCACTCACCCCATTCATCTTCACGGTGTTGGCAATCTCCACAAATTGGGCTAGATGAGCATTAGGATCTTCATTCGGAGTTCCACTAAATTGTTGCTCTCTCACCAATGAAATCAAGCCCATTTTAAATTCAAAGTTGTTGGCATGAATTGGTGGTCCCATCATTTGTGGCATTATCCTCGGCATGAAGAAATCTCGGATCACCCTTTGATCATTGTGAATTCCATGTTGCACCGGAGGTGGTGGTGGTGGTACATATGCTTGTTGCGGAGGAACATTAGCTTGTTGAAAGCCTTGTTGCCTTAAAACTTGTTGCACCATTTGTTGAAGCAAAGCTTGGTTGTTCATAGCTCCATGATTTTGATAGGCTTGTTGAGGAGGATTCTCATTGAATTGATGTGCGTTGTCTTGCACGTTCATATTGTGTCCTCCTTCCCCATCATGCTCTATCTCCACACGATTGTCACCTTGAAAATTCTCCATTCGCTCACTATTTTTGTTCTCCTTTCTTCTCTTTCTCAACGTATGTTCAATCTCCCAATCGATAGGTTCTACTTGTTTCCCCTTGGATCTTGTTTGCATATACCTTCAAAAATGAGAGAGATTAGAACAAAGTTTCACAAAGCAAATACAAGTAAACAAATAAAAAAAAAAATGTCTCTATTAAGATTACTCAAAACGATCTTTCTTCAAGCTACTAGCAATCGTTGCCTCCCCGGCAACGGCGCCATTTGATTTGCCATAATATAGTGGGCATGACCAATTAAAGAAATTATCGAACCACAGGGAGGAAGGTACTAGGGTCTAAGCGATCTCGTGTTTGTCATAGTATTATAGAGATGAACGAGAAGGGGAGATAATCAAGAAATGACAATAAAATAAATGGATAGATGAATGGGAGATGGATGAATGAGCCAAGTAGATAGAGATGAGATTAACAATACTTAAAGCATGGAAAATCTAGGTATCATGCAATGAATTCATATGTGTCATGGGAAAAGGCTAAGGGCCAACACTAAGATCACCTAAACTCCCTCTCGGAATGAATAGGATATGGAATGACATTCATTGGATTGGTTCTCACTCAAACAATTCCAACTAGGTACTAAGCTTGAAATGAGAGTCCCTTCACATAATCTATTGACTTCTCAATCTAATAAATGATATGTTCTATCAAAGGGTTCTAAACTATGAAGGACTTCTCAATCTCTTCACAATCTATAATGCACATGAAGTGTTTGATGAAATGATTCATTTAATTATCCTAAATATGCAATTGACTTCTCAATCTAATCACATGCTTAAAACAATTAAACACACAAATCATCATAAACCTCAAGATCTAAAGCATCAATGATAGAAAATCAATTAACCCAATCAACATAATCATTCAATTGCAAAATACCAAAAATTATCCAACACAATTCATATTGCTAATCTCACAAGGGAGATTAGCCTCTCATATCCATAAGAAAATTAACATAGACATTGAATTCCTTACAAAACATGATAAACAATAGATTTCAATACAAAGTTTAGATGAAAACTCCCTTGGATGTCTCCAATGATGATCTTCTTCTTCCCCTTGCAATTCACCTCTCTTCCTTGCTTCTCTACTACTTGGATGGAGGATGTGATGGTTGGATCAAGGTAGATTCAAAGGATGAAGAATGGATGAAGATGAAGGTGAAAAATGGAGAGAATTGTGTGTGATGTGTGTGTAGAAGGGTGGAATTTCGGATCCTCTCTCACATATTGAAGTATTGGGTATTTATACCCCTTGGGAGGCTTCTAGAAGGATTTTGATTTTTTTCTAGGATTTTACACAGCACGAGTCATGCTCTGCCACACGGCCATAAGATGGCCATGTCGTGTGAACTGATGCTCCCGCACGGCCTTTTCTTACAGGGCCGTGTTGATGACACGGCTCGTGCTGCCAACACGACTCATGCGACTGGACACGGCCTTAAGGTGCCCGTGTTGAACGAACTGGTGTCGCCGCACGGCCACCTCTTACAGGGCCGTGTTGGCTACACGGCCCGTGTTGGTGCTGGCTCCTGTATTTCTTCACTGTTTTGGCTCGTTCTCCCTCGTTTCAACTCCGAATTGAGATCCGCTTTTTCCTACGTCTTTCTTATCATATCTAGCATCAAAGAAAAAGTGAAAATTATAGGTTTAAGCTCATTCACACACATTTCCATAAAAACACAAAACACAATCAAATAACACATAAAATACAGATAAAAATATACGAAAACTCACATAAAAGATACTAAAATCTAGGTGAAAATATCACTCATCACACATCGATCAGGAAATTATGCTTTAAAAAGGGTCTTTTCTCCTATCACAATTTCATCTTTATTCTCTGTTTATTCTTTTGACTTTCTTTTTCATTTATCAATAGCGCTTAAGCATGAGTTTCAGCGGTTAGCCAACTAATCAGTCGGGCCCTCGAAGAATGATGAGCGGTGGTGAAGCGGCGTCAGAGTCTTTGAAGAGAGCCTTCCAGGATTTACAGGAAGAAATAGAGGTTTCTTCTTCTCGCCGAAGGCTTCCACCGGCGACTCGCTCTTTGCCCTTTTCGTTTGCTACGGCGGAAGACGTGCCAGATCCAGAAAACATTCGGGCACGAATCGCATCTCACGATGGGGCCCACAATGGGATGTGGGCTCACTATCAGGATAGTACTATTCCCCGTTCCCAATTTAATGAGCTGTCTTCGAGATATGCGGTGCCAGACGTGGACTTCATCATGCCGGTCGAAAATGAAAAGGCAAGTAAGCCGGCTCTGGAACGAGTGGCGGTGAACGTTCACATATTGAAACTAGGATTTCGACTGCCTCTTCACCCTTATTTAGCGGAGCTTCTTAATTATTGGAATTTGGCACCTCATCAGCTCTTTCCGAATTCCTGGGCAACGATTATTGGGTTCATACTTTTATTCTGCGAGAAGGGGTATCGGCATTTGTCCCCCAAGGAAATCGATTACTTGTGCCGTCCTTCGGAGAAGAATGTGCATAAGGGGTTCTACTGAGTCAACCCTTCTAGAGGATTGACTCTCTCGGGGAAGTCCACATCCATAAAAAATTGGAAGGAATGGTGGTGTTGGGCTTCGGGCGTGTGGAAGTCGTCGCACATTAGGGTTCTTTTGGCCTTCCAGTTGATTCGTTCTCGCGGAGGTATGTTCGCCTTCTTTCGTCCTTCGTTATTATTTTTGTGTGCACGTGAGGTATAGTCACTATGTTTAAAATTTTCAGACAGGGATACTCGTTCTGGTCCTCCCCCTTCGAAAGAGTTCTTGGAGTTGGTGGGCATTATTAGCAAAATGAGCGTCCAGGAGAAGAGTACCAATATCATTACTGATAAGCTTTTGAAAAAGTATGGGCTCATGGTAGATTCGGGGGTGCCAGTTCCTCGGCAGATAGTGACCGTGGCTACTCATGCAAGCGCTCATTCAGAACCACCGGCAACCTCCCTCGCTGATCCGGATATCCCTGTCGGGGTGGCGATAAATCCTATAGGATCGTCCGCCTCTCATGATCAAGCGGTTCCAAGGTCTGATGCCTTGACTGATATAATAGAAGTGGACGAGCCCTCCCCAATGGAGATGAGTCCTCGGGCCTTACAGAGAGGCACGGCCGCACCAATGTCGGGAGCTGGGGACTTTATGAGAGATGATGTCGGAGCGAATCACGAGTCGGTTGGTGCCATGCTTCAAGAGGGTCTTGACGATGTGGTAGTCGTTTCAGAGGGGGAACGCGAGGAGGACTTTCTGCTTCATGATTCTGGTTGCTCTTCCCCAGTCGTCCGCATGATGCCACGCCGTCCTTCGGGATCTAGCAGGATGGCGATAGACGATTAGTCAGCGCCCATTAGTAGGCCTTCCGAGCCCCAAGCAAGAGGGTTGGGGTTGACAGCTATGGCCTCTTCTCCGGTGGAGCTGTTTTAGGAGCACCCTCCACCGAGACCCCTTATCTTGGTTTTAAGGTTGGTGTCTCTACTCCAGAAGTTCATTCTTTGCCCCCTGTACTCCGCCGCTTGTATGGGTCAAACCCATATGATCCCAGTCAGCCCACTCTTCCAGTGTATATGTTGAGGGCGATGGAGTCTATCCCCACTAGTTTCACTCAGGAGGAGAGTGACATCATAGGAGGTTTGAATCCGGATGATCTCATATACGCGGCGACTGGATACCATGCAAGAGCCTTAAATTACTCCAGTCAAGCGTCTCTCCTTTTAGCTCGCCAGAGTCACGAGGCGGCTCGAGTTGCTATCATTAATTGTCAAAAGGAGGTGGAGCTGACTCAGTTGAGTGAGGAGATGGAGAAAAATGAGCAGAGGCACTCGGAAGAGATGACGGAGGTTAAAGAGAAGACGGATCGCCAAAGCAAGGCTTCAGAAGATGCCTTAAAAGCCCTTTAGGAGGAGCTAAAGCTAGTCGAGGGAAGCTCTTCTCAAGTGAGACTTCTGCGAGGGCTGCCGAGGAAACTTTTAGAGAGTCGGAGGAAGGAAGTAACCGACTCGTTCAAGAGTTGGATGATATGAAGAGGCAGCTGGCTGATGCCCAGGAAGGGCTGAAGGTCAAAGGAATAGAGGTAACCGCCTTGTCCCACAAATATGAGGCGAACTTCTCCTCCCTGATTAATTTCGAGAGAAAAGTTGTCGGAATAGTGGGTTTTGCTAATGCCTTGGCTCATTCAGTGTGGTTGGCTAATGGAATCGGCGCGACTGTTCTTATAGAAAATTTCTGTCAAATGTTGCATGCCCGTATAGCGGCTTCAGGGCTATCGGCTGGCGTAGACTGGGAGTCGGAGGGGATGAACTTAGCTCCATTAGGGCTCGTGTCGGACTTTTTCCATATCTCTAATTTTCCTAGTCGGGTAGCATCCCAGCCTTCTAAGCATCGACTTCCGCCGTGGCCCCCACTCGATCTGTCCCTGATCCGTCTGACGGGACTTAGCTTCTAGGATGGAATTGTAACTTTTATTCTCTTTCGTTGATTTTCGTCTGGCTTGTAATCTTGTTCTTTAATAGCAATTATTGCTTTTAATGGTGGTTCTGACATATATTTATTGCGCATTTAATGCGGTGGATCCCTCATATCCTCGCTGTCAGTTTTCCTTTCGAACTGTCATATCAATATCCCTGTCCCGCGATCTTCTACCCTCGATTTTGTCCACGTGTCCTGATTGGACGCTCCACAATTTTCTTTGCAAGGGGGCTCTTCGAATTCCTAGGGGTGGGTCGGAGAGTGGGGGTAGTTATTGGGCCCCCACTTCTCTTCTCCTCCGCTTCTCCCTATAAAAAGGGAGTGGCCATGTTGAAATCTAAACCTACACTTAAACTTTTCGGAGTAAACTCTTCTTTCAGTTGAACTTGTTTCCCCAAGAATGGCGATTTCTTCATCTCTTGCATTATTTGCGCTTTTCTTTCTGTTTTTTGTTGTTCTTCTTCCTTCCCTTATGGCGGTGGATTCGCGGTCCTCCCAGGAATTTCTCAGTTCCGAGGAAGAGGAAGAAGTCAGTAATGCTAGGGCTCCTTCCATCACACCCGTGACGCGGAGTGGGCATCGTTCTGTTCCTCCATCCCTACGTTATGAGATTTTTTGGGAACCTGTTCCTTAAGGGGAGGGTTCGTCGCAGCAGCGAGTGGTTCCTAAGATAGAAAACTGAGCCTCTCTGTCTTTCGTTAACTTGGAAGATTCTATCGACCCTAATAGCACAAGTCGTCCCTCCAGTCGGGGCCGCACGGTGATTGATTCTACTCTACAGGGTTATCCCACCAGTATGCGGGATGAGGATGTGGATGGTCTGTTGGATTGTATACTAAAAGTCTAGCTTTAGTATGAACAATGTTATAACAATATTTGAAATGAGAATCATTGATCAAATGATTGCATCTTATAATTTATTTTATATGCATGATGCAATAGTCCATTTACTTTATACTGTAGATAATATGTTGTGCGACAACACGCGGAAGATCATATTATCGGTTTCCTTATAAAGTATAAACAAATGCTCACAACTGAGATAGACGGGGACTCTCTATCGGTATGGTTGTAGTGTGGTTTGGTATTAGCTTGTCTTGGCTATAGAATCACATTAGTGCACTTGTGTGTATTGAGTAGGACCGCTTGAGATCGTTCGTCTTATACTGACTATATAGTAGAACTTGATCTCTGTTATTATGGAAGTTCGTGCTCTTAATCCCTATACAATAACCTCGACACGTAGGACAGTATGTATTTCTTTGATTCATCAATGGGTGAGATTTATAAGTATTAAATCAACAAACTCGGTGAGTTGGGAAGTAGTGCTGTATCTATGGTGTGCTGTTGATTGTAGAAGGAATCCATGTCCGTCATAGGTTGATGATGTCCCCTTGAGGAGCTCATAAGGTTTATCATGTAAATCTTGCAAGTGGATTAATTTCCGGCATGATAAAAAGGTTGAGTGGTACTACTCTTGGATGAGATATTAATTAATTTGAGTTGTCAGTAACTTAATTAATTAATGGACATTGAATATCTTAAACATGGGGAGACTGTCGGGCTCATAATAAGAAGGAGCCCAGAACATAATTTTTGGGATTGGACGGGTAGTGCAATAATAATATTTTAGTGGACTATATTATTATTATTGGATTTAATTAAAAGCTTTGGGCTAAGCTTGGTTAATTAAGTTCAATTGAGGCCCAGCCCAATTTCTCCTCCTGGTCCCTGCTGTAGCCCAATATATATAGTCATCTCAGCTTCTGGAAACCTAACTTCCTGCGCCTCTTTTGACGTGAGTTAGAGAGAAGCAGATTGAGAGAACTCTGGGGATTGTTGACCACCCAACACCAGAGTTGACTTGGGACATACAGCAGAAGATCAAGAGGTGTTCTTCTGCAGTGATTCAGACTCTACATCAACCCTGAAGTACGGTAATCATGTTAAATCGCTTCCGCTGTTTATGTTTACTGTAACCCTAACGATCACGTTTGAACCACACGATCCAATTGCCAACAATTGGTATCAGAGCGATGGTTTCGTGGTGAGACGTGACACGTTGGTAAGGGTAATTGTGATTATATGATTATGTGGGTTGATCTAGATGTAATCACATTTTTTTTCTGCTTCTCGTGTTTCTATTATTGAATTTAAAGCATGAGATTAGGATTTCATATATGTTGCTTAATCCTATGTGCTTGGTCGATTATTTTGGGCATGCGATCATTGATTATTCTACATGTTGTTCTCCACAAAACACACGGCCTGTTGGCTGTTGTTGTACGAACAAACACCTATTCATCTCACACACAAGACGAAGGGTGAAAGACGAGTCAGATTGTTCAAAGCCCTATGGCTGTCAGTCCATCCAACATTGATGAGTCAGTCAGGGTCGAGAAAAACTGGTGTTGGCGTGTCTGGAATGGACGTTTAAAGCCATGGAGCAATGTGGGCGACGGGTCGCAGCGACTGTCATAGTTGCTGACCGCAGTGCCAGATGAAGCCTTAACAACGCGTCGGACCAACACGGCAGACTGAGATCATCTGTTAGCAGCAACGATGATTTCGATGATGACGGCGGCGCGTGATGCCTGGAAGTCTATGCGGAGGCGACTGCACGGAGAAGACGCTGACTGGCGTTGGTGGGGGCGTCTCTGCAACTCCTGATTGCTGGTGCAAAGACGGGTTGCCGGTTGATTTATTCGAATCAGAAGGGGATGCGAGAGAGTTCAACACGATCCCCATCGATCGGATCAGATCGGCGCTAATCTGGCGGCGCTGGTGGTGGCGTACGGCTGACGGAAGGACCGTCGAAAGTTGCAGGCACATCTTGGGCAGGCCGATTAACGCACGTCGCTGGGCTAGCAACGGCAAAGCAGCGGCGGTCGGAGAGGATGGAAGCCGGCGTAACTTCCTTGGTGATTCCTGGAGAGCAGCCGGCGAATTCATGGCGGGTTGGCGCTGCTGGAAGGTCGTAGTGCGGAGCTTGCGACGGCGCGACTCCGGCGGACGACAGCGCGTCTCCGGCGGGCTGACGGCTCGGTTTTGGACGGCTGGCGGCTCAACTCCGCTGGGCTGATACGCGCAAGCTCCTCGGATGTCGTCGGAAGTTGGCTGTTGGTGAGAAGCCGGTGGGCTGTGGGCGTGGCAGCCGGATGCAGCAGCGGCTTCATTTATCACCGGTGCAGCTGGCTGTGTGAGGGGCGGCGGGAGTTTAGGGCAGCATTTCAAGGGCCCAAATTTCTTGGTTTTGGGCTTCCTTGATGGGCTGTGGTTTTAGGCTCCCCCTTTGGATTGATTTTAATTAAATGGTGTTGGGCTGCTGGGTTGTACACATACTGGATTATTGGGCTGTCTCTGCAGCTGGGCCCTTTTATTTTAATTATATGATTTTGGGCTGTGATTATGGGCCCAAATTTTAATTAAAATGGTAATTGGGCTGCTCATTTTATTTAATTTGGTTTTGGGCCTGGGTTGTTTTTATTAATTCAACTGGTTTTAGGGCCCAATTTTAATTAAATGGACTATAGGCTGCTGGGCTAATTATTTAATTAATTGTGGGATAAATGTTGGGCCTGATTTTAAATAATGGGCTAGACCTTAATGCAGAAATTGGCAAGATAAATGGGCTTAATTATTTTAATAATGGGCTGTTCATTTTATGCTAATAATGTTTGTGTCAGCTGGGCCTATTTAAATGATCCAACTATTTATGCAATTAATTATGATATATAACTGATTTAATTGTTTTAACTTAACAATTAATTGTTATATATGTAAGCATGTTCTATGTGATTTATTTATTTAAATTGCTGTTAATAGAAGCATGTCTAGGATGTATATTTTATTTCTGAATATTATATGCATGTTAAAAACCCTCGGTAATTAAATAACTAAGTGGGAGAGGGGATTGGTAATAAATTCCCGCGGCCTCCATTATTGGTTTGTTAGCAATGTGAATAGACTTGCGCGTCGGCATTAGAGCCTTCCTCCCCATCGGATGAGTTTATTCATGGATTGCTGGAACAGACTTCATTAAATAATTATGTTTGTAATGTGATGCATATGAACTTGCGCGTTGGCTTAGACCTTCCTCCCTATCGGATGAGTTTATATGCGGTTCACTGGTACAAACTTGTAATTGATGACTGTAGGAAGTTATCCGAGCTCGTGTGCACTTCTCTATCTGTAAGGCACACAAGCTTGGGCCGCGGACTTGGGGTCAAATAATGGTGTACACTTAGATGTAAATAATAAGTATCCTCCCCATCGGAGTCACTGCTTTTATTTGCATGGCTAAAGAGGAACCGACTATTAATTATTTTGTCATAAAGTTAGGTTGACAAATGAAATTAATGGGTAAAACCTTCTCTTGTAAATGTTCGGGTTTGTAAACGTCCACACTATCGTGGCTTGCAGACTCACGGTGCTTGAGATGTCGGTGAATTTTATTTTATATTGTTTTGAGGGAATCGATATAAAAGGATAAAATTCGAAGTTTTGATCTGAATATTTATTTGTGATTCTCTGAATTTCGAATGGTATTATCTCACTAATTGTTAACTAAAAGACATTATATTTACTTGTCCAAATTAGTTGATTAGAAAAGAATCTTGGTTTTGAAAATTACTGCTTAAGAAAATACAAGTGTGTTCTCACAAAGGACGTCTCATGATGCCGTTAATGTCTCTAGTGAAGAGATGAGAGGTTCATAGAAATATGATGGTCTCATGTAACTCTTCGGATACTCGAGTAATTTAAAAGGTAATAGGTCATGATAGAATTTGATGAATGAATTGGAAATACATGGAATAGAAGTTGAAGGGGAAACCTAAGTCAATTTTATTCTCCATAATTGCCTAGATGTTTTGAGTAAGTTCCACCTGAATTACAAGAGGATGTAAATGGTGGGAAACTTCTGACAAAACAAGTGGCAAAGGAAAGCCATTTTCATCATGATATGAACAAGTTTAATATCTTATTTACTAATGGTTTAAACATGATTAGTGATGGCATCTACTGACTCGAAGTGAGTAGATACTGGAATCACTAAATGTTTATCACTTAGTAAGGATAAGATTGTTAAAACATGGGTAAAACTACAAGGGTAGTGGCTATTGCAGTGGGAGTTGTTTATTTATCTCATGATAAGAATAAACGATTGATTATGAGAAATTGCCTTTACGTACGTTTCATAGAAAGAATTTGATTTCGGTTTCTATGCATTGATGGATGGATACTTCATTTCATTTAAATGACATGGTCATAGTAATGAGGAATGAGGCTATAATCCGTTAAAGTATGTTGGTGGATAATGTGTATACTCTTGAATCATAGACATCCCACAGATGCAATAAATAGTAATTAAATAATGCATCTTCTAATATTAGTAAGAGAAAGGAACCTTCGGAAATGAACTAAACATACATTTGGCGTCTATGACTAATTCATTTTATTTGAGTAGGATTCAAAAGTTGATAGCCGATAGACCGTAAGGTTTATCTGAAGTGGAAACTATCGGACTTGCGAGTCTTGCTTGGAAGTAAAAATGATTAACTGCCTTTTCAAGGCTGTGGGGTGTAGAGCCAAAGATATATATGTTGGAATTAGTTCATTCTGATTCAAGCGGACCTAATATTATCCAGGCAAGAGGTAGTCATTACGGTTTAACCGTGGTGGTAAATACCTCTTAGGATAGTTAGGAGCTATTAATCAGAAGTTGAGATTAAATCTCAAGTTGACTACACCGGGCATGCCCCAGCTGAATGGTGTGGTGGGTAGAAGGTATTAGGCTCTTATGGTTATGATTAGATAGATGATGAATTATTTGGAATAATTAAATTCATTTTATGGATATGCCCTAGATACAGTAATTCGTGAAACGTTTGTCTGTATATGGGATATTCTAGAAAAATGGATAGTGATTTATTTAGTCCAAAAGATCGAAGGGTAATTGTTAACACAATGATCAGATTTTTGGAAAAAGGACTATGTAATAAATCACAAGCCCATGTATAAGTTGTTCTAAAGGGAGTGAGAGGAAAACACTAAGTAAAAATACCAAGTGTACAAGAGGATATACCACAAGGTAAACTGCATCGCGTGTCACGTCTGATACACAATTACATGTAGTGCCTTGTCGTAGTGGGAGGGTTGTGTGACAACTCATAAATATATGTTTGGGAGAGTCGTGAGACTTGATCCCTAGTGAACATGGTATTATCCCACGGATACGACATAGCACTACAAGATTAAAATGCGGAATCTTAGTAAGTTGCAATGTACGTTGAAATAGAATCTACGGATTCTATATTAAGTCTGGGAACTTGTATGACCACTAAATGGTGTAAAAGCCATTGCAAGGGTCAAAGGAAACAAAAGAGGATCATATGGAAAGGTGAAAACTTTGGAAGCAAAGCTTGTTGCGAAAAAGTGTACTCAGAAAGAAATGGTTCGATTATGAGAAAACATGTTCGCTGGTAGCTATGCTAATGTTGATCCAGATTCTTTTATTTGTTGCTGCTCATATTGAATTATGAGGAACAACAAATAGATGTCAAGACAGCTTTCCTGATTGGAAGTCTTGAGGAAAACATCTATGTGAAGCAACCAGATTAATTCATTGCAAAGTACTAATAGCATTTTGATAGTAAGCTTAAAAGTGTCCAGCGATGGACTAAAGCAAGCTTTAAGATCGTGAAGCATCTGTTTTGATTAGGTAATCTAGTGGCATGGATTTAAATCAATGAGCAGATGAGTCTTGTGTGTTGTAAAGAGTGACAAAAATGTGGTGGTGTTTCTTGTACTATACGTAGATAGTATCTTGCTCATTGGAGACTATGAAAGAGTATTATCGGGCGTATGGGTACGGTTAATAAAGCGGTAAAGATGAAGGACTTAAGAAAGACAAAATATATCCTTTTGATCACGGTAATACGGATCACAAGAAAGGATATTATGCTTATCTCAAGTTTCATAAATGATACAGTCCATACTCGTTTAACATGTGAATTTATCTTAGTGAATGTGTCTTTGAGATACAAAAAGAAGATAAAGTAGATGAAAGCGGTTCCTTATGCTTCGGCGAATAAGGAAGCTTAATCTAAGGAATGCTATGAACGAAGTTGGATATCTGTTTTGCTGAATGCAAGAACAGTGGGTATCAACGTAACCCGGAACAAGAATGATGAACTGTAGTAAGACATATATAAAGTGCCTGAGAAGGACTGGGAATTATATATGGATTTACTAAACAGATTCACTGCTTCTTGTGGATTACATAGATTCAAATTTTTTAGTCAGATTGGACGGTAGTAAATTCTCCTCGAAGGTTATGTGTTTAATTTTTGGAAGTAGAGTCATAATGTGGAGGAGTGTTATATAGAAATATATTTCAGACTCCGGACTCCATCATGGAAAGATGATAAATTGGAGCCTGAGAGGCAGCCAAAGTATCTATATGACTCTAGAGACTTCATGATGGACTTTGAAGTGTTTCTAAGTTTGCCCAAGGTAATCACAATTTACATTGATGATATTGGTGCAGTTGCAAACTTGAAAGAATCACAAGTCCATAAGGCAATTAAACACATGGAGCGCGAGTACCACCTGTTACGAGAAATCGTATGATGAGGGGAAGGTTGATGTCGCCTAGATTGCATCGGATGATGACCTAGTAAATCCATTTACAAGGACCTTAAGGCGAGAGCTTTTAATGGTCGTGTAGTGGGAGTAGGAATCAGATGTATGGCAGAAGACATGGCAGCATAGTCTTTTAGTATAAGTGGGAGATTGTTGGATTGTATACTAAAAGTCTAGCTTTAGTATGAACAATGTTATAACAATATTTGAAATGAGAATCATTGATCAAATGATTGCATCTTATAATTTATTTTATATGCATGATGCAATAGTCCATTTACTTTATACTGTAGATAATATGTTGTGCGACAACACGCGGAAGATCATATTATCGGTTTCCTTATAAAGTATAAACAAATGCTCACAATTGAGATAGACGGGGACTCTCTATCGGTATGGTTGTAGTGTGGTTTGGTATTAGCTTGTCTTGGCTATAGAATCACATTAGTGCACTTGTGTGTATTGAGTAGGACCGCTTGAGATCGTTCGTCTTATACTGACTATATAGTAGAACTTGATCTCTGTTATTATGGAAGTTCGTGCTCTTAATCCCTATACAATAACCTCGACACGTAGGACATTATGTATTTCTTTGATTCATCAATGGGTGAGATTTATAAGTATTAAATCAACAAACTCGGTGAGTTGGGAAGTAGTGCTGTATCTATGGTGTGCTGTTGATTGTAGAAGGAATCCATGTCCGTCATAGGTTGATGATGTCCCCTTGAGGAGCTCATAAGGTTTATCATGTAAATCTTGCAAGTGGATTAATTTCCGGCATGATAAAAAGGTTGAGTGGTACTACTCTTGGATGAGATATTAATTAATTTGAGTTGTCAGTAACTTAATTAATTAATGGACATTGAATATCTTAAACATGGGGAGACTGTCGGGCTCATAATAAGAAGGAGCCCAGAACATAATTTTTGGGATTGGACGGGTAGTGCAATAATAATATTTTAGTGGACTATATTATTATTATTGGATTTAATTAAAAGCTTTGGGCTAAGCTTGGTTAATTAAGTTCAATTGAGGCCCAGCCCAATTTCTCCTCCTGGTCCCTGCTGTAGCCCAATATATATAGTCATCTCAGCTTCTGGAAACCTAACTTCCTGCGCCTCTTTTGACGTGAGTTAGAGAGAAGCAGATTGAGAGAACTCTGGGGATTGTTGACCACCCAACACCAGAGTTGACTTGGGACATACAGCAGAAGATCAAGAGGTGTTCTTCTGCAGTGATTCAGACTCTACATCAACCCTGAAGTACGGTAATCATGTTAAATCGCTTCCGCTGTTTATGTTTACTGTAACCCTAACGATCACGTTTGAACCACACGATCCAATTGCCAACATGGTCTTCATTTTATACAGTTATCTTGGGATCGAGTTTGGCACACGAACGTCCCTGGAGTGGTGTGCCTAATCATGCTGCCTTTAATACGAGTATATTTGTTGCCGGCTTCAGGTTGCCTTTTATCGGGCGAATATTGATTAATTGAGGTTTGGCCCCAATGTAGATAATCCCTTCAGCTTGGGCGAACTTGATTGTCTGCTAGTGTTGCTCCATAAGAACGGATGTCCTTCTCCTTCTGTCTGGGATATCGACTATGTCTACCGTTACGTCCGCGACCCTAGTTGTCATGGCCATTACTACTTACAGGTGCAGAGAGGCGTTCATCCTATATTCAGTTGAAATTTAATCAGTGGGCAGCATTGGAGGCACCAGTGGTTTTGGGTGCGAGGTTTTGAATGTCGTGACCTACACGAAAATTATCTGCCCATACCGTGTGCCTTTCGGACTCCTGAATCTGGTAAGTCTTATCATCGCCTTTTTTCTTGTGCTCTTACTGTAACTTACTGGCCTCTTTCCCTCCCTTTTTCTTTTTCGGTAGCCTTGCATCGGCCGACTGAGGAAGAGCTATACCTAGGGTTCCACCGTGCTTTTGACGCGATCAACTGCATGGCTCTTTCCCGCGATGTGTTATTGCTTTTATCGGACGACAGACTGTGGGGGGCAAATCTTTATCAGGATCCGACTCGAGCTCTGTCGGTAAGCTTCAAAGGGAGGGTAAGTGATAATTTCTCATCTTGGGATGCTGCTCTTGACGAGTATTTTTTGGATCAGGTTATTTTTTCTTTACCTCGGAGGCCCCGTCAGGAAGCTGGTCCGAGTATGACTGTGGCCGAAGATGCTTCCCCAATCACAAGGGGCAGGACTGGCCTTCGCAGCATTGTAATTGTTCATGCTGACAGAACTGAGGAGGCGGTGGTGAGTGCGACTCAAGGTGGAGCTTCGGCCAGTGAGACGGTGCATCCTCGTTCATTGGACAAGGGAAAAGCTCCTATGAAGGAAACTGAGGTGCGGGAAAGTGAACTTTTAGAGACAACTATCCTGGAAGCCAGTCGTAGGGATAGTCGGGGCGCCGACGTTTGGATCAATCCGATTGAAGATCCTTCTAGTGCCAGTGAGCCTCAAGTTCTCCTCCCCGATAGCGATCTGACTCCCAGAGAGGAAAGGCGTGAGAACATTGCCCAACCTCGGGCTCCATCAGTACGGGAGACTTTTGCCCCAGAAGGCAGCATTGGTGGGGGCATCCCCCTAGTTGCGTTGGATGAGCTGTTATGATTGAGGAGTATGGGTGATGCTCGATCAGCTATTGAGTCAGAGCTGAGTGTCTCGGAAGCCGGCCTTATTCCCGCTCGTTCTTGGAATCCTATGATGTCTTGCTGGTTGCAGAGTGCGGGGCCTCATGAAATTGGGAATGCCGCCTTGGTGAGTGTTGGGCATGCATTGACTTTTCTGTGCCGCTTCCTTCTTGTGACAGAGTCTGGGCAGTCTATCCCTCATGGAGTCGGTCTTAGTGCGGGGGCCTCTACCAGCGCTGAGGGGCTTCCTTCTATGGTGGAGACTCGTCAAGCTATGGTAGCGGAGCAACTTATCACTGCAGCTAACACTCGGGCTTCGTCCTATAGGGAGAGAGCACGCATGGCCGAAAACCAAGTTCATCAGCTGGAGGTTGCACGTTACCTAGCTGAGCATGAATTGGAGCGGGAGAGAGAGCGTGTTGCCCAATTAGAGGCGGAGGTAGTATGGATGATGAGTCTTCGTAACTTCTCAAGGGCTGGTGGTGGTGCGGGCTCTAGCGGTATGGGCAGCGCAGGTCCTAGTGGTGCGGGCCCCAGTGGTGTCTAATGAAGGCTCCTCCTTTATTTTGTGTTTTTTCTTTTGCTGTAAATTTTATTTTGACATTGTGGTGGTATGTGTACTTTCTTGCACTCTTTATTATGGCTTTATAACTTTGTAGGCTTAACTTTATAATTTGTGCATATAGGAATTTCACCGAGTATGCTTAAGCATAGAAGCGTTTTAAATTCTGTATATTCCACGGATGCTTGATGCCTTCGCCACTGAGCTCACTTAATTCATATGCTCCATTACCCAAATTTCTTTTTATTATGTATGGGCCTCCTAGTTTGCTCCGAACACTCCGCCTGGTTGGCTTATTTTCCTCATCACCAAATTTCCAACTGCAAAATCCCTATTGTGTACATTTTTGTTGTATTGGGATTCTAGCCTTGATTTGTATATCACATGTCTCTCTGTTGCCTGTAGCCTACGTTCCTCCAACAAGTCAAGGTTGAGTTTGGTGGCTTCTAAATTGGTTTCTCCTCCTTTTTGAGATACACGAAATGTGGGGCAAGTTACTTCTGCAGGTATGAATGCTTCCGTTCCGTATGTCACCGAGAAGGAGTCTCTCTGGTTGATGTTCTGGCGGTGGTGCGGTATAACCAGAGAACACCAGGCAGTTGTAAAGCCTAATTTTTCTTGAGGCTTTCCAGTCTGGTTTTGAGGGTATGTTTAATTACATTCTTGACCGCCTCAACTTGTCCATTTGACTGGGGTGGTAAGGTGTTGAGAATAACTTCCTTATCCACAGCCCATCATAAAATTTTTTAAGTTGCATGCCTTCAAATTGCTTCCCATTATCCGTCACAATTGCATTGGGTATTCCGAAGCGACAAATGATATTTTTCCATATGAAGGTTATCATGTTAACCTCATTAATTGTGGCTAACAATTCTGCTTCCGCCCATTTCGAGAAGTAGTCGACCACCACCATGGCATACTTGACACCTTCTCTAGCGGGCGGGAATAGGCCTATCAAATCGATTCCCCACTGGGCGAAAGGCCAAGTTGCTGCCGTTGTAATCAATTCTGTAGAAGGAGCTCTGATTATGGGAGAATAAATCTGACAATTTTCACATGCTCTGGCGGCGTATTCGATAGCGTCCCTTCTAAGAGTAGGTCAGAAATATCCTTGTCGAATTACCTTCAATGCCAGTGCCTGTCCTCCTGAGTGATTCCCACAGACTCCTTCGTGAACTTCCATCAACACTTTGGTGGCTTCCGCTTTATTCAAGCACCTTAGTAGCGGCATCATGTATCATTTCTTATATAACACATCATTTATCAATGTGTACCTGGAGGCTCGGAGCCGCAGTCGCCTCGCTTCCGCCTTATTTTCTGGTTCCTCTCATTCTTTCAGGAACGCTTTAATAGGGTCATCCATGTCTTTTTCTCGCTGACTTGCCAAATTGCCTGGTCGCTTGGGATTTCTTGGTTCACTATGCTGATGCTTCCCAGTCCCTCGACATTTTTCGAGGTTGCCAAATGAGCTAACGCGTCTGCTTGGGTGTTCCGCAGTCTAGGGACTCGCGCGATGTAGAAGTGATCGAATTTTTAGATCATGTCTGCCACTAGCTTGCGGTATCCAACCAACTGTTGGTCTTTTGCTTCGTAGTCTCCTTTTATTTGGTTGACCATTAATTTCGAGTCGTTATAGATCATCACTCTCTTCACCCCGATTGTCAATGCCATTCTCATGCCGGATAGTAAAGCTTCATATTCGGCTTCGTTGTTAGTTGCTGGGAATCCAAACTTGATGGCCGAGCAAAATGTCTCTCCGGTGGGGCTGGTGAGTACTACGCTGGCTCCAGAGGCATAAGTCGTAGATGATCCATCTATCGACATTTGCCAGGGTATGTCGGTCATCTCTCCTGATAAAGTGGTGATGGTGAGTTTCGCAATGAACTCGGCCAGGGCTTGTGCCTTGATTGCCAGTCGGGGTACGTACTTAATGTCGAATTGACTTAATTCCACTGCCCATTTCATTAGTCTTCCTGCTATGTCTAGTTTTGAGAGCACTTGCCTTAGTGGGAAAGATATTACCACCTCGATTGAATGTCCCAAAAAATATGGTCTCAGTTTCCGTGCGCTCATTACCAGGGCATAAGCAAGTTTCTCAACTGCAGGATACCTGAGTTCAGCATCATGGAGCATTTGACTCACGTAGTATATTGGCTCCTGTTGCTTTCTTTCAGTCCAAACCAGTACCGCACTTAATGCGGACTCGGAAGCGGCTAGGTACAGGCTGAGAGGCTCACCCGAGTGCGGTTTGGACAAGGTTTATGTGTTAGCCAATGTGTCTTTTAACTCTTCAAAGGCCTTTTGAGCCGCGGGCGTCCAGTCGAATTTTTCTTTTTTGATCACATCCATCAAGGGTTTGCATTTGTCGGATGCTCTAGGTAGGAAACGACTGAGAGACGCGATTATTCCGGCTAGCCTTTGTACTCTTTTTGAGTGTTTGGGAGGTTCCATGTCTTGTATGGCTTTCACCTTAGTTAAGATTAAGATTAAAATTATGCACGTTGCATACATGTTATACTTTATAATGTGATATATTTGTAATTTTTTTTTTTTAATTTTACATTTCTAAAATCTTAATTTTTAATATAGTAATTAGTTGTCAAACATTAGGTAATAAATTATTTATGAGGATTAAAAATATGAAGAAGTGTGGTTTGATGTTAAACAAACACTCTTACAATTTACATTTACATAGCTTAATATATGAACTCGGGTCTTTTTTCACCCTTAATTATTAATTATGTGGTCCCCATGCGTGCGTTATTTTATTTGTTTTTTCCAGTATGGAGTATATTCTAACTTATTTAGCTTATTTTAATAAAAAAAATTTTTTTTAATATGAATCACCGCCAACTTTTCTTTGGAATGGAATTTAGGGTTTAAATGTTTTTTTTTTTTATTTTATCTTTATAATTGCATTGTGATATGATAAAGTTTGGAGAGCGACGATGTCGGTATGAAAAAAGAGTTGGTCATGCTTGCACCGGTGACACATTGTGCGCCTTTATAATTTAGTATTATGAGTAAAGATATATTATTTTATTCTAAAGGGTATACATTTAATTAATAAGGGTACATTATTTTGTTCTAAATGGTATACAGTTTTCATTAATATTTTTTTTATTTTTCTTCAAAAAATAAAGGGTACACATTTTTATACTAAAGGGCATACTATAATTTAACACAAAATTCTAAAGGCACATGGAGTGTCCCATGCACCGGGTACACACAAGTTTTTACCATGAAAAAAGTCATGAGATTGATAGACCATGAATTTATTATTAACCCATAATTAAAGTATGAGAGTATATTTTTGAGTCACTCACTTGTGAGACGGGTCGACCCATCACTAAAGTATGCTTATTATATAGATAAAGTATTTTTATTTACCGTTAAAGTATGTCAATAATAAATATAATTATAACACACTAAAATTATTTTTTAATGTATAATTTAGCATACTTTATAAAATATACTTTAACAACCATTAAACATACTTTATCTAAATAATAGACATATTTTAACACGTCTCACAAATCGTTTCACGTAATTAACGTCTCATAAGAGACTTTGTCTATTTTTTTAAATAGGTAATTTATAATGATTCTAATATAGTTAAAATATTGAATCATTCATTTTAAGTAAATGATTTTATAATAGTTAAAGTATAATTTTAAGATTGTTAAAATATAACTCACCATAATATAATGTGATGTGTGATTTATGTAAGTATATGATATAATAACCCATTAAAACCATATTATAATTACTTTAATACGTTATTCATTATATTTTTAAATATTTTAAATTATTAAAAAATCATAGCTTATCTGTCTCACAATCCGTCTCTTGAGAGTTGAGTGTAACTTATCATATTTTAACATGAGCACCAACGCGTATCATAAGATTCCCCGTTCTAAGAATGTTGAGTAGGAACTCACAAAGTCATTTTGCAATTATAACACCATTATTTTTTCATGAAACAATATACAGATAATGAAAAAAAAAGACAGGTGTTCTTACAAAAGGCATTGAAGATACAATAATTCTACATCAGAGCATTAGGAAATCAGAGCTTCCAAAGATGCAGTGAGGATACAATAATTTTTCTATATCCATTCTTGTATTTCTTGTCCTTTATATCCAAATTAAATCCAAACTTGGAAATCCACCAGGTTCACTCACAAAGCCACAGTGAATGGTTTGATTTGTAGATTGATTAGAATTTCTCTCTATCTTTAAGAGTTGGATCCAAATCGTACATTGAGGAAGGTTTCGTCCTTTCTTTTCGTATTCCCCCTAAGAGAAACGACTGAACTTTACGTTATACTCAGGCTTTAGGAAATAAGTAGCAGAATAAAGAAATTGGCACCTCACAAGGAAGAAAACCTTAAGGCATTCTTCACTTGAATCATGCATTACATTCTTGACTGGCATTTCACCAAACACCATCAAGGCATCATCCCGACACTCAGAATAGAGAACAATGAACCTGGTTCTGAGAAACAGAGGTGGAAGGTAATGAATCTCGATCATGCGGGTATGCACCCTCTGGCCACCAGTCAAAGACTTGTGCTTCACACATTCGTTTAGAGCAGCATTATAATCCTTGAATTTCATGTCAAGGCCACAAATGGACATTTCTTGTACTGCATGATTCAAGTGAAGAACATATTGCGTACAAGTAATAAGGTGAATATAAACACACCAAATATAACATAGATCAGTTTACTAAAATTCAGAACCACACATCATAGATGACTAAGTAATCATAATTTTTCTTACTCGCTTGGTTGTTCTGCCACATTAGAGTCTTCTTTTCACCTCTTTCAAGGACAAAATTGTGTCTTCAAATGTTCATACAAAGGACAATATCAGTAGTGAAAATGAGTGAATCCAACCTAACATTAGCATGCATATTCTTTGAGATTCAATATGCATGCAGCAAATAACTCAAGATTGTCCCAAAGATTGAATAAGTTTCAACATTAAGGGCAGTTAGAGAGATGAGTATCTAGCTCATCTTTAGATAAAGCTTTGTATCCAAATATGATGAAGACAATGCAACCATCTCTTGATATTTATTAATCAAGACATTAAAGTTGCATGAATATCTCACCATGAAAATGCATCTTTATTTGAAAATAAGAGATTGAATACCCACTTAACAGAACAAATAATGAACATTTATCTATAATTTTTCTTACTCGACACAACCTAAAAGACATTGAGCATGAATATAAATAGAAATGATTTCATGCTACATGAGACAATTGCCCCGCAATAAATAAATGGAAAGATTTAGGTATTATGTATACTATGTGGGAAAATAAAAAATCAAGATGTAATTTGAAAGTAATGGTTCAAAATTTGCAGCAAGTAGATATGAATAAACAGATCGGAAAAAGATAAATGCAAAATGAATAAGTTGGTGATACCTCTGGAAACTCTTATGGAAAACACTTCTAGTGTAGAGTAAATAGTGTTCTCAAACACAATTGTTCCATCCCCAGAAGCTAATATCACGCCTCCAGCACTAAGCATAATTAACAGTCAGAAAAGAGCTGTTATCACCAGTATTCAGGTTTCATATCAGCCAATCTTAGAGCTCAAGTAATCAAATGGGGTGTGGCCGTTTGGGGGTAGAGTGGTGAGCAAATAGTTGTGCCTATTCACTCAGCAAGAATCGATTCCTCAAAAGGTATATCCAATAAACTACACATAATGTTTAAGTTATTTCACACAAAAATTTTAAAATACAAGTTGAAGTTAATTAAGATAAAGGTAGAAGGATCAACTGATTTTTTATAGCATTTCCTTTACACAACATAACTCAAAAAGGTGCACAAAGAAAATTATTTAATACCAATCAAAGTACTTTCTTCCGGCGGATACACTCAATATAAGAACTGCGTTGCCAACCAGAACAATGAGATCCTTGAAGAGGTGTTTATAGGTATGGTCATGGCTAACATTCGAACGTTCGTTTGATGCAACATCCTTCATGGCATTCACAAAATCATCCTGAGGTTGAAGGACCTTGATTTCAGAGGCGTTAGATTAAATGAATACTCACTACAATAACCAGTTGCATAAAAAATATATACATAAAAATCAATCATACATCTCAAATTGGTCAGATCATTTAGAACGCAAACCACCAAATTAAAAATATTTGTGACAAATTCAAGATAAATAAAAAAATTGGGTTACCATCTACAGTCAATTTCGTCATTTGCCATGGATTGCAGTCGACAACCTCTCAACCGCTACCACCATCTCGCCGAATTGACAGAATCGTCATCACTGCAACCGCATCATCAGCATGATCTCCATCGTAAGTGTACTCTGAAGCTGCAGTGGCCAACTCTCTTCTTCGATATGATACGACGTATCAGTTCAAGAGACTGCACTCAAACTTAAATCGATGAATATGAATAGTTAAGCAATAAATGTTCTTAATGACTTATGAATACGAATAAGAAAGGATTAAATTAACCTAATTAGTAATATATTACTCATGTAATTAATAGATAAAGGTTAAATATGTAATAGGAGAAAATCTGTGGGGATAAAATGGGAAAAAAAGTTTCCCAAATCCTTCCCACCTTTAATATAGGGCAAAAGCTCCTGTGCGCCCGGGGACACGGAAAGATGCTCCGTGTCCCCATGTGAACACAACCCTCCCCTCCAATCCTATTTAAACATATGTATTGCTAGGGGTTTAAATTGTAAAGGGGCATGAAAATTGTAAAGGCGCACGGAATGTGTTCCGTGCGCCCGGGTGCACAAGAGCCTCACTCTTAATATAATAGGATATTGGGTAAGAATATTAGGTTTTTTAACATATTGAATGGTATACAACACTGTTCATAAAATCTCTCTTCTTCTCTTATCCTAAAAAATATCTCTCTTCTTTTTTTTTCTTACCTTCTCCTTTTATGTTTCTTTTGTCATGCATTCTTCTCTTTTCCTTTATGTTTTTTTTATAGTTTTCATCAAATAAAATAGTGCAAATTTATCTCTTCTTCTGTGTTATTTTCTGCTCCTTATTTCTTTTCTCATGTATTGTATTCTTCTTCTTTCTGATATTCTCTTCTCTTTTATGTTTATGTTTATGGCTAATTTAATTAAATATTGTGGTTTGAAAATTCTTTTAACCATATATGGCAGATTTGAGGTTGTGTAATGAATTAGGTTGAGTTGCCAGTTATACTGGCGATTTTTGTGTACCAACATTCAAGTCGCCAGTACAAAATTTAATATATAAATGTATTAAAATAATATTTAAATAATTTAATATTCCTTATATTCCATAACAGTTTACATATTTTTCTCATTTAATTGTCCCACAATAATTTTCACGCAAAAAAGAACAAAATTTTATTACTCCCTCCGTCCCCCGATGTATTTCACGTATTTGTGTGCGCGGAGTTTAAGAAAAATTTGTTTTTTTAAGTATAAAGTAAGAAAGAGAAAATATATTTTAGTTAATTTAATGAAAAAGGTGTGTAAAGTTATTGGAATGTGTGAAAAAGTGAGTATTTTGTTGGGATATGTGTAAAAAGTAGGTATTATTATAGTGTATTCATTACCATTTTTAGTAAAAGTGAAGTGTGAAATACTTTGTGGGACGGATGGAAAAGGAAAGTGTGAAATACTTTGGGGGACGGAGGGAGTATATAACTTTAAAAATTACTTTAATTTCAAATTTATCACTCATTTTTCAAATCATAAAATTACTTTACACTTTATTTATTACTTAAAAATACTAAAATACCCTCAAAAGTCAATAAAATTAGTAAAAAAAAAATTTCTTAAATAACGTGCAAGAATAAATGTGAAGGTTTAATACGAGACAGTAAATACTTTAAATTATACTTCTATTCTTGAAAAAGTTTTTATCTTTAATTGAATACGGAGATTAAGAAAAATGTAATTTTTATTATTTTTATGATATTTTTTTAGTAATTAATAAATGATAAAATATGATAGATTTGTTAGGTATGAGTGTATTTTTTTTTAATAAAATGCATAGAAGAGTTAGGATTGTTGTTTTGACTTTTTGAATTTTTTAAGGAGGTGAATATTTATGTGGAATGGATGACACGATTTTTTTTTTTTGTCGATGACATTCAGCAAGCAGTCACGCAGATTCCCGACATCAAAACACTAACCCTAGCTCTTCCATGCATTTTATTGAAAGAAAAAAAAACACTCATATCTAACTCAACTATCATATTTTATTATTTATTAATAATTTATTACTAAAAAATATCATAATATATAAAAATAAAAAATTATACTTTTCTTAATCTCCATATTCAATTAAAGATGAAAAGTTTTTTAAGATAGAAGTATTATAATGTAAAGTAGGGCAAGTCTTATGTGAGCACGTTTCACGTAAGACTATTTTATATCTATTAAAATAGTTATTACTTTTGCTATAACACGTTATTACTTTCGCGATAAAATGTTACCCCATTACTTTTCATTTATACTATAAATAAATTATTATTAATGAAATAGCATTATCACTTTTCATTAATTAAGTATCACTTTTTATTATAAAAGTTATCACTTTTATCCTTCTTACGTAAGTCGTGAGACGATTTCACACAAATCTTTGTTTTTACAATATTAAATTATTTAAATATTATTTTAATACATTTATAAATCTATTTATTATTTTAAATATTATTTTATTATTATTTACGGAGTATTTAAAACCGCCACTACAATTGGCGACCTATATGTTGGCAGCGTTGAACAGTAGAAAAGTCGCCAGTTATACCGGCGACTCAACCTAATTAGTAAAAAATCGCAAATCCACCATACATGGTTAAAAAAAAATTCAAACTACTATATTTAGTTAAATTAGCCTATGTTTATCTTATAGTTCTCAGCAAATACTTTACCACAGTGTAGCCACTCTTACAGTTCTAATCTTACAGTTCCATCAAATACTTTATTACGCTCTAACCTCATTGATGAATGGTTTGATTTTTTTTGCTACAAATCATTTTTGCCTGCAAATCTGCCCTTGTCTCTTATAAATTTCTTGGTTCTATACTTAAAAGAGGAACTTTTACAGATTTAGTTATTCAAAAAAAAAATTTGAAAATCTCGGATCCTTATAATAATTATAGTTATTTATTGAACTAATTTTTTTTTCTGTTGAGGAGTTTTACTTGATTATATTATACTAGTATATGCGTGTTACACGGAGTATAAAATTTTATTTAATAAATATTTCCTCCGTCCCGAAGTTATTGATATTTTTTTTTACACGGAGAATAAAAGTATAATAATTTAATGTGTAGTAGTTGAAGATTTAATATTTTAATGTGTAGTGAGTAGTTTATTAGTAGTGTGTGTGGGCTTATGTGAATTTTTTTTTGTGTGGGTCCCATGTTCTTTTTAAGAAAATATGTCAATTTATGTGGGACAACCCAGAAAGAAAAGTATGTTAATATCTTTGGGACGGAAGTTTAAATAAATAATACTCCTATTTAAAGACCTACTCTTTTATGAGACCGGTATATGTAAGACAGATTGTAAGACGGGTGGACCCATTGTTAAAGTATGATTATTATTTAGGTAAAGTATGCTCATTAATAATTAAAGTACGTTTGTATTGAATCATATTATAACACTCTAAATTCATACTTTAATTCATTATTCATCATACTTTAGTAAATCATACTTTAACTAATAATAAGCATATTTTACCTATATAACAGTGATACTTTAATAATTGATCGACCCGTCTCACAACCCATTTTATATTTTTACCATCTCACAAGAAACTTTGTCTTATTTAAATGTATAATAATTTATTAGGTTAAATATGATAAATAAATATTTTAATAATACAACTAAATGTGGAGAATTATAAATATAATGATTTAAATGTGTTATTTAGCTAAGTTTTTATTAAGGAGTATTTTATGTATAACAAAAAAAAAGAAGATTTTAAAAGAAAATTTTAATACATAAACAATTAAATTGCATTTATAAAATATATTGGTCACTTGGGCTATTTTTTTAAAATAATTAATTAATTAGTATTAATTTGTGGAACATAAGAGATGTCTTTTCTTAATAAAAAATATTTTGAATATAAAATTTTCTTACAAATTTAAGTACAAACATTCATTATTAGAGTAATTATAGAAAAAATATTAATTGAGTAATTATTGTTAAACCAATAGAAAGACAACACATATAAAATTAAAATTTGTAATTCATAAGAGAATGACACATGTGTTTTAGAAAAAATTATATTAGGCAAGTACTTCACAATTATATATTGTGTTTTAGAAAAAATTATATTAGGTAAGTACTTAACAATTATATATATTAAGATTTGATCGAACTTCACATGGTGGTAATTGTATGATTATTGATAAAGTCTTTCATTAATGGGTTCATGTAATTAGTTATGTGAATTTTAGTTGTTTATGTTCTATTATATTATTGTTATTGAGTATTTAGTTCATACTGAATTAATATTCTCAATAAACTTAAAGAATACATTTAAAATAAGGGAATTTGCACACAAAATATAATTATATGGGTTTATCTATCTTCTAAATCTTTTAATAAAAAAACAAGGGTCCGGTGAAACTAATAAAAAATTGAGACACTCTCCTGTGAAACGAATTATTTATAAGACGGGTGTGAGACAGATCGATCCATCACTAAAGTATGCTTATTGTATAGATAAAGTATGTTTATTTGTAATTAAAGTATGTCAATAATAAATCAAATTATAACACACTAAAATCATACTTTAATACATAATCCAAACATACTTTATCTAAATAATAGACATACTTTAACACGTCTCACAAATCGTCTCACGTAATTAACGTCTCACACAAGACTTTGTCAAAAAAAATTAAGAGATTCTTTAATGTTCACACTTTATTAGTTACATATTCAAATCTTTACTAATCTACATATTAAAATCAAGACAATGACTAGGGTGGGAAGGGGCACCAATTTTGAAATGTACAATCTATTTCCTTCATCTTCAGTATGTGTGTTTTGATATTTTGATGAAGGAGCAAGAATTAATTAAGGGTGTGGATGTTGGGTGTTTTCATAACACACAATTTTAATCCTAAAATATGAAGGATATCTATCGTAGCTTAGATAAGCGACCAAGTTATATTATCGAACCCAAAGGACGATTTGTTATCAATTTATTATTATCTAATCTAAATAAACTATTGTTGGTAATTGTAGTGAAAATATTGATTAAACTAATGAACATGTAATAAAATAGCAAATAAAATAGAGATAGTAGAGAGTTGCTCAAGTGAGAAGATTGGTAGCGCTTCGGGCCATCCAGTTTCACTAATTAATCTCCCTTCCGTATGTCAATGTCCGACTCTGCCTTGTGGACTATGGATGCATCACTAAGCCATGTGAATTTACTCTATAGACACAAGCAGATAAACGTGTAACACGTGTGAATTTTCTTGGAGCAAGAGATATAATTACACCCTCCTTTCTAGGTATTATCAGTATCAATTATTTACCGTGCACTAAGTACTCTAATCCGATATGATCCCCCTTTATAGATACTATATAATTATCCTCTTTATCCTACTTACTAACACGAATTCAATTCAATTAATAAGTATTCATATAAAATAGTTCTAATGAAATTTCGGAGTCCCCTCACTTAGAATCATAACATGGAATCCTGCTCAGCAGTGAACGCACTCAATCAATAACCAAGATATGTATTCAGACTCTACATAACAGTTAATGATGTATAAAACAACTCTGAGTATGAATTAAAAACGCATAGTCTTATATAAAATAAATCCACAAGTAGTGTTGTACGGAGTATACGTAGAAAGTTCAATTAACTAGATAAAAACCTTCATAACCCTAGAACTACCAAAGTTGTTCTAGCCCATGACGTTTGGAAGAAAATTTATGGTGTTTGAATAGATCTTACCCATGTCTTGAAAATTACAAGATTGATTAAGTTGCAAAGTAAACTCTAGATGTGGGCACCGTCGCTTCTCGCTCCGTCTTGAATCTTCACTTGGTTCTCACTTGATTCGCTGCACGAATCTCTCTCTACAGCTCCGTAGGATGGAGTTAGAGTTTGGATGTAGTGTAGGATGGATGTGGAATCTAACTCTCTTTTTGACGTGATCAGCATCCCTTTTTATACTTGTTAAACTCTCTTTATGGACCTTTACTGGGCTTTTTCTTGAAAAATACGTCAATTCACGCACGAGAGGGTCGGAATTACCAAAAATAGGCACGCGTGTCTCCGCTCGACCAAACTGGCTAGGTTGAGCAGATCTTGTCCAGGTCGAGCGGCCTCCCTGTTCGCTGAAACTCTGTACAGATCCTCGCTCGACCAAAAGGTCTTGGTCGAGCGGCACCTTCTGAGGCCGAGTGGCGTCTCGAACTTCGTGTTTTCCGATTCTGAGCACTTCTGACCTGTTTTTCTACATAAATATGCTCAAATAATATCAGTAGCCTTTAATTCGTGGATTTCCCATAAACTTACCAATTTACCTTGGTAGTCGCCCAAATCGTACTCAATTTCCACACAAATCAAAGCTCAAAACACGTGAATTATCACTCTCATCAGTGGATCAACTGGTTGTACCCTAGTCACTCTCTAAAATCAAACACTCATTTGGATTTAATATTTATTTTTAAAAATAAAAATATTTAATTATTTTTACCATTTTTACATATGAAGTTACAAGAGGCGTCTCCAAATTAATGTCAACTAAACCTAAAGACGTTTCCAAAATCACTATGCACTCTTCACAAATCTCACGTATCATAATATTTTAGGAAAAATATTTTTATTCTAAAAAATTTTAGACATGATTATTTATCATTTCACCACGCAACTGTGCGTTCGATCCTATACTCAACTAAATTTTATACGCAATCATGAATGCAATAATTTTGATAACGGAAAAAAAATGGTATTTTTCTAAAATTTCATGTTGAATAATACTTTCACGATTTATAATATTTATTTTTAATTATATAGAAGTAGCAAGTAATTTTTATTTTATTTTTTTATAAAAAAAGCAATTATATTAAATAATATGGGTAAGAAATTACCCTAAGAATATACAACAACCCTTGATGATGTTATAATACATTCCTATTTTGAGATTAATTTAAAAAAATAATAGAATAAACGGAATAAACTTTGGACATTTTCTCAATTCCTCATAACACATTATCAATACCATAGAAAACTTTCCAAAAATTCAATTCCATATATGAGTTAATTTTAAGTTTTTCCACTGGTACTTTTTTTCAACACGGTCGATTAATTTTGAAAATAATGGCATTTCTATTTTTACTTAAAATTGATGGCAAAGACTTCTATGCGTCAGTCTTTTTTTTAAACTGGTACAACCGGATCTGTTTAGTATATATTCCATACGTTTTAACGCGAGTTAAATTTATTTGTGGGTCAGCCCTATTTATAATGGAAACCAGCTGTCATTTTCTCTTTCAATTCGATGCTCTCTCTTTTTCCTTCCCTGTTATTTTCTATGTAATTTTCCTACGTACTCCATTATTCTTTCCATTTCCCTTCTAGAGAGAGAGAACAAGACAAAATTAATGAGTGGAGCGCTAGAGAAAGACTACACTCTGGGCGACGAGATTGGCAGGGGCAAGTACGACATCGTTTCCAAGTGTCACTCCGCCCTCACCGGTGAGTGCTTTGCCGTGAAGTCGATCAACAAGCGCCTCATCTAGACTGACGCCGTCGACAGCCAGTGCCTCGAAAATGAGGCCAAGCTCACGCACCTGGTGTCCGGCCACCCCAATGTGGTTGGGATTTTCGATGTTTATGAGGATGACGACATTCAGCATGTTGTTTTGGAGTATTGTGGTGAAATGGGCTCCCCAACAAAAGGTTCTTTCTCATCCCTCCGTTGGTGGCTTCTTGACTCATAGTGGATGGAATTCAACACTGGATAGTATTTGCAAAGGTGTTCCGATGATCTGTTCCCCTTTATTTGGTGATTAGATGGTGGTCTCTAGATATGTGAGTAATGTCGAGTGGAGAAGGGGATGAAATCAGGGAAAGAGTTGTGTGTTTGAAGAACAAGGTTGATCTCTGCTCTGATGAAGCTGGTTCTTCATCTCAAGCTTTAGATGGCTTGATTGATTTCATTTTATTATTTTAATCTTCTGCTTGATTATGAGCTTCTTCTTATTCACTAGGATTACTAGTTACTACTACGTACTTATAGCTACAATGGTGTTCTACACAAACTTCTATACTACCCAAACATATTTTAGGTTACTCTTTTATATTAATTGGGATTACTCTTTCCGAAACTAAAATATTGTTCTATTAATTGAGTTATTCATTTTAATACTCTTTAAATTTTTATTAGGATTTCAGAAAATAAAATATTATTCTATTTGGTTAACATTTTTAGGTTACTCTTTTCTATTAATTGAGTTACTCTTTTTAATAATTTGGGCTACTCTTTAATTTCATATATTCGAATTTCAGAAAATAAAATATTGTTCAATTTGGTTAACATCTTTTAGATTACTCTTTTCTATTAATTAGGATACTCTTTTTAATAATTTGGGTTACTCTTTAATTTCATATTCAAAATTCAAAAAATAAAATATTATTTTATTTGGTTAATAAGTTATTATTTTCTATCTCTCTCCAATTTCCATACTATGTTGTAAGTGATATGTTACGGGATTTTCCATCCCCTGTTTCTCTGTTCATGCATTTTAGAATTTCACACAAAATATAAAAAAAGCTCAAAATCATGGGATATCATGGAGCAAAAATTATTTACAAGAATAAAGACAAGTTACCTGGAAGCACAAAATGGGTATGGATTAATTACAAGGCCCAAACTCCTTATTAGAATTAATTGTTATAAGGCTCAATATTTGGTGGTTCAAGTCCAAATTAGAGAATCAAACGATTCGATTCGACCAATGTTTTTGGAAAGTCAAACTTGATTTTAATAATCAAATCCCTTCTAGTCATATTGTCAATTCAAAAGGGAAATCACGTGACTCATTTTTCTCTCTCACAAGAAATTAACCCACCTACTCCTCTCCATCGTCTCCAAAAACAAATTAAACCTTCGAAAGTTGCAGAGCCCTTCACAGCGGCATGCTTCCTTAATCGATCCTCACGCGATAAGCATAATGAGCTACCTTTGCACTTTCATCCTCTGGGTATTCATTCAAGGAGAACACCTTCTTTGCTATGGTTCCGCAAAGCGGTTCTGTCAAAGCCAGAGTCAGCGACGGGCACCACTTAGCGGCGGAACTGATTCTCGTCGAATCGCCGGAATTCAACAGCTTCATATCCGATCTCAATCATTGGGCGAACACATCGGAAACACACTCGAGCAACTGCTTGAAATTAGGGTCGTTATTGAACCTGCAAAGAATTTTCAATTTAGAAGGAGAAGCCTATACCCGCGAGATTTCTTCTCTTAGATCCAGAAAGAAAGACAGTGGATCCGGGAATTAAATTGTTGATGCTGTGGGATCCAGTTGTACCAGTTTATTCATAAGACCGGTTGTACTGTAGTCATCCTCAAAATTGATATTTAGCATTTCAATCATCTTTTATTTAATTATGTAGAAGTAGCTAGGAAGTGGTGTAATATTTATTTAGCAAGTATTTGTGATCTTGGATGTTCTATTACACTTGTATTTGTGATTTTGGATGTTATGTTATATTTGGTGTTACATCTCCGGTTACATGCGTTAGATGAGTGACACGTGTGTGAGGAAGAAAATCTCAACTATGCCCTAGAGTTTAAGTTTTCCTTTTAGGATATATGTTTTATTATATCATACGTGTCAATTATCTAACATACGCAATATGAGATGTAACACTAAAATGTAACAAAAGAACCGAACCGAAACCGAGTATGATCTAATTGTTGCGCTAAAGACGAATGTGATCATTATTTATTTAATGCATAATGCTTTAGGTGGTTAATGGTTGCTCCAAAGAAAAAGAAAGAAAGAAAAAATCAGCGCCTCTTTTCGTACAAACACGTGATCATGCATTTTTTATGGCTTCATGCTTTGTGTATTTGTCTTGTTTGATGATAATAATTATATTGCATATTTGCGATGTTGTACAAAAACGATGGTTCCAATTGCTTCAAGCTGTAAACTCATACATAATTAAGACATGTCTTGTAAATTGGATCAACCAAATTAAAATTGAAGAATGAATTCATTTAGCGATTGAGCAAAAGAAATTAATTAAGATGTTTATCCTTGTGATGACAATGAGTTGTTATAAAAATGAAAAAAATAAAAGAATAGTACTCTAACGTGTATTAGAAGAAAAGAGTGAGACGTATACTCTATAATAAATGATAAATGGTGATGGTGAAGGAAATGGTTGGTAGAATCAGTAGTTGAGGTTGAGGAGGAAGAGGAGGAAGAGAGTGATGAGAGAGATAGAGTTGGATGTTGCATGGGAAGATATGTCATGGGCGCCTACCTCATAAGCATTTCCACTCGCTTCATCTTTTATTTGAATGCTCGATGAACCTGCAATTATTTATTTTATTAATTCATTCATTCTTATGAATTAATTAATCATCACTCTACTCACAGTTATGTTGTGCCCATCCGATTGTCTGGTTTTCCATGTCGTACACCACCAGCTTGTCCGACAACGCTATGTCTGCAACCCCCCCATTAATCCCAATTAATATAATATAATATACTGCAGGGGCAGGGGAAGGGGCAAGGGCAGGGGCAGGGGCAGGGGCAGGACAGTGTATATGGGGAGTATATATATCATTAGTAATTAACAAACTCATGATCACCTCCTAATATGGTCAACTGCTGCCCATCGCTCGTCTGCATCGTACTGTTCTGCCACCCTATGCAGTATTCTGTATCCTGCCAAAACACCAACCCAACAACCTTCAATTTTCAATCATCCATCTAATCTAATTAATTAACCCTTACCCGGACTTCAAACAAATAATTATGGGGATAAACCGGCAACGACAGTGAATACTTGAACACAAAATTTACTACTGGGAACCCATCATCAACACTGCATATATATTTATAAACATCATCATCAAAATCAAATCAAATTAAATTAATAACACCTTACTTTCTTATTCACACTACTTACTTCCCGGTGAACCAAAAGCATTGGAATTGACCCTCTAACAAATGGAATTTCAGATTTGGTTGCATCGCCATCATCTGAAACACACACAAGTATTAATTTATACACACCTCCCAATTGGACAAATAAATAATACTCCATTACCTTAATCAGGATATGATCATAAATGTCTGATGCAACATAGGCCAAGGTTGTGCCACTATCAATTATGGCCCTTCTACGAGGTCCCAACCCAAAAAACCCGGTAAGGTCCATTTCTTTATCTCCCACTTCAACGGACTTAAGATCAACATTATAATGAACCCTATATTATATAACACAAGACAAGAAAAATTGACAGAATGCTAGCTATAATTAATATCAGGGAATGCAAAAGTAAGTTAACGCACTGATTTGGGACTAGTGGCGTTCTGTTTACTTTTGGTTGAACAACGTCGCCAACAGCAAATATGCCACCTCCCTTGTTGCTGTCCAAGCAATGTGAAAATACTTTTCTGACCTTCCCAGATGAAGCAAGCTGTGAAAGAATGGATGTATTTGCTTGTCCAAAACCAATTATCCCATCAACAGCCTGAGAGGATGAACCCAAGTCTCCAAATTGTTTATCTGAGCACCTATATATCTTTTTGGATTAGAATATAGAGATTCAAATTCCAATGAATGCAGCATAGTAATAGTAATAGTACTACCCAAAGGCTATGGATCCATTGATTATGGTGGTTTGAAGGTTTGCAGTGACTTGATCAAGCCTGAAGTTGTCCCTGACAAAGTATCCTGCAGTAATGCTCCCGTCTCCATAAGTGACATTATATTGGCAGTTCATTCCAATTTTGCAATTTGGATTGGGAGTAGTAAATACAGTAGCACAAAAATCATGATCGCAAGTGATGGTTTGTCCAGTAGAGGAGGCCTTTACATCATAGCGGTGTAAGGGTATATCCAGATCACTTTTAGTGGGACAACCCTCACATGCTTTACAATTCACCCATAATATATCACTTCCTGTATCCACCTGAACATGATAATCAACTGGAGGCGTTCCTATTGTAATTTTAGTATAGTACAGCCTGCACACCAACGCCAAGAATTCTTCTAAGTCTTAACAATTAAATAAAATAAATGGAATTGAAGAGACATATAAGAGAATACGCACGCAGCGTTTGTTGGAGACCCATCGCCCCCTAAATGAAAATCAACTGCAAGCATCCTGCCATGGCGATGTGCATCATGAGCCCTCAGGACTCCCAATGGGGAACGCCCACGCCCACCATACTTGTGCTCAACTTGGAACACCACATTGCCCTCAACACCAAACACCATTAACAACAAAATACTACTAATTATCCTCCCGGAATCCATCGCCACCCCCCGGGAAAGAAATAATTCACTAATTAAATAATTGTTTTGTATACGTCAATCAATCAACTCAAAACTCTATAAACTTTAACCATATCCACTCCACCTCTAAATCCTAGGAACCAACAAATTCCCCTTCCCTTTATTTCTCTACTTTTTCTACCCTTAATTCAATCATCATTCCACCTTAAAAATAGGACTGCCACCCTATAACCACAATTAACAATCCCATCTTTTTTCAACCTTCATTTTCTATTAAAACATTATTACCACATCAAAACTCATTTTATAAATTCTTTATTTATTATCTGAAATATCCACAAAAGATTAATAATTTCTTGAACAACAAACGATCTTCCAAGACAAAAGACTATGTTGTTTTTCTTTGATAGTGAAACTTATAAGGCATGTAAAATTTTTTAAGTTAGAGAAATTCCTAGTCCTAAATATTTTGAGATGTACTATAAGAGAATTGGGGTGTAAATAGCCAAGTTTAAAGTTTTATTGCGAAATATCCTCATTTCTGAAATCTCTTAATACATCATTGATCATACATTTTAGATTTAACTTTTAAGCACTCGAAAAAATTAAACTAGCAAACTATTAAATTCATATTAATTATATTAAGCGCACGGTCAAGCTAATGTTCACATAAAAAACTTGCATTCATAAAACTCCAATAACACTCAGGGTGTGTTTAGTTTATTTATATATTAAGTTATTAATTCTTGCATGAGCTGTAAATTTTTTACTAAAAATAAAAGTATTTACACGCTAATTAAATGCGCTTAAGGGGACTAGTCCATTACAACTTAAAGATGAGTGGGTTACAATCTCCTATGAAATTAATAGAAAATTAAGGCAATTCTCGTGCTCATTCCTTGTTTTATAAAATCTAATAACTTTAATGAAACAAACAATATGTACAAAACTCCTCAACAAACATTATAAAAACAAATATATGTTTGATATTCACTAATCAACCCACTCAATGATCAATCTCTCTTCTCATCTGCATTTCTACAATCTCATAGTTTTACCTTGAAACCTCCAACAACTCCCACCCATCAATACAAGTACACCCTAAATATCAAGGATTACGACTAATATTCCTTCGCTTTTTGCCTCAATTCTTTTAGCTCCTGCTCAATTTCAGGATCTTGAAACTTCAACGCACTAGAAACAGGTCTCCCCACTGGGAGCTCTCCCTTCTGCAGACAAAAATAAATGCACACCGTCGTCTTTATTTACTTGATTGCAAGTCTCTCTACAAGTTGAAACGGAAAAAATATGAGAGTTACCTTGGTGCTTCCTGAGAGTTCTTTTTTCAAGTTGGCAAGATCATCATCAACTGACGTTGTCTCTAGCAATGCAAACTGCACATAGAAAAATGCAGCTGTTTTAGAATTCTACAGTACTTTCTATAATTCTATCTATAGTATCATAAGGAAACAAATCTTTTAGGACAAATAATTAACATCAAATAAATTGTTTATATGCTAACAAAGTTGAGTGGTGACTATTAAAGTTTAGGCTAAGAAACTCATGTGTCGACAAAATGCTTTTAGATACATTGGTAAAACAGGAAATAATGCATAGAGAATGTTAAAGTGTAGCCAAGACATCTAGAGTTCTACATTTGGATCCGAATGCAATATAACTATAAATGTTTATGGAGACTCAAAATATTGCTAAAGCTCTTGCCAACTGTTTCCAGTTCCAATAACAACAACAATTAAAATATGCAGGCCCATGTTGATGTATTCGCAGAAAAACATAACTATTTGAATCAATAAATGAAAATGGAAGATCTTGATTAAAAATAAAAGGTTAGAACCAAATCCAATTACCTTTCCTTCAAGTTCATCACTGCTTAGCTGATTAAGAGCATCTGCTTGAGATTCCATTGCCAGAACTGTCAGGAAAACGAAAACAAGAAAGATGTTTCAGCGTGCCAAACAAAGTTGACATCCCAAGTTTGTCATCGTATTGCTCCTTTACAATAGAAGAGATACATGCAAAATAGAAAGCACATAAGAATTTTGGAAGGGTACAATAAAAAAAGCATAAATTCAAGCTTGATATATATCTGATGATACTGTACACCAGTTAACATCAAACCAAGAGAATCACTAGGATATACTTGGTTTGAGCTTAGCTTGACTTTTTACTGTTGGCTTTGTAATCCGGGAATAATAAAAAGGTGATTTGGTTTTTAAAGTAAGTTTGGATTGTAGAGTTATGGTGGGTAGAATTTTGAGAAGTAGATGATTTTATGAATAATGATTGGTGTGGTAATGATTGAATAAAAAAAACAATGAGAGAGATGAAAAGTGATTAAAAAATATGAGATAGAAGATGAAAAGTATGATAGATGGTGTGTTTAAATTAAAAATTATAGATGAAATATTGGTAAATATAGGGCAGGGATTTATGGATTTGTAAGTATGCTTTTATAATCCTGTCAACACAAAGGGGCTTATGACTAAAAAAATATAATCCAGATTTGTAAGCACAAAATAAACATAGCCTTAGGAGTTGGGACTTCTTGAGCAATAAAAAGTCGGTGGTTGCATTGCGTACATTGCATAATGGCTTATGGCTAACTTGCAGGTGCTATGGTAACTCAGCAATGAGAAACTTTAAAGAAAGGTCCTCGACCCACGTGAACAGATTGTATAAGAGTATACAAGCTCAAATTTTCAGTATTACGCTTCAAAACATCAAAACTCATTTGCTCATTCATGGCTGATAAACAATATGTGATGCCAAGCAAACAAACTAATTTAAAAAAAAAGAAAAAAGAAAAAAAAAAGATGCTTCATGACCTTTATTTTTAAATGAATAATAAATACAACTATTAAGGCCAGCATTTAGGTAATAGATTAAAATAATAAAAAAAATTAACTCTGCAACTTGCTGTTTTCACACTATCTTGAAATTAAATCCCACTTAGATTAAGCATGCAAGTTCGTTATCATTTTGTATGGACCATTGAAGGGAGATGGTTATGGTAAATTACTAAATTTATCATATTTGATAAAAATATCGAACAATGATATTCCAAAGAATTTGCCAGGATTTAAGATTATTTTGCAAAAGGTATTAGAGAGAGAAATAATGTTGTTTGGTATTTTGTAGCACAAAGCATGCAAGTGAATCAGCTTTACCTTTCTCTTCCATCTTCTCAAAAGCTGAAAGAGCACTGCTTGTATTTACATTCCCCAACATCTCACTCACCTTTGTTGCAGTCCTGTAAAGGAATGACCCTTTACAGCTTAATTGAGTAAGGAAAGGTAAATAAAAACAGAAATATGAAAGGCAAGACAAACTTGGCTGATTGTGCTCTTGCTTTCAGAGTATCTTTTTTGGACTTAGCTTCCTGTATTTTGCTTTCCAACAGCTATCACACAAGAAAAAGCCATATGATTAGACCAACCTATAAAGGTAAGTGGAAGGAAGATAATTCAATGACATAGTTCTGTTATTAAATAGGAGTAGAAGAAAATGGTGATGCAGCTTGTTAAAAAATATAACAAGGATATGTCTATTAAGAGTATGACACATACGTCCCTGCCTAAGCAAGCTTACTAAAAACTAAATGGAATTGTACTCATTAGTAAAGCAACCAACCCTTGTATTGGACACAAGGTTGTCAACTACTCCTTTCTGCTGATCCAGCTGAGCCCTCAAAGAATTTGCATTATCCTGGAAAATTTTGCAACAAAATGAATCAAGAAAGAACAGTTTTTCATGATATGAAGAAAGTATATTCAAACAAGAAAAATACAGCATATCTATAATAAGAACTAAATTATTAGAAATATACGTGTTTATCCAGCCAATATCTAATTGCTACAGTTTATGTTAAATTTGAAATAGACAACTGTGGTCTGGTTTATAGAACTCGACAACTATATTAAGATGCCATTTATGAATTGAGACGAATAACACAGAAAGTAGTCAGCAGATAAAGGAACCTTTATAGAGGGCCTAGTGAAATGTCCTATCTACAATCAAGTTTTCAATCAGGAATTATTTGCTCCACGTGACCTCTTGAAGAGTAAAAAAAGTAACAGTCAGGAACTTTATTAATTAAAGAAAACCAAATTCTCCAAGTAATTTGGTGCAGGCCCCACTTAATGATTAGCTTCCTAGTACGACTAGAGGGGGAGATGAAAAAAAAATACTCCCTCCGTCCCATAGAAGTTGACACACTTTCCTTTTTGGTTTGTCCCACTAAAGTTGACACATTTCCTTTTTAATACATGAGACCCACACAAAAACAATTAATCTATTATCATGGGCCCCACATATCACCTCTAATACAACTACCCACTACACATTAAATATTATTTCTCTCACTTCACTTTACTCCACTTTACATTAAATTATTATACTCCTTAATCTCCGTGCCCAAAAAAAATTATATCAACTTCTCCGGGACGGAGGGAGTATATATATATATGGGAGAATGTTGAACAAAACCCTGTTAATTTAAAAAACAACATTGGCTCATTCTCGCACCATGTAAGTGACATGCTGACTGATATTATTAGATTCCGGCTCGTAGCAGATCTTGGCAATATTTAATAAAACATTATTTTAAGCCGTTTGATATATGAATCTCTTCCATCAAATGTAACAATATAATAGATACCTGGTAATAACTCAGATTATTTTGGTAATAGATAATGAACTCTACAGTTGTAGAAAATGGAATGGATGCATCAAGAAACAAATTGTATCTGAATTTTTTAACTAGACCCATTAGAAAAGTGCTAGCAAGTCCTGTTATCCCAATTAAATTTAGGAAAAGCCCTTACAGCATAAGATTTTCTACGCTTAAGAGCTTCACGAGCAAGGTCCTCGTCACCCTTCTCAAGGGCAAGTTGTGCCCGTCGGTACCTGTGTTTAAATAATGCCAAAGTCAGAACTTTAAGAAATTTATGAATTACATGATAGGTTCATGGTGCTACCAATCTTCAGAAGCTTGCTGTGCAGCTTTATATTTGTTTTCCAACTGCTTCTGAGAAGCCAAAATCTACAAAAGAAACAAGAAGAATAACTTGCCTTTCACATATATATTTCTTTTCCAAAAACTAAGATCTCGCATTGCAATCGAAAATATATGGACAAATTCATACAGGAAGGCGATTGTAATCATCTCCCAACCCCACATTCATTTTCTTGTGTTTTATCACGCACCAAAATCTCTGAATCAATGCGTCAAAAGATTTAACAGGCGATATCTCTTCAGAATAACAGCAATTACAAGCATTCAGTAATGATGCATTTTTTCATGCATGCTCTTAAATACTTGCAATCTATATAAAAAACTTCATCTGCATTATAAAGGGACAAAGTACAGATAAGTCATTATAGCATTACATACTTGTGCTGTAGCTTGACGCAGCTTGACCAAATCTTCATTCATTTCAATGACAGTTTGTTCCAATATTTTCTCTGGATCCTCAAAGGTACTTATTAGAGCATTTGCATATGACTACACTTAAGAAGTTAAGATACAGTCAGTACACTTTCATTGGTCAAATTGAAACCAAAAGAATCTCAAGAATTGCAAACAACCTTAACAACTCTAGCAAAACGATCAAAGAGATTCATTTGAGTACCAAGTACACCCCCACCATGGATATCAAACCGGGATCCCCCAGAATAAGATAGTCGTATTCCAGCATATCTTGGAGCACCCACTGCACAAAAGAGTGGCTCTAAATGTTGGGAAACAGCACACACTCAAATTTGATCATTACTAGGGGAAAAAAAAACCTAAGCCTTTGTCCTACATTGTGCCGTCAGCTTTATGAATAATAATTTTGCATATAAAGATTGACTACTTTAGCAAAAGGGCTAGCAGTTTTTAATGCAAACAAATACATACCTTCAGGAAGCTCCACAGTCTATATTGTAAAACAGATATTCTACTAGAGAAAAAGGGAAAATAAAAAATGCATCAAATATAATACACAAGAATGTGTCTGTCATAAATCAATTATGGGTATAGAAATCACAGAACAAATCATGATCCAATGAGCTCTCAAAACTTTAATCAGATAACTTGGTCCATACAGAAGTCAAAGAAACCATAGTTGTAAGAGGAATGGACTCCCAAATACTGCACCTTTTCTAGACTGAGGCATGCATTATTCTGTAGGCACATGCATGTGCTCTGCGCCTCGGGCCTACTCCTACACAGTACACACCCCGCCAAGCTGCCTTGCACGCAAGTTTTCACTAGATTTTTTAAATCTGATTTCTCTTAAAAATGCTTTTGTTATCCACAACCTCTTCCACCTAGAGTTTCTATCATTCTCATAAAGTTGAGAGAAACGGAGATTGTGTCTCTATTCTTACAAAAAAGTTACTATTTGATCATGATGAGAATGATATTAATCATTTGATCAAGATGATTATTACTTGGTTTTTATTTTACTACCATTTTTTTTATGCACTTTATATATTTAGCAATAATGTGTCAAATAGGTTAAATTAAAGTGTGGGTTTATAGAAATGTAGAGAAGGCAGCGCTAGAAGCCCCTTGCACCTATTGCCCCATACAACTACGAAACAAATTTACCCCAATTTTTTATTAGTATTCCAAATTCTAGATAATACTATATAGTAGTAATACTACAGCACAGAGAACTCGAATAATCTTCATAAAAAAATGTTGAAACTCCTCACAAATCTTCTGAAAGAGATTTAAATATTTCTTGGCCACAATAAGCACAGAACGCGTTGGACTCAAATGGAGTATAATTTTTTCCACTAGTAACAGGAGTTTGTATTGTACATATGGTATGAAATGCATGTGAATATGTAAGAAAGGCATCAAGCCCATCGCAGCCCCCTTGAACAAGAAAATCCAGGTTTAACATAAAAAAACGTCGCCATGATTCCCAGGGCAAATAACAGGTGAAAATCAAAGCCAATGTTTCAAGGTTTAAGAATGGAGCCACTATAAAAATTCACGAGCAATTTGTTCCTTAGTCTAGCATTATCTTCTCCAATTATCAAGTCTGAGCATGCCAATTCTACTGCATCAAATAACACTAAATCGTCCTATTACCTCCATGACCGAAAAAGGAAGGCCGGAATGTCCGTGTCTTCACAATAATGAGCCCTCTATTGTAGGAGGGAGCAGAGGGGGTAACTGCCATGTTTAACCCATTTACCGGCGCTTTGACTGCCACAACCATTGTTCCTTCCCCAGGAAATTGACAAAAAAAAAAAGGAGAAGAAAGCGCTGTGAATCAACCAACTATTACGACAACTGTCAGTGGAAGACTCTTGCGACAATCACTGTGGTTTTATAGTTTTTGCTCTCCCTATCCAAGACTCTTGCGACAATCACTGTGGTTTTATAGTTTTTGCTCTCCCTATCCCTGATTTATGTGATTTTTAGTTTGTGGTTTGGGAATGTAGGTGGGGGTGGGGGTGGAGGTGGAGGTGGAGGTGGAGGTGGATCAGATTTTATTTTAATTTTGTATTTCCTTTTGTTTTTTTGTCCGGCTTAAATATTAATTGGACATAGTCTTTTAGTTATTGGGCCAAATTGCTTACCATTTATGGGCCTTCCTAGTTCACCATCTACTTCTTATCATCCCCCAATAACTAAACATGCACGATAAATACATAGTTATTGATTTTTAAAAAAGTCGCGGCTATTCGCACACACCGTTTTACTTTCATACACCCATTTGAATTTAAAATTAATAAATATATATACTAAATTACTAAAATATCTCTTAGGCATACACACACTTGTTACAATATTTATTTCTAAAATAATAAATACAAACATACACACACCAAACACTTTAACAATAATAAATCACAAAAACATAAATACACACACATTCACATCAAACATTTAAGCAAAAATCACATAAACAAAACACACACCCACTTCTTTTTCCTCCAACATTCACTAAACCTAGATTTTCTCTCCATCTATAAACACTCACATTCGCTCACAAGAGCATCATGTCGGAAGAAGAAACACTTAAGGACGTAAAGGTACGTATATTTCTGTGTTTACAACGATTAAAAAGTTGGTTTTCGCATTTTTTTCCCGTCGCTGCATTGTTCGACCACAAGTGGTTGAAATTTTCCAACATTTTCGACCACAGGCGGTCGAAATTTTCCAATATTTTCGACCACTGGTGGTTGAAATTTTTCAAAATTTTCGACCACCTACGGCTGACATTTTTCAAAAATTTTGACCACAACCCGTCGAATAGAGTGTATTTTTCGGCAATATTTGAACGACTCGAAACTTAGTTTCTAGTTTTAACCCATTTCTTTTGTCCGTAGGGATCATTTTCTTCTACTAAACGTAGTTTTCAGTGTGTATGTTTGATGGAAGATCTTGGTAGTAGAAGTTGATCTTCTCTTCTTTCTTCTTCCTCCGTTCTCCTCCTCTTTCTCCCTTTCTTGTTCTCTTCTTTCCTCTTTTTTTTTTGTTTCAAATGTGCAAAGGGAAGTGGGTGCAAAGTGAAGTAGGTATATGATTTAATATTTACATTAAATGTGAGACTTGTGGGAGGGAATAGACTGTGTATATGGGTGTATTTCATTAAGGATAATATAGTATTTTCCAAGTGTGTGTATATATTATTTTTATGTGTGTAGATATAATTGGGTGTATGAAGTAAAACGGTGTATGCGAATAGCCGCGGCCTTTTAAAAAAGAGTAGTACTATTTATACCGTGAAGTCTCATGATTTATGTATTAATTATAAATTGGGTTAATTAAAAATCTCAACCTTTTTGCGCAGTTCGGATTAGTCCAAATTTTTAAATATTTATTTATAAATAAGTATTCAATCTTTAGCCCGTATTGCAACTCAAATCACCGGACAGTTGGAGGTTTGTCTGGTGGCAGACATGTCCCTCTTTCTTCAACGTCGCTTACCACACGTTGGCAGAGGAGTGGTGGTGGAGAGGCGGTCGACAGCAACAGAGGGACGACGGCCAGCAACTGGGGTGGACGGCCAGCAACTGGGTGCGGGTGGAATATTTTAAAAGAAGAGTATTAATGTCTTAATAGTGGCTATTAATTAGAATTTGATAACATTTTATTTTAACTAGCAAAACTTACTAGTGAGTTGCACGGGGATGAATTTTAAATGATTAATTGCTTAAAAAGTCTTCACCTTTACTTCAATTGCAAATTAGTCTAAACCTTTAAAATTTGGCAAATAAGTATATCACCTTTGCAAGGGATTGCAAATCAAGCCATGGGTCAGATTTTGACCAAATTTGACAGCCCAATTCCAACGTGGAAAATAAAATTTAAAAAAAAATCCCGCAAACCCTTTTATCTCCAAATTTCCATTGACTGCTCGCTCAATCAATTCCATAGAAAAATAAAATAAAATAAAGTCAATTCACATGAGAATTATCAAATCTCAATTGAGGTTAAAGGAATCAGTTGCCACCTCTGTTTATCCAAGAAATTGAAAATCATTTCACTCAAAATTAAGAACTCCTCCATTTTATCCAGGGAACGATGGCGTAGAATTTTTTTAGAAATCTTTCGCCGCTTCACATCGCGCCGCTGTCCAGTACTGTCGAAATTTGAGACGTCACCAACCACCGATTACTGTGTTGTATCTCTATTCAAGAAATTGAAAACCCTTACTCCCAAAATTGAGATCCAATCGAAAAAGTTTCTCCGTCCAATGAAGGTCAAGGCCTCTTCCAGTCGAGAAGACTCATCGGTCACCACATGAAGGAGTTCAGCGCCGTCAACTGCCACTATCGTGGGCAGCCGGCCCGCGTTGCCTCAGTCCAGTCTCGAAAGCCGAGACGTCCAGAGCCCATCGCGCTACCACCTACGTGCGCCGTCGATGCCGCTTCAGATTTGCCAGATTGAATCCACCCATCTCCATCGCGCGCTGTTGCAGCGTCCCACTATGTTCTCTATTGCAAGTGTTGATGAATTATATCAGTGTAGAAATTTTAAGGAAAGTGTTGATGAATATTGAAGTGAAATTAGTAGTGAGATGAGAAATTGGAGAGATATATGATAAATTGAAGAAAATATGAGAAATTGAAGAGATATCGAAATGGGATTGTTTGGGCGGAAAAAAAATACTTGATTTGCTGCTTTTATATATATATATATAATATTTAAATGCAAAATCTTATCAATTCGTTAATAGTGTTAACTAAATATCTTAAATCAAACATACATCAAATTCAAAATAATGATAATATTTATATCTTTTGCGCATTATTGAATAGTTGGATATCGAAGAATAATACTCCTTCGATAGCCATACGTTTTGTTGTTAAAAATGTACTCCACTATTGCTTGATTTGATCATTTGTGGATCATTGTATATTTTTCTTATTATACAAAAGGTGGTGGATACAAAAGGTGGTTCACCTACGCGCCCCCACACGCCGGCCCGACAACATGTGGAGGAGGTTTTTTATTATATTTTTTATAATTTTTTTGTTATATCGAATATTAAGTGTATAATGGTGTATTAAATATTAAAAATATATACTCCCTCCATCTCACGTTAAGGTTTATATTTTCCATTTTGATTTGTCATAAGTTAAGGTTTACATTTTATTTTTTGTCATGTTGGGTCCACACAAAACAATTAATTATTCCATGTAGGGTCAAAAAACAAATGTCAACGTTAATGCGAGATGGAGGAGTATATATATATATGAGTACAGATTCCCGCGTAATATGCCGATGAATTATTATAATCAATTAAAAAATATTATTAAAGGTGATATTTAATTTATAGATATACATAATTTAAAGATATACATGAATAATAATAATAATATGGCGCCGAGCAAGAAATGTCTCTTCTTTCGTTTCGGGTTATTCACTGATCTGAAACTTAGCACTTCTTTTCTTATTGATTCCAAGGGCGGCGGCATTCTTGAATGAAGTCTATCCGAATGGAATTATATACATAATACGTATTTAAATACAAAATCTTATCAATTCGTTAATAGTGTTAACTAAGTATCTTAAATCAAACATATATCAAATTCAAAATAATGATAATATTTATATCTTTTGTGCATTATTGAATAGTTGGATATCGAAGAATAATACTCCTTCCATAGCCATACGTTTTGTTGTTTAAAATGTAATGTTTTACAGTATTGCTTGATTTGATCATTTGTGGATCATTGTATATTTTTCTTATTATACAAAAGGTGGTTCATCCACGCGCCCCCACACACCGGCCCTACAGCATGTAGAGGAGATTTTTTATTATATTTTTTATAATTTTTTGTTATATCGAATATTAAGTGTATAATGGTGTATTAAATATTAAAATATGTACTCCCTCAGTCCCACGTTAAGGCTTACATTTTCCATTTTGGGTTGTACTAAGTTAAGATTTACATTTCATTTTTTATCATGTTGGGCCTACACAAAACGATTAATTATTCCATGTATGGTCAAAAAGCAAACGTCAACGTGAATGCGAGACGGAGGGAGTATATATATATATATATATATATATATATATATATATATATATATATATATATATATATATATATATACGAGTATAGATTCCCGCGTAATACGCGAATTAATTATTATAATCAATCAAAAAATATAATTAAAGGTGGTATTTAATTTATATATATACATGATTAAAGATATACATGAATAATAATAATAATATACGACAATTAACCACGTGGCGATACCTCATACTTTTAAAAAGTTATTTATAGCAACGTATTCGTAATTAGTATATATAGGATAAGATATATATTGATATTTTAGATTGGCTAATTATATTGTGCACCCGGGTGCACCATAAGATATGGTGCACCCACTTTAAAAAACGTATACAAATCATAATATATTAAAAGTGACTTAACAAGTGTTAATATTTTTTCCAACTTTGCCCTCATCTATTTTTCTTTACTACATTTTTACCATTATTATTAATTTATATCCTATTAATTGTTAAGATATTCATTTGAGTTTCTACATGCATGAATCCATTAATTTTTTTTTGTTTACCATAGCTATTCATCTTCTTAATTATTACTCCCTCCGTCTGCCTCTAACGTCCACATTTGCTTTTTACGCGTATATTAAGGAGTATTAATATTTTATGTATAGTTGGTAGTTGTATTAGTGGTGTGTATGTGTCCCATATATTTATGAGACAGCACTTTTATTGCCCTATTTCAACCATGCAACATCAAATTTGCCCTAACTTTTTAAAAACATCTAATTTGCCCAGTTTTTAGTGTATATACCTGATCTACCCCCCTGACACATGTCAGTTCTTTTTCTTTTTTTTTTTGAATCTCCGAATAGTGCGTAGTAGTTACTTTTTTAACGCTTTTACTGGCGTTGAAATTGGGGACAGAATCTTTGACCCCTTTATCTCAAAATATAAATTTGGTGTGTACCCTCTCTCTCTCTCCATGCTTTTTCTTTTTTCTCTCTCTCTGTGCACTGTTGTTCTTTTTTGTTCTCGATTTTTCTCGCGAACACCGCTCTCCGTCCGGCCGTATATTCATCCAATCCCTCATCATCTCCACGTCGAAAAGTTGCAGCAGTGAATATGGATAATCAGGTACGTTAGTATATCAACTTTGGGGGTTTAGGGTTTTAGGGATTCGGCGGAATTTCGTTTTAATTTAGAGTTAATAGCTTTTTATTTTGCATAGTCATTTGCATACCCTCTGTGATGATGTAGTGTAAATTTATTTTTTGAGTATAATTGAGTTTATACTGCTGGTCCGCCGAGGAAGTAGTTTGTAAATATAGATCTGTTTGTAAATATAGTGTAATTGTGTATGTGTAAGATGTATTGTAATTGAGTATAATGTGCTTGTCCCCCGAGGGAGTAGTTTGAATTTAGAATTGTAGCAGTAGGAATTTGTCGTGTTCGCCAAAAATTCTAGTCTAATTTTACATGTACGCCGAAATTTCTTGTGTAATTGAGCTTGTCCGCTGATAATTCTAGTTTAATTAAACTTGTCCGCCGATATTTCTAGCCTAACAGAACATGTCCGCCGATATTTCTATTGTAATTGAGCTTGTCCACCAATATGTGTAGTATAATTGAGCATGTCCGCCAAACTTTTGACCATAACTGAGCATGTCCGCCAAATATTTGGCCATAATTGAGCATGTCCTCCGAGTACTTGTACCTAATTGAGCATGTCCGCCGAGTATTTGGACGTAAGTAATCAATCCGGCCTATATTTTAATGTAATGGAGGGTGTCCGCCGAATTTCTTTGCATTATTGAGCATATTAAGACTTGTTTTGTATATAAAATAGCTTGTCCGCTGATTAATATGTGTTTAATTTGCATCCCGCTGATACTTTAAGTTTTTAATAGCCTGTCCGCCGAATTTGTTAGCATTATTGAGCATATTTTGCCCTTTTTGTGCATATAAAAGCTTGTCCACCATTACTTAATTGAGTCTGTCCGCCGATGAATACGTGTTTAATTTGCACCCCGCTGATACTTTAAGCTTTTAATAGCCTGTCCGCCGAATTTTTTTGCATTATTGAGCATATTTTCCCATTTTTTGTGCATACAATAGCCTGACTGCCGATTTTATAGCGTAATTGAGCCTGTCCGCCGATGAATATGTTTAATTTGCACCCCGCTGATACTTTAAGCTTTTAATAGACTGTCCGCCGAATTTCTTTATCATTATTGAACATATTTTGCCATTTTTTGTGCATACAATAGCTTGTCCGCCGATTTTATAGCTTAATTGAGCCTGTCCGCCGATGAATGTGTGTTTAATTTGCACCCCCGGTGATACTTTAAGCTTTTAATAGCCTGTCCGCCTAAAAAATTATTTCGTTACAAGATTTTATATCTAATCGAGTTGGCATGCAATGTAGTGGAGCTGGAAACGACGTGGTCTTCAATCACGAAAAGTTGGGATTAAAGGGTATTGTAGGCCTACGAAAGTCTTAAACTACATACGCGAGGTGCTTACAAATAGTGGCGAGCAAACAGTACGGATGTTCAGAAGATCGTGTTTCGGTCATTTTTGGAAGTTGGATTCTGATTATGGGTCTCCTAAAGCGTTATTTCAGTTGATGGCTCAGGAGGTTTTAATCCCTGGTTCACATATGTACATCTGGTACTTCAGGGTGTCTGATACAATTCTTAGCTTCACACCACTGGAGTTTATGCGCGTTATGGGATTGGGGTTTGAGGATGGTAGGGATATTGATCCTAATGATTCATTTGAGCCACCACCAGACAGTTTATTTGCTAGCTTTCGTATAAAGAGGGTCCTAGTTGATGAGCTTATGAAAAGATTCAATGCAAAAAAATATAAGGGCCATAACGCGGTGAAAACGACCAACATTCTCCTTCTGTACTACTTTTTGCTAGGCCGGGATATGTCCAAAGTGTACATAGAACCATGGGTATGGTTTTTAGCTGAAAATGCTCACCAGTAGAACTCTTTCCCTTGGGGGAAGTACACATACCTAACCCTACTGCACCATATGGACTCTATGAAGACTACGGTGGAAGAGTTAGGCAAACAGCAGCGCATCAATTTTTATGGATGCTCATTTTCCCTAGCAGTAAGTGATAACGAGTTTATGTGAAACTGTTATATTCTTATATTAATTGTATTTAAAAATTAATATGTTGAATTCATATCATTTTGATGTTTGGTCACAGGTTTGGGCCTCCGAGCGTATCGAAGGTTTTGCAGCACACTTGACCGATGGAATGCCCGATCCTGACATTAGACCTCTGTGTATTCGATGGAAATATACCACTGCCAAAAAAGTTGACGATACTCAATTTTTTAGACAGGTATGTCATTTTGTTTTTTGTATGAATTTAAGTTTTTGAGTATCTACATTGGATGCATTTGGAAACTATGTTGGTCACCTGAGTATATGTATTTATTTTATATTATTTTACTTTCAGGACCCGAGAGTTGTTGATTTACCTGCCATCCTCCCTGAGGAGTCCCACATACCATATTTTAGAGGAATAAATTCTGATTGGAGTTCTGGTTTTCAGATTCAGTTTAGGTCTTTCAGGAATCCAAAACCAAAAGGAAAGGGTAGGGATAAGAAACAGGTCATGCCCTCTAGTTCCGATTCCGAAGATAAAGCTAGTAGTCAAGGTGCCATTCCTGTTGAAGTGAACATTTATTCCAATTATGCTGGTGGCGAGCAATACTATGGAAGGATAAATGTTGAGGTTGATGATGATACAACAACAGGGGGGCAACACAGAACTGCAGAGGACTTACTATGTGATTTTCATGCTGTCGGAGGAGACGACGATGATGATGAGTTTATAGATGATGACACCTCTTACACACCATTTGTTGATTCACCCCCGCAGCAATCTCAGTCTGGTACAGCGTTCCCCACGCACATGCCTCCTACCCATGGCCCCCATACTATCGTAGTTCCACACCCGCTGATGGCTATTCCGGAGCATTCATATCCTCCTGTCTTTAGAAAACCATATTTTTCTTCTGCTGGATTTCAACCACCATCTCACTCTCTCCTTATGGTGGATATCAGGGACTATATCAGTTTCCCTTTGGGGGATTTCAGGGCCCACATCAATCTCATCGTTATGATAGAAGTGAAGGATCACAGCAGGGTCATTATAGGGGATTTGAAGGATCTGTGTATAGTCAATGAGGTCTAGGATATCACGGAACACAGGGTAGCCCTCCATCTACACAGGATGATTACCATCCTCAATCCAGATCAAGTCAACAGTGGGATCACTCCGTTCCTCATCAGCAGAAATAAGACAGTGGGGGTCTGTCTCAAGAACAGTACGATCGAATTATGAGAAGAATGGATGATCATGACCAAAATTTTTTTGAACATGACGCCCTTCTCACTCAGCTGCTGGATCGAGATGACAAATGGGAGAAGATGTATGACACACAGGATACATAGATAGCTAATATTTGTAGGTACCAAGAGGAGGGACGCGGTGAAATTAAAAGGGCTGCTGATTGGTTGGTTGGAGCACAGACCCAGATGCAGCGTAGCCATGAGAGGAATATTCTTGGTTCGATATACAAGTTGTTTAAGGAGGGATTCAAGGGTCCACCACCTGAGCCATCTACGTACGAAGCGCCAAGTGTTCCATCTACATAGGAGGAACAACAGAGTGCTCGACATTTCACTTTGTTGTGTCCCAGCTCTCCGCATCTGCTGCAACATTGACATCCCCGAGTACCCCTCGAAGTCTCTGATGCAGAATGCATATGGGTGGTACGAGGTCTGCCTGCTTGTCGATGTGCTGGTGGCTCATTCACATGGACACTACTCATAAGCTCTGGCGTTGACCAATCGGATGGATCGGACACAGGCATAACAACATCTTGCCATAATGAAAGGATAATTGTTCGATGATATCACAGTATAACAAATGCACTAGTAGCAAGTTTGCAATGGCTGTTTCACGCACACATTGAGACTGGAGTATTATGAAATAGATAATTATAATATTACTGGCACTACAAAATATGAAACCTTATATTATAAGCATAATAGCATTTTAACTTACGCTATCGCTTTCAATGCGTGAATGCATGGGTATTGATGGTACTGGAATCTGCCACATGAGCAAGTACACTCCCTTAAATCAACAGTGAAGTTTCTTGTGGTGAAAGTGACCTGGAATGTTGTCGTTGTAAGATTTTTCACTTTAAGTTTCCATGCCTCACCATTCAACGCTGCCAGCTCTCTGTGCACTCGTGTGCAAAGTATTTCCCAACTATTCTCTGTACTCGTTCTTCTATCATAAAACCATCATTGAATGAGAGCACGTACAACCTCTAACAAACTACAAATGGGTAGTATCCTGGCCCATTGGATGGTCTTGTTAAAGGTCTCAGCTGCGTTCGATGATGTGAACTCGTAAGGAGTGACCGGGCAGTGAAACCTCGACCATTTATTGTAGCCCCACCCCTCCAGCAAAGCCATCAATCGAGCATTATTACGGTTGCGCAGCTTTCCTTCCCATCTGTAAAGTACGCTAATGTGATAAATCAAATAAAAACTGCATACTAATACTAAAAAGTGCCCGTAACTCTTGAATTCACGCTTCGTGTATGCCTCCACAGCCATATTGAACTGATGCAACACATCCTTTCCAAATCATTTGAGCTTTTTCTTCAGATGAAAAGAACATAAACCATGGTGTGCCTCAGGGTACACAGTATGTATAGCGTGGGAGATACTTTTATGCGCGTCGAAAACAATAACTAGCCCATTAGGAGCGTAGAATTCCTTCAACCTTTGAAGAAACCAGCACCATGACTCATTATTTTCAGTGTCACATACACCAATGGCTAGGGAAAAAATATTGTGGTTGCCATCCTGAGTGACTGCAACAAACACGATCCCACGGTACTTCCCTCTCATGTGTGTACCATCAATGACAATCACGGGACGACCCGCTCTGGCAAAACCCCGTATGGAAGCACCAAGTGTCTAGTAAACTGATAGGGGTTTTCTCAACACACAAATTAATCCTCAAGTATAAGGATATCAATTGTAGTCGCGAAGATGACCAAGTTACAATATCGAACCCACGGGATGGTGAAATATCAATTTTGTTATATTCTAGTATACTTTAGACTATGTTTGGTAATTGTAAAGGTTTAAGGAATAATAACTTCTAATCGAAATAGCAAAAAGAAATAGTAAGAGTAGAGAAAAGTGAGTTGTGATCAAGAAGAATAGTAGGTAGTTTGTCGGGTCATCCAGTTTCACTACCAAGGCGGTTCTAGCCCATGATTGATCTAGGAACAATCATGGTTAGATTGATCATTCTTACTTGAACCTTCAGCGAACTTCTGTCACGGCCCTCCGGATGGATCACCACCTCTACTCTTGTCTCTCTTATGATTGATGATCAAAAGCTCTCTTCATTCTCTGTATGAGCCTCCTTTTATACTTGTAATCACGTCTCTAGGGCTTGGAATGGGCTTTTTAAGTGATCTCACGTGTTTTGGCCTCGAAAATCTGGATAAGGTAAGTTCTCGTACGTAGGTTCGACCTCGTCAAACAGGTCGAACAACTGGCCACAGGTCGAACAACAGGTCGAACCCCGCTACTAGAAGAATTCTGCACTGGTTCGACCTCTTGAACAGGTCGAACAACTTAGGCCTTGGTCGAACCCCAGGTCGAACCTCATCACTGGACAATTCCCGCTCCCGATTTGACCAACTGGCAAGTCGAACTCAAACGTCGTGGTCGAATCCTCTTTTCTGCGAACTGTTCGACCATGGTTCGACCTGATGGACAGGTCGAACCACTTGAGTCGTGGTCGAATCCTCTTCTGTAAGCTCAGCAATGCTGGTTCGACCTGCTGGAGAGGTCGAACCCTCCTCCAACCAGGTCGAACCCTCCTAATTCTTGGACAGTTCGCATGGCTTCGACTCCGTCTCTTCGATTCTTGGCACTTTCACTCTGTTTTTGCTAAGAAACCACTCAAATAGCTCCACTAACACCTGATTCATGCTAATTCACAATATATATAGGTTTTCCACCTATTTCCACATCAAAACTCTCCAAAACTAGCACAAAACATAGCGTCAAACTTGTGAATTTACACACTCATCAAACCCCCAAACTTGCATGTTGCTCGTCCCGAGGCAACCAATTTAAACCACAAGAGTCGTGTATAATTCAACAAGATCAAGTACAACACATATTACACATGCCACTTCATTGAATCAAACAAGAATTACTTGCATCATATATTTCACTCATGTAAAATCAATCCAACCACACACCATTCGGAGTACTAAGTAATCTTGCTGACAAGATAAATCTTTACTCTCTTTCGCTCACGTGCGTGAGGCACTATAGGCTAGTATAAACACTCATATCAATTCATATTCACGCGTAACCATAAGCTTGGCAAATGTCTCAAAAAGCAACTCACATCCAATTAATACTAGGATCACAAAGGACTTGTTTCTAGGTTGTAATGTTGGCTCTTTAGAAAGGGTAGGAAAATTTGGACATAGTGACTTAAGACACTAGTAGAGAGTTACCTTGGAGGTTCTTGATTTATCATTCGGCTTCATATTCTCCTCCAATTCTTCTCTTGCACTTGCAATTTTTGATTTTCCTTCTCTTCCTTGTATCAACATCATTCTTCTTTTGATCGCTCGGGTACCATTCGTAGGCACTACCCTTCTCGAACATCGTTCGGCTGCTTCTTAAAACTTCAAACCCCATGTATAAGCAATTCGGGGTACCAGTTTCAGGCACTACCCCTAACAGGATTTAACCATGTACTTTTCTTACTAAACCTCATTCCATCTTCCTTTTCTTCTCGCACACTTATTCACCTTACTCTCTCTACCAATGAATAGGGTATTTTCAGAGCTCAAATAAGGTAAGTAAGGCTCTTTTACTTGGCTTGCCAAAGAAAAAGCTTTTAAAAGGCTCAAACAGGGCTACCAAAGGTTTATAAAATCATTAGGAAAGGTAAAATTTGGCTAACTGACTCAATTAATCAAAAATGGCCTAAGATCATGCCCTAGTATTTCATCAATTGTAAGTCTCACACAAGACTCCAAGCCAAGTTCTAGAATACGTTCATACGAATGATTCTCTCAAAAATAAACTATCATGATCAATAATGATAGAGGCTCAAATCCTCACATAGGTATCAATTCCTAATACTCCTCATAGCACATAATCAAAATCAATCCCTCATGAATTCCATATACTTAACAAATTATTCATGCTCTTTCCAATGAAAATAAACACGTAAACACATGAATGCACAGAATCAACAACCCATATACAAATCAATGATACAAGATCAACTATATCAAGTACATGCCACTCACACATGAATCACACCCCAATCTGTAAGAATAAAAAGAAGAATGGGAGATAAGATAAATCGGAGAAGCCAAAAGAAAACCTGAAACAACTCCCTATGAGCATCATCATCCTCATCATCATCTTTGTCATCCTCATCCATCCTATTCTCCACAGCTTGGCACAGACTGGTAATGTGCCTATCCATCATATCCACTCGACTACTCACTCTACCAACACGCTCATCCAAGGCAGAGTACCTCTCGTTCAGCGTGGCGTAGTTGGTGTTAGCGAGCGCGAGCTGTTTGTTCATCTCCTGCTGTGCAGCTACTACTGCGACCAGCTGCTCATGAATCAAGCGAAGCTGCTCCCGGGTACCTGGAACTGCTCGCCGCTGCTGCGGTACCGGAGCATGCTGAGGCGCATCATGCTGCTCTTCTTCCGAAATCTCCATCTCCGGCTGCTCATCTACCTGATCCTCCTCTTCAGGCTGCTGTGGCTGAGGTGGACGGAACTTTCCTTGATCAATGATCTGCTGTAACTCAACCATCCTCCCCTCAGCACACATCTGCGCTACCGCTCTCCAATCACCACCCGACTTCACTGCCACGGATAAGGCGGTATGTCCGAGAGAATTCATCAACTTATTCCTTGCTTCCCGAATAGTTGTCAAGTTGCTCACGTCGAAGGGGAACATAAATTCGAAAGGCTTGAGACCCCTCGTGAAGAACCAATCTCCATCTCTAAAATAGGCAAATCCTCCCTTCACGCACGTGCTCATCATCAAATCGGGTTCTCCTTCTACTGGTGTAATGCCGGTGAGATCCAAGTTGTAATGCTCAGCCACGATCGTCAGTAACCCTCCAATATTCACCTTTTGAAATCCAATGGTCTTGAATCGATGCAGCTGTGCAATAAAATACTCTCCAACATTGAACTTTACTCCGTTTAGCATACACCACAGGGCGTAAAGCTCTCCTCTAGGTACAACACTCCCCTCCGAGCGGGCGAATAACGTGTTGCTCAGGACGCGGTCCATTACCTCAAGACTGGGTTATTTATTGTGGAAGCACGAGCCTGTCTGATTTTATAATCTCGAATCTCCCCGGTGATCTCCCTCCAAAACCGATTTGCACCGAATGCAGCATTTTCTAATCGAGGGATCTCCAAAGGCGTCTCAAACAACTCATTGAAATCCTCAGATGTCCATCTCCTACTCACTCCGCCAAGCTGAAACGTACACTGATATGGGTACCCAAGCGGGTCCTTCTCCATCTCAAATGAGCAAACTACTTCCGCTGTAACATGGAAGTACGTCGGCCTCTTCAACTCCATGAATCTTCGGATCCCTACTTGATCAAACATCCAGAATATGTCATCCCCTATTCTCATTATCCTCATCGCTTCATCATCTTGGTATCGAGTGCGAGCTATCTTGTCTGAAACTTCTTCCCACTTCTCTTTGATCTCATCCCAATCTTGCATATGAATCTTGAAATTTTCGGGTAAACGATCTTGCAGCCTCAGTTTCCTTGTCACTTTGTCCAAATTCGAAGGCTTGTCATGCCTCTTCTTCGATCTTTCCTCCTCTGCCTTTCCTTTACCTTTACTTGATCCTTGTCCCTTTCCTTTTGACTTGCCCATGGTGAACAACCGATCAACAACACACAACAACCAAAAATCGCGATTTCAGCCCTAACTCGCGACGAAACACGCCCAAATCCGCGACTAAATCGAAAATTCAAGGTGTAGTGTTGTGTAATCGGTGTACAATCAAGTGTAATTGAAGAATTTGTGCAAGGGTGTAAAGGTTCGAAGAGGGTTCGAGGTTTGGTGTTTCGAAAAAGTGATCGAACCCTCCGAAAAATCGAACTTAAATTGCATACCTGGCTTGGTTCGACCTCAGGTTCGTCCTCCTGAACAGGTCGAACAATGGATGACGAGGTCGAACCTACCTTCTGGACAAATGCTCTTCTTGGTTCGACCTAGGTTCGACTTGCTGATCAGGTCAAACAATCCGTGAATTGGTCGAACCCATTTTCTGGAAAACAGAGTGCTTTGAACTGACTGGTTCGACCTCAGGTTCGACCTCCTGATCATGTCGAACAAATATGGCTTAGGTCGAACCATCTCTCTGGACAACTTTCGACTCCGGTTCGACTTCCTCTACTTTTGTTCGACCTCCGGCACTGGTCGAACCACTCCTGGTGTTGGTCGAACCATCCTTCTGACCTTCAAAACTGAGTGTTCTTCATTCACTACACACTTCAAGCTTCAACACAACTCATTAGGTACAATCTAGAGCATAACTTCAGAAATTATTCCACAAAACATCATTTATGAGTAACTCCGTAAAAGAAAACACAACCAAAAACCACTGAACATTAGGCAAGTTGTAAAAAATCGTCATATCAAAATCGATTAAAATTTTAATATGGCCGCAAAAACCAACTCCCCTAACAAACAATACAAAGAAAAGAATATATTCTTAGTGCTTCAATGAGGTAATAACATCACACCCCCCCAAACTTAGTAAAAACGTAAGTCGAAAATAAGTTTGAAAAGAGATGTAATTGCCGATTAGCAAGCACCTTAAATATAAAAATTTCTTACTCACACAAAAAAAATAAAGCAATAAAATGGAAGAGTAAGCCCTCAATAAGCGCTCATATTTAACGTCGGAGAGTCACGATGGTACCAAATCAGATCAAGGTATCATCAAAAATGACACACGCATCATCCGGCGACTTATAATGCTTCAACCGATGCCCATTCGCCGCGATAACATCTCCATCTTTGTCAATAAGCTCAAAACTCCCCCCTCCTAAGGCACGATGAATCATGAACGGACCCGTCCACTTAGACTTCAACTTGCCTGCAAAAAGCTTCAATCGAGAGTTAAAAAGTAGTACCTCATCTCCTTGCTTGAACTCCTTGTATGAGATCTTAGAATCATGCCACCTCTTCATTCTTTCCTTATAAATCTCTGAATTCTTGTAAGCACGACTCCTAAACTCATCCAATTGATTCATGTGAGTTATCCTCAACTCCTTCACATCCTTGAGGGTCAAGTTCAAGCGTCGCAAAGCCCAAAACGCTTTGTGTTGAATCTCTACAGGTAAGTGGCACGGCTTCCCATAGACAATTTGATACGGTGACATATCTAACACCGTCTTGTAAGCGGTTCGGAATCCCCATAACACATCATCGAGCTTCATAGCCCAATCCTTTCTATTAGTTCCTACCACTTTTTCCAGAATCTGTTTGACTTGACGATTGGAGACCTCTGCTTGCCCATTCGCTTGCGGATGATAGGGTGTAGTAACCCTATGCCTAACACCATAATCCTTAAGCACCTTCTCAAGAAATTTATTGACGAAGTGGGAACCTCCATCACTAACTAATGCTCTAGGAACTCCATAACGGGCAAAAATATGCTTCTTCAAGAAAGATAAAACAATTTTTGAGTCATTTACACGAGTAGGAATCGCTTCCACCCACTTTGAAACATAATCCACAGCAAGAAGAATGTAGAGAAACCCATTCGACGGGGGAAAAGGCCCCATAAAATCGATCCCCCATACATCAAATATCTCCACAACTATGCTAGGCTGCAGTGGCATCTCATCTCTCCTACCTATATTTCCCATGCGCTGACATCTATCGCAAGATGCCACATAGCTCTCACTATCTCTAAACAATGTAGGCCAATAAAGAGCGGATTGAAGTACCTTAGCTGCAGTCTTTTGCGCTCCGAAATGCCCCCCATTTGGTTGTGCATGGCAGAACTCAAGCACACTCTCCATTTCCATCTCGGGTACACATCTTCGGACAATAGAATCTGTACATATCTTGTAAACAAACGGATCATACCATATAAATGTCTCAACTTCCCTCTTAAATTTTGCAAGTTGATATCGGTTGAGATCCCTTGGAATTTCTCCAATGACAATGTAATTAACATAATCCGCGTACCATGGATCCATACCTTGCGCTGCGACCACACATGCTCGCTCAGTCCCTTCAACAGCCACAGCCATGATCTTCTCATCAGGGAACATCTCTTCAATATACTCAAAAGAATTATCACAATGCTCCCTAGTCTCCAACCTTGACAAGTGATCTGCCAACACATTTTCTGTTCCTTTCTTATCCCGAATCTCCATGTCAAACTCCTGAAGTAGTAGAATCCACCTTATAATTCTAGGCTTTGTCTCCTTCTTCTCCATCAAATATCGAATCGCTGAATGATCCGTATACACAATCGTCTTCATGCCAACCAAGTACTGACGAAACTTATCGAATGCAAACACAACAGCCAAAAACTCATTTTCAGTCACCGTGTAATTCTTCCGTGCCGCATCGAAAGTCTTACACGCGTAGTAAATGGCGCAGAACTTCTTCTCCCTTAGCTGCCCGAGCACCACACCCAGTGCTACATCACTTGCATCACACATAAGTATAAACGGTTGAGTCCAATCCGGTGTGATCAAGATGGGGGCAGTAATTAGCGCCTCCTTCAAAACTTGAAAAGTTGTTAGACACTCATCATTAAACACAAAAGGAATATCCTTTTCAAGTAAATGAGATAAGGGCTTGGAGTATTTTGAGAAGTCTTTTATGAATCTCCTGTAAAAACCGGCGTGTCCAAGGAAGGACCGCACTCCTCTTTCATTAGTCGGTGGTGGAAGCTTCTCAATTGCTACCACTTTAGCACGATCTACTTGCAATCCCTTGACGGAAACATGATGCCCAAGAACAATCCCATCCTTCACCATGAAGTGACACTTCTCCCAATTCAAGACAAGATTAGTTTCTTGACACCTCTTTAAAACAATAGCAAGGTTAGACAAACAAATATCAAAAGAAGAACCAAAAACTGAAAAATCGTCCATGAATACTTCCATGATCTTTTCTATCAAACCATCAAAAATCGCCATCATGCATCTCTGAAAAGTAGCAGGCGCATTACACAATCCAAACGGCATCTTCCTAAAAGCAAAGGTCCCGTAGGGGCAAGTAAAAGTGGTATTTTCTTGATCCTCGGGAGCAATCATGATTTGGTTGTACCCCGAGTATCCATCCAAGAAACAATAAAACTCATACCCTGCAAGACGATCTAACATTTGATCCATAAAAGGAAGAGGAAAATGGTCCTTACACGTGTTCTCATTTAATTTCCTGTAATCCACACATGTACGCCATCCCGTAGGAATCCTCGTGGCTATAGCTTCTCCATCCTCAGCTTTCACTACAGTCATGCCCCCCTTTTTAGCAACTATATGCAATGGACTCACATGGGGGCTATCACTAATAGGATATATAATTCCGGCATCCAACCACGTAAGGATTTGCTTTCTTATCACCTCTTGAATTGCGGGATTCACCCTACGCTGATTTTGAACACTCGCCTGGGCTTCATCCAACAACCTAATCCGATGCATACAATACGAAGGACTAATACCTTTCAAATCATCAAGTGACCACCCTATTACAGACTTGTACTTCTCTAATAACTCCTCAAGTTGATCATCATTAAGGGAAGAAGATACAATTACCGGATATTTTTCATTATCACTAAGAAAAGCATACTTCAAGTATTCCGGCAATGGTTTCAACTCCTCTTTCCTTTCTTCTACTGGAGCGCTTTCGTTATCCAAAGACAAGTACCTCCTAGTCCATTTGACTTCTTCCACCTTAGTTCTTTCCAATTCAAACCTGTCATCACCCAAAGCAAGTAAGTTTTCAAGAAATTCAATACATACCTCGTTAGAAAGTCCGTCAAGCTCCGTAGTGGGATAAGTAAGAGACTCCATCAAACATGTCTCAAGAGGATCCTTTGACAAGATCAGAGACATATCCTCCATCACAATCTCCTCCACCACGTCAATACTATAACACTGGACTCCATTGGCATCTTCATTGCTTTGTCCAAGTTGAAAAGTACTTCTTCTTTGTCCATTCGCAGCTTAAGTTCTCCCTTCCGAACATCTATCATAGCTCCAGCCGTAGCAAGGAATGGCCTCCCCAAGATTAAAGGAACATTATCCTTGTTATCATCCATTTCTAGTACAAGGAAATCCACAGGAAAGACTAGCTTCTCCACCTTTACAAGAACATCTTCAACAATACCTTTCGGAAACGTCATTGATCTATCTGCCAATTGGAGAGCCACAGTTGTAGGGGTCAACTCCCCCAAATCAAGCTTCTGAAATATGGACAACGGCATCAAATTGATGCTTGCCCCTAGATCGCACAAAGCTCGCTGTGCTGGCCCTTTTCCGATCTCACATAGAATCGTAAAGCTCCCCGGATCTTTCATCTTTGGTGGCAACTTCTTTTGAATAATTGAGCTACAATTCTCAGATAAGTTTACCGTTTCAACTCCGGTTAAGCTTCGCTTCTTCATCAATATATCTTTAAGGAATCGAGAATAATATGGCATCTCCATGATTGCCTCCGAAAAAGGGATGTTCAAGGCTATCTTGTTCATTATCTCTGAAAACTTCTTGAACTTCTCTTCCAATCCCTTCTTCACTAGCTTGTAGGGAAACGGTGGAGGTATCTTTGTTTTGGGAATCCCCCATTCATCACGATCAACCTTCTCCGCTTTCTCCTTTTTGGCTCTTAATCGCTTAGCTCTTTCCCATTTTTTCTCAGCTATTATGTCTGTACTTTGCTCATTCCGTACCACTGGAGTTGCATCGACATCAAAAGGAACATCAGGTGCATCAATAAAAACATCTTGGCGAGGTTCGACTAGGGTTCGACCAGTTTGTGAGGTCGAACCAGGTTTGTATTGGTCGAACCTCTCTCCTGGAAGACTGATCTCATTCTGCTCTCGAGGTTCGACTTGGGTTCGACCAACATTGGAGGTCGAACAATTGCCCCCGAGGTCGAACTGTTTCACTGTATAATTTGTATCCTCCGGTTCGACCTGGGTTCGACCTGATAGGTTGGTCGAACAATTACGATCGTGGTCGAACCGTTCCTGCGACAAAACAGAGTGCTCTTGCTGATGAGGTTCGACCATGGTTCGACCTGTTGGGCTGGTTGAATAATTACGATCGTGGTCGAACCGTTCCACTGTATAGTTTCTATCCTCCGGTTCGACCTGGGTTCGACCTGATAGGTTGGTCGAATAATTACGATCGTGGTCGAACCGTTCCTGCGACAAAATAGAATGCTCTTGCTGATGAGGTTCGACCATGGTTCGACCTGTATGCCAGGTTGAACCCTCTGAGTGTTGGTCGAACCGAGACTTAGAAAATTCCAACTTTGATTCCGGCCTCATTGGTCCCTCGTACTGTGTTCCCGACCTCAGTTTGATGGCATTACACGACTTCAGATTCTCTATACTCTGAGATGGAAACTTCTCTTTGCCTACAGATTGAGTCAATGTGTTCACATTCTCTGCAATTGTACCCATCAACAACGTGAGATCTTTCACTTGAGTGGACAAATCTCTGTGGTGATCATCAATCTTCTTCTCAAGTTTGGCCTCAAGGCGGTTCACTCTGTCATCATTCTTTACCATGTACCTATTCACAGTATCCTCAAAACCAGGCTTCCCTTCTTCCTTCTTTTCTCCCGGATCAACACCCATCGGAAGTTGCACTGCATTGTTCGTATTGCTCCATGAAAATTCGGGCCTCCTTGGTTGCTGCTGATAACTACCAGAGGAACCACGATTGTTAAAGTTTCCTCGATAGTTCCCTTGGTAACTCCGGTTTCCTTGATTTGGGTACCTCGTTCCTTGAATACTTTGACCCATGGCATAATTTGCTTCCTCCAATTCTTCTTGGATGGTTCCATTATTCATCATCTCTTGCTGCATGATTGGCACTCGTTGAGATATCTCACTGATCTGCTTCTGTTGAGACTCAAGTAGCTTGTTGATATTGGACAAGCTCGAAACGATCTCATCCTCTCTCTTTGTTTTCACCATTGCTTGTTCAACCTGAGCTACCTTTCCAAGAACATACGTACCTCTAACTCTATTAGTAGGCCAATCCCTCGAATTCATCGATATGTCTTCAAACAATTTCTCTGCCTCAACGGATGACTTTGTAAGCAATGCTCCATTAGAAAAAGCATCAAGTAGCACTCTTGATTCACAGTCCAATCCATTATAGAATATACTGATATATTGGGCTTTAGATAACCCATGTTGAGGACACTTCCTGAGCATGTCCTTGAATCTATCCCACGCTTCATGAAATTTCTCACCTCCATTGATAGCAAATTGGTTAATATCTTGCTTCATCTTAAACACCTTCGAAGGTGGCATATACCTTTCCAAGAACCTTAACTTCAATTGCTCCCACGTGGTGCACTCAGCTGCGTTAATAGTATCGTACCAATCCCTCGCCTTTTCAGTAAGCGAGAATTTGAACAAAAGGATCTTCCTAGCATCTTCATGTTCTCCTACGTCTTTTTGAGTACTTGCATAACCCAAGAACTTGTTCAGATGCTGCTGCGGATCCTCGAAAGACCCTCCTGAAAAGGAGTTTCTTTCAATCATGCTAATAAGAGAGGGATGAAGATCGAAAGCTGTGTTAGTTCCCCTTGCTCCTAAAAGCTCATAATTTCCAGCCCCATTATTTCTGAAAACCTCTCGGATGGCTAGATTATCCGGATTCGCTGCCATGTTGACTGTTTCTACTTCCAAATTAACTTCAATTGTAGCCTCAATCGTCTGCGAAATCTGCTCGTCAACCTTGGCTCCAAAATTCAGAGCTTCAGTTGGGTCAATTGTCTTTGCCTTGCTCTTATTCTTCTTCTTCTTTCTTGATGATGCTCCAATCTCAGGATTATACGGTTCAAGATTACCTTTCTTTGATCTTGTGAGCATACACCTAAAACGAATATGGAAGAAAACAACAAAACAAGGTAAATAGTCCTAATAAACTAGAAATAATACAAAAAAGATATTTTACGCCGTCCCCGGCAGTGGCGCCTAGAACTTGATAGGGGTTTTCTCAACACACAAATTAATCCTCAAGTATAAGGATATCAATTGTAGTCGCGAAGATGACCAAGTTACAATATCGAACCCACGGGATGGTGAAATATCAATTTCATTATATTCTAGTATACTTTAGACAATGTTTGGTAATTGTAAAGGTTTAAGGAATAATAACTTCTAATCGAATTAGCAAAAAGAAATAGTAAGAGTAGATAAAAATGAGTTGTGATCAAGAAGAATAGTAGGTAGTTCGTCGGGTCATCCAGTTTCACTAGCAATTCATATTTTCATGTGATGGTGTCCGACTCTGCCCTGTGGTTTGTGGACGCATCACTAGACCATGCAAGTTTACTCTATAGACTCAAGTAAATATGCGCTTGACACGTGTGAATAATCTCAGAGCAAGAGATATACTTCACCCCCCTTTCTAGGTACTATCATAATCAATTACTTCCACGTCTAGAATCTAACCCGATTTGATCTCCCTTTTTAGGTACTATAAAGTTATACTCTTCATCCTATTCATCAACCCGAATTTAATTCAATTCATGAATATTCATATAAGACGGTTCTAATAAGACTTCGGAATCCCTTCACTTAGAATTATAAAAATAAACCCTGCTCAGTAGTGAACGCACTCAATCAGTAACCATGTTATGTATTCAGACTCTACATAACGATCATTGATGCACAAAATGTCTATGAGTATGGATTAAATATGCAATCTTATATAAAACAAACCACAGGTAGTGTTGTACGGAGTTTTACACACGAAATATGAATTACATCATGAAACTTTCATAACCCTAGAACTACCAAGGCGGTTCTAGCCCATGATTGATCTAGGAACAATCATGGTTAGATTGATCATTCTTACTTGAACCTTCAGCGAACTTCTGTCACGGCCCTCCGGATGGATCACCACCTCTACTCTTGTCTCTCTTATGATTGATGATCAAAAGCTCTCTTCATTCTCTGTATGAGCCTCCTTTTATACTTGTAATCACGTCTCTAGGGCTTGAAATGGGCTTTCTAAGTGATCTCACGCGTTTTGGCCTCGAAAATCCGGATAAGGTAAGTTCTCGTACGTAGGTTCGACCTCGTCAAACAGGTCGAACAACTGGCCACAGGTCGAACAACAGGTCGAAATCCGCTACTGGAAGAATTCTGCACTGGTTCGACCTCTTGAACAGGTCGAACAACTTAGGCCTTGGTCGAACCCCAGGTCGAACCTCATCACTGGACAATTCCCGCTCCCGATTCGACCAACTGGCAAGTCGAACTCAAACGTCGTGGTCGAATCCTCTTTTCTGCGAACTGTTCGACCATGGTTCGACCTGATGGACAGGTCGAACCACTTGAGTCGTGGTCGAATCCTCTTCTGTAAGCTCAGCAATGCTGGTTCGACCTGCTGGAGAGGTCGAACCCTCCTCCAACCAGGTCGAACCCTCCTAATTCTTGGGCAGTTCGCATGGCTTCGACTCCGTCTCTTCGATTCTTGGCACTTTCACTCCGTTTTTGCTAAGAAACCACTCAAATAGCTCCACTAACACCTGATTCAAGCTAATTCACAATATATATAGGTTTTCCACCTATTTCCACATCAAAACTCTCCAAAACTAGCACAAAACATAGAGCCAAACTTGTGAATTTACACATTCATCATAGACATACCTGCATCGAAGTATTTAGTACACATATATACCCATAATTTATAAAGAGTGTGTATTTACTTACTTGAAATAATTGTCATCTGCAGTTGCCAATGCTGTGTACGTGCCTGGGTTTTGCAACTTAAGGTGATGCAAGTACGAAGGTAGGGAACTGAAGGAAGAACGATGGTCTCCGTACGTGTGTCCCACAATAATATTTTTTTATTTCAGGGCCAAATTATAAGAGATGTCGAAACTAAATTCTTTATGTATCTCATCTGCCATTCCAGCATGACACAATGCTGTGGTTTTATTGAACTGTCGAGCTGCATAGTATCTGCATTAGTGTCTGGATTCAAACGACATACATGTGGAGGTGAGAACTTGATTACCCTCCATACTCCACCTAGGCCACTGGAATGCATCTCAAACATACAACTCTACTCCAATCGGTACTTGCAGACGATGTTGAGCCTGTACCTGTAAGATTTCTTGACCCGTGTCTCAACTTGATTCTGCAAGTTGTACATACCTACTGCAAACTGGAAATCAGCTTTGTTATCGAAGGCACTTTTTTCATGTATCTCCACTGAAGTATCAATATTGTTGTTGTCTTCAACTTCAGCGTCCACATTATACTGTTCCAAGAACCCTACAAAAAAGGATTAGTTATTCTTCAATTGGTATTAGAATACAATAAGGTTCAGTACATTAACGGGTACTATATTGAACACATACCTGGAATGCTCCATGGACGGCTGCAAGAACTATCTGTACCTTGACTAGGACATACAGGTGTGGACATTTGCATGTGTGTCGTAACGGGGTCCAAGAAACTCATTCCTCCTTTGGCTCTGATGTAGGAACAGAACCTCTCGAACAGAGTAGTTTCAGGATCCTCATCTTCAACGTTGAGTTGATCACCATCACGCCCCTCATCTTGCGAAGCCTCAGCACCCTCAGAATCCTCATGCTGCGGACCTTCAAATGAATCATACCCATCGCCTTGCGATCCATCAGACCCATCATCGTGAGAACCAGCAGAACCATCAAACAGATCACCCTCTGAACCCTCATACGCATCACTTAAAGAACATTTATTTGAATTGTCCTCATCTTCATTTTCTTCAGAGAAGTACATGTCATCTCCGTTCTCCTTCTCTTTCTCAACCTGTTCTTCACCTTATGTTTTGTTATACAACTACCAATGTCCACAAGTGTGTGTATAACATATTTTCAATTATTCACATCGGCACGAACTACACTGTGCACATGCACAATAATAAAATCTAACTTCAAGTGATTTGAATTTAAAACTAAGCTCGTATATTGAACACGCACGTACTCTAAACCTTGCCACCAGCCGCCCCACCAGATATAAAAATTTCTTATTTCCAAGCCAAACCCTAAACCTTTCAACAATTGTTATATTCACACAGGATTAACCTTCATTAAAGTATTTTTATGATAGGTCTATTACATAAAAGTATAAACTTTTATGAATATGTACACACAAATTAAGCCTTAAAGTATCAGCAGACATGCTGAATTATCAGCGGACAAGATCAATTAAGCTCCCATAAATCGACGGACAGGTCTATTATACTAAAAAAAATTGACTTACATGCTGAATTATGCTCAAAGTTGATGGACATGCTCAATTACCCAAATATAATAGGAGGACATGATATAATATGCTTAAAAAATGGCAAAACATGCTCAATTATGCAATAAAAATCGGCGGACATGCTCCAAAATGGTGAAAATTCAGCGGACATGCTCCATTAGGGTCAAATAATCAGTTGACATGCCCAATTACACTAAGAATATCGGCGGACATACTCAATTAGGGCTAAATAATCGACGGATATGCTCAATTAGAGTGAAAAAATCGGCGGACATGCTCAATTAGGATTAAATAGTCGGCGGACAGGGTCAATTATCTTAAAAAATTAGCGGACAGGCTCAATTGGGGTCAAATAATCGGCGGACAGGGTCAATTAGGCCACAACATCGGCGGACATGCGCAAGTATGGTCAAATAATCGGCAAACATGCTCATTTATTGTCAAATAATCAGCGGACGTGTTCAATTATAGTCAAAGTTTTGGCGGACAGGCTTAATTGGGCTACAAATTTCGGCTGACACGTTCTCTTAGGCTAAAAAATCGGCGGACAGGTTCGATAAGGCTCATATAATGGGCGGACATGTTCGATAAGGCTCAAATAATGGGCGGACATGTATCATTGGCCATGGATAATTAGCGGACAAGTCTACAGTGGGTGTATGTAGTGGTATTCATGCATATTACATGCATACTTGACATTTTTCCTCGGTGTACATGCGTATTACATGCATACTTGACCATTTTCTTCAGTGGACGCGCATATTTAGGCAATTACATAGGAAGACATGGATATATACTCAGCGGACATGCATTTTTTAAACCCAAAAATCGTAAAAAAAAACCCTAAAACCGATAATATTATAACCCACAAATAATTCAGCAAGATTGAAAGAACGGTTAAACCACTAAATAAAATACAATGCAAACAGTGTTCATATCTTACCTTTGCCTCTAACTATGGATCTGTCGACAAAAACGGTGGGTAAATAGGGGAGCCGAATATCTTTTTATGCTCAAATAATTTTTGGAACAAGAGGAATGAAGTTTGAATCCACTGTCTCCAATTTTGTTGTTTGTTGGTAGTGTAGTTATTTGGTTGGTGGGGATAGGTGAGAGTTTTAATGAGACAAAAATTTACATAAATGAACTGTTTCTGAACAGTACCTTAATTCCTAAAATTCAGTCCATTAAATGAACTGTGTTTGAGTGACAGTGGTAGCTAATTAATGCATGTGTTTAATCACCTAATTAGTGCATGTGTTTAATTTAAATATACATATTATGTTCGCTTATTTTGATAACAGTTTAAGGAATTTTGAAATGAAATTTGGTTGTCCGTCGAGATTTTATATTTCAAGATTATTTTCTTGTCCGCCGACAGTTTTTATTTTCTTGTCCGCCGACAATAATTTATAGATTTCCCATTTATTTATTCCTTTTGTACTTAATGTGTCATAAAAGAATCACATATTATTCTGACACATGTATTGTGCCTGCAAGTGTGTCATCTCATTCCCAATACTAAAGGTGGGCCACTCCATGGGGGTATTCATGACATTGCATGTTTTTTAGGACAAATTAGATGTATTACAAAAGGTAGGGCAAATTAGATGTTGGTCAAACCATATAGGGCAAAAAGTGACATTTTCCTATATTTATTGTATTAGTAATGTGTATGGGTCCCATGTATTTAAAAAGGGAAATGTAGACCTTTGGTGCGGACGCAAAAAATGGCAAAATATTCACCTTGTGGGCGGACGGAGGGAGTAATTTAAATGCATACTTTTCATCTCATGAATTATTAATTTCGATGCTTGATCTCTAGGCTTTTCATCTTCAGGTCACGTCTTTTCTTATAAATAAACAATGGCTGATGCATATGATAAAAATGTACTTTGTTCTTATGATTGTAATATGATTCTTGTACTCTTGATTTCTATACCCTCTATCTTTTCCCAATTTTCGGATCTGAATATGAGATTCCATCGTTTAGGAATGCATGCAGGACTCGGAGCTGTTATTGATACTCGCTATTCAGTAATTGTACAAATAATTGATATTCAGGTTATTGTTTCAGCAAGAATATTTGAATATATATACAATACTCTCAATTAACTAACGTTATTACAATTTTAGGGGTTCTATTGGGCAATTAAACATGACAAGTTGCAAGTGGAGTTAACAACATTAAGACTGTATGTGAAGGTGATATTGATAATCCAATAGTTGTATGGGTGTTTATTTGTTGTCCAGTATCGAAGGCTTAATGTTAACATTTTTTAACAGGTTCGGAACATGATTGCTCTTGGTTTAGCATCTAGGTTCATTTCATCTTACACTATTCACATGATATTAGGTAATAAAGGATCTACTGATCAAAATAAATGGGCACTAATTTATTATTTTAATTATGTTTTGTTCTTATTATGTTATTGAATAATTTTTTTTAATTTAGTTAACACATTTTTATATTTTTTGTTGGGTCTTATATTTTGATCTATTTCATTAAACGTTATTATACAATACTTATTTTAACATATTTACTCACCTAAAGAGTTTTTTTGAGTCCCACCTAAAAAGTCTCATTTTATTTTTTTACATACATGAGACCCACTCATACCCACTAATACAATTAAAATATGGGGCTCACACTCCTACTAATACAACTATCCACTACATATTACATAATAATACTCCTTAATCCATGTGCAAAATGCAAAAAGAACACTTTACATGAGACGGAGAGAGTATATAAGTTGTTTAAATATATCATTACAAATTATGATATGATTGCGACGACGCACATCTATTAAAAAAAACTAGTATAAACAAAAACATATACAATTATAAACAAAAATATAACTACAATTTAATTGTTAGTTTTTTTAATGAAAAATTAAGTGTAAAAAAATATACAATTATTAAAAAATATGTATACACTATTGAATAAAATGTTATACACATATGAATGCTAATTTTTTTTATGAAAAATTTAGTGTGAAAAAAATATATAATTATTAAAAAAATATGTACACAAAATAAAAAAAAATTATACAGGTGATATCAACTCTTTTAGACTCCCTCCGTCCCATTACTATTGCTACTTTTACTGTAGATTATGTGAGAGCTTTTTGCAGTCAAAAGTAGCAATAGTGATGGGATGGATGGAGGATTTGATACGATATCGGTAAACGAAATCTCGGATATACCCTGCGCGGCCAACCAGGTAAAATGAATCAGCGTAGCTAAGATCCACGATCAATCACACGGAAATAAGATCCTCGAAATCGCAACCCGTTCGAGCATCCGCCGCCATGGGAACGCAAAACTCATCCCTCTTGTCTTTATTCTTTCTCCTAAATTTCTCTCTCTTGATTGTAACGTCTTCGTTCGCTTTCAAATCCGACGAGCTCCTCGTCGACGATGACGATCTCGGCCTTGAAGGTGGGCCATCTCCCGATCCTCCAATTGTAACCCGAACTGCTTCCCATTCACCGCCAAGCCGTAGGCGTTCGTTGGACCCGGGTTCCGATCTGGACTCGAAGATTCAGTTCCCTCTCGAACACGCGTTCGGCGACTCGGATTTCTTCCCGGCTGGGTCTTTCTCTGCTCGCCTTAAGACGTCGTCACATGGCGGCAAGGTACTGCACTACCTCGTGCACCACTGTATGAAATATTGGTTCTGAGTATTGTGTGTGCTGCCGGTGTAATTTATTGAGTGAATGAAATTAACTGTCGCTATAGCTGAAACGATTAATTCAATAAGGGTTTTGCATTCTTAGCAAGTTTTTGGCTGGTAATTTTTCTCGCTATAAATTAGAAGATCCGTGGAAAATCTTTAATGTTCGTTTTCAGTAATGGTCCATATACCCCTACCTATATTAGGATCGCTCCACGTGCTGTTGAAATTGACGTCTAAGCAATCCACTCATGAGTTTAAATCAGAAAATTAAATTTTGCTCTTTAGAAGATTTGGCAGAAGTAGAACTTTGGAATGTTAAATCAGTAATTGGGAGTTGATTGTGTTTGCCGTAGAATGAGCTGATAAGTATTTATTACAAGTGCTTTCAAGTTTCAACACTTGTATTCTGATTGTTTCCTGGGTACTGATAGCAATATATGATTCATGACAGACACTTACCAAGCTTCGATTCTCAAGAAGCGCCTTTAGTGAGACAGAAAAGGAGAATTTCAAAGTAAATATTTATTTAAGTTCCCGGTTTCAATATCTGAATTTTGAAAATTTTATTTCTGCCAAATTTGACTGTGAGTATTGCAAACGTACAGAGACTTTTGGAAGGAGACGACTTCTATAGAATAAGATTACCATCTAATGTGCTGAACCCACCTGGGAAAGATCATGTGATCTCATCGGTTAAGGCGGTGAGTTTGTAATGATTGTCTTTGATGTGCATATATTCTTTGTTCATTTTAGGGTGTTTGTGTATACTTGTGCAGCTTGAGAAGAGTGGCTGTCTATCATGAACCAACAACGTGCATGTGCTATTTCATTAATTTTTTAATTGAATTTTAATTTTATATTTGTCTATTTTATATTTGTTTTTTTACCTTCTATCATCAAGAAAAAATTTAAAAGTAATTTGGTTTAGTTGGTGGTATGATAAGAACGGAAAAATAAAAGAAAAGAAAGAACGGAAAAAAAAGAAAATCATAGTTATTAAAGGCGCAAGGCGCACCGAGGGATATTTGTGCCTGAGGCGCACCTCGAAATTATATGCTTAATATACATCATAACATATTCTATACTAAATATAACCATATACAAGATATATATACCTAATAAAATAAGTTCAAAAGGCATATAATATAAAAATTTATGAGTATGACACATGAACTAAGCCATAGACGCCAAAATAAAACATGCATATACGAAAATTCATCATAAGTGAAATAAAACAAGTCAATCAAAGCATCACACAAAATATTAGTAGCAAATATATTCTAATTATCATCTTCTTCATCATCGAACTCCCAAGTCATAATCATAAATTAGTTCTTCTTACTCATTAAAATCTTTTTCTTCTTCATCCTCTTCATCTAATAATCTTAAAGTAGTTTCCTTTTCCTTCATTACTTCTTTGTCTTTCTCTTTAAAACTAGTAGCAGTTGCCCTTGATGATTTTTTCCCTCTAGTTTGATATCTTGGTTCTTTAACTCCACTTGCTTTAGCACCCATATCTCATGTCAAGTCATCCCCTCAAACACCAATCCAAATTTCTTCATCGATCGTACCACTCAACCATTTATTGTAATCATCAACACTTTCAACGAGATGGATCAATATGCTCACGTAAATCATACCTGACTCATGTGGCCGGTGATGGGCGGCACGGTCGGGCGCGGTGGCGGTCGGACGGTCAGTAGCGGTTGGAGGCAATTGCAGTAGGTGGTGATGAGTGGTGAAGAGTGAATCCTAGATCTAACTCTCAAAACCCTAATTTAATATTTGAGTATATGTTGAATATATTTTATTTTAGGCATTTGATATGTTGCTACTCTTGTTAAATTTGTTATTTTACTAATAAAAGTGTTACTTTAACCATCAATGATGAAAAAAAACATAAAAACATGACTATTCAGAAGGCGCGCCCGAGGCGCACCTGGCAAAGCGCACGCCTTGGAACTTCGCGCCTTGAAAACCAATATCAAGGTGCATGGGCTATAGCCTTGGAGGAGTCGCGCCTTTAATAACTATGAAGAAAATCAAACGGTAAATACCGTTTGCCCAATCAAACGGGAATACACCGTTTGCCCACTAGCCACCAGGCTCTTTAATTCAATATTCAAGTGATGAGTTAACATAGACCCTAACCCATAGTTTAAATATTACTACCTATCAAGCCACAAAAGGAAAGTTTCAATCTCACAAATACTAGATAGAATAATTAAAATAATCAATCAAGGTGATTGAGCCCATCAATCAAGATGATTAAAATAATCAATCAAGATGATTGAGCCAATCAATCAAGATGATTAGAATGATTGAGCCCAGCCCACGAAAGTGGACCTAAGCCCGCCCTCATCGATCTTGCTTCCTATCATGGTGCCTTGAAGTTTTTTTTTTTTTTTTTTTGTGTGTGTGCGCACGCATTTTTGAAAACGTAAATGTTGAAATCATCAAGTTCATAGTTATTAAAGGCGCGCCTCGGGCGAGGCTATACCCTTAGCGCCTCGGTATAGGTTTTTCAAGGCACGCAGTATCAAGGCGCGCGCCTTGGTGCGCCTCAGCGTGTGCGCCTTGGGCGCGCCTTGAGTATTGTCATGTTTTTGTGTTGTTTTACATTTTTAATAGTTGAAGTAACACTTTTATAAGTGAAATAGCACTTTTTGTTATGTTAGCAACTTATTAAATAAATAAAATAAAATAAATAAACATATCATAAATATTAAATGAAGGATTTAAGAAGTTAGGGTTCCCGTTCATTTCACTCCAAGTCTCCACGACGCAAACTACTCCAGCCTCCAACTTCCAACTGCCGCCGTCTGGTCGCCGTCCGCCGCGCTTCCGACCGCCGTTGCCACGTCGCCGCCGGTCAGTCTTCCACCACAGCCTACAGCTACTGGAGCAGCCGAGCAGCAAGCACAGCAGGTTAGTTACTTTGTCTTGATGAAGAAATTGAAGATAATGAATTGGTGTTTGAGGGTGATGACTTGACATGGGATATGGTTGCTAAAGCTAGTGAAGTTGACGAGCCAAGATATCAAACTAGAGGGAAATCATTGGGGGCAACTACCACTAGTTCCAAAAAGAAAGGCAAAGAAGTAATGAAGGAAAAGGGAACTAATCTAAGATTATTAGATGAAGAGGATGAAGAACAAGAGGAAGATAATGTTGGGTTTGAAGAAGAAGAAGATTTTAATGGGGAAGAAGAACAATTTGATGATCAAGACTTGGAGTTTGATGATGAAGAAGATGATAATTAAAATATATTTGTTGCTAGGATTGTGTTAGATGCTTTGATTGACTTATTTTATTTCAAATATTATGAATTTTCATATGTGCATGTTTAACTTTGCCTTAAATGGCTTAGTTTATATGTCATACTCTTATAAAATGTTATATTATATGCCTTTTAGACTTATTTTATTAGGTAAATGTGTTGTATATAGGTTATATTTAGTGTAGAATAAATAATGGTGTTATATTACAGATTTAATTCCGAGGCGCGCCTCAGGCGTGCGCCTTGCGCCTCGGGCACAGATATGCCTCGGTGCGCCTTGCGCCCTTAATAACTATGATCAAGTTCTTGACAGGATGTACAATGTTGTGGTACTGTTAAGAGTTGTATGCCTCTATCATAGTTTCTGTTAATTATGATTGTATGATCTCCTTATTTATCTCTGTACGTAGTTACCATCAAAGTGGGTTATAACAGTACTAAAGAAGTATATTTACTTGTCTAATTTACTTGCAGAGATGTCTCACACCGAGGGATGCGTTGGATGAGCATTTTGTCATACACATGGTACATGTTTTCCTGTAAAAATAACTTATTAGTAGGATTAAGACTGAGCGTCCCTCTGACTTCCACGTGATGCTGATCAATCATTACCGAATAATTGGTCAAATAATAAATAATAGATTTTTTTCTTTATATATATGTGATATATCAATGATGAAATATTGTTATGAACTGAAACAGACTTTTTTGCTAAAGTATGGTAGCTTGGAGACATAAAAGTGTCTGTCTATTCAGTATGTGGGTCACTGAATTGGATATTATATTAGACGGGATGTTGAATGTTTGGGTTTTTTATAACCTGCAGAGATTCATTTAGTTATGACAGCACCTCTCTATGTATTATCATGTTGTAGATAGTCAACATGGGTCCAAAAAAATTGAACCGAAGACTGACATTATCATGCCTAAAATTGATTTGGACCCATCTTTTTCTGACCTCTATAACATTGAATATTCCTCTTCAAACACCTTTAATGTTAGCACTGTAACATTCCCTTATAAGTTGGAATTAGTTTTATAATTGGATATCTATACAATTATATTCTTTTGCTTCATAAGACCACAAAAACCAAAAGCTTCCAATTTCATGATCCCTTGACGTATATGCACTTCTACATTGCAAACTATTATATAAATTCATTGTTTGTTTCTCTGAGGGGTTTTCATTTTCTTATTTGTTCATGTATTGCTTGTACTTTTATAATTTGCAGGAGGGTGTAAATATATTGGCTGTTAATTATGGTACCCCAGGATCGTGCCAATATCCACGTCAATTGAAGCTTGTAAGTTTTCCCCTGCAGCCCATTTTTTTCTTAACATACTCATCACAGATCATAGTCACTGCAAAATTTTACTACGACTATTAGTGACCTCGGAAACTTTGTATAACTTCACTAATTTATTTCAGCCTGCAAAGTGGTCTTTCAAGTCCCATACAGTCTTGAAGAATAGTGATCAGGCTCCTAGGTAAGATCCTTTCTACTGGTACTTATAAGCACTGATTACTGTGTGAATAGTGATTTCGTCTTATAATCGTGAAATATTTCATCTTTTTTTTTGAGAGTTTCATTAGCAGTAATCAAATTGATTGGTCTTCATTCTAATAGCTGTGGTTTGTTGTTTGAATGCGATGTAATAACATTGCAGGAAGTTGTTTGATATTCTGTTTATAGTTACTAAAGGGCGCAAGGCGCACCGACGCATATTTGTGCCCGAGGTGCACGCCTGAGGCGCGCCTCGAATTTAAATATACAATATAACTCTATAACTTATTCCACACTAAATATAACATATATACAGCATAATTACCTAATTTTATTAGTATAAATAACATATAATATAATAGTTTTCATGACTATAACATATGAATTAAGCCATTTAACTAAAACTGAACACGCATATATGAAAATTCATAATAATTGAAATAAAATAAGTCAATCAAAGCATCGCACAATTCAACTGGCTGCTTAATAATTAAAATTAATGTATGAAACAGAACTCCAGTATTTACTGAAGCAGTTGTGGGTGAAAGTGGAGAAGGTGAAGAAGTGCAGCCTCCGGAGAGGTCCTTCTGGGCTAAATATGTAAGTATAAACTGAGAAGCCCTAATGTTGGATATATTAATTTCATCTAACTTTCCCATGGGCTACGACCCAATGATAAGAACACTTATGTTCTATTTATTATGTTCTCTGTATTTGTAGTGGATGTACTTGATCCCTGTTGGGCTCATTATCATGAATGCCTTGACTCAAGGCTTAAACATGGCTGAGGAACAGGCTAATGGGCAACCAGGTTCTCAGGCACAAGAAGTTGTTGCAGGGCGTGGCCAGGCTACTGCAGTGCGAAGAAGATGACTTGCAGATTAGAAAGCATTCATATCTTTTTGGTATCAATCTATTCCTAGGAGTTATAGACAACCTTGAGTATTTATTAATTTTGATCATTATTCTCCAAGTAGTTAATTTCTTTGACTCTTGCATATATTAATGCCAGATTGAGAATTTGGATGGAGGATCTTTTTGAGAATTTCTATGGAGAGCTAAAGCGCATATATTTAGGTTAGTTGCAAAATGAAAAATTGATCTTGTTTTACAGGATTCTTTTCAGATAAATAAAAAAGTGTTGGGAAAATCCAAAAGTGGGCTTCAGGGAAACATGTTAGACAATAATATTGCTCAACAGATTAACACAATCTGCTAAGCCTAAAGTAAAGTTGTTTCACAGTGGCCTTTTTGAATAAAATTTAGACATTGTAGCCTCTCTGATGTAAGATCATGGGTTAGACTGAAGAGTGGTAAAGTTGAGTTGTAGAATGATTGTGATCGAGTTGATATTAGGTGCACCCGGGTGTAAGGGTGCATCCATATGTGTATAACTTTTTATTTTATTTTGTATACATGTTATTCTATTTTGTATACGTATTTCTTAATAATTGTATACTTTTTTCACACTAAATTTTTTATTAAAAAAATTAGCATCCATATGTGTATAACTTTTTATTATACATGTTTTTTAATAATCGTATATTTTTTTACACTCAATTTTTCATTAAAAAAACTAACAAATAAATTGTATATATTTTTGTTCATAATTGTATATATTTTTGTTTATATTTGTATACGTTTTTAAAGTGGGTGCACCCTATGTTAGAGTGTACCCGGATGCACAGTATAATTAGTTATTGTGATTTATATGGTTGTGTTTGAAACTTTACTCGATGTTTTATTTATGATGGTGCATCTACTAGTGCAGGCATAAGATAGTAGATTCTTCATCCTATCTGAACGTTTCATCTACTTGCAGGGTCATATGCTGAGTGCATGAGGACATCATCAAGTCAATGTTATGTCATCCTACCAGCATTTTGCAGAATCGTCATCAGTTTTAGTACACAAATGTTATATTAATGGAAGTGGATTCACATTATATGTATTCCTCATTGCTTTTGTGCTTGAACTTTAGGTGCCTAGGGATGTTTTACCCTTTGTTGATACCCTGGAATCCATCTTCCTTGCTTGCTTCAATTTTTAATAACCACAAAACTTCATTATCAAATCTTTTGTGAAATTGGGGAAAAACTTTTAATTGGTACATTTTAAGCGTCCTTTTATTAAAAAAAGTTATGTTGGTATTACTATTTGATTAAAAGTGGCATCATCTACTGGGAAAGTTATTTTTTAATTTCTTTATCTATTTAATTTTTACAGATATGATTTTGTTTTATAATTATTATTTTCTTGTACAAAAATTCCATTTTCAGAACACAGCAAAGGCGTATGCAACTATGTAAGTCCTCGTCAATGAAATGGTTTTAAACTTAATTCTAATAATAAAGAGTTCCGGACCCCGATCACTTTATAGGATACAGCATAATTATAAATTTTTTAAAATTTAATTTAATCTAAGAATTTATCTCTCTTAACTTAAAATAAAATATAACGGCCTAAATTTAAAAGGTGCAAGAGTGAGTATTTTTTCCGTACTATACTTAGAAAATAATTGCAATAGGCTTGCTTCCTTGCAAAGAAGAACTCTTCAAGAAGGGAGTAGTGGGAGATAGACAATGCTCAGCATGCTCTTCTGATACTGAGAATATGTGACGCCTATTCGTTACATGTCTTTTTACAGAGGAATGTTGGAGGGAAGCTTACTTTTTGAACTCAATTGTGAGAGCTATCATGTTGATTCTTTATGTGACTTTTCCTATTTATTATCAATGAAGGAACTATTGATAAGAAGGCTATGTTTGCCATGGTTGTTTGGAAGACCTGGAGCGAAAGACTGAGACAGTCATTTTAACCAATAACTTACTTACTTAGTGGAGCATGGCAAGAAGGACACCAACAAGGAGAAAAACTGATGATGTATCCAAATCATGGCACAAACCCCCATCCTCTTACATGAAATTGATATTGGTGCAGCTTTTTTTTGCAGACACATCAAAGACAAGAGTAGGAATGATAGTAAGAGATGAAGAGGGTATTTTCGTTGCTTGCAGATCAATGGTTATTTCTTGAAACTTTCAAGTTGATGAAGGTGATGCCATGAGGCTCCTTGAGGTGATGTCATGAATAAAAGATTTAGGACTTGAACGTGTTATCTTTGAAGTAGATGCCAAGACGTCTATGATGCTATTTAAAAAAATCCAACGGAGATTTTAGTGCTCGGAGACTTCATATCAAAATGCAAAAGCTTTCTCACAACGAATGTTCCTTATTCAATTCATCTTATTTCTTGCACTGCCAATACATTGGCACATAGCATTGCTTGGGTCGAGCCTCCTATTTTTATGGGTGACCTTGATAATTTTTGTTCTTGCTCTACTCAATAAATGATTTCTCGTTTGTTTTAAAAAAAAAAAAAAATTTTTTAATAATTATCATTTTTTATAGGGAGGATTACTACTAGGTACACAAAAAAACCCTTAATTACTATGAGATACAAACATACAAAACTATTGCTACTAACTACAAAAATATATAGTGATATTTCAATATTACCCCTACAATGTGCTGCACATAAATATTGTGTGCAGCAAGAGTTCGTGTGCAGCAAAGTGTGTGCAATAAAAAAAAATGTGTGCAACAAAAAAGTGTGGTGGTCCGGCGAAGCTCCGGCGATATTACGGAATTTTCTGACGGTATGGATTTTCCGGCGACGGTAATTTTCCGGCAGTCGGCCGCCGGCGGTGGCGGTGGTGGTCCGGCGGTGGGTGGGTTTTAAATCAATGTATCTAGTAATAATTAGGGGTACAAAGTATGTACCTATTAGTAATTAATCCTTTTTTATAATAGATATTATTATTTTACATTAAATCACTTTTTATTTTTATTATGAATGAATGGTTCATAAAATATTTCATTGCACCACTCTTACTTTTTATTAAAACGAATATAGTTTTTTTTTTAAAATATTATCACTTCTTATTCGTCTCACAGAAGTCTTATCGTATGACACAAGTCTTTGCTTTGTCTTTTTAAAAAAATACCCTCTTGTGAGGCGAGTTATGAGACTGATCAATTTATTATTATAATATGATTATATAAATAAAATATGCTTATAAATTGTTGAAGTATGTTTATAGTGAATTATATTATAACATCCTAAAATTATATCTCAATGCATCATTCATCATAATTTAAAAAAAAATTACTTTAATTACTAATAAACATACTTTACATAACAATTATTCCCTCCGTCCCAACTTCAACTTCACACTTTCCGTTTTAATCCGTCTCAAATTCAACTTCACACTTCCATAAAAGGAAAAAAAACAATTAACTAATATCCCTCTAATATATTTTAATTTCAAATTTGTCATCACATTTTTAACACACATAACATATTTTATTACTTATTTATTACCCAAAAATACCACACTACCCTCAAAAGTAAGTAAAAAAATAATTTTTCTTAAACTCTGTATCTACAGTAAACGTGAAGTTGAATTTGGAATGGAGGGAATATATTTTAGGGTTCGACTAAATACACACCCCTTTTTGTTAAATACACACCCCATAATTAAAATATATATTTTTAAAAAGTCTGAATTATCCTTCATTCATTAAATATACTAAATTATTGAATATTTTATATGTATAATTTTTTCTCCCCTTCTTCTTCCCTTAGAATGTTCTTAGTTCTTTCTCCTTTTCGGAAACGTGCGTCGGAAAACTCAAGATCTTAGAAGCTAATAGTATTCTATAAATTGTATTTCAGATCGAGGATGTTCAGGAAAGAAGAGAACATTATTGACAAAGGTGGAGCTGAGATCGTCTACAAGAATAACTGAAATCTCTTAATTTTCTTTAGAGCTAAAAACCATACCATAAATTCCAGTAGACTGCAATAAAGTGAATGCAAACCAGCAATAAATGAATCACTTTTCTACATATTTCAACTACCCAAATTAAGATTATTAATTAATATTTTAAAAAGTGAACATAACAAAATACATGAAAATCTATGGGGAAAAGAAGTTAAGAGGTGAAAGCCTGAAATCAACCAAGCCAGAAACTATAATTTGAAAATAAGTTAAAACATCAGAAATGTATTAAAATAAAATAAAAATACACCTGGTAAATGGGATTTCCAAGTGGCCGTAACAGAGACTAAAGAAAGTTCCCATAAGGTGAAGTTAAATTTGACTGTACATGCGGATGCCGAGTAGAATCGACATTGCGATCAAACGGTTGGCAGGGAGGGAGTATCTGCAACGATCATGGATGTATGGAGTAGATTTAGATATTACAGAGATGTGTATAATTTTATAATAAAAAAAAGCGTAAATTTGAATTTTGGGAGTGTGAATTAATAAAATTGAGATTTAATAAGTCAAAGAAGGGTGTGCATTTAATAAGGGTGTTTATTTAACAACACTCTATATTTTAACACAAACATCATACATAATCACCGTTTCACAAAAACTTTATCAATTTTTAATAAGGAATTGTGAATATGTATTTACAAATAAATTAATGAATAAAGAGAGTATTGATGAATTTGAAATTCAAAATACTATAAATTGGCCACTGCCAGTTTTAGTATAATTTTTGTCTAAAAAAATATAAGATTTGGACATTTATCCCAATATCTTTAAAATTGCGCCAATATTACCCTGTTTCCCCATAATTTGACATCTTCGTCTGAATCGATAAAATGAATGTCACGTGATCATCGGATTTGGCATTTTCCGGCAGGATTAAATATTTTTTTACCCCGTAAGTTTGGTCATGAACAATTTTTGCTCCAAAAAAGATAAGATTTGAACATTTATCCCAATATCTTTATAATTGCACCAATGTTGCCATGTTTTCTCTGCAATTTGACATTTTTGCTGGAATCAATCACATGCATGTCACGTGATCATCGAATTGGTATTTTCCGGCGACACAGTGACATTCTGTCAACAATAATAGTAATATTTTAATAATAATAATTTAATAAAAAAATACTCTCCATCCAAGAACTCAGTTCTCACGTGAGGCAAAACTAAGGCAAATGCTGCTGGAGCACTTAGTAACCTTGTTCGCAACTCTAACCGACTATGTGAAGACATAATTTCCAAAGGAACCATGCAGGTATTCTTTATGTTTCTCTCCTTTTAGCTTAGGATACTTGCTGCATAATATAGTTTAGAAAATGAGACAAACGTGTACATCCTTCTTAAATATGGATCAAAAAGACAATTGTCATAAAAATTTACACTAAACTCTTAGGTAAATTTTAAACCTTATGAAAAATAAAAGACATGAACCATTAGATAAAACATTACATGAATTACAACCGTAAAATTACAATTATACTGTAAAAATTAATACTCAATTTGAAGAATAAAATTAGTCCCTTGAGTATAAAATAGAACATGAATCACATAGGGGCATTAGTACAATCATTTAAAAAGCAATTATGCCATAAAAATTTACACTTAACTCTTAGGTAAATATTAAGCTCAGGGAAAAATATTGGACATGAACTATAAAATTAAGGAAAAGTACTCTTTGCACCCGAGTTTACCTTGCACTCAATAATAAGTAATGAAATATTATTCTTTGAGTGATGAATTATTCCCTCTTGAACAAAAATTACTCGTAGTCAAATATATATTGTAATTTTTAATATTCCTATTGAAATAAGTAATATTTTTCATTCATAAGAGTAATAATTTATTATCAAGAGCGTAAATTTTCATATACTAAAGAGAAATTTTGGCAAAATCAGAGGGTACCGCACAATTGATTAGCATTAGATTAGTTCTAAAAATATACTATATGAACCACAACAGTTAAATTACAATTATGCACTAAGAATTAATACTCAATTTTTAAAAATAAAATTTAATATCTAAATGTAAAATAAAACATGCATCACAATTCACAAAAGGTGTAAGTACGAGTCCAAATCCCTACTCCATCTCATATTTCACTAAGATGATGGAGGCCATTTTTAAATCCCAAAATGTGAAAATAAGGTATGTATCTTCCATCCAACATAGTGGAATATAAGATGGAGTAGGGTTTAGAATAGGGAATCCCAAATGGTAAGTACATTGTCGTCTCTTGACCATAGTCTATACCATAGATGATTTGTTTGCATCTATGGAAGGATGCACCTTCATTTCCATTAGGATTGGTTTTGTTTCGATGATTTCTCAGGCATTGTTGAAGGTGGTGATCCCAACCATACCATAGATGATTTGTTTGCATCTATAGAAGGATACACATTAATTCTAATAGGATGTGTTTTGTTTTGATGATTTCTCAGGCATTGTTGAAGGTGGTGGCTGATTGTTCCACTGTAGCGCTGATTGTTCCACTGTAGCGTTGAACCCTCGGAGGGATGCGATAAATGAATCTCCTCTAAAGATAGCAATTTTTCACTGGTCAAGATGTGTGTTTATCCACAATGCAGGCAATTCATTCGCTCCGCAGAGCTGCTTCCTCGAATAGCACAGCTCAGGCAATCACCAGAGCCCACAATAGCCAACTACGCCTCCGCTATCCTCAGTAAAGCTTCAGATTCTTGTTGATCACTACGCCTCCACAATAGCTAACTATGCCTTCTCCTATATATTTACACCTAAGCAGTAAGCACATTCATGTACATAAATTATACTCCTTCCATTTACCTTAAAAGAGTATTTTTTTCTATTTTTGACGTCCATTCCAATGGGTTTCAATTCTTTTTTTATACATATGAGACTCATACACACCCATTAATACAATTAAAATGTGGGACTCATACCCCACTAATACAACTTCCCACTACACATTAAATAATAGTATTATTCATTAATCCACGTCCACGTGCAAAAAGCAAGTTGGACTTTTTAAATAGTACGGAGGGAGTATTCTATGAGAAGATTTCCTAAATCATCCCCAAAAGTAATACTCCCTTCGTCCCGCTAAACTCTTCACTCTTCCTTTGTAATTTACAAAGGAAAAGTGAAAAGTTTAGCGGGACGGGAGGAGTACTACATATGAAAGAAATATCATCAATATTGCTAAAATGATAATTATTCTCAAAGTTTGCCACCAATTAATAAAAAGGTAGCAACTGCTGCATCCATTTCAGAGTAGAAATAAGAGGTGAGGAAAAAACAGTGAAGAAATTTGAATGATTCACATCTAGAGTCAGACAGCAACATGTTGTGCATTGAAGAGATAAGACGCACTGTAATTAAAACCAACTTGAGATGCATTATAATTAGACTTCAGTTGTAGTTTCAATCATCATCAGGAATTATATAAAAATTTGTGTTGCTTTGCATGGGTAAGTAATGCTTCGACAAGAATCATTGAGCTCAACATTTAAAATTTCAGCATGGGTGTGGAAGGGAAAAACCAGCCTCTATTTTGCCTGAGGGTGAGATGCTATAAAATCAACAGCAAGTTTGATGGAGTGGATTTTGTCTGCTTCGTTGTCTGGGATTTCAAAACTGAACTCTTCTTCAAGGGCCATCACAACTTCCACAGTGTCTAAACTATCTAGCCCAAGATCCTTCTGGAAATGAGCATTTGGAGTCACCTACAAGACATTAGAATAAATAGCATAAGTTAGTAGTCAAACAACAAACAGGATCTCTGGAAAGTGGTAAAGAAAAATGCAGCTTTTTGTATTTTTTGTGGAAACTTCAATCCTCTTAAATAACAAAGTCAAAAGTAAACTACTAGTGATTATAACTCCTACTTAGACATGTACCGATATAGGAGTTGGTTTCTCTGCTCTTAATAGTCCAGGATATCTTGACTAAGTACTGGAATTACATTACAAGACAATATGGCATTGGAGGAGAATGTATAATTGAGTAGAATGACAACAGCGAACTGAAGCAAGATAAGTGACTCTTAAGATACCTTTATTAATAAACACAAAAAACAGGACATGCAGAGAGAGGTCATTGCTATATGTTGCTATGCTATCTTCACAACTAAGCAATCTCCATATGTTTCACATTACTAGTGGCATCTTAATTCGATTAGCATTTCACTATTTACCTAAACCAGAAGAAACTCATCTTCCCAAGGGCTAAAACAATAAATAACCAAAAGAACCTAGAAAAAATTAAAGCCCCATCTTCGCTAATAACCCTACTCCTCCAATTCCAATGTAGAGCATAAATCCTAGCAAATCTTTCTTTTCAAAGAGAATAATTTCCAGCAGGCACCTGAATTCACTATAACACCGACAAGATGCGCAAGATATAGGGAGAAAAGAAAGGGTTACCTTGCAGGGATCAACTTTCTGGAAATTCTTCACAACACTAATTACACGATCGGTGACTTCAGATTTGTCGAGGAACGAGCCCTTTGCTTCATCGGAGAAGTGGCGCCTTATAAGCTGCGACAGGCCGCCGCCGGTTGCTCTAGGGTTTTGAGGCGGCACCATCGGCTTTACGCTCACCCTCAGGTACTTCAGTAGGGCATTTCTTGCCGCCATCTCTATGCGGGACTGTGTTTGGGGTTTGGGAATGGCGGATGATTAGAAAGTTGGGATTTTGATTTTATCAATACAAATTTATGGGCGAGGGTTTATAAGTGAAATACAAGTTTGGTGGGAGGAAAACAAATCTTTTTAAGTGCCCATAGCCAAAACTATACAACTCCACAAATCAAATATCAATATCAACAATTCAAATATATTCTTTATTTTTTAATCAAATTCTCCCAATAATCCATTATACCTCTCCCATCAAAATTAAAATATTTCTAAGTATCCATTCATACACCCCACCATCGCCGGCCACTACCACCCACCGCTGCCAGTTAGTCACCGTCACCGCCCAACCACCACCCGCTACCATTGCCGCCGACCATGTGGGAGACCTACGCCGGAATCGATATCGGTGGACCTATGTGGGTAACCACACAGGGAACACATTGGATATTAATTTTGAAAAGCAAGGGTAAAGAAATCTCAAAAAGTACAATTGTGTAAAAAAGATAACAAACAAAACAAAGTGTTGATAAAAATTTTGCACTATGAGTTTTGTGTATTATTTCAATTCTCTCTTGCACGTGGATTAAGGAGTATAATATTTTAAAGTGTAATGAGATGAGTATAATAATATTTTAATGTGTAGTGATGGGCCCCATGTGTAATGGGTTGAGTATAATAATATTATTGTGTGTGTCACATCAACCCAAAAAAAAAATGAATACTTTGCATTGAGACGGACACAATAGCAAAATGAACACTTATCATAGGGATAGAAGGAGTATATAATAAGCTTAAGAATAAAAAACTACTCCCTCCTTCACATGTAAAGGGATATTTTTGTTTTTTGCACGTGAATTAAAGAGTATTATTCCCTCTGTCCGGTTATAAGGTGTCTGTTTGCTTCTTGCACGTGAATTAAGGAATATTATTATTATATGTAAAGTGGGTAGTTGTATAAGGGAAGTGGTGGGTCATATTGTGTACTTTTTTACTAAATATGAGAAATGGATACCTTTAGACCGGACGACAAAAATAGTAAAATTGACACCTTATAAGCGGACGGAGGGAGTATTATTTAATGTGTAGTGAGAAGTTGTATTAGTGGATGTGTGACCCCATATTTTAATTGTATTAGTGAGTGTGTTAGTATCATGTGTGTAAAAAGAGAAAGAGAACTCTTTGAGTAATTGAGTAAGACGCCCAAAATGGAAAAATGTCCCTTCGAAGGGACGGAGGGAGTATATCGAATTGATAGAATAGTACTCCCTACGTCCCATTGTTATGTTCATTTGTATGGACACGAAATTTTAGAAATGTTATTTTTATAATAATATATAAGTGTATCACCCCGTCCTCTTCAAAAATGGTATTTTTTTCCAATCTTTGCGTCTCACCTAAAATGTCATCTTTTATTTTTTACACACAGGGACCCACACACACCCACAAATATAATTAAAATATGGGTCCACACTTCCACTAGTACAACTACCCACTACACATTAAATAATAGAGTCCATTACTTATAGGTACAATATATATATGTATATTACTAGTAAGTACATTATCCAATTTAAAATACAATCCAATACAAATTGAACCCCATTTCATACTCATTTTAACCTTTATTATATTCAAAAAGTAAAATACATTTAATTACCATAAAACTAGGAAATTGGTTGTGAGTAGTCATTCCACTAAGATAGAATTGCAGGCACACGATATTCACATTTACGCTGTGTTCAATTTAAACGGAAACATTGAAACTTCCGGCCATTTTGGGGGACTCCACCGAGGGTTTTATAGAGAGCAGAAGCCGCAGCGGCATGAAGGGCTGAGCCGGCTGTTTACCGATGTTTGAATCTGACCTTTCCCCTTTAAATCCGACCAAACCCTATATTCAATACTGAGTTAGCGGCTGACAGCTTTGAATACATATTATTCAAGTAATTGAGACCCGTCTCTGGTAAGTATTCAAAATTCCTAATAGATTTGTATACCCAATTTGTTAAATAATTCTGTATGTGTATTCTATTTCTTCTATTGCCCTATTAAAGAGAAGGAGGACGCTTTTTTTTTCATCTCGAATTTAGTTAATTAGAGTTGGTATTTAGTATTTCTTCTACTGTCGTGTTCTATTTAGTTTTCAGAGTTGGTATATGAAATGGAATTCTGTATGAGATATATATCATAAGTTGAATACACCTGGTATTCAATTTATTGTTGAGATATAAAGCCGTGAATAATGTTTCAATATGAGTTCAATTCATTATATGTGAGATATGTGTATTCAATTCATTATATGTGAGATACGTGTTCAATTATAAACTTGAATCGAAAGTGAGATACATTTTGAGTTCATTACATTTTTCTGAAGATTTGTGTATTCAATTTATGTGTGAGATACAAAGCCGTGAATACTGATTCAATTTGAGTTCAATTCTAAACTTTAATACAATGTGAGATATATGTATTCAATTAGTTAGTTTAGGGTTTGAATGAATTCTGATTCCCTTATTTTCATAAACATTTTACTTATCAGTTATTAATGTTACGTTGAATACTATTTCTGAATACAACTCTAAATAATCTGGTCTCCTCCCCTATTTTTTTAACCTCAATTTGAAAAAAAATGGAGGTATTCACCCAATTATTTGAGTACCCTTAAAATTAAACATGTATTCAATTTGAATTTGGATGAGAGTATCAGTGTTCAGTCCTCGATCCTTTATCTTCAGAAATATTGTGAATACGAAGCTCCATTTGTAAGTATTCTTAATTGAATATTGTGTATGATTTGTGTATTCAACTTAAATATAATTAGGTATCAAGATTTAGAACTGCAAAATGATTCATGAAATTATTAAGTTGAATGGTTTGTTATGTGATTTCTTGCAAGTTAGCATTGAATTAAATTTTATTTATGTTTAAGCAATGGGACATCCATATCACATATCTTCTCATTTCTTGCATACACAAAAGAATCAACAATATGATGTATATATCTCTCTCTCCATCCCTCCTCACATATTGTCGTGCCTTGGCTAATTTTATTTCTAAACATAATTTGCATCTGTTTCATTATGAAAGGATATAAAGCCCTGAGTTTGAAGTCGTATATCTGATTTTTTTTCAAATTTGATTTATTTATTTCATTTTGGGGTTATATGTTTAGATTCTTGGGTTTAAGCCCTTTTTTCCCTCATCTAGAGGTCATCTTAGTTACATCAAATGCTTTGCAAACTGAAAGGGTCCTAAATACCAAAGAAAAGGCTAAATACAACAAGTAACACTGCATATTCAGAGATAAATTCAATTATACTTTTCTGGATACACTCGTATATATTCAGAAATACTTCCATGTCACTTAATTTCAACAACAAATGTTTAGTGTTTCACTGAATTTCAGTGTGGATGAATTCACTAAATTTATTTCCATATCGTACAGAATTATATAGATATATTATATTTCGAATTTGTCTACATAATGTTCAATCTGCTGTTACAGAAAAGTAGCCCAATATGGCCAAGTCGACACCTGGAAGAAAAAACGTAGGAGCAGCCTGCAACAAGTACAACATATGGAAGAAGATAAGACACCTGCACGTCATGTCTCCCCAATCAACATATGAATTGTTGTTCTACAACCAACTTTGCACTCGACAACTACCTGAACATTACGAGAAATAATTCCAATAACCATGAGGAAGGGGAAAATACTGAAAAGTAAAGTGTGAGCACTTACAAAATTATCGGAATAATAAGTAAGGGGATTGGCAGGGAGAGACGCAAAGCGTCTGCAGCCATGATTGAGCTTTCCCAGAAACAAAACGCGGCGGAATAGCATTACAGAGTTACAATTTTGCATACTTTTCCGGTGAAATCAGCTATTCTCTTCGATTAATCAATTGCAAACTTGCAAAAGCCGTGTTTTATTTTATTTCGATGTAAACAATTTTAGAATTAAAACTTTCAAACTAGAGTAACTAATAAAGAGTGTTTAGTTAATTATTAATATCACATCCAAAAACATAATATATTATTTTCTATAATTAAAGTTTGACACCTTTTCTTCCAATTGTTGAATTACCTCTCACCTAATGCAAGGATTGAAATAAATGTCTGCTATAGATTAAAGATAACTATGCTGATATAGGCATATCCTTATATTATTTATGGGTCCATTATTATTATTAGGTACAATCTATATACCAATATTACTATTAGATACATAAGGAAAAAATATTACTAATCAATACAAAGTAAATACGTGAAATATCACTATTATTCCTCTTTTAATTGTGTTCAAAAATTAATATAAAAGATATGATGTGTAATGTAATAATAGAAAAGATAAAGATTCCCACTAATTTCTCCACAAAAATAGGTGGAATATTACTCCAATCCCTCCATGATCCCTAAAAATCGCACATAGTTGATCAACTTCAGAATATTTCGAAACTTGTTGACAGTGCGTGTTTAAATATTTCTGAAAATTTCTGAATACATAATGCTAATCTAATAAACTTGTTTATATGTATTCTGAATACATTATTGAAAATTTCTGAATACATAGTAATAATCTTATAAACTTGTTGGATGCAGGAATCCCATCCACAAATATTGAAACCATAGTAAAGTTATTTCTGCATACATATAAAAAACACATATATTTACATTTCTGAATGCATATCATTTTTGAATACATATCACAAACACATATATTTACATTTCTAATCACTCATCCATGGCTAATGGCATCCCGTTTCTTCTAGGATTCTAGATCAGAATTCATAACCTCTTTTGATGTGGTGGCAAAGCCGTGTGAGGCGTGTCATGTATGGTTGTATCGGTGTTCAATGAAGATTTTGAATTTTTCGGTGTTTAATCTACGAAGCCCGTACGTAGCATGTTAAGGTTCATCCGGGTATAAAATAATCATAGGGGTGTAAAATAAATCCCGTTATCCAAAATTCAACCCTCATTTTGACTAATCGTAATAGTATTCAGGATTCAGAATTGAGTTGTTTGTATTAAGGATTCAAAACATGCTAAATATTCTGAATTTAATTAACCTCAAAGTCATCATCTCCTCACTTGTTTCCATTCTCTGTATTATCTCGCCCAGCACTCACTGCCCGTGAATCAGACTCTGAACATAACTAGGGGTGAGCATAAAATGAACGAAACTGAAATAATCGACCGAACCGAACTGAACCGATCAATTATGTTCGATTTTTCAAAAATCAGTTCGGTTTTGGTTTTAAATATATGAAAATTCGGTGTTTTAGTTCGATTTTGGTTTTAGGGTTTGAAAAATTGAATAAACTGAAACCAAACCGAGTTTGAGTGGTATAAATACAAAGCCCTATTTACCTTAACCCTAATTACATTCTAACATTTCACTTCACGTGTTTGACAGTTTGAGTGTTGACTCAGTGCGGCGCTGCCGCGTGCCCAGGCCACCACCACACCCAACCGTCCGTCTTCGGAGTCCAGTCGTTTTCAGCCTCGCCGCCACCCACACGACTGCCCCGCTGTCCAGCCCTCACCTCAGCATCACCCCACCCAGTCGCGACTCGCGACCGTTCGTTCCCAAGCCCGCTTGACCGCTTCGCGCCTTCCGCCGCCTTCGGTGTAATTACTAATTCCCATATTCCCCCTTCCCCTTTCTTCTTTCCCTTTCTTTCTCCCCTTTCTTCTTTCATTCTTTAAAAACAAGTTTGATCTGTGAGACTGTGAATAATAAAGGATATCTAATTTGGTAGAAATAAAGGATTGTGTATAAGAAAGTTTATGGCCTGTAATTGACCGTTGTCAACTAAACCTATCAATTGAAACTTGAAAGGTTTAATACTCCATTTAGTGTTTGGTTTAACTGTGTTCTATCAATTTCTGTGTAGCCATTGCATTAGTTAGATTATATTTGTAGTTGAATTCTAATCTTTTTAATATACAGAGATGATGATAGCATAAAGTTATTGGACATTTACTATTTATTTTTTTATTTTTTATTTTTTCAGTTTGCTCGGTGAAATTGGTTTGAAAACTAAAACCGAACCGAAAATTTTGGTTCGATTTCGTTCGGTGGCTTACCTAAATCGGTTTCGGTTAGGTTCTATTTTTTCCTAAAATTCGGTGTTCGGTTTTGTAATTTCGATTCGGTTTGGTTTGATTTTTCACCGATGCACACCCCTAAACATAACGACGGCTGCTCGCTTCCAGCACCAGTTTCTTGTATGAATTCAAGAGTGTGAATGAACGATGAATAATTCTTCACGAGATATAAGATCTTCGAAGTGGTATGTCGATTCCCTGGTAGAAAGAGCGAGAAGAGTAATTTATGTGGTGGAGAGAGAATTTAGATGTGTGCAATAATTTGAATATGGAAAGAGAGAGAATTATAATGTTGGACATGATCTTATCGTTTTAAAGTAAATTTCTATCTATTTTATCTAGATGTATTCAAGGCGCAATTGAGACTTTTTATAAAATAATTTTGTAGTGATTAATAATAAATTATATATTTTGTATCTACTAGTAATATAATAGTATATCTTGTAGTAGTTAGTAATGAATCCTAAATAATAATACTTCTTAATCCACGTGCAAAAAGTAAAAGACCCTCTTAGGATGGGATGAAGGAAGTATATATATAATATAATACAAGAAAATGTAGTAAATTAGTAATTTAAAAAGAAAAAGTAAATAAAATTGTTAAGAATTATGAATAAATTATAAAAAAGTAGATAAAATTATTGAAATTGATGAATAAAATGTAAAATATAAATAAAATGCATAATGTATTTTTACTATTAATAGTTAATACATAAATATTCGAAATAGTTCAAAATATTTTGAAAAATATGTATAAATATGTTGAACGGAGAGTAATTACAATAAAATAATCAAAGAGTAAAATAGTAATTACAAGAAAAACATATCTGATTAAATCCATGATAAAAAGCACAAAAATAAATAAATATATATACGCCATCTGTCTCATTCAAATAATCAATTTTTTCTATTTTGAACGTCTTACCCAAAGAGTCTCATTTTATTTTTTACATATATGAAATCGTCACACATCCATTAATACAATTTAAATATGGAGCACATACTCCCACTAATACAACTAACTACTACACATTAATTAATAATACTCCTTAATTTATGTGCGAAAAGCAAAAGATCCCCTTTTAGTGGGACAGAAGGAGTATATCATAAGCATTTTAAATTTTATTTCATCCGTCCACTGTCAATCTATCTATTTTAGCATTTTGGGCCGTCCATCTTTAATCTATCCATTTCCTTTTTTGAACTATTGGACCCACACCCTCCACTAATACAACTACCTATTACACATAAAATAATAATACTCCTTAATTCACGTGTAAAAAATATATGGATACATTAAGGATGGACGGAGGGAGTAATAAATTTTGATAATCTTTTTTCAAACCTAAAAAATAACACCTCCTCAATTATAGGTAATTCTAGAATGCAGCAGTGCACCTAGAGTTTATAAGTGTAAATTAAGAGTTAGTGGATAATTATTTATTTAAATTTTATTTTTAATGATGGAAATTAAATTAAAACTTAATCTAATGGTTTAAGGAACACCTGTCTAACTTTAAAATTATAAATTAAAAGTTTCAATCATTGTTCTGATTTGACATGGTTGGGCCTCACAAATAAACTGGGCCCATGTGTATAAGTTATGGGCTTCCCAGCAGAAGCATACATATATATATATATATTTGCCGTTTAGTGGGCTTACTATTTCATTAAATTTTCACTAATATTTAACTCAAAAATTGAAATTTTAGGAAACAAAAATGCTGAGTCTAGTGATTTCTACTTTGTTCTTAGCTCTTCTCATCGCCTTCTTGTTCAGTTTCCTCAAAGCTGATGGTACGTTTCGTTTATTATTCGTTTCTTATCTTGCTTTTGTCGTCGAGTGATCGATGTGTGCTTCAATTTATTATGCTGCTTTGGAGAATTTGCAGTTACAGGTTACTTATTTTTGCAATATATTCAGGGGATTTCACTTTGTTGTCCAAGAAACACGTGAAGCGTGAAGAAATCGAGGATAAGGTTTTCTTGTTCGTTCAATATTTTTTATATTATATCGTGGTGTTTCTCTACCGTTCGATTCAGCTGGCGTGATTAATTAGGATGCTTGTATAGGTAATTTGGATTACCGGAGCTAGCCGCGGTATTGGTAAGTAATTTACAATATGTGTGTGTGTGTGAATTTTTAGTTACTTCTCCTTATTCTATTATTGAATTAGTATTATTACATTTGTTTGAACTTTCTTGACTGCATGACATCAGAAATCAGATTTTTCTATTGCACTCAAACATGTTGATAAATGTGGCATTACTCCTCCAAGCATCTTTATTATTCGTCCTTCTACTGCTGCTGCACATTTTGAATAGAATTAGACTTATTTTTTACACGTAATGGAAATAAAGGTGAAGTGCTTGCTAAGCAACTTGCAAGCTTTGGAGCGAAGCTCATTATCTCTGCTCGCAATGAAGTGGAACTGCAACGGGTCAAGAATCAGTTGACTGGTTTGTCAATCTTTCAGCTATCATCTTTATATCTTATTTCTATATGCAACTCAGTGGTTGTATCTCAACTAGTTATTTTTTATTCTAAATCAGGGAAACATGCTCCGGATGAGGTAGTAATTTTGCCTTTGGATTTAACTGGAGGGGAAGAATATTTGGCAGAGGCAGTGCGCAAAGCTGAATCATATTTTGGGGGTGCTGGTGTGGATTACATGTTCCACAATGCAGCATTCGAGCGCCCTGTGAGTAAATGTACATTTTCTATAAGCAACATATTGGGCAATTGTTATCCTCTATTAATGCAGATGGACCTGCAAACAAAATATGCTAGATGGGGTATGCAAGTTCCAGCCACTAATATGGCTTGAACCAAATAAAAATCTTCTTCCTTTTAATCTTTATTAAACTCTGCAGTTTTTATCTCTATTATGGCCTAATGCCTAATTAATTAAACTTTACATTTTATTTTTTTAATTCTTTTTCCTACTTTTGTGCTGGTTCTTTGACTTTGTTCTTCTTGCAGAAATCATTTGCATTAGACGTGACAGAAGAAAGTCTCAAGGTATTAAATGCTGGTAAAAAGTCATTGATATTTGTCAGAGCTGTTGTCCTTGTCTATTTCAATTCATTTGTTGTTTCTGAATTTAAAAGGAAGGTGCCAGTTGGTTCAAGAAAGCTAAAGAATTCAATTGATTGTGCCATAACTGGTTGAGAGGAGGAATTGCTGCTATAATATTAAATAGTTGAATCTGAGATTTATAGCTTGTTATTCCGGCTTTACCAGAAGAGCATATAAAGAATAATAAATTCAATACTTTGCTTCGTTTGCAGGCCACATTTGAGGTCAATGTTATGGGTCCAATATCTCTGACACGACTTCTGACAGTGAACATGATGAAGCGAGGCAGAGGACATTTTGTTGTGGTATCTTTTTGTATCTTTGATGTATAAATGCTTCTACCAAATAATTCTTAAGAGGAACTTCCATCCAAGCATCTTATTGTGTCCTGCTGTGTCTCTGTGGGTAATTTTACCCCAAATCAGCATATGATATTCATTGATGGATGATCTTTATCATGGAGAGAGTATTTGTTGTGAAATTATTTTCACAGTCATGGCTTCATTCTTAAAATTTTCCGTTCGATTGCTTTCTCTGTGTAGATGAGTAGCGCTGCGGGAAAAACACCCGCACCTGGTCAGGCAGTGTACTCTGCTTCCAAATTTGCTGTAAATGGCTATTTTCACTCCCTGCGATCTGAGGTATGGATTTGCTTTAATCTATCTCCATATTTTCTCTCAAGAATCAGTCCAACGTAGTGATGTTTGGTGCACAACTATTTGCAGTATTCTCAAGTTTCCTACAAAAACATTTATACTGCAATTTGCTTAACTTCTTTTCTAATATTCCGAATGTAACAATTGAATATTAGGACTCTTAAGTATTTTGGATTGTAAAGAGCTTCTTTTGTAATCTTCCTAATGTAACAAATGAAGATGAGAACTATATTGATTTATTGTAATTGGTTATAATACAAACTCAAAATATGTTACCAAATTAGAGATCGCCGTAGCTATAATAATATAGTGATAGGATATTATTCTTTCTTTTCTGTTACTGTTTATTTGTTTTCTTCTGACATCAGCTAAATAGAAAAGGGATCAAGGTGACTATTGTTTGTCCAGGACCTGTGAAGTCCTCAACTAGCTCTGAAGCAGGTTCCTCAGAACAGAAAGGTTCTTCTGAGGTAAAACCTACACGTACAGAGTATTAAAAAATACTGTTAGTTCCTCACTTTTCTGAAAGCATTTCACTCTGGAATCATGTTTATATATTCCTGAATGACTATTGTTATGAGGTTTTGGTACCTTGTTGAAAAGGAAAAGGACATTAATTAAATTAATTTCCAACCATGAAGTCTACTTTGTAGTTTCTTATATGCATTGGATTTTGATCTGAAAATTAATTGGACATCTACCAGACCCTTGTGTCTGCTTTTTGTTTGCATGGTGACATCTTATTGTCTTTGGGTCATGATCTAATACCCATGACGACACGGTTCCTCCAATAACTTTTATAGACAGTGCTTACATATCCAATCATATATGCTCCAACAGTCATATTTTGGAGATACTGTGGTAGACTGGTAGTCACCCTCTTACTAATATATCAGTTCCTACTATTGTTGTAATTTTTTATTTTTATTTTGCTGAAACTAGTAACTCACTGAAATACCAGTATCTTCACATATATAATTTCAGAAGCGTGTGTCATCAGAGAGGTGTGCAGAGCTCACAATAATTGCTGCAAGTCATGGTTTAAAAGAAGCTTGGATATCATATCAGGTTTGTTGTTTATTTAGACATCAATATTGTTTTTAGTCTATTGAAAAATTCCTTGTCCCTAGTAGTACTACTTGCATTAGTGGTGAATCCTGCCATTCAATTCAAATATTTCCAAAGTACCAAAAGGCAAAATTTGTAGGTCCTACGATAAGTAGTTATGAGCTAGTGCTATGATTTTTTGGTTAGGCTGATTGCTTCATCCTGGACGTTTAAGGTTATGTTTAAAGCGTGTACTTTTCTGTTCTCTTGCAACATCTTTCTTCTTGCATATCGACAATTGACTTTTCAATTTTCAACTTCTTAAAATGGTTAAATTCTCAACTTTGCTGTTGAGTTTTCTTTGATCTTTGTTCTTCCTGGTGCAGCCTGTTCTGGCTGTCATGTACCTGGTGCAATATATGCCAACAGTTGGATATTGGCTCATGGATAAGGTATCTTTACTTGATAATATAATTAAAATCTGTCATACATGTTTTAGCTTCCAGTGCATGAACATAAAGTATTGAATTAGTTGAGGCAAATTGAAAAACGAGATTCTCACGTGCTGGTTGAGAAATTGGATTGCTTGCTCCCAAAAAATCTTAAATTGTGACAATGGCTTCAGATTGGGGAAAAGCGGGTAACAGCAGCTGCTCAGAAGGGGAACACATACTCATTAAGCTTGCTTTTCGGGAAAAATCGGGGATCCGGATAATTGATGAGCGCAGACGAAACAATTTCTAAAAGAAAATCAGGATATCACCACTCAGCATAAACACAAACTTCCATGACAGTTGTAGGTGCTAATAAGGTTCTTTTCTACCAGCATTTTGATCTCCCACTTTTTTATTGTTCTGTAGCATGTTTCTTTGCCCAAGTTTATTCGGTCTTGAATATGTAGTGGTAAAACCTGTAGATACACTACTGGTGATTATTGGAACTCTGGATGGAATACAATTTGATACACTACTGGTGATATTGGAACTCTGGGTGGAATACAATTTGGAATGTAGAACGTTGTGTGTTTGATTGGGGTGATATGAGCATGATGGAAATTTTGAATGAAAGTTAATTTGATGTGACAAATCCATTCGAAATTGTAAAACATTTCTGTGATACTATATTGCATTGGAGGTTTAGTCAGAGTTTGATCTTTCGTGGATATTAAGATTCTATGAGCTTTAACTCTATTAGACAGACTTGAACTGGACCTTCAATGATAATCATAAGTAATCTACCATGTAATGATACAAAAGTTCAATTCACAAGACTTCAAATGCAAAGTTTCTAGATCCTCTTGTCCATGTCAAGAACAATGCGACATAATCTTGCCACGATATTTGTGTTGCAATTAAACTTCAATTACGATTGCTCTTCTATACCTGACATCGATGTGCTGTACTTGTACTTAAGATAAGCTTTGATGAAGGGGTCTAACTCACCATCCATTACCGAGGCAATATCTGATGTCTCAAATCCCGTACGTACATCCTTCACTAACTTATACGGATGGAATACGTAGTTACGTATTTGTTGGCCCCACTCTGCCTTGACAACATCTCCCTTTATTTGCTTGATCTCGGATGCCCTTTGCTCCTCAGCTATGACTAATAACTTTGCTTTCAATCTGCTCAGAGCTTTGATCTTGTTCGCAAGTTGGCTTCTTTCTTCTGATAAAACGAAGAATATACTCTAAATAGGACGTCCATTGCAAGCACGACTATTACAGGAGGGGAGCATATGAGGAAGAGATAATGGGCAAAGTATATGCAAATTATATGGTTGATATTTTACTGAGTTTTCAAAGCAAGTCATATTCAAAATAAGATAAAAATAAATAGGGCAAAAATAGTTTCTAATTTTACCCTCTGTAAATGGGACATGCTTGTACAATCCAGCTTCACATGATCGAGAAGTTCACTAACTCGATCATATGAAAATTTTTACAGACATGCAAGACTGGACTTTTCAAGCTTCTCGTGCCTGAGAAATCTTGCAGGTATACGAAGCAGGGAGGAAAATAAAACAGAGTGAGGCTCTTGCGCCCCCGGGGACACCGTGCCCAATCTCAATTTAGCTCTCATGTTCCCAAACTCAATTTAAACCCCTAGCAATACATATGGTTAAATAGGATATAGAGGGGAAGAGTTGGGGACACGGTATCCCCGGGGCACAGGAGCTTTTGCCAATAAAACAATCTCTTAAATTGACTTTATCCTGCTATATATTATAAGTTATAACAAGTGATATCGAACATTTCATTTCGCTTTTCCTTTCACAGGTAGAATTTTTTTGCACTCAACAATGAAACAGTTGTCCACCAGCTGATAAGGGGGATGAATTAGAAAATAAAGAAGAATGTATTTTCATGTTTAGGTAAATGAAAAATGTAGTGCAAGATAATAAAGAGCGATCAATACCACACAGCAGCAAAGGAGAGCACTTGTAAGACTAAAGGATGGTTATATAAGTTTAACCTGTGCAACGAAGTGTCACTCCAGTGGGTATGTGAGTAATCCGTACCGCAGTTTCAACTTTATTAACATTTTGGCCGCCTTTTCCTCCTGCTCTGGAAAAGCTGATCTCCAAGTCTTCTTCAGGTATTTCTACAGCCATTGATTCTTCAGGAAGTAGAGGCATGACTTCAACACCAGAGAAACTAGTCTGGATGAGATCATTAAATCAACACATCAATTAGGACTTTAACCAAATAACTTGAATAGCCGGAAAATCAAAGACATTGATAACACATGCAAGTTACCTGGCGAAGACCTTTTGCATTGAAGGGGGACTGTCGGACAATCCGATGGGTCCCTTTCTCACCAGACAAGTACCCATAGGCATACCGGCCCTCCACTTCAACAGTAGCTGACTTAATACCTGCCTCTTCTCCCAAGGACTTTTCGACCACTTTGGTCTTGAACTTCTGCTTCTCCCCCCACCTTACGTACATCCTGAGAAGCATATCAGCCCAATCCTGCACTGGAATTTATCAAAAGAATTTAAAGAATATATGATGCAATATATGCAAGTCAATATAAATACTGTATTAGTAGCGAAGGACAGCATAGCATATTATTACATTTACAGCAGTTACAATTCTAGATTTTAAAGGCCCTTCATAATTATGACTGAGAATATCTGACAAAAAATTATATAGTCTTGTTATCTTGTAAGTTCATTTGTTGATATAGCATGAGTAGATTATCGAGGGAAATGAAAGTTCGGTATTATTTTTTACTCAATTCTTTATCAGAATGAGTAACCCCCTGCACCAGAACTATCAGAAATGACAGTTGGAGTCATTCTTTAATAATCAGAACTAGTTACCTGGGCATCAGTACCCCCAGCACCAGCTGAGATGCTAATTACAGCACCCTCTTTATCATAGGGGCCAGAAAGAAGTTGCGTCAATTCAAATCGATCCAAAGCCTTCTTCAATTCTTTGATGATTCCAGCAGCTTCTTCAAGGAGACCTTTATCAATTGACTCCATCTCTTCTGTAAGATTCACTATTGTTTCTGCATCTTCAACCTGTAGCATATGTGTGTTTTAGGCACATTTAAAGGCAAGAGTTAAGGTTTAATCACGGAACATTTGCGTTTGTATTGGCGTTTCACATGATGACCTGTGCTTTGAAGTCATTGAGAACTTTTATTTTTTCTTTTACATCGGTCAAAGCCTGAAGTGTCTGCTGAGCCTTGCCACGATCATCCCATAGAGAGCTATCAGTTGAGGCTTCCTCCAATTCTGCAAGATTCTTTTCTAGCAATTTCAGACCAGCAGCATCCCTAATCTCTTCAACACGCTCTGAGACAATTTCCACATCTTTCCTCAAAGTATAGAAATCTGCCCATAGTATTACAGGTGCCATGATATATGTTAGGTGTTGTTAAGCATAAAAGTGACAGCCATCTAAAGATTCACTTTTGTTAGCTTGAATTTGCAGATCATTGAGTGCAAACATTGAAAGCAGACAGTTGTTGTATGACATAGCTTTTATGCACAATTATTACCACCAAGTGCATGTTTTGAACATTATCCATGCTCACTTCGATTAAGCTTCAACCCCCTACTTCCCCTCAAATGTACTATTTTGAGATTATAAGGAAGAGTACATTGATGAAAATATATTCATTTCCTTCCGATTACTTGCTCCTAGATATAATCTTACAGCTGATGACGCTGATTTCCAGACCCTAACATCATAAGGAGAAGCATAAAAAGCATCTAGATACACAAATGGAGCATTACCTTGCATTGCCCATTCACTTGCTTCAGTACTTACTCCCGCCTCTGGTGTAGCCAAAATAACATTGCAGTCTTTGGTTGACAATTCGCCCGCACAGATGGCCAAGAAAAACATCACAATTACAATTTCAACTACTGATGCAATGCAATACGTAGTCAAAAAATAAAAGATACTATCTAAGCACGAAAAAACCGGGCTGGCATAATCAAATGCCTAACCAAGAACTGGCAACAACTCACCAGTATCTGACAAAAGTAGTGAATTTTAGATTTGTTTTTTCACCACAAATATATTGAATCAACACAAAAGAAGATGGTTGCGGAATCAGAACAAGTTAAACCATAAAACAGAAGCAGGAACCCGTGATATAATTCTTAACCCACACATCATCTGAGCCCACGCTCGATTTCTCAACATCATGAAAATGAACTTACCATTTGACAATTTTGAAGAAGGACTACGCAAACGATAGCTGGATAACGACGCCTGTGAAAGTCTGAGCATTGTGCGAGGGTTATAAGTTGAAATTGTTGAATTTAAGTACCTTGGAATGCAGAATGGGCGATGCGATATTGTGCATCTCAGGGAACTAGCAACGCCCTCCATCGTTGAAGCATGAGAGGAAGCCAAGCCTAAGCCGGTTTTTCTATCCTCTTTTCTCTATATCTTAGTGAAGTTGCTACTCTTCAGTAGCGATTTTAATGGATGTTTCTTTTTCTTTTTTTCTCTTTTCTTTTCATTTGATGTAATTAACGCGAGAAATAGGGATTGGAGATGAATTTAGGGATTTTTTTTTTGTGGGGGGGGGGGGGGGGGGGGGGGGTGTTAAACTGTGAAATTGGGTGCAAAAATATAAAGGATTAATTGCGCCAGAAGCCCTAATCTTTTCGCGAATTTCAAATTAGTCCAAACTTTTCAATATTTACAAATAAATACTCGACCTTTCATCCGTTTTTCAAATCAAGCCACCGGGCAGTTAAAGGTCTGCCCGGATTCTGACATGTCCATTTTTTTATATGACCCTTCCAACTGTATAAAATAATAATAATAAACTCCAGCTGTATAAAATTATAATAATAAAATAATGTGATGAATGAAACAACGTGGTTTTTGGATCCAATCTATTCTCTTCCCAAACTTCATCCACCAAGCTGCCCTCCGCCGCCGTCACCGCGAAAATATCGAAAAAGCAACTGGTTCTGCAAACATCGACGGCGAAACCTGCCAATTAAGCTACCGAGCCGAAAGATCCCGGCCGAGTACGAGCTTCTTCTAATCGGGCCGTGGAAGGACATGCACGATTACTTCTACAACCAAGGCAGAGATGAGTTCTTCAAATCAAGAATCCAGAAATACAAGTCTATTGTCTTCAGAACCAACATGCCACCTGGCCTATCATCTCGTCGTCATTTTGCTCGACGGCAAGAGTTTTCCCATCCTCTTCGACACCGAGAAGGTCAAGAAGAAGGACCTCTTCACCGGCACTTACATGCCTACCGATCTCACCTGCAGATACATAATGTAGTCCTACCTTGACCCTTTCGAACCCAATCATGCAAAACTGAAAAAGCTCATGTTTTATCTTTCTCTCTCTCTCTCTAGATCTGTGCTTTGGAGAGGGGGCGATTGATCGGACCCACGGAGAGCTTCGTTCAGGGCAAAATCTGTGAGTTCCTATTTGACGGAATCTGTTTTAGGGTTTGTGGCTGAGGGAGGAATTAGAAGAATGTGGGGGAGGGAGTTAACTCCGACGAGTTCAAAGGAGGCTCGTGATTCTTCCAATTCAACCTCGATGAAGAAAAGAGAGGAGTTCTTATTAGGGCTGTTGGAGAGAAAAGAGGCGGAGATGAGAGGGAATTCGTTTTTCAGTGTGGGGAGGAAGATTTGGGAATTGCAATGGACCTTCTAAGCGTCGAAGAAGATGATGACGTGGAAGGGCTGGGGAGTCGGAAGATAGAGTCGGTTTCTTTCTTTTTTTAATTTTATTTTAGATCTGGAGAGAAGACCAGGAAAAATATGACAGGTCAGATCTGCCCGGTGGCTTGATTTGAAAAACGGATGAAAGGTCGAGTATTTATTTGTAAATATTGAAAAGTTTAGACTAATTTGAAATTCGCGAAAAGATTAAGGCTTTTGGCGCAATTAATCCAAATATAAATAGGTGGTTGCAGAGTTTGTTTAAATTAGTGAACTTTTCTAATCGGAAGGAGTAAAAAGTTGGCAAAACCAAACCCTTTATACTACTCCCTCCGTCCCATAGAAGTTGGTATAATTTTTTTTGGGCACGGAGATTAAAGAGTATAATAATTTAATGTAAAGTGGAGTAAAGTGAAGTGAGAGAAATAATATTTAATGTGCAGTAGGTAGTTGTATTAGAGGTGATATATGGGGATTAATTGTTTTTGTGTAGGTCTCATGTATTAAAAAGGAAATGTGTCAACTTTAGTGGGACAAACTATAAAGGAAAATGTGTCAACTTCTATTGGACGGATGGAGTATTATTTTTCGCTTTCTTCTCGTTTACCCATCATTGCCCATTCGACATATATTCGATTGAAGATGTTCGTATTCTATTAAAACTGCAACCCTCGTTTTGATTTACTTATTGAAAGCGAATCCAGGTTTGTTGTCTCAATGTTTACTACTCTCTTTTTGCGCAAAAAAGAAAACCATGTATTGAAATTCATCGGACATTCTAGAAAATTGATTTTCGTTCGCTGGGCTCTATTTCTACTTGATTCTGGAGTGCTGCATAATGAAGGATTGTAGGCAATGGATTTGCTCAAAATTCTTTTATTAGAAGAAAAGTGATTAAGGTTTGTTAGATGGTGATAATCTATATATGTGTGGTTCGTATTGGCTGTGTGTAGACGGGAATACAAATTGCTGGCTTAATCAGTGATGAAGAAAAAGACTGATCTGCCTTTTAAAGTTGGAGAACTGGTGGAAGCAAGGTCCTTCCAGATTGGCTTTCGGGGTGCATGGTTTCGATGCAAGGTAATGTAGGATGTGAACTCTATTTTTCGTATGTAGTTCAGTAATGGTTCGTAAATAGGCTGTGCCATGTAACATAGTTAAGTGTTAAATGGATTAGCTAAGATATGATACTTTAAGTGTTAAATGGATTAGCTAAGATATGATACTTCGTGGTTAAGGCAGATTCCTGGAATAGGATTGTTTCATCTTGTGTTGCAATCCTGCTTTACCTTTGTGCTGAAATGAAAGGGGAATTTAGTAATGTATCAAGCATTTCACAAATTTCATTGATGTTTTGTATGATGTTGCAAAACGTAGGAGGGTCAGGTTTCGGCTTTAACTCGTTATGAGTATGATATTACAAAGCAATGTCAAAATGTGGCATAGTGAATAAGCTCTCGCCTAACCTCATCAGATCTCATTTTATACTTTGGTGTTCTGTCAGTATTGAATAACTAACTCTTACTCAAACATGATGTCCACCGAAGTCGACCGGCTTCTGTTTTAATACCTTCATTACATTGCTGACAAAATCATTTTTTACACGTAGTTTCTGCCATTAAAATACTTTGGAACAGAGGATACGAATTTTTTATACAGTAGTAATTGTTTCTAACTGGCTTGTTGTCCTTTCAGTCGTGGGGAGAATTTATTGAACCACTCTTTTTCGCGTAACTAATGGGGCCACAGTAGGGTATTAAACAGTTAACTTCAGTACTTGGGGGACTAAAAATATGTTTTTGTAATGCCAGCCTCAAATTCTCTTGGAAAGAGAGGAAAAAAAGGGCACAAATACTTTTCTCCATGCTGTGTTTATATATCGTGCATAATTCTCTGGTAATTACATGAATATTTATTTTCTTCTGTCAGATTAGAGAGATAACCAAGAGACAAGGAAGACTAATGCATCTCTTAGAATATTATGACTTCCCCGATGAAAGTAAGTCTCTTCAAGTTTGATTTGGTTGATATATTTTCTCTGTGGTTTAATTTGTGATAAACTTTTTTTTAAGTTATTATTTTTTAATTTCTGGCATCAGTTGGTTAGCAGATAGTTCTATTATAGACTGAACTGTTAACTTTATTATTACCAGATTCATATGATAAAAGATTTTTATTTTTCCCTCATAAGTAATGGGATACATCATTTCTTGTAAAACACGCCTTTGATCTTTCATATTCACAACTCAAATCTTGAAGTGGGAGTGTTACAATATCCCAGATGGGTTACACAAGAAAGTGTAGAAGAGCATATAAGTGGGGCTATCCTTTTCCTTTGGCCATGGTTTTGGGTTAAGATAAGCCTCCTTGGCTTATATGCCTGAAGAGAGTGTGTTTTTTTCCAAAATTTGAGCAGTATTTTGGTTATTCTAGCATTTAGGTAGCTGAATCTCTGATTGAGATGAGCTGCAACAATTTCTTGGTAGTACATGTAATTCTTTAATATATAAACAATTTATTCATTTGGATTATGGGTCTGTGCAGAATTGAAATGGCTGAGGTTGTATCAGGTGCCTCCTTATCCTTTGGGTAAGGCAAAAGAGAAAAAAAGAGAACTGATGGTGAGGCCACAGTACCCGGAGATGTATAATGAAAGTCAAATTCGTGATGGCAGTGAGTTGTCAGTGGGGGATTTGGTGGAGTGGTGGTCAGATGGTTGTTACTGGTGTGGAAAAATAACGCAGATATTGGGTGATGATAAGGGGCAGGTAATAAATAAGAGTTTGAAATTTTAAAACTAGAAATGTAGTAACCTCCTGAAATTGTATTTGTTAGATTGAGCTGAAAGCACCACCCGTTGGGGAAGGATCAATTTATCAAGTGTTTCTCAAGGATGTAAGGCCATCATTAGATTGGTCTCCAGAGCAAGGGTGGACAACTCCTCCTGCTCCCACTCCTCCTATTATTAAATCTCTAAATCAAGGTATGATTTGTTTACCCAGATCTTTTGGACTCTTAGACGCCATCTGTATCTGATGTTGGTGCTTTTGCCATAGAGGAAGTAAAGGACATGAAGAGACTACAGGTGGATCGTGGAAAAAGTTTTGCACTGAACTCAGCACGATCGGACACTATGGAAGCAGCAATTATGGATTTGGAGGAATACCTAAACAAAGTTAAATGGCTCAAAAACATCTTGCAATTTGGAATTTCATCTTCTCGCCCTCACCCTCAGTTTATGCACTCCCCACCAAATCCCTAACCTCATCATACTTGCCAATTACCAACACAAACAAATTTGCTATCAAATTTATCCACCATGTTTCTCACCTGCACTAATTATTATACGTAACCGTTCATTTGTGCAATATTTTTTGTCCTTTTTCTTATTTGGCCTTTTTCTGTTTTATGGTTATTTTACCCCTAGAATTTAATATTTACTCTTTGGGTTTAGTTTCAGTTTTCAGGGAATAATTGTAATTAGCTCTAGGGGGACCATTGTTCCATGTGGAACTGGTTCCATGGGATACTCTCTTAATAATGTTGAATAATTATATTGAGTATGGAGTATTATTATGTAGTTGAAGGAACCAAAACAATACTTAGCAAATGGAATAATGAAGCATTAAAGGATTTTTCCTTTTGCCTATAATTATTATGCCAACGTTGTCGTCTCTTGGCTTTTGTGTTTCCAACATGATATTCAAATGATGGATGTGAGATAATACTTATAATAGGAAACAAACTCTTGGCTTTTATGTTTCCAACATGATATTCAAATGATGGATATGAAATAATACTTAAAATAGGAAGCAAAATTTAGTGGTATTAAAATATTGTATTGGACTAGGTTTGACCGTTTAAGAAAATATGTTCACTTCTACTTGTACAAAGATTTTTTTTGTGGGGGGGGGGGGGGGGGGGGGGGGGGGGAAGCAAAGAGAGTTGGAGGAAAATGCATTATTGGTGAAGGGCAAGGAGATAGAGAAAAAAGACTAATAATATCAAGCTCAAAGGAGCTGAAAGAAATAGTAGTTTCCAATGCAGTCAGCATTCACCCCCCTCAGCCCGCCTAATAATGTACAAACCTTACACTTTCTTTCCTCACCTTCATTTCATTTCATGTTACAGTTAAAAGAAAAGAATATATAAACATAGTATTTCATTTTCTGCCTTGATTATCAATAACCATCCTACAAAAATCAAACATCCTATGAAATTACTCAGTCCCCTGTGCTTCTTGCTTCAGAGACTTGACAACATCCCCACAAGCTAACTTTACAGCTATCTTTTTAACACTGCCACGTCGCACTGCCTTGTGACATTTCCCTTTAGCTTCAACTTCCACCGTAGCATAACACACCCCGTTTTCCCAACGAATTTGGGGCTTGTTTAAATTATAATGCATCTTTTGGCACAATTGATTGAGTTCTCTTTTCGGGTGTAGCCTTAATGTCTCAAGTGTTACCAAGGGCTCAAGAAGAGGCCTCATTCTTTGGAATACTATCTCTTTGTCGCACCCTGAATCTATGTATATCGCCCCTGCTATCGATTCTATCACGTCGCCAAGTACCTAAAAACATAACACACGCCACACATAAATTTTCATCATTCCCACAACACGCATGTTTTCCATAATTAAACCCTACCTTTGGAAGACTCGTCTCGCATTCCCATCCAAATGTTTCAACTGACAATACTTCCTCAACTTTGCTCAGAATCTCACCTATATGTCCGTGAAGATCAGAGGACAAATGAAGAATGTGCTTGTACAAACCTGCCCTAATTGCTGATTTGGCATAGCAATCATTGTTCACTGATGCTGAACGTAGATCAGTAAGAAGCCCGGGAGAGAGACCATCATATTTGTGATACAGATGAACTGTGATTAGATAATCCAGCACCGCATCTCCAAGAAATTCCAAACGCTTGACAACAATAAACTTCTCATCAAACATCCAAATACAAGACACTAGACACTAATTTCAATATAAACCTAAATGAAGATAGAGATAAGCAAATTACAAACCTGATAGCATCCCGGAATTTCAGGGCGCATATAAGAACCATGAGTCAATGCCTCAACCAAGAGAGTAACATCACGAAATTTGTAATTAAGGAGAGACTCTAAAGATGTGACATTGATGTACTCCTCTGCTTTCAAAGTGAAGGTCCTTGTATAAGGTACGTTGACAAAATCAACATCTATGCCAAGCCATGCCATAAAGGACAAGGCTGCTAACTCACCTCCAGCAACAAGGTACGCACCAATCAGCGCTTCTACTACATCCGCCACAGTCTTACTTTTAATTTTTCGGCTACCTCCAATGTAAACCTTTTTACATGATGATGATACCTCCTCTTCTTCCAGTACATCATAAGCAGAATTATTTGTGCCGGGTATTATCCATGCCTTGAGATCAAATACTTCATTACGGATGAAACCCTGTAAAATACAACTGGATTCATCACATACAAAGAATGCATCAATGAAAATGATCGATAACACTAAGAGTTTACATGCTTGGGCTAAATCAAATCAAAAGAAGAAAAAAAAACATGTAATTTGACTACAATTTGCTCCACTGAAATTCTGAAGTAATTCTACCCACACTTTTCTTTCAATTGTATCTATATTTTGAAAACAGCACAAGTTAATATGACCCACAAGCAAAACTTTTACAAAAATAAATTCTCACAAATATTACCGGAATTTTGCGGTCACATCCGAGCTTGCACAATGCAGCATTGCAGATTATTCGTTCTCTTTTAAGACTAAGAAGGCCTTCATGTCGATTTTGATATATTTTGAAGAGTTGCTGAGTAGCAGCATATTTTAGAAAAGAGTCTCCAAGAGTCTCCAAAGATTCCAAATGGAGTTTCTCTTGGCATTTCTTTGTAGTGATTGCTTCCAAAACCTAATGAACATTAAATTTGAACAAAGACATAAAATGAGCTCCCAAATTGTTTGAAGTAGAAACACAACTCATAAAATTGTTCTCTTCAAGATGAGCCCACATTCAGCAAAGCACCATATCATGATTGTTAACTACCTAAAAACTACACAATCCTTGCTAACCTAAGTGTTAATTAAATTAATCAAAAAGAAAAACCCAGTGACAATCAACCTTTCATCAAGAACAAAGACAACTAAAGATTTAAAAAAAAATTGAATATTCAGGTTAAGAAAAAGAGACAAACATGCCTTGAGTGATGGAATAGTAACTTTTTGCTTTGAGTGAACCATGGGAACACTTTTCAAGTAGGCGGCTATAAGCAGTGACTCGATTCGATGCATAACAGAGGGAAGAAGTGAGAAAGAATAAATTGTAGATATACATATAGGTGACATGATGATTGAGCAAAGTTCTGGTGGTAATTCGCATGAGCTTTTACTTCGTTCTGCACAAAAGAAAGAGCACATTCAGCATAAGAAAAACCATCTTTGACAGATGAAATAATATGCATTTATTAATTTTTTGAGAGAATGAGCATCTTGATAAAACCAGAGTATTGACACATATAGTGACATGTTTTCTGTAAGCTGTGGAATCTTGAATCTTGAAAGAGGTTATTTAATTAGGTGGTTGGAAAATTACAGCCATACATGCTCAAAATGAAAAATTTCACACTCAATAAATTGGTACCCCACAGACCTTTTCTGTTTTGAAATCTACATCTTTGAAGGTAATTTTGTGCAGTAAAGATGTGTTTCCCAAAAAGAAGATTTTGGCATTCAAATTGTAAGCTGATCCCATGACTGCAAGATATATTTAATTAATTGGGTTAGACTTCTCAAAACAAGAGAACAGGATTAGCTCATGTGTAAAATCAAAACACAAACCTCTTTTTGAAATGGTCTTTGTAAGTAACAGATTCTCCATCTTGGAGAGAAAAACGTGAATTACCGTCAGCATCATCCAAAGTGCCGTTTGTGCAATACAAGCAACCATTATGAGGCGTGCGAACTAATGCGTTCTCTAACATACATCTGCACACCAAGCCATCATTTGTGCGCACAGAATATCCATCACCTTTACTAGAACAGTGGTAAGTATGTTCAACCATGGAATTTTTTTCTGGGTATTGAACAGACTTAATGCATTCCCAATCAATTGATATTTCATCATGTGAGAGTAGAAATGGGAGAAGAAGATAGTCAAAATTAGTCAAACCATCTCCTTGAAGCTTATCTAAATTATCTTTTAGAAGAACCCGAAAAAGAGAAACTTGAAATTGTTGAGCAAGGGCAACCTAAAAGCGAATTCAATAATCAATAAATTAGTAAAAATAACAAAGGCAGAAAATCATTATTTAGCAATTAAATTGGGTACAAATATGAGCTAAAGAAATTTTAGCATACCTGATCAGGATTCAGGGTAATGTAACCAACATCTCTTACATTCACTATTACCTTTCCCCAATGGACATCCAGATCAAAGTTAAAACTTTCCAGATCACTATCTAGCATTTCGTGAGCAGCCAGTAGAATATCCCTAGGCTTAACATCATATACAAAGTCCAATTGTAGGTGAATTAGATAGCACTCATAACGTGTTTCAAACTTGTCAATGCAGGTGCCAACCAATTCTCGTGGGATATATCTCACATGCTCATCCAAATATGGTTCATATCCTGTACAATATTTTTTGTTACCAATTGAAATAGAAGGTGCCTTATACCTTGTATGATTATTCAAGGCATTAAAAAGGAATCTTGTAAGCAAGAAGCATTTTCCAACTAAGAGGATGAAAAAATACCATAATGTTGATCTTCAGCCTCTTCCTCCACAATATCTGGGACAAGGTTGTCTGTCAAGGCATGAACTTGATGGAGTTTTTTACAAGCTTCAAGGCAAGCAAGTTGCTTTAGAGATTTCGTGTTGCCCAAGACGGTAATAGGTTGAATTGGACAGCTACTCGGCAGGTGAAGAGTACAACTCCCCAGCTCCTTACTGATCGTGAAGCGAGGATAAGGCTTGAAATACCTAGAAGTCAAGAACAGGCAAGCAAAATGCTTCAATCATTCAGTTATTTTTCCGACATTCATGCAATAAACTATGCAACATCCACACCAGGTTTTACAAAGTTGCACTATGCAGAAAGTTGATGCTTTGGAAAAATGATGATAAATGCAAGAAGTGCAACCTGTCTGAAGGCAGGCGAGCACAATAATAATGAAGCAATGCCACGCTAGAACTCAAAGTTACAATTGCTCCTGTTGTTTTCACTTGATACCATGGCTCTCCAAACATCTCATTTTTTAAAGGTTGACACGGAAGTTCAGCATGGCTCAAACATTCCTTTCGCATCATGGGTCCACTAGCCAAATAGTTCTTGACATTAGCAATAGCTGCATGATCACCACTACACATACAGCAAAAAGAACAATTTACATATTATCATCACTACGAACAAACACTAAATTTCTCCACATTCGTGTTGAATAAATTACTCACAATTGGTACTTGATTCAGTTATATATCATACTTTATACTAACAGATCATGAGGATTGAAAGAGCCAAATATATATACACACATATATGTTCATATATTTTAAATTTTAAAAAAGAAGGCAGCTGCTGACCTTTTCACCATTATAACAAAATCTGAGTTCTGCATACGCGCACGGCCACGGGACTGAATAAAACTGCAAATGGTCGAAGAAGGGTCAAATCTAATTACAAGGTTGCAGCTTTGGACATCTAAACCCTCTTCGAGCATAGAAGTTGCAATGATAATGTTAACCTGAAAGTATATTATATTTTAGGACCTCACAATTAACTCAAAGGTTTGAATCACCAAGAAAAAGACTTAACAGACAAAAACTTCAAAACTAAAATGATAAATCACAAGCAGAAGTTAAAAATCCCACCATTCCCTTGCGGAATTCATCAACAATTGCATTCTGCTTTTCCCTACTTTGGGATTGAAAACTGGAACCATGCCCTGCTGTGTACTCAGTTCTCCACCCAGTGGACTCTGGGAGCAATTCATTCAACAGGTTGCTAATAACAATCGCAGAGACAATCCTCTCGACAAACACAATGCATCTTAAGTGCTTCAATTCTCTGGTGCAATTAAATAAGAAATAATAAAGGAACCATTACATTCTCTCTACAAAGAACAATAATTTAATAATCAAATAATGCTCAACAGAACTGGCAATAGGATGATAGTTAAATTGGTAAATATCAAAGACATGAAAACATCTGAGGGGTTCATCTATCCAACCAAAACTTTGACTTAAAGTTGTTCATTGCTTCTCTTAACCAGGATGACATAGGTACTGAAAATGCTAGTTCTTCCATATGAAATTCTGTCAGTTTGTCAGGAGGACCATTAATTGGCATTATAATTCCCAAGAAAAAGTTACATGAGATATTTTCCATGAAAATCCTATCACATGCCACATTCCATCTGAAAAGTACAATCCTAGAATAGCAAACGAAGGTTTCTTAAAAAAAAGCAACAGATTTAAGTTCTAAATCTGTCAAATAAATATTCATGTCTTCTTACCTATAGATGCCAAAATCCAGTACAGATTATCACCGATTAGTGCTATTTTACCATATATGTAAAACAGTTAACAGACCTGTATTTAAGTAGAGTTTCAACAAGACATGTGATTTTTGACGTTATATAACCAGAAGTCATATTTGCTCTTAAGTCACTGCGGATTGACCATTGTGGATCTACAATAAAACAAAAGCCCTTCATAGATAAATACAGCAAGCCTTGATAGTTAGGTCAAAGACAAAACAATGACTCAGCTAACTGAAATAGAGATTTACCAGATGGAATGCATGTAGAAAAGGCCTTCACTGCTTCTTTACTGAAAGATCTAGCAACTCTATCATCAGGTGCACCCATACTATCCCATACAAAGATTTTACCCCCTTCATGAGAGTAAACTTCTGCGGCCTAATTTGTGATGTATAAATTTTAGCCAAATGTAATTGATACTTGTGCAGTTACATACAATTAATATACCTTCATTGCACACCAAACCCCCAGCTCAGCTAAACAAAACATGAAGGTTGACAAAAGCTTCTTAAGTTTTTCCTTTGCAGATATATTAGAAGATTCTGAAATACTCAATCTGCTGAGAGATAGTTCTTTCTGAAAGAGCAGTATCCGTATAGTTAGTACCCCATGGCATAAGGATATAAATAAAAATAAGAGCAAATGATAGCTTTGGTCAAAATTAAAAGGCAATGCATGTGACTTCGCCAAAAAAATCACATTTCAATTCCTCCAAGTTCAAACAATGTAACATGCACATTCTCCTACACATAACAAAATCCATCACAAAGCACATTTATTAAAAAGGAAGAGTCTATAATTAAATTAAATCAAAAGGATGCATCAACACAACCAGTGACTTACGAAAAGGAATTTCAAGATGAAAAAATGGACATTGGCATTTTAAATTTAAAAAAAAAAAAAAAAAAAAAAGCTTTAGCATTAAGAAGCTATGCATACCTCTTTTACCAATTTCAGTAAACTATCATTAATGATATCGGATATCTCATGTGGTATATCTTTGTGGTCGTATATCATCAACTTGGGCGTTGAAAATGGAGTATACCGGGTTAAAACAGAATCTGAATCACAAGTGTAGACCTTCATTCAAATAAAAAAATTAGGATCAGTTTACATTGCAATATTGCATAAAAATAACATAGTAAGGGTGATTTTACATCAAACCATTAGAATCTTACATACAATAATTAGAACTCAAAAAAACATATCAGCATTAGCAAATTCCCACATAGAAACATCAAAGGCAACTCCCCCATTTTGCAACTAAGGTATTTACCCTTAACTATTTTACTTTGATGAGTTACCTAAAAAGCTGATTTCCAACTCTTAATTAGTTACTTTGTGGGGAAGGGCCAGGGGGGACCTACATACTGATACAGTGATAGAATATAACAGGGTAAGTTTCAAGCTGTCTCATTGACTCATTGTTGAATTTGTGGTATTGCCAATGAAACTTTACAGAGTACTAAATCGACAGACATTCTTGCATAATGTATTTCCAAAACCATCACATGAAACCATGATATCTACATTCATATATGTAGCACAAGTGTTTTTATTAACCTTTGAATGCATAAGATTTTCTAGTTCACTGATCTGTTTCCAGTTGGCTGTTACTGATGGAGACGCTGCAAAGAAAAATGAAAGAAGACATGCAATCACTAATAGAAAAGAGCTTAGAGCTAGAGAATATTATTTTTAGAAAAATGTTTCATGGCACTAACCTTTAGCCTTTATAGGAGAAGCAGTCATCCCAAATATTCTAGGTAGCCACGGACTGTTATTCTTCAATTCTTGATGATAAAACTCCTGCAAGTTTGTGTGTTTTATTTATAATAAAATTCATATTCAGGAAATACTAATCACATTTGCATTTTTAATACATTACTGAAGAATATGCACAATCTTAATGTTTCTATAAAACTTTGGTTAAGGAACTCTTGACTTGGGCATATTAATTTATTATATTTATAAATTATTCATCAAAAAATTATAAGCTAAATAATTGGTTTTACCGTCATTATGCAGGCGTATTGATGCTTGCCTCTTGCATTATGACATTCATCAAATATTAAAACCTTTATCTGATCAAGCCTCATAAACCTGTGCCTCAAAGCATCAAGCAAGATTTGAGGCGTCATTACAAACACCTGGAAAATAAAACATAAAGTCAATTAGAAGACACTCTGCTGATACGTACATAAAGTAAATGACAATTACTTCAGGTTGTTTTTTTCAAAAGAAAATGTGAAAACCATCACAGAAAACAAACAATAAGAAATGAATAAGGAAATTGAAAACAAACAAAAAAGAAATAACAAAATTGAAGCTACACTCCATAAGCACGTACCACGCATCGCGAAGAACTAACTCAAATCACTGAATTGCAAAAATATTTTAACAAATCCAAACAAGATAAGTGCACAGACCTCATGTTTATTCATCTCACGAGTCCATGATGCTGCATCCCAAAAGTCAACTCCCATCTCACCATAATACTGGCCCACTTTCAAGTCAGTGTACATTGCCACAACTTCACATTGCTGATAACAATCATGAAAATGACTGACATCAAGTTCGAAGCAGTAACATTATAGTATTGAAAATAGGAAGGCAATATATACATGGAAACATTCATGCTGTATCAGAAATAAAATGTAATTCTAGAAGGAAAAGGATGGCATGTAGAAAAAGAAAAGGTTTCAGTAGCCAAATTAAGCGGAAAAAGAAAAGTTAATAAAGCAAAATTTAAGGTAGAGTCAGGACTCACGAGTTAAACATTAGTTTGTACATTTACAAATGAAAGTTCACATACTTGGGTGACCAAAACAACAGTAGGGACCAAAAAAACAGCAACGTAGGGTGATGGCTTTCTCAAAAGATGGGCATGGCTGCGGAGGAGCATGATTGCAATAAAAGTCTTCCCAGTTCCAGTTTCAAGGTAAACTATAGTGTTCTGTTTCAGTGCAACCTCCAGAGCTTCTAACTGATAACTACAATCAAAATAAAGAAAGACTAAGAATATCTGGGGGAAAAAAAAAGGCAGCTGCATTTGAAAATATCCAATTTGAGCATCTTCAACTCTTTCATAAGCATTTTAATTAACAAAGCTATTTTTTTCCCAAAGAGGCAAAGTTAAATCCCTCTCTCAGTTGCTCCAATTTGCACCATGTGCTCTTTAGATTGAGAAATACTATGTATAAGAATAAAAATATGTGTGTGCATAAGGAGGTTTTTTTTAATTAAGAACCAAAAACATTGCAGCAGAATTATTTTTAAAGTGCAGAAGAATATATCAGTTACCTTCTGGCAAATGAGATATGATTCACCACAGCTTGCTGGTTTTTTCCATCTATAGTCATGTTGGTTAAATCCAGCGGAATCTCCTTTATTTCTTCTTTCAAAACACAAAAAAAAATTAATCAAATATTCATTAGAGAGAAATGGTATGAATCCACTCAAGCTCTAAGATACTGTCATATGACACGATTATAAAGGACTGAAGCAAATTAGTTAAGAAAGAAAATTTATAAACATGAAATCCAACTCATCCATTGCATCCCAATAATTGCTCTATATGGCCAAATTGCCAGAATCATATCCGAGTCCCTGTGTGGTTAAACACTACAGAAGCAGTTGGTCCGTGAAAATATCATGAGATTAAAGACACTATATTAACTACTCCATCAACAATATCATACTAATTTTTTTGGTGATCTCTTCAACTAACCCTTTTTTAGAACCCAATTATAAACCCAACCAAACATCTCTTCAAATGTGGGATGACACTATATAGCAAAATCGAAAGAATATGGAATAATCCAAATGCTACAAGGAAAAAAATAAATAAATAAATCAAAGAAAGAAAAAATAAAGGTCTTTTTCTCTAAGACCAGTTTAACAACAATCAACAATCGCATAACGCAAGAAAACCGTTTTTGAATCCATCGCTGAACAAACAAAAAGAACCAATGCTGCAATATCATTGATTACGTCGTATGCCCAATGAAGAGAGAGAAGATCCATACCTTGATGATGGTGATGATGATCAAAGAATGAATGTAGGCACCGAAAGGCCGACTACTGTATAAAGCTACTATATTTGTTTGGAAGTTCAGTGGGTTTAGTCTGAATTCGAAATATCTGATTAAATTCCCTTTAATATTTATAAAATTCACGGAAGTCAGAAAGGCCGTGTGATACTTAAAGGGATATATGGAGTAATTAATTATGGAGTATAAATTTAGGTGGGGTTTGATTTGGGTTTGGGTATGAAATGTTTGTTTTCTGTTTTGATATATTAGATTTAAATTTTATGTGAAATCAATAATTAATTATGTGAGGAAGAGATGAAAGAGGATATATGGGAAAAAAAATTATTAATTAAAGAGAGATAATCACGATATGCGGTGAATTTATTAAAAATAAATCTACTTTAGAAGAATAAACCTAAATCCGTGATTTTTGGTATATTTGTACCGTCTACTTTAGGGTAAGGGGTAGATGATCCTTAAGCCAGCATCGAGCTCAAGTCTTCTCTTATTTTACTTTTTGAAATTATTACAGTGTCACAATTTTAAAAATTACTACTACAAAATTTGTTTATTAGTTGTAAATTATATTATAGTATCTTAAAATCATACCTTAACATACTTTAAAAACTCATACTTAATCTATACACACAAAACAAATGCAGTTATTCATTACTCCCTCCGTCCCCCAAAGTATTTCACACTTTCCTTTTTCATCCGTCCCTCAAAGTATTTCACACTTTACTTTTTCTAAATTTGGTAAAAAATACATTATACTAATACTCACTTTTTACACATATCCCAATATAATACTTACTTTTTCACATCTCCCAAAAACTTTACACACTTTTTCCACATCTCTCAATAACTTTACACACCTTTTTCATTAAATCAACTAAAATATATATTCTCTTTCTTACTTTATACATAAAAATACAAAATTTTCTTAAACTCCGCGCACACCAATATGCGAAATACTTCCCGGGACGGAGGGAGTACATATTAAAATATTATATAATCTTTTAACGCTTTATACATTAAAAAATCATGTCACTTAATGTGCATATAAAAAAACAAACATAAACAGAAGATAAAGTAAACAAAACATAAATCTTCGCATGGAAGGAAGAAGAGAAAGTAAACGAAACATAAATCTTCGCATGGAAGGAAGAGGAGGTATAGTGTAATTTAAAATAAAATTTTGTCTTTGTGAGGAAAGAATCCAAGAGCATTAACGCGCTTTCTTTATAAAGTAAAGTAGATAGATAAACAATAATCGTGCATCCTAAGCTTCGTACAACCATTACTTCTATCTATTAGTTGGAAGCATGAAGCCATCAACTCAGTGATTAGAAAATCGAACCGGAGAACGAATCGGAAGAGACAACGGTTCGAGGTTCAATAGGTCGGATCAGTTTAATCGAGCGATTCAATTAGAAAATTAAATTTTACATGTTTTCAATTATATTTTATAAAATTACCAATTATAAAAACATATAATCACCTAAATTATTTTTTAAATTTTAAAATACAATTTAAAATCAAAATATAATTAAATAAAAATATCTATAGTTCATAATTTATACTTCATACATAGTTTATAATATACACACTTAATATTATAATTCATAATTTAATCCAAAATGTAAATATTATGTTCTAAAACAAATAAAAATAAAAGAGGAATATCATAAAAGTTTAGAAAAATTTTAAAAATAATTAAAAAATTATATTGAAACCGGTTGAACCGGTTCTACCCGGTTCAACTCCATAAACGGTTTTCTAGCCCTTCCGGATCGATTCTGGGATCGGTTTTCGGTCCAACCGATTGAACCGACCGGTCCGATTTTCAAATCATTGCATCAACTTTTCATATATCGGTCCGTTCCCAATATATTTTCAAGTCAGCTTTTATTTTATTTTATTATAATAAAATAATTTTACTTAAATATAATAATAATAATAATAATAATAATAAAATGGCTTAAAACTTATGTGCTGTTGGTGGCACCGTATCCTCAAATCCAATGCTTTTTAAAAGTTGTATATTTGATATTAACTGTTATATTCTTTAATAGAAAAATCATATGCTTGATTTTCTTAAAAAAAAAAAAAACTTAATATTCTAATCAAACATCTATACTGTTCATATTTTCGACATTTTCAATAAAATAAATTATACTTTTATTAATTAATAAAGGCGTATACCATTTAAAACAAAATGGTATACTCTCTCCCTCTCACAATAAAGTTTACACATTTCCATTTTCGGCGTGATATAAAAATGTTTACAATTCCTTTTATAGTAAATGAGACTCACACGAAATATTTAAATATTTCTATGAGGCCAACAATACTATACTAATACAACTAACCATTATACATTAAAATATTATATTTCTCATCTCAATACACATTAAAATTTTTTAATCCCCACACAAAAATAAATATAAATATTTTAACAAAAGACGGATTGAGTACCTTATACACATTTTGCATCATATAAACATGAGATAAACTCTAATAAAATTAAGTAGTAAACGGATGTGTATCATCAGGGACGGACCTAGTGTAGGGACAGGGGGGGCACTGGGCCCCCCTGAGAATTCCAAAATATTTACTATATATATAGTATAAATCTCTAATTTTGTTAATAGCCAAGTGGCTTGCGCCTCCACAATGAGTTTGGATGTCCCGTGTTCAATCCCTTGCAATAACAAGGCTATTTTCTTTGTTTCTTTAGTTTATTACTTCCTTTACTTATATTTATTTTTTCTTTATAGTTTATTTTATGTTTCTTATATTTATATTTATAAATTTTTTTATTTTCTTCTTACTCTTTTATATTTCTTTATATTTTTTCTCTCTATCTTGTTCTCTAATTCTATGAAATGGATAATAAATTGATAACATTTTAATAAAAAAGATAAGTGATAATAGTTCAATGTATGATTTCATGAACAATTTGTACTATAAATAAAAGGTAATAATAATTTTAATAAAATTTATTAATGTCTTATATAAAAAGTGATAACTATCTAAGAAAATATAAGAACGATCTCACGCAATTGTTCTCTGTAGTAAATTTGGGCCCCCCTGACCGTAAATCCTGGGTCCGTCACTGTGTATCATTGTATGTAATCCGTGTATACTAATAATGGGATTTAATCTTTAAGAAAAACAAAAATTGTAGTATTTTTTTTTATAAAAATCAATTCAATCCCATAATTCTGTTTATATTCTATTTTTGTCCCAAAAAATATAAAATTGTTAATTTAATACTATCGGTTTAGAAATAAGGCTAAACACATCCCATCTATCATCGAAAAAGTAGAAATTATCAAAAAACGGCACGTGATTGTCATATGACAATCGAAGTTGTTAATTTTTTGCCGGAATGATGAGGTGATGCTCACCTGGCATTAAAATCCTAAACCCTCGTTGGCATTAAAATATAATTTAATATGTTGAATCACATGTTAGGTGAGCGCTACGCTGCTACCTCATCATTCCAGTCAGAAATCAGCAATTCTCATTGTTGTTTTCCAGTGATTTAAGCGTTTTTCGACGCAAATGAGACATGTTTGACTCTATTTTTGAAGAGTGAGGCTTGCGTGCGCCCGGGCGCACGGGAACACATTCCGTGTGCCATTAGAAATTTAGTATTATGGATAAGGGTACATTACTTTGGTCTAAAGGGTATACACTTTAATTAATAAAATGTACACCATTTTGTTCTAAAGGGCATACACTTTTCATTAATATATTTGTTTCTTTAGAAAATAAAGGGTACACATTTTTATACTAAAGGATATACAATTTAATACAAAATTCTAAAGGCGCACGAAGTGTTGTCCATGCGCCCAGATGCACACAATAATTTTCTTTAGAAAATAAAGGGTACACATCTGTATACTAAAGGATATACAATTTAACACAAAATTCTAAAGGCTCGCGGAATGTGGTCCGTGCGCCTGGTGCACAGGAATTTTTGTCATTTATGAACTCAATAGTACTAAATTAATAATTTTATCTTTTATGGGATGAAAATATAGAACATAAAAGAAATTATGAGATTGGATTGATTTTTATTCCTAAAATTTCAAACTAATAATAATGTGGTACTCTATGATATGAGAAAATTTAATAGTCCTCCTCGAATTCACATAATTGCCCCTCCCATATATTAAATGGGCCTATCTGTGGGCTTTACAATTAAAATGGATTATACGATAATGGGTCAGCCCAGGTCATCATTGGGCTAACCAAGTTCTCAAGGTGATATGCGATGATACTTTAAATACGGAAATGACCTAGGGTTTTCTTCTCCATTCTTGAGACGCATTACCGGCTCAAGCACTCCCAGTCCCAGCAAACATGGTAAATTCTTGTGAATTCATTCAATTGTGTTTTCGTTCTTATCCGTGTAGCTATACGTGAGAATATCATGTGAATTGTCTTCATAGATTCAACTATATGCTGCGGATCAGTTTTATGATTGTTTCCATTTATGAAGATTGATGGAAGACGACTGCCTTGATGCTGGTGGATTTTTGTTTTATGCATTCAAGAGACTCATAAAGTCATTTGATTATAGCTTCTTTTTCTTCTGAACAAGTTGAAATGGGGTGGTATTAGTGTCAGTTGTGCTCGTTGCTTATGGAAATTCGAATGAACAAGTTATGCTCAATAAATCAATCATATTTTTTTGAAGGGCTTCAAGTTCTGTTATGTGAGTTGTATGAATTGGGATTGAAGAGACTGATGCTAGCTGTTTTAATTTTTTTATTTTATATGAATTGTGTTCAGTTTTTTCGCCTTGGTGTTGGGAGGATAAGAATAAGATAGGATATTAATGGCTTGTTAAAGAATTGCTTATTAAGATACCTAATATGTTTAAAATCTATTAGGTGTGAGTTTGATATTAGTTCGTTCTTTGGTGGTTTTAAACTAGTTGATGAATGTGTATTGTATCCACTAACAATCCATTCATCCCCCATTTTGTACGGAACTATTTTTTAATTTTCTCGTCTAACCCCTTCTGTTCTAATAATAATTTTGCAAGTACCCACTTTTATTATTTGTTGTCTCCTTTTAATATCAATTGTCGTATCCATTATATATTAAATGTCAAATTTTGAATCTGATGTTCCCAACTAAGGCCTTTTCGTTTGTGGTTTTCAGCCTAAGCAAATACATGAGATCAAGGATTTCCTTCTTACTGCAAGAAGGAAGGATGCGCAGTCGGTGAAAATTAAGAGGAGCAAGGATGTGGTAAAGTTCAAGGTTAGGTGTTCCAAGTATCTTTACACACTTTGTGTGTTTGATTCCGAGAAGGCTGAGAAGCTGAAGCAATCTCTCCCACCAGGTATCATGCTTTTCCACTTTACAAATCTAGATTAATTACATCACAAGTATTTATTGTTGCGTATTAGATAGTCTTGGCAGAAAATTGGATAATGTAGCTTCACAATCTTGTTTGACACAGATTATTCTCTCTCCACTTGCTTCTTGATAATCTTCTCACGTTTGATGATTAAATTTAGCAATTTTTTTTTTCCGATTCTGTTGTAGGTTTGAGCGTTCAAGATGTGTAGACTTGGTGGAGCTTGCTGAGCCTGTCTTGCTTTTGATTTTTTATTTTTACTTTTTTTTGGTAGTGAGAACATTTGACAGATCTTATGGTTTTGCTTTGTTGGCGCTCTTAAACACCCTTCCCTAGTAGTAGTTATTTTTGCTTGTGTTTCCCCATGAATTTATGTGAACCACATTCTGAGTTTTAAATTATCCATTCCCTTCTCTTGGTTTGATAACTCCCAAAATAGCCCATTTCTGTCGTTTCCATCCACGTCTTTGTGTTGTCAATTCGATCTTCATTGCCAAAATTAAAATATTGTCATATGTATTTACCTAAGTATTTACATAATCTTTTGTTGGTACGATATATAACTTCATTTGATTATTCGATTGATAAGTTGAATTGTGCCAAGTGTATCGGATGCAAAGAAAAATTAATTATTCAGGCCCTCTTCCAGTAGTATAGCCGCTCTTGGAATATTGTATCATGAATACCTACTTTTAATTTATTTAGAAATGCAAACGAGATCTGCTGATTTTCAGGATCTAACCAATACATATACTATTTCTTTTAATAATCTAAGTTATATGCACGTCGATAGTTAGCTGAATAATATTTTTTAAAAATTTGATGTATTAGATTAGACGTATTAAGTATTTTGACCCTGTTAGAAATCTGAATGAATGAAAAAAAGTGTAGCTCTCGACTTAGATGACCTCACTTTCCACACAATTTGCAAATAAGCCCAAGAAAAACATTAGTACAAAATTAAATCTAAAAATAATGGACAATACCAAATCTCCCTTGTCCAGTTAGCAATAACCAAGCTTAATGTTTGTTTTTTGAAAATCTGGAATCACATATATTAAACAGATTTTAAAAATCTCTAAATACACCTAAAAACTCTATTAATATTTGATTCATTCACTTTTTGTACATCCTATTTTCTAAATTAAAAAATCTTCCACATCAATTTTATACAGTCTTATTCAAGTCACCACTCATGTTTTATAAGTATATATTGATTTTAAAATACTCTATATTATTATGAAAAAAACTCCAAACAAACAAAAATTATTATCATTTATAATTTTGAAAACCAAAAACTCTAATATATTGTTTCGACGTAGAATTTAAATGGAGTATATGGTAAGAAAACCCCCCCAAATAAACATAATTATCACCATTGATAATTTACAAAAATCTCAAACAAACAAACGCTAATAATCTCACAAGTACCAACTTAAATGTAGTGTTATACTTACTTACAGAAGCATGATTTTGTTTTGTTTTCCTCTAAAAATAATTAACTTTGTTATTTGGGGCAAGAAACCTGGAAATGTATAGTGGAAATTTGTTATGTTTTGGGATGAAAATGTAATGTGTAAGAAAAATTGGGGGTGGAAGTGTAATGTTGGAAAATTAGAAATGCATTTATATGTAGTCCATGGGCATGGGCAAGAGCGACACGGCAACTAGCTCCAACTGGAATTTGGCGGAACGATGTTCCCTGAATGCTTATGCTGTTGCTGCAAATCCACCCCCACCGGCACTGACCCAGGTGACGAAGTTGCTGATCGCGACCCGGTTCTACTGGTATCGGGTATAGCCGGCTCCATTCTTCACTCCAAGAAGAAGAAGTCCGGCTTTGAAACCCGGGTTTGGGTGCGGATTCTCTTAGCTGATTTGGAGTTCAAGAATAAGCTCTGGTCCATTTACAATCCCGAAACAGGTTCTTCAATTTGCTTTCTCTTTTGCTGCCTGCTAATGTTATTACCTTTTAATTTCACTTACTCCGTAATTTTTTCTGTAGGGTACACTGAGCCATTGGACGATACCTCTGAGATAGTTGTGCCTCAAGATGATTATGGCCTTTATGCTATAGATATTTTGGACCCTTCGTTTGTAAGCCTTTTCTTTTCTGCTTTAATTTAAAATCTGCCTCTTTATAATTATATGCACTTCTGTCTCAGTTAGCTCTATTCATCAAAGATCAGTCTTGATTGATGTTTAAACTTGGATATGAGGAATTTCTTTTAGTCATCTAAGTGTTGGGCCGATGACTGTGCTTTTGCTTCTTAACCTGAAGCTTCAGGCTCAGGGTATATTGTTCTGTAATTAGTAGTGATTCCTACTTACACAGCATACTATCTGCTCAATCTTTTAAATTGTGTCTAATGTTCTCTTTTATTATGCCAGTTTGTAAAGCTTCTGCATGTAACTGATTTGTACCATTTCCATGAAATGATTGAAATGCTTGTTGGGTGTGAATATAAGAAAGGAATAACATTGTTTGGATATGGTTATGATTTTCGGCAAAGCAATAGGTAATTATTTTCCCACCTGAATCTTCCGACATGTTATCTATATTTTACACCAGTGTGTATAATTATCACGCAAATGTATTATCCTTTGCTAACAAACTCTTTTTAGATAATCTATTGACCTATTTGGACTATTACTAGTATCCTAATATTGCAGAATTGTTCAGTTAATGGATGGCTTAAAAGAGAAGTTAGAGACTGCATATAAAGCTTCAGGGGGGAGGAAAGTCAATCTAATCTCGCACTCGATGGGTGGATTGCTAGTTTCATGCTTTACATCTCTTCATAGTGATGTATGATACTTCTTTTGTTGCTTCTTATTTTCTTAATTTCTGCTGCCTTACCACTAATGGGCGTGCCTGTTCTTGTGAAGTTGACTCTGTTTTGGTATGTTTTGTTTTTAAATTCTCTTTTTGCAAGTTTATTAAGCCACAACAAACTACCCGAGTTACTATTTCAAATTGGGAAACTGGACTGTGTCCATACTTGTATATAAAAACTAGTATCCTGCAAATATAGTCATAACACATGACCTACAGAAAGCAAAAATCCTAAATATTCAGTTGATAACAGGGTTCAGTTTCTTAATTCTAAAAATACTAATGAAAAGAAGTCTTCTAAAATTACTTAATATTGCTTTATCTTAAAAAATCACGAGTGTAATCTAACCTATTAGCACATTACAGTGATCTAATTATTTTTTCATTCCAAATGAAGGCATAATTAGTACTTCAACTTTCAAACTGCAGATTTTCGCTAGATATGTAAATAAGTGGATTACTATTGCCACTCCTTTCCAAGGTAATTTTTCTTGAATCTTGTTCGAATCCTCCAACTAACTTGAAGAGTTATATCCCTTAAAAGATGCTGTTTATCTAGGGTGGTATTCTGCACGAAAAGTACATCGTAAACCATTGCAGTTCAACATCTTAGTCGAGCAAGACTTGATTACGAAAGATATCCGGCTAATATATCAGAATTTTATACATTTAGTATAAATTTCCTTTTGATTTTGCTTTCAAAATAATCTTCTTAAGTATGGATTCTAATTGATTTTGACAGGTGCACCAGGATGTGTCAATGATTCTATACTAACTGGAATGCAGTTTGTTGAAGGCTTCGAAAGTTTCTTTTTCGTATCAAGGTGGTCAATGCACCAACTGGTAATCCACCTTCTTCAGGATGCCCCCCCCCCCCCCCCCCCCCCCCCCCCTCTCTTTCTGCTGCGTGATATATAATTGTAAAGTGTTTTAATTGTGGACCTTCAGAAACACTGTATTCTCTAAATGAGAAAATATTTTACTTCTTTTCTCCCACTTTTGTTTTCATATTCATGCTTCTCTTATACATGATGCATATTAAATATGTTTGTCTATCCAGGAAGTACAAATAATGTGTAGCAAAATATTTGGGGATATATTCATTGGTAAATCAAATACATGACCATATGGTTTCTGCTAGAGCAGCTGTGCATGGAATCTTTAGAACTGAACCTATATTTGTTTATGTTGCTTATTTCTCTAGTTGGACATTTTCTCAAATTAAATTATAGCAGATGGTCATATGTTATATATTCAAGGAAACATAACCATTTTGTGATATAAAAATCCAAAATAACACATTCGCTTGCCCTCTAGGTTATCTCACTTTTTCAGTGTCGAGTCATTGGATAATTTTGCTGTAGTTCATTCTTTCTGTTTTATTTTAATTATTTATTTATTTATTTCATGCATTCTCTTTCATTCAACTGAACCTTGTTGGTTATGCTTAGTTGTTAGAGTGCCCATGTAACAGCAGCACTTCTCGTATACATATTACGTGGATAAATACATATATTAATTAATTAGATTTATTATATATTTATTTAGTTATTAAAGGATTTGAATCTTCCTGAATATTCCTTCCATTATTTTCTCAACTTCATGGCCCTCATCCCTTAGAAGTAGGAAACGTCCTCATCAAGAATCTATTTCCCGATCACTACTTACGTCTCATTTTATTTAATTAGACGAGTTTTTCTTCACGTCGTACACCTCAGAAAAGTCCCCATATAATATTCAACGTTCTTCTATTAGTGAGTAATACAGTGTGATTGCAGAACCATCGACTCTGTTGATTTTCAAAGATCATCGGTCATCTTCTTTGTAGGAGTTCTTCGAAGTGTAAGTTGTCCATTCATCCATATCGTTTCAACTATAGAACTTTGTTGCCTTTTGGCTAGTTAATCTTCACCCTTAGTATATAAGTGTTGTCTTCACGTGCCTATGAATTGTATCTTCTTTCTTGAATACGTTGGGCGTTCTTGATATACTTTCTATTATGAATCTTCTAGCTATGTGTGGAATTGTTGATTGAGTTTTCTTAATTCTTTTGAATTATATTCGGAGTAGTGAACTTATTATTAAGTACATATTTTTTTTTTGTTAGCCAGGGTACATATATATTACGCATGGATCGTCGGGTATAATTACACGATAGCACGTAGTATTTTTTTTTATTCCTTAAGGAGTGTTACTTCATTTTCATTGAACAGTCATCCAACACCTTTGCAAGTAGTGCGTCGTGTCTACTGATTAATATGTCAAACTGCCACATTCCCATCCTACATATTCCATATTTATTTTTACCCATTAAGTTATGTTTATTTTATTTGGGGTTTACATACATGATGAAAAGGTTGAATCCAATTCTGTAGGTTGCATGGGCCAATCACCAAATCACCATTCTTGCAGTAGTTGTTTACCATGTTTTTGTTAAAGTTAATATTTAATACTTTATTTTGCACTTCTTTAGATATTAGACACACATATTTAATTGAATTTTTGTGGATATCTTAGTATATTTATTAATTTTGTTCATGCACCGTAACCTGCCCACCCAATTATTATTTTGACTAGCTACATTTTTTTAGATATACCCCAGCAGTTCGTATAATCATTAGAATGATTTAATTAGTTATACTTCAGTATATATATATATATATATCTAATGATGTATTATATTTAACTAATTTTATTTGATTGTCTACTTAGGTCAGAATTTCGTATTAAGAATATTAGAGTATAGACTTATTTATATTTTGTATATTACTAGGCGATGAGAAGTTCATGAGATAGAGTACCAGCTGCATCAATAATTGGATTACAGTCAACTCAGTTTCATTTTAAAGGTGAGGAAATTCTTACTTGACTCTATTAACTGCTATTATGTGATATCTATGAGTTCATGCATGTACATATAGGTCTCCTGACCTTTATAAACGAGGCATTTACTACTTGAATAATTGAGTAATCTTATTCAGTACATTTACATTTACATCTACATTTCATGTTACTTATTTGGTATTTACATGTGGTATTTAATGTTGGCAAGTATGTTTCTCCACTGAGCTTGTGGTTTTGCTCACCCCAAATATCTTAACATTTCAGGTGGAGGAGCTGACGTGGTGGGACATAAGGATGATGCTTAGCACAATTTCATTTTTATTAAAACTTTATTATTATTTCTAAATTTTTGCTAGACTTATTGACTTATATTTATTTCAAGTATTGCATTTGGATTTTATAACTTATCAAGTTGGATCTTTTGATTATTAAATTTATTTCTTTTATGCTTCCGCTCAAAATGGTATTTATTTATTAAATATGATGTTTTTAAATAGTTAGAAATTTAGGATGTGACATTGTGGTATCAGAGCGGTTATATGATTCTGTATACCCGTTTTAAAAAAAAAAAAAAAATTGCTAGCATCTATCCGTCACACTACGGCAGCTCCAAAGAGGTATGGCATTTACAGAAATTACATTTATACAAGTTTATCATTTTACGAATTCATGTGAGCTTAAAATATTTTTAAAGGATTTCAATACAAGTATTGATGCAGTAAGGACAAGTCATTCATATAGCACTTAGAGCCTATTAATTAGAATTATTTTATATCGTTAGTAAAACGCTTAATGTGTTAGTAGCCCGAATTGTACGCAGGATGCAAGCCGGACGTAGACTTAGAACTCCTCGTAGGAATCCTAATAGAAATGCTAATGCTAATGCCGATGATGCTAATGATTTGCCGAACTTGGTTCCGAACCCTAATCAGAACCATGCTCCGCCTGAAATTCCAAACCAAGTTCCGCAACAAGTTCCAGGAAATTCTCAAGGAGATTTATCAGAGAAATTTCAGAAGTACAACCCACCTAAGCTTACCGGACGTGAGGATCCAGAGTACGTGGAGGAGATGTTCATAACCTTGGACAGAATTTTTGATGTTATGGAGTGCAATGATGCACAGCGAGTCCACTTGGCTTCTTTTCTGATCGTTGAGGATGCATATCACTGGTGGAGTGGCTATTGGAGGATGAGACCAGCTGAGGATAGGACAGCTCTTACTTGGGATGACTTTAAGAACATTGTGATGGACGAATATTACCCCGACTCTTACCGTGATGAGAAAGAAGCTGAATTTCTTGAATTGCAGCAGGGAGACATGACAGTGGTTGAGTATGAGAGGAAGTTCAACCAGCTATGCAGGTCTGCCCCAGACTTGGTTGATACAGACCGTAAAAAGACTAAACGTTTTCTGAAGGGGCTACGACCTGACATACGTTTTATCATCGCCGGAAATGGTCCTATGTCTTTTGCTGAGACACATCGGAGAGCAGCAGGGTTAGGTGCGACCATGCAGATGGAGGAAGCAAGACAGAAAAAGACTGAGACTTCTGGAAAAAGAAAGTGGGAAGGTGCTACTCAGAGCAGAAGCATAAATCAGTCTAAGCAAGCAAATACTGGGAAGAGCACTGGACCAAACTATCAGACACCTAAGCCTATTTGCACCACATGTGGAAAGAATCATAGGGGAACGTGTTTAGTTGGTCAAGGGAGATGTTACAGATGTCATGAGCCGGGTCACACATCATATAATTGCCCTAAGGGAGCACAGATGAGTTCAGGATTGAGGGGACAACCACAGATGAGTTCAGGATCCAGAGCACAGCCTGCAGCTAGTAGACCTACTCAGAGATCAGGAGGGAGGTCGAGGATGTTTGCTATGATTGATGAGGAGGAAGAACAAGAGCCGGGTGTGATGTCAGGTATGTTATCAGTATCTAATGTTCCTGCTTTAGCATTATTTGATACTGGAGCTTCTCATTCTTTCATATCCAAAAAGTTTTGCAATGTGCTTGGTAGTAAAATGTTTGAGGTAGATGAGTCTCTATCTTTAGATATTAGTCTACCTGCCGGTAAGGGAATTCATACTCATACTATGGTGAAAGACATCAGCATATGCATTAATGGGAAGAATCTTGAAGCAGAACTATATGTGATAGACATAAAGGACTTTGACATAATCCTAGGAATGGATTGGTTAGCTAAGTATCAAGCGAATGTCAGATGCCGAGATCGGAAGATAACCTTTACACTTCCAAGTGATGAGGGAACAACTGTTTATGAAGCCAAGAGTGGTTTTGTACCACGAGTGATTTCTGCACTGAAAGCAGTAAAGATGTTGAGGAAAGGAACTTGTAAAGGGTATTTAGTGAATATAATGGGTACCCCTTCTGAGATGGTTACGATATCTGATGTACCTATTGTATGTGAATACCCAGACGTTTTTCCTGATGATTTGCCTGGAATCGCAGTGGATCGACAAGTTGAATTCACTATAGACTTGATGCCTGGGGCAGCACCGGTGTCTAAAGCACCATATAGAATGGCACCCACGGAGCTACAGGAATTGAAAATTCAAATTCAAGAATTACTCGACTTGGGTCTTGTACGGCCAAGTGTCTCGCCGTGGGGAGCACCAGTGCTCTTTGTGAAGAAGAAGGATGGAACTTTAAGAATGTGCATTGACTATCGAGAATTAAATCGTCTAACTGTGAAGAATAAATATCCCCTACCCAGAATCGAAGATTTGTTTGATCAGCTAGCCGGAGCAAGTACGTTTTCAAAGATTGATTTGAGATCAGGCTATCATCAGTTAAAGATCAAAGAAGGAGACATAGCCAAGACGGCTTTTAGAACTCGCTACGGGCACTATGAATTTGTAGTAATGCCTTTTGGATTGACAAATGCACCAGCAGTGTTCATGGATTTGATGAACAGAGTTTTCCACCCGTACTTGGATCAGTTTGTCATTGTCTTCATAGATGACATACTGGTATACTCGAAAGATAAGCTGCAACATGAAGAGCATCTAAGAATTGTACTTGAGACACTTCGCAGAGAGAAGTTGTATGCAAAGTTCAAGAAATGTGAATTTTGGCTAAATCGAGTTGCATTTTTGGGGCACGTGATTACTGCTCAAGGGATTGAAGTTGACCCATCAAAAGTGGAGGCCGTAAATGAGTGGAGATCTCCTTCCAGTGTGAATGAAGTTCGGAGTTTCTTAGGGTTGGCCGGTTACTATCGAAGATTTATTGAAGGATTCTCCAAGATAGCAACCCCTTTAACTCGGTTGACTAGAAAAGGAGTGAAGTTTCAGTGGACTGATGTGTGTGAGGCAAGTTTTCAGAAACTAAAGGAGAGTTTGACATCAGCACCAGTTTTGGTCATTCCTAATCCTACAGAAGAGTTCACAGTTTACAGTGATGCATCGAAACAAGGACTTGGTTGCGTTCTGATGCAGCATGGGAAAGTTGTGGCTTATGCTTCAAGGCAATTAAAGATGCATGAGATGAACTATCCCACACATGACTTGGAGCTTGCAGCAGTGGTCCACGCTTTAAAGATTTGGAGACACTACCTGTATGGAGGGAGATGTGTGATTTACACGGATCACAAAAGTTTGAAGTATATCTTCACACAAAAAGAGTTGAATATGAGGCAAAGGAGATGGCTAGAGCTTGTCAAAGATTATGATTGCACCATTGATTACCACCCGGGTAAGGCAAACGTTGTAGCAGATGCGTTGAGTCGTAAGACGAAGGGAGATATGAGTTGTATGCTCACCGAGCAAGAGAAATTGGTGAATGCGTTTGCTAAAATGAGAATTGAGATCTTAGTACCACCTAAAAGTACAAATGCAGTTCTGTCAGCTTTAGTGGTACAACCCACTTTGAGAGAGAAGATCAGAAATGCTCAAAGTCGAGACTCCTTTTTACAAAGGATGAAAGGACGAGTGAGTGAAGGCGTCGGTAAAGGCTTTGCAATTACAGACGACGACACTTTGACTTATGAAGGAAGATTGTGTGTTCCATGTGATGAAAATTTGAAGAGAGAAATTTTGGAAGAGGCACATGATACGCCTTATACAGTGCATCCGGGAGGAACAAAGATGTATCATGATCTCAAGGAAAGGTTTTGGTGGAGAGGTATGAAACAAGATATTGGGAGTTTTGTGGAGAGGTGTTTAACTTGTCAACAAGTTAAAGCTGAACAACAACGACCAGCGGGAAAATTACAACCCCTTGAGATACCTGAATGGAAGTGGGATCAGATAGCCATGGATTTTGTAGTGGGATTACCAAGATCAGTCAAAGGTAATCATGCTATATGGGTTATAATTGATCGTTTGACGAAGTGTGCTCACTTTTTGCCAGTGAAGATGACATTTGGAAAGGAACAGTTTGCTCAGCTCTACATTCAAGAGATAGTGAGGTTGCATGGGGTACCTAAATCAATTGTTTCTGATAGAGATACTCGATTTACTTCGAATTTTTGGAAGAGTTTACACAGTGCTTTGGGGACAAGGTTGAATTTCAGTACAGCTTTTCATCCGCAGTCAGACGGGCAGTCTGAGAGGACGATCCAGACTTTGGAGGATATGTTGAGGGCGTGTGTTCTTAACTTGGGTAGCAGTTGGGAGAGGTATCTGCCTTTAGTGGAATTTGCATATAACAATAGTTTTCAAGCAACTATTAGAATGGCACCTTATGAGGCTTTGTACGGAAGGAAATGTAGATCACCTCTATACTGGGATGAAGTTGGAGAAAGAAGAGTATTGGGACCACAAATAGTTGAGGAAACAGTTGACAAAGTTGAGATGATTCGAGAGAAGATTAAAACAGCTCAAGATAGACAGAAGTCTTATGCAGATAATCGTCGGAGGGATTTGCAGTTTGATGTGGGAGAACACGTATTCTTGAAGGTTTCACCTATGAGAGGAGTTGTTCGTTTTGGGATGAAAGGAAAGTTGAGGCCAAGATTTATTGGGCCATTTGAGATTTTGGAACGAGTTGGAGAGTTGGCTTATCGATTAGCTTTACCGTCGGAGCTATCTGTAGTTCACAATGTTTTTCACGTCTCCATGCTGAGGAAGTATGTACATGATCCAAATCATGTGATCAATCACACGGTTCTTCACCTGAATGATGATCTAACTTATGAGGAAGAGCCGATGGAAATCTTGGAGAGGAAGGTCCTAAAAACAAGAAGTAGAGATATTTCACTACTGAGAGTCAGATGGAGTCGTCACACTAATGATGAGGCCAAGTGGGAGCGAGAAGACGATTTACGTACTAGATTTCCAACTCTCTTTGGCAATGGTACGTTACTTAATTTCGAGGACGAAATTTTATTTTAGAGGGGAAGGATGTAACAACAGCACTTCTCGTATACATATTACGTGGATAAATACATATATTAATTAATTAGATTTATTATATATTTATTTAGTTATTAAAGGATTTGAATCTTCCTGAATATTCCTTCCATTATTTTCTCAACTTCATGGCCCTCATCCCTTAGAAGTAGGAAACGTCCTCATCAAGAATCTATTTCCCGATCACTACTTACGTCTCATTTTATTTAATTAGACGAGTTTTTCTTCACGTCGTACACCTCAGAAAAGTTCCCATATAATATTCAACGTTCTTCTATTAGTGAGTAATACAGTGTGATTGCAGAACCATCGACTCTGTTGATTTTCAAAGATCATCGGTCATCTTCTTTGTAGGAGTTCTTCGAAGTGTAAGTTGTCCATTCATCCATATCGTTTCAACTATAGAACTTTGTTGCCTTTTGGCTAGTTAATCTTCACCCTTAGTATATAAGTGTTGTCTTCACGTGCCTATGAATTGTATCTTCTTTCTTGAATACGTTGGGCGTTCTTGATATACTTTCTATTATGAATCTTCTAGCTATGTGTGGAATTGTTGATTGAGTTTTCTTAATTCTTTTGAATTATATTCGGAGTAGTGAACTTATTATTAAGTACATATTTTTTTTTTGTTAGCCAGGGTACATATATATTACGCATGGATCGTCGGGTATAATTACACGATAGCACGTAGTATTTTTTTTTATTCCTTAAGGAGTGTTACTTCATTTTCATTGAACAGTCATCCAACACCTTTTCAAGTAGTGCGTCGTGTCTACTGATTAATATGTCAAACTGCCACATTCCCATCCTACATATTCCATATTTATTTTTACCCATTAAGTTATGTTTATTTTATTTGGGGTTTACATACATGATGAAAAGGTTGAATCCAATTCTGTAGGTTGCATGGGCCAATCACCAAATCACCATTCTTGCAGTAGTTGTTTACCATGTTTTTGTTAAAGTTAATATTTAATACTTTATTTTGCACTACTTTAGATATTAGACACACATATTTAATTGAATTTTTGTGGATATCTTAGTATATTTATTAATTTTGTTCATGCACCGTAACCTGCCCACCCAATTATTATTTTGACTAGCTACATTTTTTTAGATATACCCCAGCAGTTCCTATAATCATTAGAATGATTTAATTAGTTATACTTCAGTATATATATATATATATATATCTAATGATGTATTATATTTAACTAATTTTATTTGATTGTCTACTTAGGTCAGAATTTCGTATTAAGAATATTAGAGTATAGACTTATTTATATTTTGTATATTACTAGGCGATGAGAAGTTCATGAGATAGAGTACCAGCTGCATCAATAATTGGATTACAGTCAACTCAGTTTCATTTTAAAGGTGGGGAAATTCTTACTTGACTCTATTAACTGCTATTATGTGATATCTATGAGTTCATGCATGTACATATAGGTCTCCTGACCTTTATAAACGAGGCATTTACTACTTGAATAATTGAGTAATCTTATTCAGTACATTTACATTTACATCTACATTTCATGTTACTTATTTGGTATTTACATGTGGTATTTAATGTTGGCAAGTATGTTTCTCCACTGATCTTGTGGTTTTGCTCACCCCAAATATCTTAACATTTCAGGTGGAGGAGCTGACGTGGTGGGACATAAGGATGATGCTTAGCACAATTTCATTTTTATTAAAACTTTATTATTATTTCTAAATTTTTGCTAGACTTATTGACTTATGCAAATTTATTTCAAGTATTGCATTTGGATTTTATAACTTATCAAGTTGGATCTTTTGATTATTAAATTTATTTCTTTTATGCTTCCGCTCAAAATGGTATTTATTTATTAAATATGATGTTTTTAAATAGTTAGAAATTTAGGATGTGACAGCCCATCTATTTATGAGATGCTTCCGCATCCTGATTTCAATTGGAAGAAGCAACCTGAGATTAAAGTATGGAGAAAGCATTCTAAAGGTGAGGAAGTTACAGTAGAACTGGAATCATATTGCACTAATGGATGCATTAATCTTTTTGAAGAAGCATTGAAGGACAACGAGGTACTAAGCTTTTCCTCATTACATATTCTAAAATTCTCCTAAAAAAAGCCAAATGAGAAGTCATGAAGTTCAGCTCAAGATCAAATAGCTATAATTCAATTTAATGTGCTGCAAGTCTTTACTCTAGTACACATGCACCTATGTTTGTTTCCAGGATGTGTTTAGGGATCGCTTGAGGATATGCACAGTCTAGTTCTATAATGCATTCGAGTAACAAATGTTCATTTTTTGACAATAAGGAAAGAAAACTTTCCTGTAAAGGCTAAGCATTGAATTGGTTGAGAGGAAAAAAAACTATTGAATAACACTGTTGTCTCATTCACTCTAAAGTAATTTTTTTAAAACTGTAAACAGCAGTATATTTGTTTTGCATGCCAAACATAAACTAGTTTATCCAGTTCCTGTTGTTTAATGAGTTGATCCTTCAACATTATCTCGATTGTTGCAACTTTTCCATACAAGACTAATTTTAAAAACTTTATAACTAAGGATCCTTTCTTCATTTTACGTTACAGCTAAAATATGGTGGAAAAACAGTGGCTCTTCCTTTCAACTTTGCAATTCTTAAATGGGCTGCTGGCACTCGGCAAGTTCTCAATAAGGCACAACTTCCCGAGGGGGTTTCTTTCTACAACATATACTGAACATCTTGCGACACAACTTTTGATGTTTGGTGGGTAGCTTAATCACCTCTCTCATTGAATCTAATTCTATAAGGTTAAAAATTTACATAACTACATCGGCTTATCTGTCGCAGCTACGGTTCAGAGTCTTCCCCCATTGAAGAGCTATCCAAGATATGTCACACGCTGGTATGCAAAATAAAAATATTAAATTATTGGGTTTACTCGTGTACAGCTCCTATTAGAATATGTTTTGCCTGAGGTTCATCCGTTGGTTTGGAAATAACATTGATTAAACTGAGCGGCGATGTGTGCTGTACATGTAACTTTTCCTTTTGAGTCTCTTAGTAGTAATACTTACTGGAGACAGTTTCTATTTTCAGCCAGAATATTCTTATGTAGATGGTGATGGGACCGTACCCTCTGAATCAGCAATGGTACGACACTCTATCCCTCATCCACACATGAGTGATTTGCAAGATGGGATTGATCTTTGAAGTGCATTTTGCAGGCAGATCATTTCGAGGCAGTGGAAAGAGTCGGGGTATGTGCAAGTCACCGGGGACTGCTGTCGGATGAGAATGTATTTCAGCTGATTCGGAAGTGGTTAGGAGCTAGCGCGAGGGTGAAGGTGAAGAAATCAAAAGTTATGGATTCACATCTGAAGGTGTGGGAATGAATGTAGTGTGTCAAGGCAGCTGCTGCGCGTGTATTGACTATTGATTGTATTCTACTTATCTTAAAAACAGAGATTGAATATTTGAACTTTGAAGTAACTATTAATCAGGGTTTTAAGTTATGGTACATATAGGTGTTACAATTCAAAGTAAACAAATTGAGGGTTGAGGAGGAGAGAAATTCCTGGTCATACAGGTGCTGGGTTAGCCTTGAGAGAGAGGAAATCCGAAATCTTGTTGGTGTAGAAATCTGGGTGTACGGAATTATCCGGGCTGTGGAGCATTGATGCAGACGTCACTCCTGATTGTGTGTTTTGTTTTTGTGTACAAGAAAGAAAGAAAGAAAGAGTAGATGAGATGAGGAAATATTTGCAACTCATAAGTAAATAAATGTGTTACCTGACAGAACAAGAAGGGTCTTGCAGCCACCATTCTGTCCGAAAAGAATATCAGTGTCCAGTCTGTCTCCAACCATGCATATTTGGGATTTGGAGATGCTGAACCTGTGTTTGTTTGGATTGGATTGGATGGCAAATCAAATGAAGAAGAGAAGGCCATTCCAAAATGTGAACTTGGATGGATGGATGGCTTACTTGTTTGCTAAGTAGTCCATCATGAACGTAGAAGGTTTTCCAACAACCAGTGGCTCGCGTTGGGTGGATCCACCCACTGCACCTACCATTGAACCACCACCTGCAGAGCAGTGCACCCAACCCACTTAAATGTATCATTCATATAACCACTCTAATCTATAAAGAACACATTTCTAACTATCATTTGAAATGATTAAATTAATGAATAAGTAAACCTGCCCATTCCTGAGCATCTGTAAGATGAGTAACAGCATCACGGTTCGTTGCAATGAAAAGGCAGCCTGGGTTTTCACGGATGCACAAAGTTGCATACCTTCATACACACAACACAACACAACACACACAATTACACTTGTTATCATGGAAAACCAACATCACAAACCTAATAAAACCCACTCATCATTACTGGATTTTGTAATAGTTGAAGTAACGATCAAATCCAACCACCACTGCTCCAACCTACACACAACATATTATTAAGACAATTCTTTCTGCCACAACTAATGTTAGGCTGCATGCCCAACAAGCATAACAGAAAGGGATGATTTTTTTATTTTTTTTTTGTACATCTTCGTCGTGCTCCATCATAAAACCTGGTTTTAGTTCAATCTTTTTCTCGCCATCTTCCTGCAAATTGCGAAATTGACATTATGACATTATCAAGGACCAGGAAATTAAGCATCTATCTGGCCTTAAACAAACACACGTCATCTATAAAGCAACATTGAAAAGTGCTTGACTTTAGAAACCTCTCGCTCAATCAAGGGATGAATATTTTTGTATTTTTACATAATAATGTCCATCAAGGATTTATTATCTGAGCAAACAATTAATTGTCATAGACATGAGCAATAAGCATAGACTCGAAAGCTCTTTAACGTGGCATATTTAGATAGCAAGCTATACGAGCACAGAAAGTTTGCATACTCAACAGTGGTTAGCCTAGAGATTCAGGATATGGATTACAGCTTCTTATGGCTCAAATGCAGTTTATGTACCATCTACTACATACCGGACCACCAAGATACTGAATTCCTGCTAACTCCAGCTCCTTTAATATTCCTTCCTCTCCAACAACATAAACCTTGATGTATGAACCAGGATTAGCAATTCAGTAATCATATTGCAGGGTTACATAAGTTCATCTCAAAAGTTAAGACAGCCAGATAAGAGTAGAGGTCTGAAATTATGCATTACCATATCTCTATAATATGTAAGCATTTACAGTAAGAAGAGCAAGAAAGACTAGCTATATTAGTATATGTCAAAGAAAAGAAATTTGAAATGTTGTAGCAACCACAAAATTTAAGTGATTCATCACATAAATTGTGTTTCAGATGCTTAGTAATCAATTACAATTGACACAGCTAAAAGGCAATTTAATCCGAGTTTAACAAGCTGTGACTACTAAATTTCAGCACGAAGTAGAAGTAAGATGAACTAAAGAACGGTGGAAGGTGAAGGCACTGTTGGAGTATGAAGCCTGAATTATTTGGGCCCATATTTTCTTTGGCCCAATTGATCCTAATGGGCTTAGGGTTAGGGCAAATTATCTATTTAATAGATTGTTTCTCATTGTAGTTAACTTGATCAAGAAGTTTCTTATTGTAGTTGACTTGATCAAGAAGAAAAGAAAAACTTGGCTTGGCATCGCCCCCAGACGTAGTCAAAAGACGAACTGGGTAAACAAATCTCGTGTTATTCGTGTCATCGTGGTGTGTGTGCGTCTCAATTCCTAACAACTGGTATCAAGAGCCTCGGGTTCGAAGGGAGCAGTCACGATGAGCGACGAGAAGATTTCAATCAAACAGTTTGACGGATCAAATTTTGGGTTCTGGAAGATGCAGATCGAGGATTATCTCTACGGTAAAGATCTGTATGTCCCCTTAGAAGAGAAGGTGAAACCCGAAAAGATGGATCAGAAGGAGTGGAATCTGTTGAACAGAAAGGCGATGAGTGCGATACGTTTATCGTTGTCCATGAACGTAGCCTACCACACAACTAAAGCCAAGTCCGCAAGGGAGATGCTGCAAATCCTGGAGGAGATGTATCAGAAGCCCACAACTGCGAACAAAGTTCATCTGACTAGACGATTGTCAACCTCAGAATGTCGGAGAGCACACTTGTGCAGCAACATCTGAACGAGTTCAACATGATCATTGGGAAGTTGTGTTCAGTCGAAATCGAATTCACTGATGAGGTACTTGCTTTAGTTTTGTTATCTTCTTTGCCAGATAGTTGGGCTACCACAGTAACTGCAGTTAGTGCTTCATCTGCGAAAGATAAATTGAAGCTTGACGAAGTAAGATATCTGATGATTAGCGAGGAGGTTCGCAAGAAAGAGTCTGAATCTTCTTAAGGGTCAGCGCTGAACACGGAGGATAGGGGCAGATCGACGAGAAGACAGAATCGTGGTAGATCAAAGTCCAAAGGAAAGAGTCAATCCAAGAAAGACAAAGACTCAATCCAGTGCTGGAATTGTGACGAGTTTGGTCACTACAGGAATCAGTGTACAGCCCCAAGAAAAACAAGAAGGGACAGAATGAGAAGAAAACAGCAAACGCAACCATAGATGATATTGGAGATGCGTTGGTCTTGAGTGTCAGTAGTCCGCTGGAATCGTGGGGTGTTGGATTCTGGAGCATCATTCCACTCATGCCGTGATGCTGAAATAATGGAGAACTATGTGTCTGGTGAATTCGGACAAGTCTACCTTGCCGATGATGAGCCCTTGAAGATCGTGGGGAAAGGAGATGTTCGGATATCCACACCAAACGGAACGACATTAAAGCTGAATGGTGTTAGGCACATTCCAGGATTGAAAAGAAACTTGCTTTCAATCGGACAGCTTGATGTAGAGGGATACTCAGTGACTTTCGGCAGCAACAGTTGGTAGATCAGTAAAGGAGCAATGATAGTAGCGCGGTGGAAGGAGGGGACGTTGTATACTACAACTAACTCCAAGGACTGCGTTGATCTTGCAGGAGCTACGACCAATGTTGATTTATGGCATTGTCGGCTAGGTCACATGAGCGAGAAAGGGATGAAGGTAATGTGTTCGAAAGGGAGACTTCCAGGGATGAAATCTGTTGAAGTTGGCCTATGCGAGGAGTGTGTTTTCGGGAAACAGAGAAGGGTAAGTTTCTTGAGAGGTGGCAGAACCTTGAAGGCAGAAAAGTTGGAGTTGGTGCATAGCGATCTATGGGGACCAGCACCCACGAAGTCCCTTGGTGGTTCGGAGTACTACATGACCTTCATCGATGACTCCACTCGAAAGGTATGGCTTTATTTTCTGAAAAATAAAACTGATGCATTTGATACTTTCAGGAAGTGGAAAGCCCTTGTAGAGAATGAAACGGGGCTGAAAGTAAAGTGTCTTCATTCTGACAATGGAGGTGAATATGAACTCCATGAGTTCAAGGAATATTGTGCTGAGAATGAGATTCGCATGGAGAAGACTGTGAGAGGAACTCCCCAGCAGAATGGAGTGGCAGAATGAATGAACATGACTTTGAATGAGCGAGCTAGATGCATGAGGTTGAAGAGTGGACTGCCTAAGATGTTTTGGGCAGATGCAGTAAACACAGCAGCATACCTAATTAACAGAGGTCCATCAGTTCCATTGGAAAACAGAATACGAGAGGAAGAATGGACGAGAAAAGAGGTAAATCTGTCTTACTTGCGTGTCTTTGGTTGTGTTGCATATGCTCATATTAGTTCTAATGATAGAAGCAAGTTAGATGCTAAATCTGTTAAGTGTACGTTCATTGGTTATGGTGGTGATGAGTTCGGTTATAGACTCTGGGATGAGAACAACCGAAAGATTATTCGCAGTAGAGATGTGGTTTTCAATGAACAGATTATGTACAAGAACAGATTGGAGGCATCAAATTCTGACAAGACTAATACCCAAGAAGTCGAGTTAGACATCTCAAACTCGAGTGGGAGTAAGGAGAGTTAGAATGAGGAAGAGGCTCTCATTGAAGAACCAAGGACACCACCACCACCATTGGAGGATCCGTTGCAGAGACCAGCTAGAGACCGACGTGCACCTGATAGGTATTCGCCCTCTAACTACTACTTGTTACTTACTGATGGTGGTGAGCCTGAGTGTTATGTAGAGGCAGAGCAGAGTGCAGATAGATGAAAATGGAGAGCTGCTATGGATGATCAGTTAGCATCTCTTCTGTTGAATGACACTTGGGAACTTGTTGAGCTCCCAAAGGGTAAAAAGGCTTTGCACTGCAAGTGGGTCTACCGAATCAAGAATGAAGCTGACGGTAGCAGACGCTACAAAGCCCGGCTGGTTGTCAAGGGGTTTGAGCAGCGACATGGTATTGACTATACTTATGTCTTTACTCCTGTTGTAAAACTGACCACTATTCGAATGGCGTTGAGTATGGCAGCTGCAGAAAATTTGATGTTGCATCAGATGGATGTGAAGACGGCATTCCTCCATGGTGAATTGGTGGAGGAGTTGTACATGACACAGCCTGAGGGTTTCGTAGAGAAGGGAAAGGAGCCACTTGTATGCAAATTAAAGAAAAGCTTGTATGGCCTAAAACAAGCCCCAAAGCAGTGGTATAAGAAGTTTGACAGCTTCATGATGGAGATTGATTACCATAGATGTCACGCTGATCATTATTGCTACTACAAGAGGTTTGACAATAGCTTTCTTATTCTCTTGCTATATGTTGATGATATGTTGATCGTAGGAGCTGATGCAATAGAAATATATAAGTTGAAAAAGCAGTTGTCAGAACGGTTCTCCATGAAGGATCTTGGAGAGGCAAAACAGATTTTGGGCATGAGGATTGAACGTGATAAAGCGAAGGGATATGTGTATCTTTCGCAGGCGAGTTACATTCAGAAGGTCTTGGAAAGATTCAACATGTCAGAGTCGAAGCCTGTGGGTGTTCCATTGGGAAGTCAATTCAAACTTTCAAAGAAGGAGTCACTAAAGAACAAGGAGGAACGTGCACAAATGATGAGTGTTCCATATACCTCAGCAATTGGTAGCATCATGTATGCCATGGTGTGTACAAGACCAGATATTGCTCATGCAGTGGGAGTAGTAAGCCGGTTCATGAGTGATCCAGGCAAGCAACATTGGGAAGCAGTGAAGTGGGTCTTGCGATACTTGAGAGGTACCACAGACAAGGCTTTGTGTTTCAAAGGCAAGAGTGTGGCGCTGGTGGGTTATGTGGATGCAGACTTGACATCAAATGACTTTGATGGGAGAAGAAGTACAACCGGGTATGTCTTTACTTATGATGGTACTGCTATATCTTGGACTTCTAAGTTGAAGAAGGTTGTTGCATTGTCCACCACGGAGGCAGAGTATGTAGCCGTGACAGAGGCAAGTAAGGAGATGATGTGGTTGCAGAATTTCTTGGGGGAACTTGGGAAGGAGCATGAAAGTAGTACTCTTTTCAGTGATAGTCAAAGTGCTATATTTCTTGCAAATAATCCAGCATTTCACTCAAGAACAAAGCATGTTGAGTTGAAGTATCACTACATCCGTCTCCTTTTGGAGAAGAAGATCTTGCAACTTATGAAGATCCTTGGAATTAAGAATCCAACGGACATATTTACTAAGGTGGTGACCTTAGAGAAATTGAAGCTATGCATAGCTTCAATTGGCCTTCGAACTTGAAGAAAGGCTAGGCGATGCCAGATGGATACAGGAGGGAAACAAGAAGATATGACTACATGGAGGATTCAGTCTCCAAGTGGGAGATTGTTGGAGTATGAAGCCTGAATTATTTGGGCCCATATTTCCTTTGGCCCAATTGATCCTGATGGGCTTAGGGTTAGGGCAAGTTATCTATTTAATAGATTGTTTCTCATTGTAGTTAACTTGATCAAGAAGTTTCTTATTGTAGTTGACTTAACCAAGAAGAAAAGAAATACTTGGCTTGGCATCGCCCCCAGACGTAGTCGAAAGACGATCTGGGTAAACAAATCTCGTGTTATTCGTGTCATCGTGTGTGTGTGTGCGTCTCAATTCCTAACAGGCACAACTAAATATTACGGCAAAATCATGTTCCGTCTTATTCTGAGAGTGGAGGATGAAATAGATTTCAACAACAGCGACCATTTTATCCAAGCATCTACCTTTTTATCTTTGGGGAAATTGATGGAGTTCAAGTATGCAGCAGCAGCAAAGGATGATGCAAATATTTCCTCCTGAACATTCCAAGCAGTTAGATTGCAAAATTAATTTAGAAAATGAAAAATTATAAGGAAACCCACCTCAGTGACTTTGAGACCGAGAGTTTCAAACTTCTTCCCATACTGTTTCCTAGATTTGGTTGAGTTGTTGGTGACAAAAACCAACCTTTTTCCCTTAACAAATAAAATAAGCATTCACATCTAATCAAAAGCGAAACCAGTAGAATTCACTAAGGCAATTGTGCAAACTCTTTTACCCACATATTTGACTAGAATTATGAACAACACAGAAAAGTGATGGTGTGCAGACCTTTGACCGAAGCAAGTCAAGAGTTTCTGGGACTCCATCTATCAGTTTGTCTCCCTTCCATATAACTCCTGGAAAATACCAAGCAGGAATATGTATGTGTATAGATTATAAAAGAAGAGTTATTCATTGATCAATTAGAGCGACATAGTGACAATTAACTCCCAAATTCACCACGAATAGGTCATACACTTAAAAAGACATTCTTTTGAATTCTTTATTCCCGTAATTGCTCTACAATCTACGTTCGTATACAGGAATGTCAATTTCAACATGTCCCAATTCTCAGTTGAGCATTTCCTCAAACAAGTAGGCAGTGCATTGGCATTTAAGAGAACGTACCATCGCAGTCAAAAATAAAGGTTTCGACCGAATCGATGAGCTGATCAGGGTCCTTGAGCTGCTGAGCAGAGGCACGGGGGCTGATGACTCTTGAAGAAGCCATTTTTCTTGATGAATTCTTGTTAGTAAAACTCCATTCTCTAAGAGAATTGCTCAGTAATGGGTTGGCGAAGGCAGGTAATTTCTTGGTTGAGTTTAATCTCTTCTGAGAGTTCAATAACAGAGTCGAAGAAGATGAAGACAGTTTGGTAGCCAGCATTATTATTTTTTGTAGGTATGGCTTTTCTTTTTTCTTTGGAGTGGTAGGTTATGTATATTGGATGAGTGGATGTATGTTTCTATCCACAAATTTTGTGGTAGAATTTTCTTTCCATAACTAATTGATAGATAGACATAGAATGCTACCATACTACTTCACCGTTGATTTATCCAAGTATTTTTGTGCATCATAAATTTGTACTCCATATAATAATATATGTCGCAAGGTACAATTTGTGTGTACAATTTCGGACATGGGCCATGATAATAATAACGCCAATTTTTATGGTTAATGAGAGAGATTGGTGATTTAGCCATTAATTAATATTGGAGAAAGTAATCCCGGGAAGTTTAGAAGCATTTAGTTGATCCATCTTCCTCCTCACTCTCTCAGAATCTGCAAATCTAGCAGTAGCCGATAAGATGTTGGATAGAAGCACATAGTCGGCACCATGAGCATGAGCATGACCATATTCCTCCATAATTTTCCTACTCACCCTCTCACCTATCTCAACCTTCCCGTGGACACTACAAGCACCCAAAACCGTCCTCAACAACACCACTCCCCCACCCATCCCCAAAGCCATCTTTTCTGCTTCTTCCACTCTCCCCGCCCTCCCCAGCATATCTATCACCGTCCCCCCGTGCTTCATCTCCGCTGCAATTCCATACTCCTCCACCATCTTTCTGTAGAATTCCACCCCCTCCTCCACCAAGCCTCCATGGCTGCACGCGTTCAGCAAGCTCAAGAACGTCACTGCATTTGGCTTCACACCCCTCCTCTCCATTCTCCTGAAACACTCCGAGGCTTCTCTCGCCATTCCATGCATGGCAAATCCTGATATCATCGACGTCCACGAAACCAGGCTTCTCCTCTCCTCCACTATCTCCTCAAAACTTCTCCGCGCACTTTCTATACACCCACTTCTTGCATACGCATCAACCAAGCAATTCATGACGCGAACATCTAATGCCTTCAATCCGCTTTTCTCTCCATAAGCATGAATCATTTGACAAAACTCAAGGCACCCAGCGTTCCATATTGATGGAAAAACTGCCAGAAGAGTCACTTCCGTGGGTCTAATCCCCTCCTCCACAACCATTCTCCGAAACAACATCAAAGCTTCATGGAACCGCTTCATCCGAGTGTAGCCATCAATCAATCCCGTCCAAGAAATCACGTTCTTCTCCGGCACCGGCATCTCATCGAAAACAGCCCTGGCTAACTCAACCTCACCCCACTTAACAAACCCGGTGATCAAAACATTCCAAGACACCTCGTTTCTGTGAGGCATTTCGTCGAACACTTTCTTCGCCTCAACTAAACAGCCGCAGTCCGCTAGCATATTGACCGCGGCAGTTTGGACGTGAAGGTGGTGGTGAAACCCCAGCTTAGCAGTTAAGCATTGGAGCTGCTTCCCCACAAGAGTTCGATTCATAACAGCACAGGCTTTCATGAGATAGGAGAAGGTGAAGCTATCAAAGGAGAAGGGGGTGGATTGGTTTCTGAGGAAATTGAAGAGGAAAAGAGCATGTTGTGGGAGTGCATTGAGGGAGTAGTGCTTAATAATGGAGTTCCAAAGCGCAAGGTGGTGGATGTTGATGACCAGGAAGTGAGAATGGATTTGCTGAATGGCCCTGCGGGAGTTGTGGTGTTTGTGGAGCAGCGACAGAAGGTGGCGGTGGTAGTACCATTTCAGAATAACCATTTGCGATTAATCGCGAGCAAAGATCAATCCACATCTGCTCTGCTAACATATGCACGCCTCTTCAGTGTCTTCTTTACACTTCTTACATAGAGATTAGAGATTAGAGATAGAGCTGGAAAAATGGTTGGTAGACTAGTGGTAGTGGTAATGGTGAGGCCCGCCCAAAGTATTCTGGGCCTAGTCCAACCCATTTCTTATGGGCTTATAATTGGGAACATGATTTTTTAAATATAAAATCCAACTGTTCAGTCCGATGTTGTACACTGTGCTTTGGATGTTGTACACCTTGCTCAATATATAAACCCTAAACAAATCGGCCGTACACTAATTCACTCCCTCAGCCTCATGTTCAAGTTCAATACCGCCTCCGCCGCCACTTCTCTTAACCACCATTCCTCCTCACCTGCTGTCCCTGTTAAACCTGAAAACAATCCTATCTCTCTCCACACCACCCAAATGGTCGACCCATCATCTTCTTCACTGGGCCCAATCCGCATCGATGGATTCGAGCAGGATGCTGTCTTATCCATGTCTGCCTTTATAACCCGCCCTGAACTCATCAATCGCCGCGCCCGTAGAGTCAAACAGCTCGGCCGGATTTATCGCGACCATTATTGGGCCTTAATGGAGGAACTCAAACTGAAATACCGAGAGTATTACTGGGAGTACGGTAAAAGTCCCTTTGTTGAAGATGAGCACAATGAAAAGAACAATCCAACTCGCCTAGATTTCGCTGCAGACAACGCTAACGGGCTTTTGGGCATCAATGGTACTAGTACCGCTTCTTCTAGATGTGGGGTGCATGGTTGTAAAGCCAAGGCAATGGCCTTAACTAGGTTTTGTCATATGCACATATTGTCTGATGCCAAGCAAAAGCTTTACAAGGCTTGCACATTCACCATAAAGAGGTTTGTTATTTTATGTTTCCTCTCTGAAGAACAATTCACAGATGATGATATACATACAACAGTGTTTTTGGCTATATAACTGACCTCTGCTGATCTTTATATGTAGATTTTGGTCGTGTTGGACTAGAAATTAGTGTATGCATCTTGTGGACAACTGTTTAGTTCTTTGTAGGATGGCAATGTAGATCACATTTGTAGGGGTGATTGAATTTGGCTGGACTGTCTCATGTATGCATGTTATAGTTACTCGGTGTAAAGTGGCTTCAGTTGAGGAGTGTGGTCGTGTTGAATTTGCTTGATCAATTTGTTTACATATATTCAACATAGTTTTTAATGTAGCATAATTCTCTTTTTATCGCATCCATGCATTACTGTGACAAAGTTAGTTGGCATATCTGCCTCAGTCTGTTAATATGTGAACATGATTGAAATCTATTAAATAGTACTACATCATATGGGAAATCTTATTTCATATTTGCTTGACATGGTATAAGTTTCATGTGGCATGTATTCTTGTGTGTGATTTTTGGGAAATTCTGCTTTGTGGTCTTTTGCAAATAATATTGGTTGGAAAGTGCTTCATGCTTGCATTCTACGGATCATTTGTGATTGGATGTGCTAGTTGCAATTTTAGGATAGTCGGTCTTGTGTAGAGAACGTTGGTGAATGATTTTTACTTAAAGTGTATAGACAAAACCTTTGTACTATTAGTATATCCTGAAAAAAGAGGTTTCTCTGTACTATTTGAAGTAAGAATTGTTATGCATAACAATAATGTAGGCGCGTTTCATGTTTGCTCTTTATATTTTCAATGTAGATCGTAGAGTGATATTGTAAACTGATAATAGACTGTCACTTATTCAGCTGTCATGAAAATGAGAAAACGAAGATTGTGGTTCAGGGACTTGAAAGTTAAAAGCATTTCTACAATTTGTTGCTGACTTATTGTTTTTTAGGATCTTCTCACCCATTGTTTACATTATGATGTGACACATGGTTGCAATTTTTGCCATCCCTGTGATAATATGCTAAACAATAGTTGTCAAAAGTGCTAGGCTCAAAATCTTCCTATTGGTTGAAGAGCTGCTTGCAGTTATAGTGCATTCCTGTGCAAAGCCATTAGAATAGATGGCAAAAAACTTAATGTAATCTATAGGGAGACAGGAGAGTGCTATTTTATAATGAACCAACTAAAATACAATAAGAGATTTCTTGGTCTACTTATAAAATGTTGTGCTATACCTCCATCCCTGTCTCCCTTTACTACGTAATTTTCTGTATTTTAAAGGCTCATTTAATTACCGAAACCTACTCATCTTAACTTAGCTTTTAAAGTAAGTTTTCAATTTTCCATCTAAGTATGTGTTAGAGTTCTATGGTGGCTGGTGGCCCTAATTATGACTTGGTCTTAGTGTATAGGAGTTTTTAGAAATACTATAGGATAAATATAAGGAGCAATAAACTCTTTCTTGTTCTATTAGCAGAGCAAACTTTTGTTTTCTTTTCAGATAGTAATATTTCCTAAACTTTTTCTGTTTGCATTACAGAAATTGGCAAAAAAAAAAGGAGTTCTTAAGGATTGGTTAATTTTTTAGTACCATTCTTCTGTTCTCTAAATCTCTCTTCTCTCTTCTTCTTCTTCATTTTTTATTTTTATTATTATTATTATTATTTTATTATTATTTTTTTTAATATTTCAGTTAACTTCTTGTAAAGAGGTTGGGAATATGTATCTTTTAAAAGATGATAAAGAAAGAAGATAAAAGTCACTGAATTCACTTTTTAATAAAAAAATTATATATTTTATATTACTATATATATTTTTATTTTTCTACTAAGTATGTGTTGAAGTTCTGTCATGGCCCTAGGCATGTCTGAATCGCTCCAGTATAGCCTAGCACATTAATGTTTGGCTCCCCCTTGACTACTACCTTTGACATCTATAGACTACCCATTTCATAACTTTTGATTCTGTACTATACGTTAATGTAAAAATCTGCTCAAAAATCCTAAAAGCTTACACTTCAATTTTAAAATTGCTATCTCAAGATTTTCAACCTAACCCACATAACCTATTTTACACTTTATATATTGCGCAAAAGGACTGAATTACCCTCATATAGTCAATAATGTGCTTTTTCGTAATCTCGTGCAAAAGCAATTGTGAGGATTTCTCCAGGACACGGGTATTAATTATTGAACAAATTCTGATACAAGTGACTGTTTTCTCTTGTTCCTTAAAAAGATTTTTGGTTATTAAGGTTGAAATGCACATGATTTTTGTGGATAAGTTTCCTTTGGATTATTTTATATGATACGATTGATCCTAGAGGAAGATAAGTTCCTTTATGCTACTATGTATATAGAAAGTTCCTTCTTAAAAGGCATTGATTCGATCAGCACCGTGAGGCATAGGTTTAAGCTTTTTTTATTTTTAATCTGTTTATGCATGTGTGTAGAATAGCATCTCAAAGTGCTTGAAAAATGTACTGAAGTAGGAACTCTACTATGAATAAGAAATGTATTAAGCTGTTATATTAACTATTAAATGAATTATGAGACAAGTGACTGTTTTCTCTGGTTCCTTTAAAGATGTGTGCGTAATTAAGATTGGAAGGCATGTGGAGTGGATATGTTTCCTTCATAGGATTCTATTATTTATGCCTAGGTCATTTTTCTTTTAGAGCTTCTGATGCTTAGAACATAGAGGAAGACAAGTTCTGTTGCGCCACTTAAAAAGAAATTCCTTCAGATAAAGATTGATTTACTGATTTACTCAACACCTAAGCATTACCATAAATTTGTTTATACTTTGGATATGTTGTGCAATCACTACTAAACAGTGAAAAATAATTCTAAAAAGTAAAAGATGCAAGAGGAGAGCTTAAAAAAAAAGTGATTCTCGCTTTCAAATAGAGTTTCCAAACACCCCCTTATCTGTTTATGCACATTTTGATATAACCTTTGGTTACCAGGCACTATCACATTTAAACTAACAAATTATATGAACCATTTGATATTTGATAATGCAAGTGCAAGTAAATTGTGAGCCTTTTGCTTTTATACTCACCTATAACTGTCAATGTGAATCGTTACCTTTGCCCTCAAGTTGGCATCTTCTTATACGATTGCATTCAAAGCATCCCATGCTTAAGCTTTTAGTTTTTGTTACTTGTTATTCTTTATCATTTAAGAATCTTTGTTTTTCAAAATGTATTCCTAAATATTTCTGCAAAAGGTCGAGCTAAAAATTCATATAACCTTTTACTCTAGCATTTTGTTTGGCACTTGTGACTTTTCAGAAAATTGGTAGTATTTCATATTCTTATTGTATGAGAACTGAATCTTTCATCAGTTTGCCTTAGGGAAAGATATATATGAAATCTGGTTCTGAATTCGTTAAGACTTTTATATTTAAGCTGTTTTACATGTTCATATGCCACCTATTGCGTGTACACATAATATAATCATTTAAATATCAACTAAAAGGGATATTTTTTTTATTTTTATTTTTTATTGTCATGGATGTGATTTGTAAGATAACCTCTGCCATATAAACTCTGCTTGAATTGGGTGAGCTTACTTTTCAGCCTCTATTATATTGAATAAAAGCTTGTCTCTGTAAAGTATAATCAGATGCTGATGACAAATTCATTCATTACACCAATTGGTTTTTTTTTTTTTTTAATGATCTCAGTTAAGACTCTATTGGTTTCTGATCTTGTTTGTTCATTGATTTATTTTCCTTACCAAAGTTGTTTTTCCTTTTCTTTTGGTATTGCTGTCTCAGTTCTACTACAGGGCCTATACTCTGTGGAAAACCGATACTCAAATCAACCGTCCCTTCTTATTGCCCTGCCCATTTCCAAAAGGCTGAAAAGCATATGGTGCGTGCTCTCAAGAAATCTGGTCTCAACGTTTCTTCTTCAAGTAAGCTTGCTCCCAAGTTCCATGTCATTGTTGCGGAGTATGCCCGTCAAATCAAACACAAGAGAAGAGCTGCAAAACGAGCTAATCTTGAAAATGCAGAAATTAGGGAGCAAAGAAACTCTTGATGCTCATGCTACTACGCTAGTATATAGACATTCTTTTATTTCTTGAACGAGGGGATGGAATTCTGCAAACTTTTAAGTTCAGAATTGAACTTAGTGAATAGTTGTGGACAACATATTTAATCAAAAGTCTAAGAAGTGGCATTGGTAGATGAATTTTTGTGCATATTAGAGCTTACGATTTTTCTGCTTGAATTGTCTTCAGTTGTTCCTCTTGACTAGAATGCTCTGCAAATATCTTGCCATATCAGAATGGAGTAAAAAGTGCAGTTGTCAATGTTTTGTAGTTGTACTTTTTTCTTTTGATGTATATCTGAATATTTCATTAGTAATAGTGATGTCATATTGCACAAGTTGGTGGTGCTCTATTATTTTTGAAATGGTGTACCCCACCATTAGGGGCTCCCACCGCCCTGCCCTGTGGATTGGTGGAGGAGGTAAATCGCAGGATGTGCCTCAAGTGCTTATAGAGAAGACTCACTGTTTAGCTTGTGCTTGCAAGGGGCCAAATCCATGCCAAAGGCAGGATTCGAACCCCCATCCTGCAACAATCAAGCTCAGTTGTAAGGTCTTTCCACCCTCCCCTCTACCACTTGAGCTATGCCCTGGGGGCATAATATTATTTTTGGTGAGAGGGAAAGACGTTTGTAGAGAGAATAGCGATGGAAAAGATTAGTAAAATTTATTTGTGAATGAGATTGGAAATTGCAGCACACCCATCTCGTGGTGAAAATTATTGTTACATCACCAAAGGGGTTTTTTGGGTTAGGATTTGGGAACTGAATTTGTTGGAAAACCTCCTTGGAATGAAAGCTTCCAAACTTTTTGTGTAAAGACAACCAACAATAGAATCCCTCCACAAGAAAGAAAGAATAAACATAAAATTACATTTTTCTTTCTTTGTGGTGCAGCAGTATGTCGAGATGAATTATATAATTTTTCATACCTAGATATATATTCATTCCGCATCGAACCACTTACTTTATGTACTCATAAGCTTTATTCTTATCCAAATTTTACTTGATTTAAATGATAATATTTTGATCACATAATTGATTTAAAAACTACTAGCTATAACATAATATTAAATGGAAGTTCTTTACACTTAAAAATGAAAATATTCTACTCAACCCTATCTAAATACTAGTACTAGTATATTAAGCATTTGACTTACGATTAGGTACAAATACAATTACAAATATCAAAATGTAAAGTAAATACGATGAGATAAAAATAAAGAGAAAGAGAAAGAGAAAGAGAAATAGAATTAGATGCAATGTCATTCCCAATGCAAGGTGGTAGGTGAATGAGGTAAAACTAGACAAAATTATGAAGCATGCAACTTGTACTCCTATTCCTCTTGCATTCTCACCACTCTTCTAATCCGACATTTATGTTCATTTTACCATAATATGAATAACAAATTAATTTAATGGTTCGGAATTAAAATGAGTTATTTGTAAAAAAAAGTAAAAATGAGTATTTATTTCATATTCGTCTTATATAAGCAAAGTCTCACAATAAACTTTTTTATACCGATATGCTATTCTATGTCATATATTCCCTCCGTCCCATTCTAATAGTTACATATTTCTTTTTTGGACGTCAAATTTTAATGGTTACATTTTTCTTTTTAGCATATGAGACCCACACAAATTAATTATCTCTCTCATGGGCCCACACATCACACTAATACACCTATCTATTTTACATTAAACTATTATTTCTCTCACCTTAATACACATTGAAATATTATATTTATTAATCCACATGCAAAAATCAAACTTAACCATAAGGATAAGGACGGTACGGAGGGAGTACTTTTTCTTTCAAACTAAAGACCCGTCCAACATAGGTCATAAATATATACTATATATATTCTAGGGTGGAATATAAAATGAGATGATATTAAATAGGAAGGTGTGCTGTGTATGAGCACCGAAAAAGTTGTCGTATGTTGTTTTTTCCTATCAACGAAAACTGAAAACTACTTCCACACCACACCATAGGTGGTGAGAAGAATATTACTCCACTGTATATACAGTTTGGAGTAAATTAAATTAATTGGAAAACATAGGCAAATGCAAATACTCCAAGAAGATTCTTTAACAACTTTATTGCCTTTATACCAATTGGCACTACTTTATGATGCCATCTGTGTTGTTCTTCTTTATATGCTCCATTTCCTTCAATCAGTCAACACTTTTCTCTTTCTTTCTCAAATCCACCCCTCATATATTCAATTTTGTTTACATCTTATTCCAATCCTCACATTATTACTAGTTTTTTTTTTTTTTAAATTTATTTACTGCGGCCCTCCTCTCTACCTTGTTCAAATATATATATATATATATTAATTTCACACAGATTATGGAAAATATATTAAATATAGTCATATATTTCTTTAATTCTCAAATCCACCCCTCTTATATTAAAGAAGTGCAAATTTTGAAAGAAAAAAAAATTGTTGTCTTTTTTTAAACTCAATTCTTTGAATGATTTGACGTGTTGTAGTAGGCCGGCATCGTTGTGCTTAATTTGGGTTATACTTATTACTTACTCCTCCTGGAGTATTATAATTACCCTATCGATTTTAATTAATTGTGGTGTGGCATGGGTCCCTTAATTCTCTTTTCAATTGTATTCTTCAGTTTTTTCCAATTTGTATAGTAATTAGGCGTGTGCGGATCGGGATTCGGTACGGATTTTTAAAAAATTCGTTCCGAAATTCGGATCGGATTTTTAAAAAAAATAATCTGATATTGAATCCGTAAAGAAAAAATTCAATACTGAATCCGTACCAAAATTCGGTTCGGTTCAGGATTTTTGGTAAAACGGATTTTAAATTTTAATAATTATTTAAAAAATATAAAATAGTCTTACATAAGACATCCTTATGTGTTGTCCTAAAAAATAATAGTACTAAGATAAAAGAAATTAATAATTTTAGATTGTTTTTTAAACCTTTTAACTTTAAATTTAAGGTGTACTTATTTCAATTAAAGTATATCTAGTAATATTTTAGATACAAATATGTATTATTATTTAATTTTTGCATTTTATCTTCATTAAATAAATATAAAATATAATAATTATTTATTAAGTTTATGACTGAATTTAGACTTTAAAGATACCATTTACTTTATTCATTATATTCTTTGAAATAATATTTTGAACTTTGAACATATTATTTTAATTTTCTATTTTTAGATATTTATTTTACTTTATGAAGTACTCTCTCCATCCCCTCCTAATAGTTACACTTCCTTTGTAATTAAAAAAGAAGCATAACTATTAAGATGCTATTAGAATGAGACGGAAGGAGTATATTTTTTTAATATACAGTAAAAAATAAATATTTATAGCATTAGATATATTTTTAAATTATTATTTGTACTTATATTATAACTAATTTTAATTTATTAATTATGATTACATTATAATTAGTGGAGTAAAATTAATTAATTCATGACATATAAAGTATAAAGTATAAATAATAAGATAAATATATTATATATAATTTTAATGCATAATTTAAATTTGGTTTTTCGGTACGGTTCGATTTGGTTATATCCAATATTAGGTACGGGAAAAAGGAAAATATCCAAATCCATACCAATCAAAAAATCGGTTCGGTTTGGTTCGGAAAAAGTCAAAAAGTCAACGGTTTTTTTCGATTCGGGATTAATTCGGTGCGATTTCGGTTCGATTAAACCCAATATCCATGCACACTCCTAATAGTAATACTATATTCTAGTGATCATTTCATCCTCTTTTTCTTAAGGATAAAATTAACATTTAATTTTCAATAGATTTAGCATTAATTGTAAAATGTAAATTAGTATGCAAAGTAGGTGAAAGTGAGCATCAAAACATTTATTTCATTAATTTAAATAAATTATTAATGTGTGGTTTGTTTTAGTTGGTGAATTGGTGAAAAATGAGCAAATAAAGTCGTATGCATCCCTTGGACCTCGTCTTCTCAATTCTCCTCCACACACTCTTCTTCCTAATATTTTTAACGCCTCTCTTTAATGCATAACGCTTAACTTAATTTTTTTTACCTTACTTCAAAATATATAATTAGTCGTTTATATTTCATTTGATTATATGTATGCCATGAATGACTATTTTTATATTTACTGTCAAAGTATGGAAAAGTTTAATAGTTATTTTTCAGAGTACAATATTTCACCTCATGAAACACGATTATGAAATAAGAGATTCAGATTGAAAATACTCTCTTCTTGTTATTTTTATTTCTTGCGCATGGAGATTAAAAAATATAGTATTTTAAGTTATAGTAGTAATATTTTAATGTAAAGTGGATATTTGTATTAGTATAATGTGTGAGTCATATAAAGAATATATTAATTGTTTTATGTTGGTCTCATCTACCAAAAAGAAAAATGTAAAAATTGAATCGAGACATCAAAATTTAAATTATGTAAAGATTAAAATGAGATACAAAGTACATGATATTAGTTATATTTTTTATATTAAATTATTAAATGACTAACAAGTACTTTCTCCGTCGCACGTTAAGGTTTACGTTTTCCATTTAGGGTTGTCTCAAGTTAAGGTTTACGGATTTTTTTTTGTCAAGTTGGGCCCACACAAAACAATTATTTATTTCATGTAGGGCCACACACAACACTAAAATAACTACCCACTTTACATTAAATATTATTTATCCCACCTCACTACACATTAACCTATTATATCTTTTAATCTACGTAAAAAAAATAAACGCTAACATTAAGATATAATAATCTACGTAAAAAAAATAAACGTTAACATTAACGCGGGACGGAGGGAGTATGTTGTTAGAAAATTTATATTTCCTATATAATTTATTTGTGGACAATATATTAATATGCAATTATATTAGCTATTCAAATAATATGTTGGGCTTAATTAAGTGATTAAAATAAAGTAAAAAAGTCTATGGGCTACATTATTTGATATGGGTCAATGAGTATGTAACAACAAATTTTGTATTTATGATAAAAATACAAATTGAGTACAAGGATAATTTCAGATGGATTTAATTAAAAAGATATATAAACGGGTTACAATCTCAATTAATCATCTTATTCTTCTCTCAAACCAATTTGGCCTTGACTTGACTTTGACTGGAGTGTGTGTTGACTTTATGTTGACTGCGCTGACTGTGTTGAACCGAATCTTCGAATGAAGCTTGTCCGAACTCGAATGTGTAGTCTTGACATTGACCCGGAGGCATCAAGCCTTTGTTCGGATTGAACGTTGACTTGACTTCTTATGAAGAACACCGTTCAATTTGGTAGAACACCGTTGACTTCACAAAGACTGCTGGATGAGTTTGACTGAAAGAAACGTCGAATATGAGGGGCTTAGCACCTTGATCTCAGGTCGAGTGTTGTTTCTGACCAACGCTGGATCGGAGGGGCTTGGCACCTTTAACTCTGATCGGAGGCGGTTGGGTGGAAGAACGCCGGTTCGGAGGGGCTTGGCACCTTAATCTCTGATCGGAGGTGGATGGCTGGAAGAACGTCGGATCAGAGGGGCTTAGTACCTTGATCTCTAATTGGAGGCTGTTCTTGACGTGAAGATGCTTGAAGATCTCAAGGGAACACTGCTCGTATTCTTGATCTCTTCAGAAGCGTCTACGTCTTCAGATGTTTTAGTGTGTCTGAAATGAATGGAGGAGGGCTCCTTATACAGGTGAAGAGTGAGGAAGCCCCATAAATAACTCGCAATTTGATTGGTCTAGGGCTGATTTGACCTGATTCTGCGGGCTTTGACCTTTCCATGTATAACGCAGTTTGATTGATTGATCCTTGATTTGACTTAATTCTGCGGGCTTGGGCTTATTTTACTGGATCTGTCCTAATTATCAATTATTCACTAATTTATTTTAGGAATTAATTTATTTAAATTCCTTAATAAATAAATAATTAATTGATAATTATTACATTAATTTGCCACATATTTTCCTTTAATAGGCAATAAAATTCAAGTGCCTACAGAGTAGATACTCAATATTACATATCAGGTGATTATGGGTGGCCTGATTTGAGTAATATATATAGATAACCTAGGTTATGGTCCCGACACTAAGCTGCACGCAGTTTTCTCTTTTCCCATCTGAAGAGATTACGAAGGTCCTGAGGGAAATCAAGAGGCTTAGAGGAAGGCTTTACACCTGCTGATTTTCCGTTTAATTCCGCATAAGAAGATCAATGGATCCAGGTATTCCTCTTTTCAATTATTTTGTGGATCTTGTTGAATCATGCTAGGGATTAAGGTGTTTTGGATTAAATGTTTTATTTCCAACAAGTGGTATCAAAGCCACCCTAATTTTGATTCTCTGAGATTTGTAAAATTGATTTTGGATTCAAACATTTATCATTTGAATCGTGAAGTAAAATCATTTTTTTTGTAATCTGATCAATATTTTGGCAATTACATGATTCGATAATTGCTGTTTAATTATTATGGTTGCGCCACATGAATTTATTTTTTTCCAGTTATGTAACTTGAGGAATTCGAATTACTTATATGAGACAACAACTATTGATTTAATCAAATTGCATATGATTTAATCAATAAATTGAGAAACTGAATGTCTTGTAAAGTGGCGCTTTAATGCTTATATGTTTGGATTGTTTATTAATTTAAATGGCAGCTTTTGAATCCTATTTTATTGATGATCACATGTTCTCGAATTCTGTGATTGTTAAAATAGAAAAAAGGGAAAATATATTTTTTTGTCCGCTAACTTTGCCCAATTTTGAATTTAGTCCATAAGTTTTTCACTTTTTGAAAATCGTCCATTATATTTGCAGAATTTTGAAAATCGTCCATTATATTTGAAAATTTTGAAAATCGTCCATCATGTTTACCAAGTTCAACAAAATTGTCCGTTTCAACAGGTCATTAGCAGGTTATTCTAAAAAAAAAATGTAATATATATATATATACTATTTTTTTAAAAAATAGTCTCCACTAAGAATTTATATTATATTCTCTCCGTCAGCCCGAAAGAGGGCATTTTGCTTTTGTGCACGTTGATTAAGAAGTATTGTTATTTAATGTGTAGTGAGTAGTTATATTAGTGGGAGTGTGGATCCCATATTTTAATTATATTAGTGGGTGTGTGTGGATCTCATGTGTGTAAAAAAGGAAGTGACCCTCTTTGGAATGGACGACCAAAATAGAAAAAAGACCCTCTTTCGAGCGGACGGAGGAAGTATCAATATTTAGTCAAATTTGCTCCAGTGGCTGATTTTAAGGTTTAAAAAAATATATATATATTAATACAAATTTAATTTATAAATCTCATTCAGAACCCATAATGAATTTATTTAAATTGGGGAGACAGTTCAATGTCGTTTAATTAATTTTAATATTTTAAATATTTATTTAGTTAGTCTAATAATTTTTCAATTTAGTCAATTAAAGCACCATGTTGTCAAAACAATCTCTGTGTATGGATAAATACTTTATTAATATTACATAGATGGGTGTGGAATTATTTATGTGTTCTGTGTTCGGCCCAAAAGTAAACACAGTTTGACAGAATAATAACACACATATGATAATAAGTATGTGATAATTATTTGGATTGTTCATGTGAATATTAGTCGGTCCATAGATAGACTCTTGTTTGACAGAACTTATTGTCAATACTTGATTGTTGCACCAAGATTACCACTGTAGTTAATTTTTTCCATAGACGAGGTTAATGTTATACTTGGTGTCTTGAGATGGGTCCCCAATTTGTTTTACTTATTCATTCATAATTTGCTTTATGACATGAATATTTTGTGAGTATACTTAATTTGTTCTCTATTTAGTTTATGTTGCTACAGCTCCTAACTTCTCTCAACAAATCAATAACATTCCACTGCTTAATGGGACAAACTTCAAGACTTGAAAAGAGACCCTTGAGATTGTTCTTGGCTGTATGGATTTGGATCTGGCTATTCGGTCTGATTGACCCACTACTACTGCTGAAAATCCAAATGAGTTTAAAGTTAAGAAGTGGGATCGGTCAAACCGAATGTGCATGATGATCATGAAGCGCTCCATTCCGGAGGCGTTTAGGGGCTCTATTGCTGAGAGCAAAAATAAAAAGGCGGAGACAAGTAGTCTTTTGGCTAAACTTGTCTCCATGAGGTACAAAGGCAAAGGGAACATAAGGAAGTACATCATGGAAATGTCTAATCTCACATCAAAGCTTAAGGAACTCAAATTAGACATTTCTGATGATTGGCTTGCGCACTTGGTTCTGATCTCACTTCCGGCACACTTTGGGTAATTCAAAATGAGTTATAACACTCAAAAGAACAAATGGTCCCTTAATGAGCTTATATCTTACTGTGTGCAAAAGGAAGAGAGAGTGCAGAGAGATAGAGTTGAAAGTGCTCACTTGGCTGCAAACGCTCAAGGCAAGAAAAGAAATCAACCTAATGGTACTGTGGTTGGTGCTTCAGAGCAGAAGAAGCAATAGGTTGAACCTAAGGATGATAAATGCCACTTCTGCAAGAAACGGGATCATTTTAAGAAAAATTGCTCTAAGTATGTTGCATGGCATGTCAAAAAGGGTATACCTCTTACTTTTGTTTATTCTGAGGTTAATTTATCCTTTGTACCTAAAGATACTTGGTGGGTAGATTCTGGTGCTACTACTCACATAAGTATGTCTTTGCAGGGTTGCCTGTGCTGCCGGCTGCCAAATGATGCTGAAAGATTCATCTTTGTGGGCGATGGCAATAAAGTTGCAGTATATGCTATTGGAACCTTTAGATTGCATTTAAAGAGTGGTTGTTATTTAGACTTGTTTGTGTTGGATTGTATACTAAAAGTCTAGCTTTAGTATGAACAATGTCATAACAATATTTGAAATGAGAATCATTGATCAAATGATTGCATCTTATAATTTATTTTATATGCATGATGCAATAGTCCAATTACTTTATACTGTAGATAATATGTTGTGCGACAACACGCGGAAGATCATATTATCGGTTTCCTTATAAAGTATAAACAGATGCTCACAACTGAGATAGACGGGGACTCTCTATCGGTATGGTTGTAGTGTGGTTTGGTATTAGCTTGTCTTGGCTATAGAATCACATTAGTGCACTTGTGTGTATTGAGCAGGACCGCCTGAGATCGTTCGACTTATACTGACTTATAGAAGAACTTGATCTCTGTTATTATGGAAGTTCGTGCTCTTAATCCCTATACAATAACCTCGACACATAGGGCAGTATGTATTTCTTTGATTCATCAATGGGTGAGATTTATAAGTATTAAATCAACAAACTCGGTGAGTTGGGAAGTAGTACTGTATCTATGGTGTGCTGTTGATTGTAGAAGGAATCCATGTCCGTCATAGGTTGATTATGTCCCCTTGAGGAGCTCATAAGGTTTATCATGTAAATCTTGCAAGTGGATTAATTTCCGGCATGATAATAAGGTTGAGTGGTACTACTCTCGGATGAGATATTAATTAATTTGAGTTGTCAGTAACTTAATTAATTAATGGACATTGAATATCTTAAACATGGGGAGACTATCGGGCTTATAATAAGAAGGAGCCCAGAACATAATTTTGGGATTGGACGGGTAGTGCAGTAATAATATTTTAGTGGACTATATTATTATTATTGGATTTAATTAAAAGCTTTGGGCTAAGCTTGGTTAATTAAATTCAATTGAGGCCCAGCCCAATTTCTCCTCCTGGTCCCTGCTGTAGCCCAATATATATAGTCATCTCAGCTTCTGGATACCTAAGTTACTGCGCCATTTTTTGACGTGAGTGAGGGAAAGAAGCAGATTGGGAGAATCCTGCAGATTGTTGCCCACACAACAGCAGGATTCGACTTGGGACATACAGCAGAAGATCGAGAGGTGGTTCTCTACTGCTGTTCATCCTCTACACCAACCCAGAAGTACGGTAAACATGTTTAAATCGCTTCCGCTGATTGTTTTACTGTTTTTCCTAACGATCACGTTGATCCACACGATCCAATTGCCAACAGTTTGAGACATTTGTTGTACCGTCTTTTAGACGGAATTTGGTTTCTATTTCTGTTTTGGATAAACTGGGATTTTCCTGGTCTTTTAGAAATAATAAAGTATGTCTCTTTCAAAATTCCAATTTTATTGGTGATGGTCATTTAATTGATAATCTTTACATGATTGATCTTATAAATTCCAATAATGTTATTCTGCAAACATATTCAAGAGGTACAAAGAGAAAATATTTGGAAGATTCTGTCATTTTGTGGCACAAGTGCTTAGGCCATATTTCTAAACAAAGAATTCAAAGGCTTGTGTCTGATGGAATCCTTAATCCCTTAAATCTTGTAGATTTTCAAGTCTACGTTAAATTTATAAAAGGAAAACAAACTAATATAAGGAAATTAGGAGCCGAAAGAGCTAAAAAAGTCTTAGAACTTATTCACACTGATATATGTGGTCTATTCCCTATGAAATCATGGAATGGGCAACGTTACTTCATCACGTTCATAGATGACTACTCTCGTTTTGGCTACTTACATCTGATTCATGAGAAATCTCAATCATTGGACGTTTTCAAATCTTTCAAAGCTGAAGTTGAACTTCAACTTGGTAAGAAAATTAAGACTGTCAGATCTGATCGTGGAGGTGAATACTACGGTCGGTTTGATGGATCAGGAGAACAACGTCCATGACCCTTCGTACTTTTCCTCAAAGAATGTGGAATTATTCCCCAATATACTATGACAGGTTCTCCTCGCATGGTGTTGCTGAATATCAGAATCGGACTCTTAAGGATATGGTAAGGAGTATGATAAGTCACTCCTCCTTGCCAGAGTCTCTTTGGGGAGAAGCCTTGAAAACAGCAGTATACATTCTCAATAGAGTACTAAGTAAAGCAGTTTCGAAAACCCCTTATGAACTTTGGATAGGCAAGAGACCTAGCATTAGGCACTTACACATTTGGGGTTGTCCAACTGAAGTGCGGCCTTATAAGCCACATGAAGAAAAACTGGAATCAAGAACGGTAAGCTGCTATTTTGTTGGTTACTCTGAGCATTCACGGGAAATTTTACCATCCCACATCAAGAACCTTTTTCGAGATGAGAAATGCCAAATTTCTTGAGGGTATTGAGTTTGGGAGGAAAGATTATGAGAAAGATTGTCTTTGAGGAAGATCCTGGAGTTGACGATGATTTAGTAACTTTACCAATCATTGCTCAAGAAACAACTCCAGAGACTCATATGGAAAACATTATTCCAAATCAAGACAACATTGAAATCCTTCCTTCATTAGCTGATGAACAAACTCAACCACCTCAAGAAGTGACATTAAGGAGATCTACTAGAGAGAGGAGAAATGCTATTTCAGATGAATATATAGTATTTCTACAAGAACATGAGGATGTCGTTGGTTTGACCGAAGATGACCCTGTCACTCTTGGTCAAGCCATGCGTAGTTCTAACTCTCAGAGATGGATTGATGCCATGAAAGATGAGATGAAGTCTATGAGTGACAATGACATTTAGGATCTTGCCGAATTGCCTAAAGGTGTGAAACCCATTGGTTGTAAATGAATATTTAAAACCAAAAGGGATTCAAAAGACAATATCGAAAGATATAAAGCTCATCTAGTCGCTAAAGGCTTCACTCAAAAGGAAGGCGTTGACTACAAAGAGACTTTCTCTCCAGTTTCTTTGAAAGACTCTTTCAGAACTATCATGACACTTGTAGCTCGTTTTGACTTGGAGCTACACCAGATGGAAGTAAAGACTGTTTTTCTCAATGGAGACATTGAGGAAACCATTTATATGGCACAACCTGAGAACTTTGTCTTCGGAGATGCAAAGTCTACAGTGTGCAAATTAAAGAAATCCATCTATGGTCTTAAGCAAGCATCCCGTCAATGGTATCACAAGTTTCATCAAATCATTACCTCTTTTGGTTTTGAGGTAGAAGTTGTTGATGATTGTGTATACTGCAAGTTCAGTGGGAGTAAATATGTCTTCTTGGTTTTGTATGTCGATGATATTCTTCTTGCAAGTAATGATATAAGCTTATTGCATGAAACTAAGAGATTTCTTGCGAAGAAATTCGAAATAAAAGATCTTGGTGACACCTCTTTTGTATTAGGAATCCAAATACTTAGAGATCGTTCTCGAGATATCCTTGGATTATCGCAAAAGAGCTATATCGATATGATTTTAGGAAGATTCGGCATGAAAGGAAGAAAACCACTAGGCACCCCTGTAGCTAAGGGAGAAAAATTCAGTCTTAAGCAGTGCCCCAGCAATGATCATGAGAAAAATGAGATGCAAAAGATTCCTTATGTGATTAGCCATAACTTGTAGTCGGGTTGACCAATTCAAGAATTTATCGAACCACAGGGAGGTCGATGCTAGCACTTAAGTGATATCACGTTTATCACGATTTTATAGAAACGAATCATAGATGGATGGTTTGGTAAACAAGTAATTAAATGCAAACAAATGAAAGTAGACAAGCAATAATCAAATGACAAGATAAAAATGATGAATGAGTGGTTTTCCAAATTGAGTAAAAGTGAGATTAACAACACTAATGAAGTGGTAACTCATGGACTCATGCATTAAACTCATATGTATCAAGGGTTAAGATTAAGGGCCAACACATATACCACCTAAACCTCCTCTCGAAATGAATAGGATGTAGATCATTTGCACAATCTCAAAATAGCTCAAAGGTTGGTTCTCAATTAAACTATTCCAACTAGGTACTAAGTTCAATTAAAGAATCCATTCATATAATCAATTGACTTCTCAATCTAACTAATCACATGTTCCATCAAAGGGTTCTAAATAATAAAGGACTTCTCAATCACTTTACCATTTATAATGCACATGAGGTGTTTGATGAAATGATTCACTTGACTATCCTAAGCACATAATTGATTTCTCAATCTAATCATATAATTAGAACAATCAAACACACAAAACATCATAGATCTCAAGATATGTAAACACCAATGATAGAAAATTAAATATCCCCATCAACATATGAATTTAATTACATAGATCCACAACTTAACCAACAACCTTCATGTTGCTAATCTCACAAGGGAGATTAGCCTACAATCTTCATAAGATCCATAACATAGACATTAGAATTCTTACAAATCATGGTAAACTAAAGGATTAACACAAAATTGGAATGAAAACTCCCTTGGAAATGGATCAAATTGAATCTCCCTTCTTCCTTTGGTGATCACCCAATCTTCCTTGCTTCTTCACTTGATTTGGATGGTGAAATGATGGTGGATTGATGAAAGGATGATGATAGATGATGAATGGATGAAGAAAAGGTGTAATATAAAGAGAATTGTGTGTGAGGTGTGTGTTGGCAGCTCAATTTCGTAGGGGTTTTTTCTCAAAATGTTGAATGGAAAGGTATTTATACCCCCATGGGCATTCTAGAAGGAATTTGGATTTTTTCAGCACAATTAACACCTACACGGCTCGTGCGCTGCTGCTCGGCCTGAGTCGTGTTTAGGGTTTCTGGTCAACGCACGCTTCAAGCCGTGCACGGCTCGTGCGCCGCACACGGTCACAGGGATGGCCGTGTTGTGCTATCTGGCTTCCGCGCACGGCTAATGGCACAGGCCCGTGTGAGGAGCACGGCCCGTGTACGCGACACGGCCGGCCGTGTTGTGTTGTTTTTCCTCTCTTTTTCTCCCGACTCCATTTTTGTTCCGTTTTTCACCTGATTCATCATTTATAAGTTCATTCACACACAAATTCCAAGAAACACATAACACCACCAATAATGACTCAAAATACGGATAAAACAAACCGAAAATAAACATAAAAAGACACTAAAAACTAGATGAAATTAACCATAATCACACCCCCAAACTTGAAGTGTTGTTCGTCCCCGAACAATGAAAATGATAAACCGAGGGAGAAATTTTCACCTAGTAAAAAAAAACTAAACGAATACAAATAATAACACATCATTAGCAACAAGAATTTCAAATTATGCTAAGCTAACCTACAACATTAGATTTATGATATGAGAAATTAACAAGTTCAATCAAAAGAGAATAAGAAGCAATATAGTCCCTTTTAGTCTAATCCTCACATAAGTTTATCAACGTCACTCGACACTCTTGAAATAAGGTAAATCAACACTCCTCAATCAATTGGTTCGAATCACCATACACTTGCTCGTAGACTCTATTCACAAACCACCAAAATTTTAATCAATGATCAAAAAGGTCTTTAGTTAAGGATGTAATGATGGGCTCTTTGGTAAGGTATGAATAATTTAGATAAAAGTGACTAAACGAGTGTAAGTAATCGAAGAGGTAGCTACTTTCTTCCATCCCTTCACATTCTTTTTCTTCCTTTCTTTTCTTTATTGATCACAAGCACTAATCATCACTTCCTTGGATTTCTTGAGCTTCTTATAGATTCATGCCTCTTTTCTTTGATTCTTAAGTACTTGAGCATATTATTGTTGCTTTGCTCATTTTCTTGTTTTGAAGTAGCATGTCCATTCTTTCTTGTGCTCTTTTCATCCTTTTTCTTACTTATTTACCATTTCCTCTTTCTCTTTTGTTATCTCATCACACCTTTCTAGCCACCATCTTCTTTATTACTCACACAAAAGGTATATATCTTAGGCTCATGTGGGTAATTAAAGCTTGTAATGTGCTATCTTCACAATAAATAGGCTTATAGGCTCAAAGTGGTTGACTAGGGATGATTTTAAAAAGGTAAGGAAATATTTGGCAATGGCTATACATGACAAGGATGGCCTTAGATCATTTCATCGATCTCCATTAATCGGATTCATTCCTAAAGTCTTTGAGCAAGTATTTAGTTTATCAAAACTCAACTGATCCACTCTTGAAAAGATATACCATGTATATATGGTCGAGGCTCAAATTCTCACAAGTTTATGCTCGACTTAAAAGGACTTATTACAACATATTCATCTTTTAATTGAATTAGTTAAATAAAACATATCATAATTCGAAAGTGTAGAGTTCCTTAATCATAATTCGACCTCACTTATCACCATAATGCATCATCACTCATATTCAAAACGACTCACAACCTCCCAAACAAACCACCAAATCAAACCTAAACACGAAAAATAAAAACAACAACACACAAACACAAAATAAAGACTCAACAAACAAGAAAAAAACAACAACACAAAACAAAAGACACAAAACATCCAAATCATCATCAATCTCCCAAAAGTACTACATCCCACCTTAATTGAAAATAAAAGCAAACTAAAGAAATAAACGCAACATCCCAAAACATAACAATAAAAGTATCAAATCCATCAAATGTCTAATTATTCCAAAAGCAACTAAATAAGTGGTGAGCACTAAAAGTACTCCCTCAATTATCCGGGTTCGGAGGAGGAGGAGGAGGAGCTATTGGTCCCCACGGGATATGAGCACGAGGCGTGGACGGAAATTGGAAGTTGAACATCATTGTGAGCATCTCCTCCATGTTGTTCTGATGCCTCCGGAGATTCTCTTCATAATACTCCCGCCTCCTTTGCTCTGCGTGTATTGCCCTAATTTGCTCTCCTTGCCTCATTTGCTCCTCTCTGATTTCTCTAATCAAATCCCCATGTAGAGTTTGAGTTTGTCTGATTCCTCTAATCTCCTCATCCATGAAGTTCCATCTTGCATCAGGTAGTCCTCTTTCTTGTTGTTGTGGACCTTCTTCTTCTTCAAAGATTGGATTTTCTGGGGCTTGCTCTTCAAATTCAACTGGTTGTTCTTCGTTGCCTTCTTCCTCACCTTCTTCCATGGCTACAGGTTCCGCTCTCAGCTGTTCTAGCTCTCTATTCTCCACAACCCGTATTTGCCTCAACACTGCTTCTATCCCTTCTCTGTTGTTCCGATAAAATTCCCTCACTACTGTAGAGTGTTGAGCACTTGCCATTGCGAAGTTAGCATTGGTTCTTCTAGTATAAACCGTGGTGAGCTCAGAAGCAGGTAGAGGGAATGGAGCTCCTTTTTCTTGTCTCAAACAATATGTTTGTCCTACCAATGCTAGGAACTCCATTCGCATAAGCTGTTGATAGTTGAGCCCCTCAGATGTCATTCTATCTTCTCTGCCCCTTAGGTTAATCCCGAGGCCTTCAGCTATCATTGTCACAATCCCTCCAATCATCACTCTCTGGGATGCTTGCCTCTTGGCTATCCTCTCAGCATGTTGTATAAAATAGGCAGCCATGTTCACATTAAGCTCATGGTGTAAATAGTACATCAGGTACAACTGTTTTTCCCTGACTGATCCTCATTCATACCTCCCCAACACTGTGTTTGACACTATCTTCTCGAGGTATCTCATCACCGGATTTCTAATGGCAGTCCCTTTCGAGACACTGGGGATGTAATCTGGTAGTTCCGTTCCATCATTCACCAATTTGTTCCATCAATTCTGTTGGTTGAATCCGCCTCCCGAGTAAAAATGGTTATGAAGCGGGAAGGATGGACATCCCATGTATCCATTCAATGTATCAACAAGAACTTTTGATCTCCATTGATTGTCTAGTTGGAAGAAGATGGAGATTGGATACCCATTCCTGTTCTTCTTCACTTGAAGAGTGCTCAAAAACTCCGCTGTCAAAGCTTGATAGGTGGGAGGCCTTTTGTCGAAGAACTCCTCCATATTTCTCAACCTGAACATCCTTCTCAAGTCTGTCTCTATTCCCAATCCTGTCATTGTTTCAGTGTTTTGAAACCTTGTTGGTCTTATCTTTGGAAAGAGCGATTGCCACCTCAAAACGTACTTTTCCCATCCTTCTTCAAATTCTACACCAAAATTATCCGGGTGAATTCCAGCCTCCATAAGCTTGGCATCCAAATCAGACAGCTCAGCATTGGTCTCCACAATGATGAAGTCTTCATTACGTGTTCGCCTCCTTCTTTTCGCCATCTACAAGATTCAATAATTTCAAATCAACTCCAAGTTTACACTAGAACAAACAAACTTGTGCAAACCCCATGTCCAAAACATAAGCAAAATTCACAACAACTTAAATCTTCTTACATGTATCATGCAAAATTTTTTTCTCAAACTCACTTTGGCATTTCATCGAACACTTGGTAGGCATACTTTTTCAATGCAATTTTCAACAAAATTCTACAAGAGTATATGCCCAATTACTCCTTTAAGCAATATCATACCAATGTTCATGACAAATAACATTTTCAATTAATCAATTCCATTTCATGAACTTCATCAATTAACATTCAAGAGTTTCTCCATTACACCCAATATGAACATCTAATGTCTACTCTTCTCCATCACAAATCCAATATATAAATGTGCACATTCATGTTTCACAATCATGGGTATGTGTCAATTTTCGTACAACAATTTACACCTATGAACATTTCAATTGAAAACTAGGGTTCAAAAGGACATACCTTGGATTCGGAGTAAGAATTGAACGATTTTGTGCTTGGGATTTTAAAAAGGAGAACCTTAAATCCAACAATCTTACCACACAATGGTGTTTTAGGATGAAAACGGTGAAAATTGGTGATTCGGAGTTGAATGGAAGTTATGGGCGAGTGGAGAGTGAAATGGCTTTCGGCTGTTTTAATACTGACTCAGACACGACTCGCCCCGTGCGCGGCTACACGGCTCGTGTTCTGGCTCCGACACGGGGCGTGCGTGGGACACGACCACAGGTGTGGCCGAGTTCTGCTTGCTGGCGTCTGCACACGGCCAACCGCACAGGCTCGTGTGCGGAACACGACCCGTGCTTGGAAACGCGACACGACCCGTGCGCTGTACTCGGCCTGAATGTGGCCGAGTTGTGTATGAAGGTTGCAGCACACGGCCAATCAACACAGGGCCGTGTGCTGTACTCGGCTCGTGTCGTGTATTCCCATGTTCCTCAATTCAATGCTTCCTCATGCTCCCTAAACATGCTCACAACTCATTCTCATCATTAGTTCAACAATTTGCATTAAAATAGATGGATTATGACACTAAAACACCACAAAAAATACACCAAAACATACCAAACTCACGAGAAAATTTTGAAATTTAAGCACAAGATACAAGTGTATATACAAGTAATATCATACCACTCTATATCCCCCCAAACTTATTTCAAAATTAGAATTTCGATGTAAGTTTGCAAAAAGTGGTAAGATATACCATATGTACCCTATGAATCACGTCTTGTAATCGTAAAACTTCTTCCTCTCATGGGCACCATCCACCTGCAAGACCAAATGTTATAAAAAAACAAAACAAACTATGTACAAACCTAAACTACAAAAGGATACGGATCTCAAGAAGAGAAGGTGTCAACATATACCAACTCCCTTTGAGAGGGAGAATGGTAATGCTTAACCCTATGACCATTGACAATAAAAGAATTCCCATCCGATCCTTCAAGCATTAAAGATCCATCTTCTCTAACTTCAATCACCTCATATGGACCGGTCCATTTTGAACGAAGCTTTCTGGGGAACATTTTCAATCTAGAATTGAATAAAAGTACTTTATCCCCCGGTATAAACTCCTTTGCTTTGATTCTTTCATCATGCCATCTTTTAAGCTTCTCCTTGACAATTCGTGAGTTTGAATATGCTTCCTCACGAAATTCTTCAAGCTCAATCAATTGAAGACATCTTTTCTTTCTGGATTCTTTCTCCTCAAGATTCAACTTCCTCAATGCCCATAAAGCCTTGTGTTCTATTTCAACCGGAAGATGACATGCTTTCCCATAGACAAGTTTATACAGAAAAAATCCAAGAGCGGTCTTGTAAGCCGTTCGATAAGCCCAAAGCGCATCATCTAGCTTAGAAGACCAATCCTTCCTATTCCCCTTGACTGTCTTCTCAAGTACAAGCTTCACTTGCCTATTTGATACTTCCGCCAAACCATTTGTTTGCGGATGATAAGGTGTTGACACCTTGTGCTTTACTCCATAGCCTATCAAAAGCTTCTCAATGATCTTGTTGATGAAATGAGTCCCTTGATCGCTAATGATCGCCTTTGGTACTCCAAACCTTGCAAAAATGTTCTTCTTCAAGAAAGCCTTGACAACTAGAGCATCATTCGTTCTTGTAGGAATTGCTTCTACCCATTTAGACACATAGTCTACCGCAAGCAAAATGTAAAGAAAACCATTGGAAGGCGGAAATGGTCCCATGAAGTCCATCCCCCAAACATCAAACACTTCAACTTCAAAGATGTTCCTCATAGGCATCTCATCTCTTTGTCCAATACTTCCAATTCTTTGGCATCTATCACACCCCTTGACGTATGCTTTGCAATCCTTGAACAATGTTGGCCAAAACAATCCCGACTGTAAGATCTTAGCTCCCGTCTTTTGAAACCCAAAGTGTCCTCCACATGGTAAACTATGGCACATCTCCATGACACTTACTTTTTCTTCCTCCGGAATACACCTCCTTATGATACCATCCGGACAATTCTTAAACAACAAAGGATCATCCCACAAATATTCTTTAACATCATGGTAGAACTTTTTCCTTTTTGACTCGGTGAGATGGTCCGGCTTGATACCACACGCTAAGTAGTTTACCAAATCCGCGTACCACGGTCTTCCGGTCTCACACAAAGTGTACATCCGATGAAAATCCACTTGAAGTATCTCTTCATCCGGGAACATATCATTTATGAGCTCCATGGTTCCTTTTTCATCAACATTCTCCAATCGTGACAAGTGGTCGGCTATGACATTTTCGACTCCCTTCTTATCACGTATCTCCACATCAAACTCCTGCAACAAAAGAACCCAACGAATTAGTCTTGGTTTAGCATCCTTTTTACTCATCAAATACCTAATGGCAGCATGATCCGTGTAGAAAATGGTTTTCGTGCCAACTAAGTATGGACAAAATTTTTCAAAAGCATAGACTACGGAAAGAAACTCCTTTTCAGTTGTGGTGTAATTCTTTTGATTGGCATTGAACGTCTTTGATGCATAATAGATAGCTCGAAATTTCTTCTCTCGCACTTGTCCAAGCACTACTCCCAAGGCACTATCACTTGCATCACAATGGAGTTCAAAAGGCTTGCTCCAATCGGGAGAGACAAGGATTGGTGAAGAAATCAAAGCTTCCTTTAACACCCTAAAAGCATCAAGACATTCCTCATTAAATTCAAATGGAACATCTTTTTCAAGCAATTTATACAAAGGTTTGGCTATATTAGAAAAATTCTTTATAAAACGTCGATAGAATCCGGCGTGACCAAGAAACGATCTAACCCCTTTTTCATTTTTAGGAGGGGGAAGATGTTCAATGGCTACAACCTTCGCTCTATCAACTCTCAAACTTTTTTCGGAGATATGATGACCAAGTACGATACCCTATTGAACCATAAAATGATATTTTTCCCAATTCAAGACGAGGTTCGTATCTTGACATCGCTGCAAGACCATGGACAAATTAGTTAAGCATATATCAAATGAAGATCCAAACACGGAAAAATCATCCATAAAAACTTCCATCACATTTTCAATCAATCCTCCAAAAATAGCCATCATACAACGTTGAAAGGTGGCGGGTGCATTGCATAACCCAAAAGGCAATTTATAGAAAGCGAATGTGCCATACGGACAAGTAAAAGTTGTTTTCTCTTGATCCTCGGGGGCTATCATGATTTGGTTGTACCCCGAGTAACCATCTAGAAAACAATAATACTTGTATCCCGCCAACCTATCAAGCATTTGATCAATAAAAGGCAAAGGGAAATGATCCTTATGAGTATTGTCATTAAGTTTTCTATAATCACAACAAACTCTCCACCCCGTTTTCACCCTTGTTGCAAGTTCTTCATCAAATTCCGTTTTAACAATGGTTAACCCTCCTTTCTTAGCCACAACATGCAAAGGACTTACATGAGGACTATCACTAATGGCATAAACAATTTTAGCATCCAACCATTTTAAAACTTCTTTCCTAACAACTTCTTGCATAATAGGATTCAAACGCCTTTGAGGTTGTATACATGATTTATTCTCATCAATCAACCTTATGTGATGCATGCAAATTGTGGGACTAATTCCCTTCAAATCATCCAAACTCCACCCTATAGCGCTCTTATGATCTCTAAGTACTCTCAACAATTTATCAAGTTCTAGAGGAGAAAGGGATGATGATACAATTACTGGAAATGTCTTCTCGTCCCCCAAATATGCATACCTAAGGTGATCGGGTAGAGGCTTCAATTCTTCCTTTCCTTTATCAACCTTTGACTCTTCATTCTCCATCTCTAATGAAAGATATTCCCTCTTTCCATAGTATGCCAACTTTGCTTCATCCTCTTGCATTTCCCTACAAGTATTCAATTTATGTAAACAATAATTAATATCTTCATCTTCTAAACAATGAAAAGAATGGTTAGAGTTTAAAGATAAAGTAAGAGAATGGCTTATGCTCATTTCAAGATGATCTTTAGCTAAGATGAATGGTAGGTTCTCTTCAACAACTTCATCAATCATGTCGATCCTTCTACATTCTTCTTTCTCATTTGGATATCTCATAGCACTCTTCAAAGAGAAAACCATCTCCTCCTCGTTTACTCTCAACTTCAACTCCCCTTTTTGTACATCAATTAAAGCTCTTCCCATGGCTAAAAATGGACGTCCCAATATCAATGGAACATTTGCATCCTCGTCCATATCAAGCACTACAAAATCAACCGGGAATATAAACTTTCCAACTTTGACTAACACATCCTCCACTATTCCTCTAGGGTAGGTTAAAGACCTATCCGCTAGTTGCAATGTAACGGATGTAGGTTTTACTTCCCCTATACCAAGTTTCTTGAAAATGGACATAGGCATCAAGTTGATACTTGCCCCAAGATCACAAAGAGCTTTATGAACCTCACTCTTGCCCATTTCACATGTAATAACAAAACTCCCCGGATCTTTGAGCTTTGGGGGCAACTTCCTTTGAATTATTGCACTACACTCCTCCGTCAAGTTGACGGTCTCATTCTCTATCAAGCTCATTTTCCTTGACATGATGTCCTTCAAAAACTTCGCATAGTGAGGCATTTGTTTCAAAGCATCCGCAAAGGGTATATTAATGTGGATTTTCTTGAAAATTTCCAAAAACTTTGCAAACTTTTCATCCAAGCCTTTCTTCAAAAATCGATGTGGAAAAGGAATAGGTACTTGTGTTTTTGGAATTCCCCAACTATCCCTTTCCACTTCAATTTCCTCCTCCTTCTTTTTCATTGCCTTGGTTCTTTCCCATTTCTTTTCAACAATCTTGTTATCAATCAATTCCGGTTCCTCATTCATTTTAGCCTCAACTTCACTTTCAACGTCTAATTCTTCTTCAACCAAGTTTTTCTCCATCTCCTTCTCTTCCACCTTATCATCTTCCATTGGCATAGACGGTCCATCATAATTTGTTCCACTCCTCAAGGTAATTGCCTTGCATTGTTCCTTTGGATTTACAATGGTGGTGGAAGGAAATTTTCCTTTCTCATTAGCACTCATTGAGCTCGCCATTTGACCAAATGAATACTCCAAGGCTTTGAGTCTTCTATCACTATTTTCCTCAATGGCTTTTAATCGTCTTTCATTTACTTCCTCAAAAGCCTTGAATCTTCTTTCATTTACTTCCTCTTGAGTTTTGTTGGAAGCAATCAATTTTTCAAGAAGTTCTTCGGTAGTCGTCTTCCCTTCATTATTTGGCGCTTTAGCTCCCGGATGATACCCCGGAGGATAAGCAACCGCATTACTTGGCTTTGCATAAGAAAAATTATCTTGCCTCCTTTGTTGTTGTGGATAAGAACTTCCACTTCCTTGGCTAGTGAAACCTCCTTGCCTTGGTTGTTGTTGTGGGTGCGAGCTTCCACTACTTTGAGCATTGAATCCTCCTTGCCTTTATGGATAACTTCCTTGATTTTGGTTGAAATTACCTTGGTAATTGTTTTGATAATTACCTTGGTAATTTCTTCCTTGCATATATTGAACGTCCTCCACACGTGGCATTGTTGTAGCCCATTGTTCCCCACTAACACCATTTTGAGGAAGCACACTTTGATCCATTCGACTATCAACCATATTAACTTCTTGATTAGTCACTCCTTTGTTCAAACTCATTTGCTTCATTACCTCCGCGACTATCATTTCCATGCTTGGAGTTTGTGGCTCAACAGTCATACTCTTCACACTAAACTGTTGCCCTTTATCATAGCTCTCAAACCCATAGCTTCCACTAACTCTCTCCGATAGCCATTGATAGACATTTGTAGCAATTTCATCAAAAATTCGAATAGCCCTTTCCGGAGTTACTCCAAGTACGGATCCACCTGCCGAAGCATCAACAAGCACTCTTTGCCCATTCACAAGTCCTTGATAGAAAAATCTCACTTGTTGATTTTCCGGGAAACCATGTTGTGGACACTTGCGTAGCATTTTCTTGAACCTTTCCCACGCTTTATAAAAGCTTTCTTGAGGCAATTGCTTGAATTGAGTAATCAAGCTCTTCATTTGAAGTGTCTTGGACGGTGGGAAATACTTGTTCAAGAATATTTGTGCAAGTTCGTCCCATGTGTTGCACATTCCGGGAGTAAGAGTGGAGAGCCATGTTCTTGCTCTATCCCTCAAAGAGAACGGAAATAACCTCATTTTGATGCAATCCTCGTTCACCCCATTCATCTTCACGGTGTTAGCAATCTCAACGAATTGAGCTAGATGAGCATTAGGGTCTTCATTCGGAGCTCCACCAAATTGTTGCTCTTTCACCAATGAAATCAAGCCCATTTTAAACTCAAAGTTGTTGGCATGAATTGGTGGTCCCATCATTTGTGGAATTGCCCTTGGCATGAAGAAATCCCGGATCACCCTTTGATCATTTTGAACTCCATGTTGAACCGGAGGTGGAGGTACATATGCTTGTTGTGGAGGAGCATAAGCTTGTTGAAAAACTTATTGAATCATAGTTTGTTGCACCATTTGTTGAATATAAGCTTGATTGTTAAACTCCCCAAATTGTTGATAAGCTTGTTGAGGAAGATTGGCATTAGCTTGATCTTGCAAATTTTGCATTCCGCCTCCATCATTCCTAACATTTCCACGTTCATCTTGATTGTTTTCCATTTGATCACTCTTTTTGGTATTGTTCTCCTTTCTTCTTCTTCGAAAAGTATGTTCGATTTCTAAGTCAATAGGTTCAACTTGTTCCCCTTTTGATCTCGTTTGCGTACACCTTCAAAATAAAAGAAGTTAGAACAATATTTTCAACGCAAAATACAAATAAATAAATACAAGAAAAAAAAATGTCTCTAGTAAGATCGCTCTAAACGTTCCTTCTTTAAGCTACTAGCAATCGTTACCTCCCCGGCAACGGCGCCATTTGATTAGCCATAACTTGTAGTCGGGTTGACCAATTCAAGAATTTATCGAATCACAGGGAGGTCGATGCTAGCACTTAAGCGATATCACGTTTATCACGATTTTATAGAAACGAATCATAGATGGATGGTTTGGTAAACAAGTAATTAAATACAAACAAATGAAAGTAGACAAGCAATAATCAAATGACAAGATAAAAATGATGAATGAGTGGTTTTCCAAATTGAGTAAAAGTGAGATTAACAACACTAATGAAGTGGTAACTCATGGACTCATGCATTAAACTCATATGTATCAAGGGTTAAGACTAAGGTCCAACACATATACCACCTAAACCTCCTCTCGAAATGAATAGGATGTAGATCATTTGCACAATCTCAAAATAGCTCAAAGGTTGGTTCTCAATTAAACTATTCCAACTAGGTACTAAGTTCAATTAAAGAATCCCTTCATATAATCAATTGACTTCTCAATCTAACTAATCACATGTTCCATCAAAGGGTTCTAAATAATAAAGGACTTCTCAATCACTTTACCATTTATAATGCACATGAGGTGTTTGATCAAATGATTTACTTGACTATCCTAAGCACATAATTGATTTCTCAATCTAATCATATAATTAGAACAATCAAACACACAAAACATCATAGATCTCAAGATATGTAAGCACCAATGATAGAAAATCAAATATCCCCATCAACATATGAATTTAATTACATAGATCCACAACTTAACCAACAACCTTCATGTTGCTAATCTCACAAGGGAGATTAGCCTATAATCTTCATAAGATCCATAACATAGACATTAGAATTCTTACAAATCATGGTAAACTAAAGGATTAACACAAAATTGGAATGAAAACTCCCTTGGAAATGGATCCAATTGAATCTCCCTTCTTCCTTTGATGATCACCCAATCTTCCTTGCTTCTTCACTTGATTTGGATGGTGAAATGATGGTGGATTGATGAAAGGATGATGATAGATGATGAATGGATGAAGAAAAGGTGTAATATAAAGAGAATTGTGTGTGAGGTGTGTGTTGGCAGCTCAATTTCGTAGGGGTTTTTTCTCAAAATGTTGAATGGAAAGGTATTTATACCCCCATGGGCCTTCTAGAAGGAATTTGAATTTTTTCAGTACAATTAACACCTACACGGCTCGTGCGCTGCTGCTCGGCCCGAGTCGTGTTTAGGGTTTCTGGTCAACGCACGCTTCAAGCCGCGCACGGCTCGTGCGCCGTACACGGTCACAGGGGTGGCCGTGTTGTGCTATTTGGCTTCCGCGCATGGCTAATGGCACAGGCCCGTGTGAGGAGCACGGCCCGTGTACGCGACACGGCCGGCCGTGTTGTGTTGTTTTTCCTCTCTTTTTCTCCCGACTCCATTTTTGTTCCGTTTTTCACCTGATTCATCATTTATAAGTTCATTCACACACAAATTCCAAGAAACACATAACACCACCAATAATGACTCAAAATACGGATAAAACAAACTGAAAATAAACATAATAAGACACTAAAAACTAGATGAAATTAACCATAATCATTATGCGTCGGCAGTAGGAAGTCTTATGTACGCTCAAGTTTGCACTCGTCCCGATATAAAATTTATAGTAGGAGTTTTGGGGAGGTATTTAAGCAATCCAGGAGAGCAACACTGGAAAGCGGCCAAACTCGTAATGCGTTACTTAAAGAGAAAAATGAATTAATTATATGCTCACTTATCGGAGGTTGGAGAATTTGGAGATCGTTGGATACTCTGACTCCAATTTTATTGGATGTCAAGATAGCAAGCGTTCCACATCGGGTTATATGTTTATGTTGGCAGGAGGAGCTATTTTTTGAAAGTCTGCCAAACAGACTCTTGTAGCTTCTTCCACCATGGCTGCAGAGTTTATCACTGGGTTGTGTGTGGTTGACGGTATCGAAAGACCATTAAAATTATATTGTGATAATATTTCAGCAGTGCTATACTCCAATTACAACAGAAGTGCTACTAAATCAAAATTCATTGAAATTAAGTATCTTGTTGTTAAGGAGAGAGCTCAGAATAAACAAATTACTGTTGAACACATAGGAACAGATAGCATGCTAGCAGATCCACTAACTAAGGCATTAACCCCGAAGGTGTTTCATGAGCATACTGCTCAAATGGGTGTTATTTCTGATGTTACCTTAGTTTAGTGGGAGTTTATGTTCTATGTATTGAACTTTATATTTAAGACATTCGGAATTCTATAGAATAAAGTTGATGACCTTTTGGTTTGTTCTGAATTCACTTAAGTTAATTTCCATTTTTGTGATAATTACATTGTGGATTGATCTCACTAAAGTTTAAAGTTGGACCAGTTGGAAATAGACATGTTGTTAATCACATTTTACATGTAATTTCCATGCTACTCACCATATTTGATCTATGTCATTAAGTATATTAGTATGGTGATTGTCGGGGTTTAACGGCGAATAGTAATGTGGTAAATACCGCGGTAATTCCATTGTTAGTATATGAGATGAACCAGATTGTTGAAGGTAGTTTGAATGAATAACATAAAGTTGTGCAATAAGGATTCTTAATATAATTGTCTTCGGAAAGTAATATATAGCTCAAGTGGGAGATTGTTAGGAAATTTATATTTCCTATATAATTTATTTGTGGGCAATATATTAATATTCAATTATATTAGCTATTTAAATAATATGTTGTGCTTAATTAAGTGATTAAAATAAAGTAAAAGTCCATGGGCTACATTATTTGATATGGGCCAATGAGTAGATACCCAATATTACATATCAGGTGATTATGGGTGGCCTGATTTGAGTAATATATATATATACCCTAGGTTATGGTCCCCGACACTAAGCTGCACGCAGTTTTCTCTTTCACCATATGAAGAGATTACGAAGGTCCCGAGGGAAATCAAGAGGCTTAGTAGAGGAAGACCTTACACCTGCTGATCTTCCGTTTTATTCCGCATAAGAAGATTAATAGATCCAGGTATTTCTCTTTTCAATTATTTTGTGGATCTTGTTGAATCATGTTAGGGATTAAGGTGTTTTGGATTAAATGTTAAATGTTTTATTTCCAACCTATGTAATCTAAATTTTGTGGGGGAAATGCTCGTATTATTTTCTACATAATACTCATCTAGCCTGTGAGATAGGGATATCATCCTAAAATGTTACACAAATTCGATATGATGTTCTTCTCTGATAACGTATGACTTTTTTCCTTTATTACACCACTTTATAATGCAAAATTTACATGTGAGTACTCATTTGAATAATTGCTCACAACACAACCAATCACATTTTTATCATTTATTATTTTACCGAAAATTCACACATTCAATTCAACCTACACTCATTTTCAAACATGCACATGCATGTGTATAATCAGATGAAATCATTACTTTATTTTTTCTTCACTCACTTTCACATGCATAAAGTTATCAGATGTTATTATCAGTATGATTAAATGTAATCGCGGGCATTTTTATTTTCGAAATAATGATACATAAGGAAAAGAAAAATCTAAATTAAAATTCACTCTCAAATCTTATTCCTCTTTCACTACCACCTCTCCTCCCAACGCTTCTTGCCAATTCTATAACATTCTTGTAGTATAATTTTAATACAAATAAATACTCCCTCAATTCTATAATATTGTTACATTTTAATTTTTGATCTATAGGAAACACTCAAAATAATTAATGGAGTATATATCTATAGAGCCCACACACAATACTAATACAGCTATCTACTCTACTATATATTAAAAAATTATATCTGTAAGCTCATTACCCAAACTGTTCTGTTCGGTCCAAAGGTGGCCATTTGCTTTTTATGCGTAGATTATGAAGTATTATTATTTTATGTGTAGTGGATAATTGTATTAGTAGTCTAAAAGTGAGAAATGGAGACATTTGGATGTGACATTCAATATAGTAAAATGAAGAAATTTTCATTAAAAAGTAAATGTAATCTGAGAGTATAGTAGTCCATAATAGTGAGAAAGGTGGGAGTAGAGGGTGGATGAATAGAGTATTTGGGTGGGGGTGAAAAGAATAAGGTGGGGCCAGAGGAAATTAGAAAGGGATGGTTGGTGCGGTGCATGAAAGGATATACATACTCCAAAGTGAAAAGAATAAGGTGGTGTTTTGTATGTGATGTATAAATAGGTCCGTGCAGTGCAGGGGGGTAGTAGTAGCAGTAGAATAGAGAAAATAAAAAGAAAAAGAAAGAGAAGAAATGCCACGAGATCGAGACCCTCTGGTTGTAGGACGAGTGATCGGAGATGTGCTAGATCCCTTCAGTCGATCCATAGGGCTGAGGGTGGTGTACGGCACCAGGGAAGTCACCAATGGGTGCGAGTTCAGGCCCACCCAGATCCTCAACCAGCCAAGGGTCCAAGTTGGAGGAGAAGACCTCCGCACCTTCTTCACCCTCGTATGCTACTTACTTACCACCTTCTCTTAATTAATAGGAGTACGTACTATATATATATATATATAGTAGTAGTATTTCTTTCTAATTAACTCATCTCTCCATCTTCTCTTCTCTTGTCAATTAATTAATTAAGGTGATGGTGGATCCTGATGCTCCAAGCCCCAGTGACCCTAATCTCAGAGAGTACTTGCACTGGTAATACTATTAATAACCTCCTCCTCCTCATCATCATCCTAATCCTACCTAACTTAACACTAATTAATTCTCTAATTGCTCTTGCTGCAGGCCAGATCACATGCATACACTAGCTATTCTTTTTAACTCCCACTCCTACCTCTATTATTTAACTACATGCATCTCTGCAGGTAACTAACATCCAAAGGCAAATCTTTTTCCTTTTTTTCTTCTCTTCTTACTAAGTTACCTCTATAATAATTTCTAAACTAATTTAATTTCATTCATTATATAATTCAATCCTACTATTGCAAATCAAACCACCTCCTTTATAATTATATATATGGAGTCATTAATAATTCCATTTACTTTTCTATAGGTTGGTCACTGATATTCCTGCTACAACTGGAGCAACATTTGGTAAACTAGCTAGCTACCATTTTTTATATTATGTTACTCCATAAACATCACTCATTCATGATTTTTAATTTTAATACAATTAGATTAGATACTAGTGTATATATTGAACAGTAAATACTGTGACTTCATTCATTTCTATATCCTCTCACTTTAAGTACTTCTTTCCTTGTCTTGTCAATTTATTTCTATTTTGGATCCCAACATGATTGCCAATCACTATGAGTTATGTCCAATAATGCTAATTCTTATATGTGGGCCCCGCCAGGGTTCATCATCTCATTATTGGCTACTTAATTAGTAATTTCACTTTATTTTATATATATATAGACTAGTGAAGAATCGATTGACTTTACATACATTTTCCACACATGCCAATTACATATACACTTAATTCATATGAAAGTAATTATATATGTGAATTCATGTGATAGCAGCAATTAATTAATGTTACATGATAGGGCAAGAGATCGTGTGCTATGAGAATCCAAGGCCGTCCATGGGGATTCATCGAATCATTTTCGTGTTATTTCGACAATTGGGACGGCAAACGGTGTATGCTCCAGGATGGCGTCAAAACTTCAACACAAGAGACTTTGCAGAGCTCTATAATCTTGGTTCACCCGTTGCTGCTGTTTATTACAATTGCCAACGGGAGAGTGGCACAGGCGGGAGAAGACGATGACTACCTACTCTATTAATTTTAATTTTATGGATCACTACCTACTACTAATTAATTATTATATATATAACTATCTATGTATATCATCATGAGTGGAATTAATATCATATATATAATTCCTATTCCTATTCCTGTACTAGTATCTCATGAGCATGAGAGAGATTATATACAAGAGCTGTGCCCTTGTATATTAAATTTGTGGTCACCACTAGTAATAATAAATAAAATAAATTAGTAAAATGATCATACTTGTACCTATTATCTGGAGTATTTCATGAATGTATAATATGTGGAGTACATTCACTTGACTTATAAACCTACCTTTTTATGCATCTATCAATGTTAATCCTGCAATCAGAAAGTAATTGACGAGTATTCTCATGCTGTGTTTTATAGTACTAATTTATTTGAACTTGCGTCACACAACACAGCATGGATGGTGTATTTAACAATTACTCCATAGTATATTTAGTTTTTGATTCCCATAATATAATACTCCCTCCGTCCCACGGTAAGGGTAGTTTTTGTTTTTTGGCATGTGGATTAAGGAGTATTATTATTTAATGTGTAGTGGGTAGTTGTATTAGTGGGAGTGTGGGTCTCATATTTTAATTGTATTAGTGGGTGTATGTAGTTCCCATGTGTGTAAAAAAATAAAGTGAACTTTTTGGGTGGGACGTCCAAAATGGAAAAGAGAGACTCTTTGGGTGTGACAGAGGAAATATAATATAATATTAATATTATTAAGGAAGAATTTTGTGAAATTGAATATAAAATTAAAAACTCCACCTCCTAAGGACTTTTCTGGCAAGCCAACACAAACACAATGAAGAAAACCAAACCTTTTTCTCTGCAACACCCACCCAAATTCCAATTCCAATTCCAATTCCAATTCCAATTCATTCTTGAGGGAAATGCTATGTAATTAAAACTTCCGTCTTCCGCCCTCTTTTCGATCTTCACTGCATTTGCATGCTCCCGCTCCCATTTCTACCCATGGAACTTGACGCCGCCAACCCCGCAACTCAGTCGCCCAACACAAAATGTTTTGCTGCACAACAAAAAATTACCCAATTCCGCCATGAACTCAATAATCTTGTCAAATACTTCAAACATTTACCCTCCCTAAATACACGCCACCAACCTGCCAAAGGGAATTCCTTGATTGCATGTTTATTGGAAGAGAGCCATCTTCCTTTACCCAAGCTTGTTGACCAAAATTTTCACAAACTTCAGGCCACTGGTGCTCATGATACTATTAGTAAGGCTAGTGTGAAGAGTACCGTGCTTATGGTTGCGCACAGATCTTGCTATGGTGTCAAAACTGAAGAAGCTGATGTTTTGGAAGATCACGATGACTCTGCTCTTTGGTGTTGGGAGGTCTCTTCTATTCCTATTCCTATTCCTATTCCTTCTTATATGAATTATGTGGTTCTAGATTTTGCACTAGTATTCGGTATGTTTTATTTGCATTAATAATGTTTCATGCACTCTCGGATTTGCGGAGTAATCAACATTTTTTCCTGTTGTGAGGCGTGTATGATATTAAATGAGAAGCTATGTTTAGCATCTTCCGGAGAATCAAAGGTTTTCACAATCAAGTAGAAGAATTAAATTATTAATTCAATGTTTTCTTATAATCAAATGCACCATGTCAATTAATTTACCACGTTGAGCATTCATAATTTCTTATTTGTTGGTACATTACTTCATTTCCTCGATGATTGCCTCGTGTATGGTAAGTTAGTACACCGATCTTATCAACCAGTACAGCCAATTCTCTAGTATTCATTTATTTTCTTGATCGGAATGTGTTCCGTTGTCTGTTGTCTATATTATACCTATAGCAAGCTAGTTTGTTACATCACTTATTACTTAGTTATTTTGACTCTGTGCTTTTTTGATTTTGGTGAGGAGAGTCCAATTATACCCTACTCTTACTGATTTCAATACATTAAGATATCTAACATCTGTATTTGTTTTGAAGCTGTTACACTCATGATGAGTTATTGGAATGTAGTGACTAGAGCTCAGGTGCTAGATCACACTTTTCTTTTTAAAAGTTTTAGAGAATGTTCTTCTGAAAATTCTTTGGTTCATCATGAGTGTTAAAATCACTGTGGCGCCTGTTGAAGTTGATTCACACAAATTTTATAATATATACTCATAAAATATACTAGCTGCTGTATTTATGAGAAGATGTGCGTTTATGCAATTTATGTGGTAACTAGGAGGGCCTTTCATTGTCAAAGCCTTAAATTCAGAGACTCCTATGGCATGTGCTGACAGCCTGAATAAAAATTACTCACACGAAGTTTCATTATAAGTTTCCTATAGTTGATTTTCTATGATTAGCATCTTCAAACTCTGTTAACAAAGCTTACAAAATATCAAGCATTGGTAATTCTCTCCTGTAAAGGATTATGGTGAAGTTATTTGGAGTATTCAATCAATTGATTTTAGGGAAGCCATATGAATGTCAGGTGATTTTTGCCTGATTGTAGTGATAACTACTCTCTGACCCTAAAATGTGCTGATTGTTATAATCTGGTGTTTAATATAGAGGATATTGAGTCACTCTGGTAGGATCCTTTTTAGGTTTACGTGCATGGTTTAAATGATTTTTTTTTACATTCTAGCAACGATAAATGCTCTGGAAAAGATAGACAATGACTCAAACAGCCAGCAGGAGTTGGTGAAAGCTTCGGAAAAGCTCGATAAAGTCTTAAATGAGGCAGATATCCGGTTGTTAATGGAGAGAATGTCATGTAAAAATGTTGCTAAAATGTAAGTATCCAGATGATATCTTAGAAAGCTGCTTAACCACTGGCTTAATCACTATATATCAATCGTGTAGGGGTGAGAAGGAAGCCAAGAGATCGTGTAGGGGTGAGAAGGAAGCCAAGAGAGAAGAAAAAAATATTAACTAAGCAAATGGAGAAGAAGAGGAAGAAAATGGACCGGGAAACCCACAGGGAAATATTGCTAAGTGTATGTTGCTATTCTCTAAATTGTTTTTCTTTTTGAAATTAGCTGTTAACTTTATTTAGACCGTATATGATAGTGAAGGTTATATTACTGACAATTTTTTAACCTCTTCATTCTGTGGAATCTTTGAGATGCAAGGTTGTTTGTATTTCTCTTTTCTTCGAAGTTGTAGATTTGACCTCAGAATGTTTGATTACTGCAAAAAGTATATGTTTCATGTGTGTACCTTTGACATCCTTGTAGGAAAAAGAGCTGAAACGATTAAATGGTGAGGCTGAGAAGGAGGTCAGGCGACGTGAGAAGGAAGAAATTGAGATTCAAAAGCGGCTGAAGAAGCAGCTAGATGAAGCAGAGAAAGATAAAAAACGCAGAGAAAAAGAAGAAGCAGAATTAAAAAAGCGACTTGCAATACAAAAACAAGCATCACTTATGGAGTGCTTCCTTAAAAGAACAAAAACTAATTCATCTTCTCATAAGGAAAGTTTTCTGAACAAAGCTACCACAGCTGGGTCATATTCTTACGTGCTTACTAAGAAGCCAGAATCAGTAACCGTGCAAATGGATTTAGTGTTGGTCCAAAAGGATGAGATCAATATGCAAGATATATGGAAGTAGGACTCGTTCACCTTATCCCTTTTGTGTTTATATTGACCTCCCAGTGATCTCAAGACCAACATTGCCTTCATGTTACCTCTTGCAGATCACACATAAGTGCATGGCGCTCCAGTCGTTCAGTACATTCAAATCGCAAGCAGCATTGGGGCATTCGTCAGAACCCTAAGACTGAACTGATCAAGGAACTGAAACTTACTTCAAACAAAAAACTTACTCGTGAGGATGATGTGAACACAGAGAAGCGTGTTGGATTGGAAGACTCCAATAGTGACAGTTTTTTGTCTCAAATGAGTACTGATAATAGTCCTCTACCCTGTAGCGAGAAGCGAGTTCGGGTAAAGCAGCTTTTGCAGTTTGATAAGAGTTACAGGCCTCCATTTTATGGTATTTGGCCCAGGAAAAGGTGAGCTTTACAACTGAATTATATCCTTCTGAATTATATCCTTCGTGTATTATGCCCAATTTGTTGGAAGAAAATTCCTTTTGTATTATCTTTCTAATTGTGTTTTCTATTTCCAGTCAAGTTGTTGGTGCTCGTCGTCCTCTTGTGAAGGACTCAGATATTGACTATGAGATTGATAGCGATGATGAATGGGAAGAGGTGTGCTATTAATGCTACCACTGATACTCTGATAAATTTTGTATATTACTCACGGGAATACTTGAAATAAAAATCTGGTTCACAGGAGGAACCTGGTGAAAGCCTGTCAGACTGTGATAAGGATGATGATGACGATGATGAAGAAGGGAATCTGAATGATGATAATGAAGACGAAAGTGAAGATGGCTTCCTTGTTCCTGATGGCTACCTTTCAGAGAATGAGGTACTGTACCCATATTACCTACCTCCTCTAGCTACTTTTTCTTTTCTCTCTCCCCTACCTTTATTATGTAGTCTGCAGTCATGTAGACATTAGTTTCTCCATCTTTCTGGATATGTATGTTTGTCTCGTAAGTTTGTTCTGTTTTGGGGCAGGGAACAATTTCTGATGGCGTAGAGTATCCAGACTTAGTTCTAGAAGTTCGAGATCCATCCATTTCTGAAAAGAATGAAAAATTCTGTACCATGCTTAGGCAACAAAAATATTTGAACAGTTTTACGGAGCATGCACTTAAAAGGAACCTGCCCCTGATCATATTGAATCTCACGCATGAAAAAACCACACTGTTGTCAGCTGAAGAGCTGACTGGTACAGCGAAGCTTGAAAGAATGGCCTTGCAAACTCTCTCTTCGCCCTTTGCGTGGTTACCTGGGCATAGAAATATCAGTTCCTGGCGATGTAGTAGATGAGGATGAAGAAGCTTCCTCTAGCAAGTTAAGTGCAACACCACTTGCAACTGGTGCAGCTTTTCTCGACTCGGACTTGCCTCAGATTGTAAGCAGTTAGTTATTATATGTGCTTTTTTATGCTGGCTAGGTGATCATTATAACTGTACTGTAACTTCTTATCCAATGCGGTTTGTCTTCTTCTGTTGATTAAATTTTACAGATATCCATTATTTTGTCATCTCCACATAGTATTGGGAAAATAGAGGAGTCACTTCAGATAAAGTATCCTGCTGTCCCAAGATCCCAATTAAGAAATAAAGTGCGAGAAATATCAAACTTTTCTGATAATCGGTGGCAGGTAATTCAGCTTAACCTTATTTGAGATCCCACCATTTACGTTATGTCTACATTGAGCAAGACCATCAGACTAGATGGTTTTCAATTTCTTAAGCTCTTCTGAGGCGGTTTTTTGTTTTTGTTTTAATGGTTGCATTCAGGTTAAGAAAGAAATTCTGAGCAAATATGGTATGAATACATCACCGGGTAGTGTATGAAGCAGTTATTATCTTGGTCAGTTGGCATAATCAGGTTTCCTTAATTCCACTACTGAATTCTGATTGTATGCAGAAAAGAGTTGTTTGAAGAAGAAGGGCATTGCCGCTTTCTTGAAAACTGGAGAGACAAAGAACACAAGCAAAGCGTCCTCACAAACAGCTAGAGTGGAATCACCGCAGGACCATTGAGTATCAAGAGTTTGCCTTCCCTTCCCTTCCCTTCCCCTCCATCACAGCATATTGTAACTGCTTCCAACATTTCAGTGGTATTACTAAATAATAGGTTTTGTAAATGAAAGCAGTCCATAGTAACTGTTGTTTTTGACACTTAGTACAACAAGTTGTGGACTTGATGATATAATCAACTAATTCTGGGAGCTAAAACGGGCATGAAGTGATATGCATACTATGGATCTTTATGTAAATATTCATTTTTTTAAAAGGAATATTATTATATTTAGGGTATGAGAATTACCCAAAACATAAACAATACAATATACAAGTGGATCACGGCTAAACTACTATCTATACATCAAAACAATACAACTAACAACCATTTTCTTTCAAGCAATTGCTCTGATCTCCAAATCAATTAAGTGGAGTATAAAATCAATTAAGTGGAGTATATTGCTTCAGTCTTTTTTTCTTCCATGTCCACCAACTCCATACTTTGGGCTTTTATTTAATCCATGTTCTTCCTCAAGTTCCATCTTACATCTTTAAATACTATGTTGTTTCTACTTTTCTAGATCACCCATACCGTGCACATCCATATATAAATTGCTAACCTATTTTTTTTTTCTTTTTTATGTAAATTTTCATAATGTTGCCTAGTCTACTCTATCATGATTTTAAAAGTCTAAATTCGTAGGTCTGTTTTTTAATTAATCATGTATGTTTAATGAAAGGTTGAGGAGCATTTGTGCCCTTGCATTAATTCCAATCAACTCAATACATAATGCATTAATGGAATTAGAATTCAGTAGTGGAGTTAATATTGTGTAATTAGAGAAATAAACACGAGTTTTTTTGTATTTTAGGGACAATGTTCTTGGGCTGGTTGTGGTTTTTTAATAATAATAATTTGATAAAATCTGATTAATAAAATTAGAATCAACAAAGTGCTGGGCAGGGCAGGTTGGTGAAGTGGCAATGTTATACGCAAATGAAAACTGTGGGCATTCACTGATTTTGCAAGCCAAATGTTTTACAGCTGAGCTCCTGTTTCAGCAGCTCTATTTAACACTAACCTTTCTTCCCTCTCCAACATACCATTTCTATTTCATCAACACAATGGCACTCAGGATTAGCTGCTTCATTCCTAACAAGATCCCAGCTTCGCAGCTCAGATCTCACACGAGTTTCCATGGCCATGGCCTCAACTCTTCAAAGGAATGTGGGGGAAGTGTTCAAGTCACTTGAGGATTGGGCGGAGACAGAACTGCTGGGGCAGCTGAAGGGGGTGGAGCGGAGTTGGCAGCCGTCGGACTTGTTGCCGGCGTCGGGGTCGGAGGGGTTCGAGGAAGAGGTGCGGGAGTTGAGGGCTCGATGCAGGGAGATCCCGGACGACTACTTTGTGGTGCTGGTGGGGGACATGATCACGGAAGAGGCCCTGCCCACCTACCAGACCATGATCAACACTCTCACCGGCGCCAGCCCCTCCCCATGGGCCGTCTGGACGCGCCGAGGAGAACCGCCACGGAGACCTCCTCAACAAGTACCTCTACCTCTCCGGGCGGGTCGACATGCCCCGGGTCCAGGCCACCGTGCAGTACCTCATCGGCTCCGGGATGGACCGACAACAACCCTTACCTGGGCTTCATCTACACCTCCTTCCAGGAGAGGGCCACCTTCCTCTCCCACGGCAACACCGCCCGCCTCGCCAAGCACCACGGCGACCTCAAGCTCGCCCAGATCTGCGGCACCATCGCCGCCGACGAGAAGCGACACGAGACCGCCTACACCAAGATCGTCGAGCAGCTCTTCCGCCTCGACCCCGACGCCACCCTGCTCGCCCTCGCCCACATGATGAGGAAGAAGATCACCATGCCGGCGCACCTCATGTACGACGGCCACGACCGCAACCTCTTCCACCACTTCTCCGCCGTCGCCCAACGCCTGGGAGTGTACACCGCCAAGGACTACGCCGATATCTTGGAGTTCCTGGTGGGCAGGAGTACGTGTGCGGGTTGGCCCCAGAATTCGAAGGTTGGAAGAAAGAAGAGCACACTCTTCCTCCTCCTCCACAACACTTGTCCCCTTCGCCTGGAGTTTTGGCAGACACATCCAAATTTGACTTTGATTTGGATTTTTTCCTCTAACAATTCAATTCCCTTTTTACCATTATGCCATTCCCATGTTATTTTGCAAATTTTTAATGAGTAAATCCAAAATCTCAAACATGCAAGTTGACAAGGTGATGATGTTTGTAATCACTAATCACTTTTTTTTTTTTTTCTTTTTCCTCAGTGAGCGTGGGGAAGTTTGTGGTAGAGTAATATTTGGGGTGTTGTCCAATTGAAATTTGGAATATAAATAAGTTTTCATTTCCCTTGATTGATTAGAGGGTGAGTAATTTCATTTGGACCTAACTAATATAAGTATTTCCATTGAGTTTATTTATCACCACCAAGTGTAGTGCAGTGCAGTGTAGCAGTAACATGGATCATTTACAAGAAAGAATAACAAATCTCCAATGACTAAATGACACTACATTGTATTCTATTTACATACCAACTACAAACTGGAAAGGAATCTGCATTATTACAACACCACTACTACTACTACAACATATTTGTACCAATTAATTAACACCGAAAACACCAGCCTTCCCACCAATACCATCTTCTCCCCTCCCCTGGACCAGATAATACATCACAAGTCACATTTCATCAGCCTACTTCGGGGTTTTATGGTGATGTCATCAAAGGGGTTCTGCTGCTCCACATGAATGTAGTCTCTTGTTTTAAGAACCTGCAACGAATTCATGTCGATGAAAAAATATATTATGACCAAGCACAGGGAGGAAAACAGTAACCCCTCGTCTTCCGCATTTGAAATAAAATTAGAGATTTGGATCAAGAAATATAGTCCAGATTCATATACAGGATTGAGGTCTCAATAATTGAACAAGTTAGGAGAGAGTAATACCAGTGCTTCAAAAAACATTCTTGATGCTTCCTTGCGTGATTTACCAATTAAGAGTCTGTCTATGGATTGTGATTTCATCCCGCACTCTGCCCCTTTTACAAATAAGGCTTGAAGATACTTGCTAACAGCCCTGCAAAAATAGGAAATTTGTATATTATACCATGATAAGTATAACACAGAGTTTCTTTGAAAATGCAATGTCAAAATAACGCAGGGCAAAAAACTGTTTCCAAAAGAAAATATAAACAGCAGCCTTCATCATTCATAATTAAAAAGTGAAAAATACATTTCCTTTGTCACTACGAGACAGACTGTAAACTTTGTTATATTTGCACTGTTTTGTTATAATTGGACTGCACTGGTTATATTTCAGTATCACACACTTACAAGAACCAGGAAATCCAGTAGCTTAAACTTATAGTCTTATACCTTGTGCGTGAAGACCACCCGGTGTTTTCGGTGAATTGTTTGTCTTCATTATCAGAAATATGATCATCAGCTATATCAGTTAGCTCATCATCATCATAATTTAGAAAATCTGAAAGCTCAAAGAGGAATGAGTCAAGAAAAGGAAAGCAGATCAACATATAGCAAACAAAAAAGTTCCACAAGAATCAAGAGACATTAAAGACAGACGTATGGAGGTTGTGAGTGCACAGAATTTCCCTGACCCCATGCTTAATCAGGTTTTACAGGCTAAGAAATAACTTTAAATGAGCTTACTAGGGTTTCTATAATTTTAGCAAAATTGGGTCTAAAAATCAATGAGCAAATCCATGAAATAGAGGGGAGAGAACTGTAAGCAACAGGCTTTCGCAAATTAGTATGATAACAATGTAAAGAATGTGCCATATTATATTGTCAGCATGGTCTTCATGGATTTTAATCTGAACGTCTCCATATCCAAATGTTTTTAGGCTATGAAGCCACACTCTCTTCATTTCAGGTATTAAAAAATATATTGGTTCTCCTGATACCATAAAATTTGTTTGGATTGAGGGCTTCAATTTCAGATGACCAAGCGGTCTGTCCCACATTCTCACAAGTATTTGACTAGGTAATAAGTCTATGTGAAGACATATTTGGATTTCTTGTGATTTAAATGTAAAAAAACCAGGAATCATAAATAAATAGAGTAATTATTTTGAATTAAGACTCTGAAGAATTAGTAGTCATCCCTGCAGGTGAACTGGGGTCAATAGATTCTGTTCTGAGTTTTAACACTTACAAATTAAAATGATGCCAATGGTCAAAATATAAATAGTTGAATAGATATAAACCTGTATCATTTCCAACAGCAGCAGCATATTCTGATTCCTGCATCAAGGTACCATATAGTAAGCAAAGTAAAAATAAAATGAAATGAAAACTCATTCAAAGATTGCAGATGCATATGCAACTGAAAACACAAGTAGAAAGGATATTTCAAAGACATACATTATCTAGTCTCTCATGATCTGTACACACTATCTAGAAGTAGATTGGAAAACGCGGAGCGGGCACACGCACATATACCTTTTTTTCTAGTTGAGTTTTTGAAATCTTATAGCGTTGGGGGATGGGTGGGAAGATTAATAGATGAAAAAGAAAGACTAAGTGTGAATTCTATCACATTCCATTCCAGGTGAAACACTTTACCTCTCGTCCATCAAGATCAAAATAGTCCATCGTATACCGTTGATAAGCTTCTCCTTGTCCTAGACTTCCACCATTATCCATAAAACCATCCTCTTGCAGACTTACTTGTGCTGGAAATGAAGAACCCAGAACACTACCCCCCAGCATATCAACATGGATTTCCTTGTGCTCATCATACCCTAACACTGCCTGCTCAGAATTTGATAGCAGATCAGTATGTTGAGTCCTCTCTGAAAGAATATCATCCTTCATTAAAGAGCCAGTCTCAAACACAGTGTTAATATCTCCATCCTTCGCCATTAGTTCATCTGTATAAGTGGCTTGAACATTGTTAACATCCATAACTGCAAAATCTAACTCAACAGAAGGTACATTCATCTCTTGATTGGGAAGACAAGATAATGTATCTGAATACACTGAAGTGTTCGCCTCACTGTTCTCAGTTATAGCATTCATTTGAACAACACTAGTTAAAGGACCTGAAGCATCATCAAAACTGTCACTTGTACCCACTCCAGTTACATCAAGCAAAACCTCCTGCTTGGAAAGATCACCCTCCATGTCAGTAGTATGCTTAGTGTGCTCTTCACAGCTAATAACTTCTACATTTATCTCATCAGCTTCCTTCATCCTATCACAACTCAGCACAGGACTTTCACAGGATTTAGTCATTTCTCTGTCTAACAAAAGCGGATTAATTATTCTCACTCCACTTTGTTCTGCAACATTTGGCTTTTCAGAGACCTCATCACTTCCTATGTCTAGCTTCTCAACATTTTCGATAATTTGGGATGTTAAATGTGGTTCATTTGAACTTCTAAGAGTTCCATCATCTTGAACATCATTAGGTCTTAACATTGGTTCAGCAATGGTCTCGTAGGACACATAATTGTCATTTGTCGACAGTACATTCACAGGAGGTTCCCTCAGATCAGCATTAATTTCAAAAGAAGTGCCAGTTATATCATTCTTGCAGACTGTGATACCAGTCAAATCCCACATTTTACTGTGCAAAGATATCAATTCAATTGATGCACCTAGAGGAAAAATTAACAGCATGAGAAGCTTAAGTTTCATTCCAATAAGAGTATAAATACACAGCCAAGTAAAAATGAACCATTAAGAAGAGAGTTTAACACTTAACACTCCCCTTGAATATGTTATCAATCCTGTAAAGAAAAACAAAGCGAACAAGAAAATAGATAGACAAACATCAAACAGAAAAGGCTCTTTATAAATAATTACAGAAGAGAAGATGCACTGGCATAGCTGTCAAGTAATCAAAATATCACATAAATATAAAGTTAACTAGGAGTAATTAAGACTTAAGAGGATGGGTGCTTAGCAATTACAGGGAATTAGGAATTGGTAAGACTGTAGTGGGGATAGCTATACAGTAGCTTCCATTCCTCACATGAAATTTATTATGTAGGAGTAATTCCTAGACACTGAGCACACAAAGACACACACCCTTTTCATTACTTCCAAAGCCATCCCACCAGCAAGCCCTATTCCAACATGGAAAATATAATTCCAAGCAGGTAGAAACTCACCAGGTAATAGTGGTCCAAGGAAAATGTCATCATCCAAATATTGTCCCTGAATCATTGAAATCTCAGCTTGTGTACAAGGGGCTTTCTTCCTTACACGGCGTATGTCTTCTGTGCTTGTCAGCTGCTGCCGTATCATGCTATCAAACAGAAAAGAAAGCATAAGTTTAAGGATAATGAGGACAGGCAATTACAAAACCAAAACCCAGCAAATTGTAATATCTTACAGGCACATAGTGAAAGGTAGCTATATATAGTCAATTTCAAACAAAAAAATTATCTGTTTAATACTTTTAAATTATATGAATTAAGAATAAGTATCCATATAGATGTTGTGAACATGAAATAACAACAATTACAAAGCCATAATGATTCAACCAAATTGATTGGCTTCAACACTAAAAGAAATGTATAACATGCACATGCAATGCACAGATTACTTCCTGAATATTGGTTAAAATATTTATACATTACGCAGTTTGCACACTGTTGGTAATTTAATGCACAAGGGAATTCATATAAAAGGTAAGGAAAAAAGAGAAACATACTCCCCATGCAGAACCATAGTATCATCCATAAGTACTTTTCTTTTGGGAGCACCAGTACGCTGAGCAGATCGAGTACGTTTTGTAGATGTCGCCTCAGAAAAACGAGGTGTGGCCTTTACTTTCAAAACAGAAGATCTCCCAACTAAAAAACATGAGAAACAATGCTATGGGACACAAGCTTTTGTCAAGATATTATAAAGAACTATCTAGTAGTAGTATACCTAAAATAGAAGACAGTAAATCATCATCATCAGGCAAGGATTCAATTGTTCTTTTAAAACGGACCAGTCTAGATGATTCTACTGAATTCAGACTCTGCTCTGTCAGTGTGCTTTCAGTAAAGCTACGCTTCTTTCCAGAAACGATTTTGCTCCCAGAATCACCTTCATCAAGCCCCATGATCAATCCAGGGCTAGCTTCTGGTAGTATATTGTGATGATTATCGAAATGGTCTTCTTGAACTGACATCAGCATTTCAGGAGCATGGGGATCAGCTCCTGCAGAATTATTCAGATTTTCAATCTGCTCATCATGTACACTGGCATTGATGACTTGACTTTCGGGTTCACTGGAAGCTGCGTGAATCTCTTGTAAAGAGTGTTCTTGTATTATGCTCTCTTTCAATATTTCTTCATAGTTATCAATTCCAGAGCAACCTTTACCTGGTTGAACAAAGATGACTATTATTTAAAGATAAAGAGAGGGGTTTCCTTTTATCTGCGACTCCCCTAAGTAGATTGACAGTAAGCCTATTATACATGATAACATGTTGAATCAGTAGTTTCTCTGTCAAACTCGTAACATATAATTTCTCAATTTACTCCTATATTCTTCAACAGTTGATTTTAAACTGAGCATAGTCATTGTGAGTCTCATCAATCATTTCAAATCTGCTACAAGCATAGGATAAACTAAAACCAAAGATATCATAGAGCCAAATAGGCAGGATATGTAGGAATATAAGAACAAAACACAAAAACAAATGTAATTCTCTTGGTGAAACTTATAGCGAAGTGCCAACAACATAGTGTTCATTAAGACTACATCTCCTATGAGATTAATCAGGATTACTTTGAAATTCCAGCACACATGGAATCAGAAGTTTTAAGCTTGACAGACAGACCTATCATTACCATCTCCTCCCTTTCAGAAGATGCGAAGGCAGTATCATCAGATTGTATAGCAGTAACAGTTGCATCAACTCCTCCAGAGGTTATACCAGGTGGTTCTATGTTGGAGTTACATGGCTTGAGAAAGAGAGTTTCAGAAGATGCAACCTTTTCAAGCAAATCAAGGTTTAATGTGCTTGGATCAGCAGGTTCCTGACAGGCCTGACTATCAGGATTTTGTGGGAAAGATTTATCTTGCTTTTTGGAAGGTGAATCAGATGAATTATGAACTGTTATCTCCAAATCACTTCCAATTTCCACAATGCTAGGAACTTCAAGTTCAACCCCAAGTGATCCTTCATCTTTTTCCAACAAACCTTTAGAAGCTTGGTGCCATGGGATAGTCACACTAGAAATTTCACAAGCACTTTTCGCTAAGCCAGTTTCATAATGACGGTGATGATGATCACTAGGTTTTTCAACTTGGAGAAAAGAGTTATCATTTTTGTTGGTAACATCAGATGCAGTGTACGAAGTTTTATCTTGGCCTAATAAATCAGGAAGGGGTTTAGATCCTGATGAAGACTCCAGCGGAACATGTTCCATAGGTTCAATGGGAGAGTCTCCATGTGGCTTCGAAATATTAAAATGCAAGCAATCCGATTGCTGTCTGTTTTGCTTGATTAGCACCGTAGGAGTTGCCTCAGAGGTTATATCATTGCAAGCCCAGTCGACATCTTGTTTATCACCGTAAGTATTGTTTTTCACATTTTCTATCATGGTAGACTCTGCTAAATGGTATTCTGATTCCCGACGGTCATCGGATACTGAAACCTCTTTGACATTGGATAAATTTGGTTCTTCCACAAGTCCAGGGGTACATGGAGCATGTTCATACTCCATAACATCAGCATAGTCATCAACCTGAATGTAAAGAAGATATCTTTATCACGACCAAAACTTTAACTTGTACCTTAGGTGAGCAAGCCAAAATAAAAGACCTAAAAGCACCAAAAAAATAACTGTAATTGAACATATAAATTTTAAAGCTTGGAACAACCACCGTAGTTTCGGGATGCTCATATTGTTTGAGAGGGGTCATTGGTCCAACAGAGGGCTGAGGATCAGATCTGAAATCACAAAGAAGATAGAGATAAAAAAAAATAAAAAATAAAGATAATTTCAAGATCATCTGGAAGAATCACCAGTTCATATACACGATACCAGATAATAAGAGAACAGATCCACAAGTTAGTAACAATCCCAAATAAATACATACAAACCTATTAAGACCCCATTGCACAGTGTTGAGAAGACATGAATGCACATAAATTTTCTAATCCTTTGTACCTTTTACAAGCAGCACATATGTTTCTATAACTTGTTTATATATTAAAAAGATGTCACTGTTCCTTATCTATGTATGTACGTATTAGACAGACAGTATCAACTGCTCAACCAGAACATCAGATGTTGCAGTTTACCCCAAAATAACTCCTTTATAAAAAGGCTGCTAGCATAAAACTTCCATAAAACCAGACAAACATTGAGTGTGGTTTAAAATGCATGTATTAAAGCCTGAATTCAGACCTTGAGAAGAATCTTATTAAAAAACTTAGGAGATATATAATACTACTTTTAAACATCAAGAATTGAAATAAATAATGAAGTGTAGTTTCTATGATGTTCCAATATATGTAAAGAAACCAAAGAAAACACTCCAAAATTTGAATCTAACCTCTCCATGGCACATCCTGCAGTTCCAATCTTGTCCAGAAACAAATCCTGAATGCATTAACAAATGAAAAAAATGAACTACTTAAATTATGAAAATAAAGTTCTTATTTCCAGCTATAAATTAAGTAAAATTCAAAGTAATAATTGTTATTACAGGCTCACAAGCCATTGAGCGTGCAGCGCACCACAGTAAGCATTTTTGTAATTGAATTTGATTCTAAATTTTAGGCTAGATTTGGTGTGTTGCAGCAATGACATTTGCAAAACTTCTGTAGGTATTCAAATATATAAATACAGGGCAACAAAATAAAGAGGAAACAAAACATTAAGACAGCACAATAGTGAGATGCACCTCATCAAGGTCCAAACCAGAAGCATCGCCATCTCCAAACCTCTCTGTGAACAACACAAGCAACATTAAGACAAAATATACATCTTATTCCTAAATAATCACAATCCTGATTATTTATATACTTAGTTCTTTAATATTAATATATTATTATTAAGTTCTTTTCAACATATGTGAAGTTTGGAGGTTATAAAAAGGCATAACAGCACCAACCATCCAGGCCAAACTTTGATGTAGAGTAAGTGACACCAGCCATGGAGTCTTGAAGCGTTATTTGTTCCCTTGAACTAATGTGATTATCCACAAAGTTACTGCCAAAGTTGAATATGCATGTTAAATAAACAGTATAACTAATGCAGAATCTCTTTAGCTCTACATACAAGACCACTTCTCTTTAGTAACATATACCACCATTTAAAAAAAAAAAACTACAAAGAAACCTAGTCTCATTTGTTTATGTTTAGTCATGTACCATTAGATACATATTCATGAAGTTAGCTGCTTGAGCGTGCATGCATTATACAAAAAATTAAAAAAAGGATATAGCATATGAATAACTCACAACCTTCAAACCATAAAAGCTCTATTCAATTCTATGTTGCACAGATATAATCTAATGCACGCTGAAAAATAGGATAGTTTTCTCGGGAACACGTGAAATATTATTAGACTAACCCCTGAAAAATGTCATTATCCGGAAGCTCAAAGTCATCAAGGTCAAACGTTTCTGGCAACGTGATTGAGTGATATGGCGCTTTAGATTCTTCTGGAGGTAGATCAACAGCAGCAGAGCGAAACGCTTGCTTAACATTGAGTAAAGTCTCACTACAATCATCAAAGAGGTAGTTCACCTTTCGGGAATATATCCTCACCACACCAAGCAGAAGATGGCTGGACAAACGAAGTGCAATAGGCACATCTGGAAAAAGAATCGAGTCTGTACAGGAAAGAGAGAGGAAGCTCCAAGAGGTTATATTGCAAGAATTAAATATTTGTTTCTCCTATCAGAATTGACTAACAAACAGATAATTAAGAAAGAGAGTTTCAATAAAGTATCAGATCAAACCATAATTTTACATCTATTTACAAGTGTGCATGCACACGTTTACATGTGATAACCACAATAATATAATTAATCAATAGATTAAGCATAAAAAAGGCATATAACACGTAAAAGGCAGTACAAATTTACCTACGGACATTCCTATATCAGTATCCGCAACCTGATTCTTGCGAAGCTTACGCTCTAAATGAGCCGCTATCCAAATGGTCCCTAAAGGCCCCTTTTTAGCCAATATGAATTGTGAATAAAACATCTTCTCAACGCCCCTCTTGAAACCCCTTAACCAAGTGGGACTGCAAAAAATAATAATAATAATAAATCAGAACGTTCTTCTCCTTCAGACCGCTATCCTAGCTATATACACAAAGAAAAACTCAGGCATCAAAAACAATATCCTCACAGAACTTACCAGCAAAATCAAGAAAGCCCGAACTTTTCAATTCAGTGGTGCTTCACATATAAAACCAAGCAAAATGCCCTTCGAGTTCCCATTCTCAAATCAGACGAAAGGTAGTAAAACCCTAGTTTTTACATAAACCACAAGAACCGGCTACAACAAAAAAAATCCCTCAATCCCACAAAAAATAATAATACAACTAACACATGAAACCTAGAATAGCGCCTAGAAAGCTCCAATTCAAGCAAGGATCGGAGTCAGGAAATTACAACGCTGGTTGTACTCGGAAACATGCAAGACAGGTGATCCGTATGCATACTTAGAGAAAGGGGTTGATACAGTGAAATTCCCGCACTCTTTCCAAGAAAATAAAACATGAATGAATCTTTATCTTAGTTCTTGGTGTGTAAAATCTTTCGCTCTCTCTGAGTTCTGTTGTTTTAAAAAAGGAAAGGAATTAAGGGGAAAGTGTTCAGTCGTTCAGAACTAAGTAAAGTCAATCGTGTGCAGCAAATGAAGAGATGAGATTCGTCCCTGGGTTTGTAGATGGACGGTCCCGATTGGAAGTACAGATATTAAAACTTTCGGACAGCCGAACGATACATCGGACGGAAGCATGACAGTCAGACGGTGACATTATACTTCTATGCCCCGTGTATTTGTTCATGCTCGCCATTTTATTTTAATCTCCATTAGGGAAGGTGGCTCCTTTTTTTTTTTTTTATTATTATTATTATTATTATTATTATTGATTTTTATTGTGTCAATAAATATCAGGTACAAAAACATATTTAAATATTACTAATTCATACATTCGCTATAGAAAATTATGCACAGATACAAAATTTAATTTTGTTTTTCCCATATTACTCACACTTACTGAACATCAGTGTACATCGTGTGAAGCAAATTAAAAAAAAAACAAGATTAAGTATATATATGTATATACATCACTGTGCACTCATTCGAGATAAACAATTTTTGGGGGGAAAAATGAATAAACTATTTATATGAATATACATCAGTGTACATTTAGGTGAGATAAATAATTTTCGAAGATAGAGTCATTGAATACAACCTTAATTTGTACACACGTGTGCACAATGTACTTAATCAATCTGAACTTTGATTAATTAATCGAAAACTTGTCACAAAATGAAGAATGAAGTCACAATTAGAAGAACGAAGACAAATATGTAGAGAGATAAATAATAGAAAGTGACCATAGAGAGAATTAGTAAAACGACCTTTTCCTAAATTATTTTTTCCAAAATCTGTACGTGCATTTAGAGAGATGAAAAGAAAAAAACATGTACATCAGCGTGCATTTAGAGAGAGTAATAAAAGAAAGTGACAGCAGAGAGAATTAGGAAAACATTTTTTCTAAATTCCCTCTCCTAAAATCTCGAATGATAAGTATAATAATAGTGTACATCGATGCACATTGACAAAAAAAATGTTAGTTCTGTATAAACGTTGAATATTAGTGTACATTAGTGTACACTAATATTAAACGTTGAATATTAATTCTGATGTAGTGTATATTAGTGTTCAACGAAATTATTGTTCTGTATAAACGTTGAATATTAAACGTTGTGAACAAGGGTAATGTTGGGAGAAAAAAAATTGTTATGTATTCCGCAGTAATTATATTAAATTAATATATTTATTAATAATTAGGTTGTAAATACACTTACCTATAATTAATAAACCCATTTTTATTTTATGTAATTTAATACTGTAGATAATAATAAATTAATTATAAAATAGTCGGTTAATTGAAAAATGATAATTTTAAAATTAAAATATATAGTGGGTATGATAGATTTTTTTTTCCACACATAAAAATGAAAATTTTTAGCTAATACTAATTACTTCACATAATTAACCGGCTAGCTCACCTTATTCACTAAAGTGAGCGATTCAGGTTCGATTTCTTTCGGTGATGTTTGGTTTGGAAGGGAGATATGAGAAGAGCTTGGAGTAAAGAAAAAGTATGAATACTTGGTGTAACTACTAACAAATAACGTTTACCTCTAAAAAAAATTACTAAACATAATTAGTTGTACAACAAATATGATAGGATGTTAAAGAGTAATAAGCCTCAAGTCATTTATCCAGCAAGAAAGGGCAATTAAGATGATTCTATAAATATGGAACATGGAAATGATATTCTCTTATAGCTTGAGGGCCAAAATATAAAATCTTTAACTGGACATGCACTTGTTCACTTTGTAAAACACGCAGAAAGAAGAAAAAGATGATGGGAAGATGCTGTTCGTCGTTAAACTCGAGCGAATTGAAGCCATTCCAGACCTTAAATGGATTGCAGCAAGTCGCTGAAGGCCGTCATTTCAAGGTATTGCTGTGAAATTCCATTATGCTCTTTTAATTTCTATAATACATCTTGAAATTATACATATGTACTCAATCCTGTTCGACGCTTTTGGTGTTTCAATAATCACCTTAAGGGCCTTGAATGACTATCGGTAATAGATTAAATGGGTTAAGGCCCGATGATACTGGTATACGCTGTTGGAATACTCTGATGATTGAAGGAATGCCAGAAACAAGTATGTTTGCTACAGAACGTGTATTAGAATAAACATGAAACGAGGTGCATCAGACCTTCTGTTTATGCTTAATCTGGTCGCTTGCTTTTACATTCAAAAATGGGGGATTTTTGCAATGTTGCTTTTGGTAAATATTTCATTATAGATGTTAGCATCTGGGACTTGCACAAACTTTTTGAAAGCATAGAACAATAATTTACCTTTAAACTTTATGGTTTCGTTGCCACATTGAGTGTGCACTCATATTATTCACAAGTTATAAGTGGATTATGCTCCTAAAATTGTACTTGCAATATGTGGGAACAGGCATGGTTCTTGGATCAGTTTGGAGTTTTACATGATGGGAAACAGACTTACCCGGGTGCCATCACTACGTGTATGCTCTCAGCTTTAAGCATTGGCATTCTGGCTAGGCTGATTGTTTTTTGTTCCACTTAGTTGTTAAAATTTGACAAGCAGTGTGATTTTTGTGGATGACTCATTGAAATAGTAGAAAAGTTGGCAAATTGTGGTGCAAAGCTGGTAATCATAAGTAATTCATCAAGGCGCGCATCAACAACCATAGAAAAGATGAGTAGCCTTGGATTTAATCCTGCACTCTTTCTGGGAGCCATTACCAGTGGGGAGTTAACACACCAGTACCTTTTGAGGTTTAATTTTCCCCCAAGTACCATCTTTTCTTAATGAAAGTTTGTTTTGGTTATGATTAGTGCCATAAAAGCTGCCTTGAACAGGAGAGAGGACCCATGGTTTGCCGCACTAGGAAGCTCCTGCATTCACATGACTTGGAGTGACCGGGGAGCTATCTCCCTTGAGGTATGCTAAAGATGTTACAACAAAGTTATCATTTATCTCTGTGTTTTTTTGTCATCAAACATTTTTTAGTTTTCTCTGCGAGTTGGTTGGTTTAGCAATTCTGCAAACAGTATCATTTTTTGGGAATAACTGTCTTGCTTCAGGGCTTAGGGCTCCAAGTAGTGGATAATGTTGAAGATGCTGAGTTTGTATTGGCTCATGGTACTGAAGCATTGCATTGGGGCTTCCATCTGGAGATGCACTTCCAAAGACTCTTGAGGAATTTAACAAAGTTTTAGTCCAATGTGCCTCTAAAAAGATTCCAATGGTCGTTGCAAATCCAGATTTTGTTACTGTAGAGGCCAGGGCTCTGAGGGTGATGCCTGGTAGCGACTAATCTATGCAATGTCTTTCCTTATGTGACAATTGATGATGAGATGATCATCTGACCTCCTTTCATTAATATTTATACAGGAACACTGGCAGCTACATACGAGAAGCTTGGTGGTGAAGCGAAGTGGATGGGCAAGCCTGGTGAGGTAATTAAGACTTGGAAAATCTAACATGATCATGTAATATTCATGGTTGATGACTTTCTGGAGTAATGACTGATTCCCAAATTCACTTCCATGGATTTTATATGACAGATAATATATGATTCGGCCATTTCAATGGCAGGCGTGGATGCTGATGATTGTATTGCTGTTGGAGACTCTCTCCACCACGACATAAAAGGTGCAAATATAGCTGGAATATCTTCAGCGTTCATAACTGGTGGTATCCATGCAACTGAACTCGGCCTTGGTAAATTTGGAGAAATTGCTGCTGATTCTTCCATTAATTCTCTTGCCACAAACTACGAGGCTTATCCAACATATGTCCTTCCCTCGTTCACATGGTAGCATGTATCAGAGTGAGCTTTATTTTTGTGTGGATCTGCTGGTTCACAGAGAAAGGTTTCATCTACATCCAATGCCATTTTGCTGACTGAGAGCACTGATTCGAAAGGACATGTGATTGGTTCTGATGCTACTCTACTTGTGTTGTCTGTGAAGCTCTGCACATTGTGGTGCTTTGTTTCGTTGTAGTGTAGGTGACCAACATATGCAATTCGGAAAGTATCAGTACAACTATGATAGATTGTTGATTGTGCTTTATAAACACACCTTCTATTGATAATTTTGTGGAATTTTCCCACATATATCTTGAAAGATGAATGCTCCATAACATACAAATTAGACTTATTTAGAAAAAAAAAACAAAAAACAAAAAACTCATAAAACCTTCCACCATAAGAGGGTATATATTGATCTAAACATTCATGTAAAATGAATTGAGTTTGACAATGATCTAGATCACTAATAGTAAGGCCAATATAATAGTGATGAATTCAAATTCATCCTGGAATTCCTTTCATCCAAGGCATACGCATAATTTGCTACTATTTGTTACCAAATATTTACGTAAATCTCACAAGCCAACTAGTTAAAAATGGTAATGTATTGAATGAGGATCGACGAAAAATTCTCACACCGCGAAATCTTGGAAAAATTCCAGTAGTATTAAAATATATAGGTCCAGGTGATTGGACCACGACTTATGATACAAACATTGTCAACTTATTCGATGGTGTAAGACTAAAAAAAAGAGAAGAAAAAAAGAGCAACTGTTGACGCGAGACACCCATGATAAGGGCAACAAGAGTGCAATGATGTGACGAGAAATAAATTAAAAATAACACACAAATTGGAACTATAAACAACAATCTTAAGCTTGCAAAAAGCTTGCATATTTGGCACCAAGAAATAGCCTCTGGATGCAGAGCAGTGCATTTTTTGTAACCTCTGCATTCTCGTGATTCATCAATTTCATCACTCGTTCTTTTGCTTTTAGGTCAGTAACAATGATACGCCCAGCAGGATGGCACTGAATGAACTGTGATAGATCGTAACAAGCGACAGCGAGTGTTCTAGCATCCGTGGATGTGTCCAAAATTGTGATCAGGACCCTCAGAATCTGCAGCAAAGTGTAACTGTTAGTTTTGAGCTCAAAGAACTAAATATAGTCATATTTGTGAGTTTTTCCTGATAATATGAGAACGAAGAAGAAACAATGAGGGTGTAATAACAATAGGAGAATCTCATATCTGGAATGGTGTGGAGGAAAATTAGTGCAGTGGAATGAAGACTATCTAGTCTTCCTATGATCCTACTAACCTCCTCTAGGTGGTAAAGGCCTGTATTTCTACCATCATCTTTTAAATGTAAACAGGGTACTTGTGTCAGGGAACGAGCCTCCCAAGAAAAGGCTGGAAGAGAATAATTTACGCATATTTTATTACATTTATACAAGTTTTCAACAGTGCCTTTCACTAACCCACCAAACTAGTATTATACTAATTAGAGCCACATTTGATCTTCATCACATATAACCTAATATCCTTAGTTCCTAATTCTATTTTTGGGTATTTTCCCAACACTTCCTGCCTCAAAGATTCAGAAAATTAATTTTGAGCTAATAAATGATGGACGATTTGAGTTCTATGTTGACACTCATTAGTCAGATATGAAAGTTCTTCTTGATGTACATGAATTTTCCTCGCCCATTTATGCAACATAATATTTGGTTATACATGCAAGTGCTCGAGTAGCAGCAACATGGAAACTGGCAAGATTACTCTATAAATAGCTATCATGCACACACGATCAACAATGCAAATGGAATGTTTACCTGAAAATCATGTTCTTCAAAACTTGTAATGTTATCCCGCCAGAATACAGGATCTTTATGCATAGGCGACCAATCAAGATGTCCTAGGAGAACTTCCTGCTTATACTTATCAAATGAACTCAGCTGCTTGATGCTATCTTTCAATCCTTCTTCCAGCTGATTAAGTGCGTCAAGTAGATCCTGTGAACAAAAAAAACTATAACATTAGCAGTTGTCTGTCTGAGGACATGACCCATGAAGGAATTAGGGGAGATAATCCAAAAAGAGAGGAGAAACATACTGTAAGTGATAATAACGGGTGAAATATACATGACTTCAGCTTAAATACATACTGAAAGCAACTGAAAGAGCTCAAAAGTTTAAAGTCAAGCAGACATGAGAAGGAAAGAAGTTTTTTTCATTACAATTTACGACTAAACTTTAGCAATATAATTAGGACACCATTCTGTGCAGAATGTTGGAAAAAATTGATATCCCAGATTAGTAAAGGGAAGAAGTGATATATTGCATGCACTTGAAAATGTTCTCTTGCCGAAACGCATCATGTTGCATATACAAGAGATATTGACAACTTTAACAAGAATCCACACGAATGTAAGCATATAGAAATACAAAAGGCCTGTATAGAAAAACAAGTTCATCTATACGTTTACAACATTTTATGCTATGATTTTCTGACCTCATCACTCCATGCCTGAGCTTTTAAACTCTGAACCAGCTGAAGCATCCCCAGGTCTACCATCTGGGCACCAAATGTCCCTTTGTGAAGCAAATTTCTGAGGGTCAAGATAACTACCCTGACAACCTGCATAGTTTGATAGAAACAAATTTTTAGAAGGATATTCGGGGTTTATGAAACCAACATAGAGATGGCTATGCATTTGAAGAAGCAAAATAATAGATAAAATAACTTACCTTTTCCTTTGTGGAACCTTTAATAACGTCAATTAACCGTGGCAAGGATCTAGTAGTGGCCAAGTACTCAATTGCTGGCTCATAGTATGAGAGGAGCCATACACAAAGACAGGTTTCATACAAGAGCTGTTTCAAAAGATAAAATAAATAGCTATCAAGCTCAATTGATAATAAATTATAATTACAAACCAAAAAAAAAAAAAAACTTCACAACGACTGCATGAAAAGATTCCGAACCCAGCATAACAGCTAAATAGATAGTGATGTGTATAATTGGAAATAGCAAACGGATGCTTTCTTCATTCTTTATCCTGAATTTGTTTTACCTGGATGGATTGTTGATTGGATGCTGGAGAAATTAGAGGAACAAGCAACTTCACTCCATCTGCTTGAACAAATGAAGATCGCACCACTGGTTCTTTCAGTAAAGTTGCAAGACAATTAATAGCGGTGGCGATGCCTCGGCTCGGATGAGATGGATTCTTCAGCTGTGCAAGCAGACATGGTATAAGTACAATAAATCTATGGTTATATAATGATATCATAATTCTGCCACAATTTGGAGAAACATATTGCTCATCTTGCATGTTTATTCCCGAGAGTGTCTGAGTGAGTTTAGATCATTAAGATATAAGATCGTTAGATGATACAAATATAAATATTTAGATATTTACTTTTTGGCATTTTACTTGTTCTATTCAACTTACTTACAGCAGAATAAAATTGCCAAAATCTCAAGAAGAAAATTCCATATGCTCTTTTATATAAAAAGAGCTTCAAGCCATAAATAATTTTTATATCATCTGCAACTGATTAATTTGACTCAACATTCAACAACCTCGCCATGCCTATTCATGTTCTTCAGAAGCTTAAACATCTGTACCAATATGAGATGATCTTATCAACAATGACACAATGACCAAAATACTAACTGAAAATCTCCATACATAAGTTGGTTTACCCAGCTATAATTATGTTTATTTATTGGATTTCATGTGCAACTAATGTCCTCCAAAACAACCAAAGCTCACATGAATGCAGTTAACACTAGAAAACTCTTGATGAAAACATGGAATAACAAACCTGTGCACACAACCACTCAACCAGTCCTTTCAAAACATCATTTATAGTTGTGATCTCCTTATTTGAATTTGATGCCCCATTAGCAATGGAAAAATCATGGGACTTTGGTCTTCCACTGGAATCAAAAGAGCCGAAAAGTTACACAAAAGTCAGAGGATCCCGCCTCATGACAAGAGAAGGGAATGGTTCTCACCTTACTATCAAAGAAAGTATCTTACAGCTTTTCTCTTGTATAAACCAGTTACCTTTCCAGAGTAATCTGCAAAAGAAAAAGGAGCAATTTTTCTTATTCAGCAGCCATTCATTCTATGTGGATAGAATAACTGCATTAGTATTACTCAACATGCCACAATTTCATTTAAAATCAAGTAGCAGTATTCTCAGTTGAGGGAGAAGCACTTCCATTCTTCCAATATGATCCCACAGTGTACACATCTACTTGATTTACAGCACCAGCTGTTATGAATTCCATGACCTTTACAAAGTGCACTAATTCTATATTTTTCAAGTTTACATTTTATTGACCAGAGTGTTCTCATAATAAAATTTGACAGTACATAGAAAAAGCCTCCTCTGAAGAAGCATAGAGAACATCAATAACTGTAAAAAAATTAGATCGAAAAATTAGAAAGTACAGATCATTGCCTCAGGAAAGGCTCATATGTGTCCTCATCGGCCAGAGATTTATCATGGAACAGTCTTGCTCTTTTAGGGTTTGCTGTCACGTAGAAAATAAGACAACAAAATTGATCAGCTGCCTTTGCAGGTAAAAGTTAACTGAAAAGCTTATGCATTTTCTCTCGTACCAGAAAGCATTTCATCAATCAGAGCTAAAACATATTCTACAGTTTCTTCCTTGAATATGTCACGCAAAATGCTAACAAAAACACGAATGTAAGCCGGACCACCCTGTTACAATTGGCAATTGTTAGCAAAGCTCTTGAAGAATCCTACAACACTATAAGAAGTTGAGTACAATTAAATAGTAACTACAATCTCTGCACCCATTATAAAGCATTAACCTGCTGTCAAACTCTATAAATTAACTGCCACCTGAGCTCACGTCAAGTGCGCAAAATGAGATTCCTTAAGAGTATCACAAGTCACTCATAATTCATTACGCCAATAGAGTGAACAACATGGCTTGCCAACCATCCAAGAAGCCCCAACATATTAAAATCCACAAAGTTCAAAATCCCAGTGAATGCTTCATAAATGAAGCATGAAACAAAATATTTATTATACTCCTATGCTTATAACCAGTAAATAATTTAAAGACCAAACTTTTATTATCAAGCAACATTTACAATACTAATATTCAGAAACAATGCCTTAAAAGCTTCAATAAAGCAAAAGGGCAATAGCAAGAAAATATTTACATCATCAAGCAACTGGGCCTTGTAATTCTCGGGTTTCTTATCGTATCGGCGCAACAACTGAAGCCCTGTCCCGCTGATCAGCTTTGTAGTCATATAAGTCTCCCATGGAATATCCCTTCTCAGAACCTTCACAACAAATCAACATCACCAAACCTCATAATCGATTAGTTACTTCACAAAATTCCCTCCAAGGAATCAAACACCCTCAACAAAACAAATTTTTCTAAACAATTCAATTACGAGATCAGGGACCTCAGAATGAGGATTTTAGACATAGAAAACGTTCATGACCCTTACTTCAAACTGTGAGCATATGGTAATGGGAAGGAGAGCACCAAAAGTCTTTGCCAGAAACCCAGTGTTTACAAACATAAACAGATTGGACGCGTGTGCATAGATAGCATTTGGCATACCTGTTCGGTGGAGAGCTCGGCTTGATCCATGGGCATTGGCAATGATTGAGATGAGTAGTCAGTCGGTCAATTGTTTGTGAGAGATCGAAATCTAGAGAAAGAATCAAAGAAAGTCCGGCTCATATAGAGAGAGAGAGAGAGAGAGAGAGAGAGAGCGTGTCAGCAGAATCAAAATTTTATTATGTAGTAGAAAAGTATGTGGGGATAAGTTTTTCGGGTTAAGTTTTTTTGGGTCAAGTTAGGTTTCCAAATTGGGCCTTATACGAGGATAGATTTTTTAAATTTTGGGTAAAGGGTTTGGTTTAAGGGCCCAACTCCAAAAACCCAAAGATTTTTATGATCGAAATTGAAAATCTAAAGGAGTCGAAAAAATAAAATCTAACCAATCATGATTTAAAAAATACTCCACTATATAAAAATGAAAATACTACAAAAATATCCCTGTTCCAAAAATTTTTCCAACAACTTAATAATTATTATTAACTCACATCATCAACTTTTTACAAACAATTTAACTTATTAAATTATCCAAAATCAGTCTCACTTTTGGAGTAGTATTTAATTTAATTTAATTTAATTAATTAATAATTAATATAATATAATGCACAAAAATACTCCTTAAAGTTTTGGGAGGAGGAGAGAGTAATAAATTATTTTTGAGATGCCGTGGCGTAAATAATTTTTGGGTAGCCAATCAAATCAAATATCAAATCAAATATTAGTAAAGCGCAACAAATAATGGGTATTTGAAAAATAATCTTGACAGTTGACACACACTTAGGCGCGGAAGAATTTGTGTTTGTTAAATCAAAGGGAACGGAATATAATTTTGGTAGTGTATATGGACTGAATCTGTGGACCTATACATGTATATATGACAAAAGGAATTGCAGTTAATTCCTCTTGTTCTTAGGGTTTTAGCTTTACTGATGGATTCACCCATACCAAGCCCTTCTACTCCTATATGGAATACAGATCGCCCTTTCCTTACAGGCAGATTCCACCAGGTTTTGTCATTAACTCATTTCCAATTCGCCTTTGTTCAACATCGTTATCGTTACGCTAATTGTTTCTGCAGGAAACCAAGTCCGCATCTGGAGCTTTCGATGCCAAAGGTTTTTCCATGGACTTATTCGGGTATTCTTTATTTTTCTTCAAGTTTATATTTACACTTCTATCATTTTGCAATTTTCATCCTTTTCCGTGCTGGGTTGAGGAGGCATTAATTCTTGCAATTCTTATGAATGGAAGTTGTAAATCATGCCAAGTCTTTATCGTCTATGATTTGCCAAGTCCAGTGCTATTAATCATCAACTTTCATTTTTATTCTTTGTTATATTGTTTCTAAGGTGTCTTGTTACTTGCAGTCCTGGAGTTGAAACAGCTATATGCTGTTATCATGCGGCTATCCAGGTAACATTCCAAGATATAACGTACTATATTCTATAGTTATGAAATGTAATGCATACCATGAACATTTCTTCGAAACTTAAATTTGTATATAATGTGCCGTGGATGATGTTGTGAGGGATTAAAAAACAATTAACACTTTTTATTCTGGATGTTGAAGTTTATAGAGTTGACAATCTATCCTTGATGTTGCGACTTTACATGATATGCGCAGGAATTGATTGTAATTGACGATCTCCTGTCAGCTTTGGTTGGAATTGAAGGGCGATATATTTCAATTCGTCGAGTTCATGGGAAGGATGATTCTGCATCCTTCCAAGTTGACTCATCTATGGATTTGACTCTTCAGGTTAGAAACCTCTCTTATATATTTACTTATAAGTTTGTGCTCGTCTAGACATTGAACATAGAGGTGGATCAAATCCCTGAGATGTTTTCCAGTTGAGGAGTCTTGCTACCTCCTCACCTTGCCTGAATTGGTAGGCTAGAAATCACATGAATTGATTTTATTTTATTTTTTCTAAATAAGATGAAAGTTATAAACTTTCTGTGCAAGATATATCCTCATGTGGTGCAATTTGGGCATATTTGATTATATTATCTTAATTGTAGGAATCTGCAAAAAGGATATTTCCTCTATGTGAGAGCTATCTACTGATTGATCAGTTTGTTGAGTCAAGGTCCCAGTTCAAGAGTGGTCTTGTCAATCATGCTTTTGCTGCAGCACTACGAACATTGCTTCTTGTAGGTTTCTCTCTCTCTCGGTTTCTGCATTCAAAAGTTCTGCTGCACTTCGAACATTGCTTCTGTGTTCGGAGTACTAATGCTTTTGTTAGAGAGAAGGACGGTACCTTATCTCCTGTTCTGCATAGAAAAAGAAATAGTGATATATGTTACCTTTGTTTGGAATATGCATTTGCTCATGTGGTTGTACATAGAAATGCTTAATTTCTTTTCCTTGTGCTCCTCTAGCATGAGATCCATCCACTGCAACAGTGCAGCCTCTGTATTCTTTCATGGGCCATTAATATCTTCTTATAAAACTTGTATCTTAGGACTACCAAGCCTTGGTGGCTCAGCTTGAGCATCAATTTCATCTGGGAAAACTTTCTATTCAAGGCTTATGGTTTTATTGCCAGGTTTTGCTATTACAGCCTAACTCAATTTTGTGGTTTCCTACGTCAGCATTAGTACTGACTTTTTTTTGCAGCCGATGATGGGGCCAATGCAAGCCTTATCCATAGTGGTTAAGAAGGCTTCAGCTAGTAATTTTGTTGGCTCTGCAGTTCTGAACCTCTTGCAAAGCCAGGTGTGACTGCAACTTAGTTATATTCTTGAAAGTTTTAACCAGATTTAGCAGTTATTTGGTTTATCATGGCAATCATATTAGCTATACAATTCCAGGCCAAGGCCATGGCTGGTGACAATGTGGTGAGGTCTTTGCTTGAAAAGATGTCTCAATGTGCTAGCCAGTCGTATCTTGGAATACTAGAGAGGTATGATTGTAGTTCCTGTAATTTTCCTCTGAAAATTAGAGAAGCATTCTAGAAAGGTTATGCATAAATTTAATTATTAATAATTTGGTGATGGCACGATTGCTTTATGAATTATGCATAATTGATTAAGAACTTGTAGATGTTTGCAAATCAAGAAACTTGCTTATAATAGTCTGGGAAAGTCATTCAACATTCAATTGGGAAAGTAATATTCTGCAGCTGCTCAGGGAGCTGGCATGATTTCTTGATATTCAATCATGACTTAGAAATTGCCTGTGTTGATTGAAATACTTGTAATAAAAAAGTCTTCAGCACTTCAAATTTTAATGCCTTTTGAATTCCTGTCAAAGTAACTGTCAAATTTTAAATGCATTTTAATATGTGCTGGAGGTAAAATAGCAGTATAATATTAATATGATGCAACTTTCTGTAGAACAATGTTATAGAATCATGGTCACCTGCGGTTGAGGATATCTTGCTTTCTAAATTCTAAGTTAAACCTCCAGTTATCTCAATGCTGAAGAAAGTATATTTTAATTACAGGTGGGTTTATGAGGGAGTGATTGATGATCCTTATGGGGAATTTTTTATTGCTGAGAACAAGTCTCTTCAAAAGGTGTGACCTTAATTATTAACGCATGTTTCAGACGGCACAATATGTCCTGTGACATTTTGGTGTGACATCTCCTGTGTCATCTTCTTAAAGATTGAAATGTGGCAGGAAGGAGAAATCTAATCCCTTACCCCTAGGGTTTATACGTGAACTTAGGGTTAGATTCCCTCCTCTCTCCTACGTGTCACTCATCCAACTGAGTGACACAGGAGATGTCACACCAAAATGTCATCAGAACATCCAGACCTGTTTCAGACTAGCTGTCAAAGGCAAGACCTGACCACATCTTTTTTTGACAGGAAAGTCTAACTCAGGATTATGATACAAAGTATTGGCAACAGCGGTACAGCCTGAAAGAAGACATCCCTAGTTTTCTTTCTAATGCTGCTGAGACGATTCTGATAACTGGAAAATACTTAAATGTCATGAGAGAATGTGGACACAGTATTCAGGTTTATTTTTTTTATCGTTTTTGGTTCCATTGCTTCTTTGACTTGAATGACTGGTATACAGTTTTGATTAGATTGTTTTAGTAGGTTCCTGTTGCCGAAAATTCGAAGTTGACAACAGTTGGGTCTAATCATCGATACCTTGAGTGCATCAAAGCTGCTTATGATTTTGCTAGTGGCGAATTATTGAATCTCATAAAAGAAAAGGTCGGGTCATAGAAATGGATTCAAATTTCTCACCCACTGCTTTCTGTTGCCATGAAACTTCATTTTTTTATGAAACTCTATTCTGATTTTGGCAGTATGACTTGATGGGAAAACTGAGGTCAATCAAGCACTATCTGCTTCTTGATCAGGTAGTACAAGTTCTAGAAAACTATTTGACTTTGATGATTGGTAAACAACTTCTTAGTTTGTTTATTTCACTACAATTTTTAAAAAAAAATCTGCTCATGCATTGAATTATTAGTGATTCTATAGGTAGTTCCAGGGCAACGCGTTCAGTATGCCTGAGCTTTATTGAGTGAGCTTGAAATAACTTGTTATTTCTGTGTTGGTTGGCTTTTGATATTGGTTTGCCCAAATTATTAGAAAACAAAATCTTTTGTTCACATGTTCATTTGGTTTACGAGTATTAAATACCAAAGTTTTGATTTAGCGTTAGAGGCTCTTTTTAACTATTTGGAAAGGTGTCATATCTTACTTTTTCTTTCCTTTCAATTGAGTTTCCAGGGTGATTTTTTGGTTCACTTCATGGATATAGCTAGGGAGGAGCTCATGAAAAAGCCTGATGACATTTCAGTTGAGAAGCTACAGGTGTGTGCCCTTATATATGCGAGAAAATAATAATTTATTATAACTCTCATAATGGTTTCGTAAGACCAAAGTACTGGCTGTACTACCATCTATTTATTCATGTTTTTTTCTTTTGCCTAGTCTCTCCTGGATCTTGCATTGCGATCCACAGCTGCGGTAGCAGATCCATACCACGAGGACTTAACTTGTTGTGTGGTCAGTGCTTAATTATTTTATAGTTATGTATGTGAAATTGTTATATAATAACTGTACTGGGCCACTTGCTCGACACACTTTATTCTTTTGCTTCCAGGAAAAAAATACTCTGTTGAAGAGGTTGAGTAAACTCAAGGATCTTCAAATTACCCAGATAGTTTCCAGCAATAGTGATCTAGAAGATCCCTTAAACATTACAGGCCTGGAAACATTTTCTTTGGGTTTCAAGGTTTGTAATAATGCTTTTTTTCTTCTTTTTTTTCCCTTTGTGCTTGTAGTTTTAGGTTCAAGTAAAAGAAATTTCAAAATTTTATTTGTATTTTGTCCTGTATGCAAAATCCTTGCATGATCACTTCTGTGAGTGGATCTCCTTGCTGATAACAAGCTGCAGCTAGATATAGACTATTATTACAGTAAGTTTTGGTTATTTTTGCCCAAGTCTTCATGTGCTTAAAAATTATTGGCAAGCTGTATTTTTTAGTGATGTTAAAACATATTCTATTGGTTTTGGCCTTATGTTTGAATCTATTGTCAAGCTCCTTTCTTAGTAGACCTTGTATCCCGTAGCCATGTTGTGGAGGTTTCAAGATGCTCAAATAAGAACAGTGTCATTGTAGATCTTTTTTGCTAGTCTCGTGCTTTGTCACCCATTTCATGGTTTCAAATGTCTCTTTTGCACTGCACTTGAGACATGATTTTTAACTCAACAAAGAAAATATTGGTTTTCACTAGAACGACAAAGACAAATTCTGCTGGTTCATATTCTGTTAAATTCATTCTCTCTTCCTCTATCATTCGGTCATTTAGTCAGCATATAAAAAATGGACTTAATTATCAAGATATTTAGAAATCACTAGTGGTTAAAATATGATAACTTTCAATAATTCAAATGGTCTACATACTGATGATTATTTAGAGATGGAACATTTTATATTTCAGGTTCGATGGCCATTGTCGCTTGTAATATCAAGAAAAGCTTTGACAAAATATCAGTTAATATTCCGGTGTCTGTTTCATTTCAAGTATGTGAATCGGCAACTTTGTGCTGCCTGGCAACTTCATCAAGTATGACATATTAATTATTTTCATCCATTTCTGAATATTAAACATCTTCCTGATGCTTATCTGAGATGCATTTTATAGGGTCTTCGAAGAGTTGATATGCAAGGAATAGCAATTTCTATCTCTTCTTTGCTGTGCCGAAATATGCTCAAATTTATCAATAGCCTTCTACATTATCTGACTTTTGAGGTAGATTTCTCTATCTCCAGCTTCCTTGTGTGTCCTGCACTTACTGGGTAGTCTAGTTACACCAGATCACATTACATAATTAGTTAGTTTATTACCTAATAAATTTTCTTTGGTCTATCGTGACACAACTATTGCTTTCAGGTTCTTGAGCCGAATTGGCATGTCATGCATAATAGACTTCAGACTGCAAAAAGTATTGATGAGGTAGGATTAAACACTGTTGCCATGCACAAATTACTTGGATGTTTGTTCGATGAACAATAGCTGAATATGCCCGCTGGAAATTTTAGCCTGATATTAATACAGTTCAATCCATGATTTTCCTTAATGCAGGTTTTACAATATCATGATTTTTTTCTTGACAAGTGTTTGAGGGAATGTTTGCTTCTTTCACCTGTTCTTTTGATGGTATGTTGTGTTTTCGGCTACTGATGTATTCTGATGGAAAAAACTTATGCTTCTATTTTTGCCAAATTAGAGTTACTGCGGAACAATTCATTATTTAAATAAATATACATAGTAAAATCTAGGCCTTCACCACATAAGTGGCTCGGTGAATCATATAATGCTGTGTGTTTTAACGATTTACAAGTTCTCATTTATATTTAAGTATGTCTTTCTCACATTTCTCTCCACTTGATCGCTTAATGCAGAAGCTGGAGAAAATGAAATCGATATGCCTTCAGTATGCAGCAGCAGCTCAGTGGTTGATTACTTATTCTACTGACACTCCCAAGTCCGACAGTCCTGATGTAGATAAGTACAATCAGTTGAAATTAAGAACACCATCTCAAACGCAGAAAGTAACATCTGAAAACGCAACAGTCGTGGAATCTATACTGTATGTTGAACAATTTTCCTCCCTACTAAATTAATTACTCTACTCCGTTCATCACATTTTTGTTGGCATGCATGATTTGCAGAAAGTTTGAAAGGGATTTTTCAGCGGAGCTTCATAGTCTAGGGCCGATCTTGAGCGGCAGCACTCGTGCAGATCCGTATTTGACTCACCTTGCGCAGTTGCTTCTTGGTGTGGGAGGGGACTAAGATTCTGCAGAAGGTGTGAGTGTGTATATATACCTACTGTACGTGTGTGGTGTGTCTCTATGATATTATTCATTTTGTTCTATCACCTGTTTTTTTTTTTTTTCGTCACAATGTTTTTATGTTGTGTTTCTTTGTTTTGTCAAAACAGTTCTCATCATTCATACATGGTAATTAAACATGTTTTATTATATTATTATTACTACGTCAATTGCCAAATGTGTAGAGGTGGAAATACAGATTTATTTTACACATATTTTGAGCAATGAAAAACATACGTAGAATGATTGAGCTAAAGCAGCATGTCCAGAAAATGCAGGTTTATAGTGTGATAGCTGCAGAGATAAAAAATTAATCATGGATTATCACTAAGCCATTGCCATTCATTTGCATATTATTCCATATATTTTCTTTACCCTTTTAATTGATTTTTTGAAATCATTTATACCCACCATCTATTACTATTTTTGTACGTTAAACAGTCCATCAATTTCTGAAAATTGGATTCCCACTAAAGTATTTTGACATTTGAAAATACACTGCTTTTTAACTTGAATGATGATTGCAACTTAAGATGCAAGCAATATGATGATGATGTGAAACAAATTTACATTTATGTATCTGGCTTAGAGGCAGAGGGCACGAGGAAATCAAGAGTGGTATCAGTGACATGGTTGGGTGCACATCCTGCATCTAACATTGCTTTTAGGAACTTGTATGCGTCCTTCAAACGACCCGCCTTGCTATGCACTTGTATGAGTGTGTTGTAAGTGAAGACGTCAGGATTTATCCCGCTGCTCTTCATTTGCTCAAACAGCTTCACTGCTTCATCGATCCTACCGCCCTTTCCCAGAGCGTTGATCAGTGTATTGTACATCACAATATCCAGATACCCACCTTCTTCATACAACTTATCAACAATGGCATTTGCAACATCTGCTCTTCCCGTCCTACCTAAACCTTGGATTACTATGGTGTACGTCGCTATGTCTACTGTCTCACCCATAGCATGGAGAACACCCCAAGCCTCCTTCAAGTACCCTTTCTTCACAAATGAGCTCATGATGGAGTTGTAGGTGTAACCAACAGGGTTCACACCCATACTTGTGAATATCTCGAATAACTTGCAGGCTAAACTTAGCTTTCCCTTGGCCAAGAAAATGGATAAATAGGTGTTCACCATATCAATGTTGAAAGAATCCTCGCCTTTGTCCGCCACTCTGACCCCACCAGACATCGAGAAACATTGTGAAGTGTGAGAGCTCAACTCATTTGCAAGCATATCCATGTATGGAGATGATGACCATTCATCAGCTTCAACATCTACATCACTTTTAGTTTTTACATCACCTGAGCTTCTCAGATTCAAAATCTCAGCAACGTCGCCTGCAGATGGAAACATCGGCATAAAGTCCCTCTTCCTGCTCTGCCGACTTCTCATTGAACCTTCCATCACCGATTTCCACTTAAGAATGGAAGGAACCAAATTCCCATCACGAACGTACTTCATCACCCGCTCTCTCCACTCCCACTCACCTTGCCTGCACATTGCAATCACTATACAAGTTATAGTGACCAGATCAACTACAAAGCCTCTGCCCTCCATCTCCTCCACCAACTTCAACGCTTCCCCTGTCCGATCCTCTCGACAGAGATGCTTTATGACAATGCTGTACGTAACGCCATCAACAAAATTGTTTCCCTTCCTCTTCAAGTCAGAAAACATAGTATAAGCAGCTTCTGGCCTTCCGTTCTTACACAAACCATCGATGAGTATATTATACGTACAGCAAGAGGCCCTCACACCATCATCATCAACCATTTTCTCAAACAGATTGCATGCTTCTATCAGCTTCCTAGATTTCATCAAACCATCAAGAAGGGAGTTATACACAACCGTCTCTGCTCGTATACCATTATACTGCATCTCGCTGAAGATTTTCATCGCATCGTTTGTTCTATAAGATTTGCAGCAACCATGGATCAGGGTTCTGTATGTGAATGCATCCGGTTCATGACCCGATGACACCTTCAGCTCTTCCCACACAATAAGAGCATCCTTCACCTTCCCTAGAAAGCAAAGCACATGAATGAGGCTATTATAGGTACACAAATCGGGACCACTCTTTTCCTTCATCTCCTTAAAAAGGCTTAGAGCAGTACTCAGATCACCCCAACACCCCAGTGCATGAATACATATGTTATAACCCCTTCTATCCACAGGATAAACCTTAGTTTCCCGCAATTTACTGAAAACTTGTTCGAATTCATCTTTCATATTTGCTTTCCTAAGACCAACAAGCAACTCGTTACAAGCAAAAGCATCAGGAAGGGTTATGTTATTCCCAGAGGTGGAGGAGAGAGATGAGCCTAAAAGCTTGAGGAAAACAGACAATGCTACGGAAATCTGATTCTTCCTGACAAGTGCAACAAGAACAGGGCTATATATAACAGGGCTCCAAGAGCTTGCACTAATCAACTCCCTCTCGACGTAGTCCAAAACTTCCAAGGCAATATCATACTTACCATTTCTAATGAATCCATCAAGAATCAGTTTCAGAGTTTGGGAATCAGGCACCACCCCGTCACGCTTCATCGAGGCAAGCAGCTCAAGAATATCATTTTGGTGGTGGTGGGGTAAAAAGCAGACGACTTTAAACATCTGAGAGTAGGTGCAGAGCGAGTGTTTGTAGTTTTGCCTACGAGAGCACCACCGGAAAAAATCCAATTTCTTGGACGAATCAAGGGATCCGCGGCGGAGAATTCGGATGACGGTATCATCAGACAAGGGAATAGAGTCTCCATCCTTGTCGAGGGAAAAAATTCCTCCAGGCTTTGACAGAGTTTTGGCTACGGAGGCAACAACCAGAATGTCACCAAGTTGGGAAACAATTCCCGATGTATGACCTCTAACAGCTTTTGCCGTCGTTGTGAAACTGCGTTTCTGGTAAAAGGGTGGGAGAAAAGCGACCAAAAGAATCCTTTCACCTCGTCGCCCATGTCGCATTATCCTTAAAAACCAAGCTGCTTCTGTTCTGTTGTAGCGATAAGCTCATTCGGAAGAGAGACTGAAATAATCGTGGGGCGGCGGGGGCGGGCTTGGGCTTTTGTGACGGTTAGTGAGCTTTATCTAATAAGCCCTTTTCTGTCGGCTGTAGTAATTGGGGTTGATGGCTAAAATGATCTTGGCGTACTTCTAATTACTGATCAAACTTCCAAAAATATATGGAGCTAATGATTAAACTTCTAAAAATACATGAATATAATTTAAATGTAAGGTTGAGTACTATGTGTATTAGCTTAAAGAAATAGCAATATAATGTTTAAAATAAAACTACATTTTAATTCAAAATGTATTATTACATTTAAGAGATAAGTGTCATTATTAGCTAAATCCCAAAAGTTTGGTTATTTCTTGTAATTGAAATATTGATCAGGATTAAAGTTACCACTAATCCTAATAAGTTCTCTTTAATGGATAAAAAATTAATCCGATCGTATGATCACATATACAATAAATAAAATCCTCTACACTAAACTTGATACTTGATTAGTGTGTGTGTGTGTGTGTGTGTGTGTGTGTGTGTGTGAGAGAGAGAGAGAGAGAGGGGTTTCCAAATTGTAGTGTATTAATAAAGTAAAACAGTAGAAGTCATGCACAACACATTAGGATTGGGAAGAATAATTGTGTGTACCAATTATATATGTAAATGTGGCGTTCATCAACCAGTTTGTTAGCATCACCTTGTGCTTATATTCATTCCATGGAACAAACAAGACTAGAAACTCATCATCCTATCTGCCTATCTTTCCTCCAGGTAGTGTGCTATGATCCTGAAAACTTTAGCCTCGCATCCCTCCATTCTAACCAAGTCCTGCTGTAGAATCCTTCCGTGGTGCATCAGCCTTTATACGAGAAGGCCTGACAATCCGATCTATCAGACCGTATTCAAGAGCCTCCTGAGCATTAAAACGCTTTACCCGACTTAGGTCCTTGTGGATCTGCATTTGACATTCAATGCACATTTTAACAAAGATGAGATCAAATTCAGCATGCCCAGATATAATAATGAAATAAACAGCAACAGATAGAGGAAAGGGAAATGACTGCCATAGCTTACTCACTTGTGCAGAAAATAATAAGAAATAAATAAATAAATAATTAAAACTAGTTTTAGCCAGGCATTCAACGTTGGATTTGGTGGCCCGGACTAGGTGCAAAGCCTGATGTGCTGTATGGTGAGGGTGTGTTAAACGACCACCTCATCTAAAAGCTTAAGCTCTTAGAGAGAAGTATCGTTTAATACTTAATCAAATCAATCACTCTAACATGCCCCCTCACATGCAGGCGGGGAATTTTGCCTCAAGCCTTGCATGTGGAATATATTTTCATAAATGGGTGGCGGTGAGGTTCGAACCCTGGACCTTTGTTAACCATGAGCTCTGATACCATGTTAAACGACCACCTCATCTAAAAGCTTAAGCTCTTAGAGAGGAGTATCGTTTAATACTTAAATCAAATCAATCACTCTAACAGGGTGAAATTGCTTAGTTTCAGCAGGTAGGCGCTATGGTGAATAAACTAGGTTTGATTGTGTTGGGGGTAGGCACAAGGACCTGCATTCTGTTGGTATAGAATGGCATAGGTGATACGAGCAGGAAGGTAAATTTGTCTAGAAAAAAATTTATCTTCACGCGTGGTGAAGAAGAAAACAAAGTTTTACATTTGGCCAGGAGGTGAAAAATAGAGCCACCAAAAATATGACCTTCTCAATTGGCTGGCCAGTTTTCTGAGCCAACTCTTTGAAGAGATAGTCCCTTATCCGTAGCAGCTCATCAGCCTCATTACGAATGTCATCAGCCTGACATAAAGGTTCCAAAGGCAAGTGAGGACGTGCAAAGAATGCAGAAAAATGTAGGCTTCATAGACAAGAAGAATTGATCAAACCTGACCACGAGCAGCTCCAGCTGGAGACATTAATGCAATTCTTGATAGAGGCATGGCAAACCGATTACCCTATTCATTAAAAAAGGGAAGTTTTTAGCAAGTTAGCTGCACCAAAGGCTAACACTTCGAACTCTCACGTCAAATGAAATATCTGACAAGGATTGAGGAGGCTATCGCTAATCACATGGATAAGATAAGAAAGTACAATAATGAGGATGAAAGACACTAAATGCTTAGGCGTCCCACAGTGTTTGCATGAAAAGATAAGAAAGTATTTGACACTATCATAAAAGATAATATCAGGGCCCGATGAAATCACTAAGTTTAGCTTACACAAGCAGAACATATAGCACCCTGACTAACAGATGGATATTTTTTGTGCCTAAATTATAATAACGTTTGTGTGGATTGACAACCTATTATTGTTATTATATCTAAATATATGTCTATTATGTCCATAAAGAAAATATACCTTTTCACCAGCAGCAAGGAGAAAACCTGCCAGATTATAGGCATAGCCCACACAGTGACTACCAACAGGACTTTTCAAGCTTTGCATTGTATCATAGATAGCCATGCTAGGAGTAAGCTGGAACAAAGCTAGTCATTGTAAGAATTGAAAAGGGGAGAGAGGAGATAGAGGAAAATGGTAGAAACATCATGATGTAACAAAAAAAAGCCTAGTGTCAAGTCATAGATGAATAACTCACATCTCCTCCAGGGCCATTAATGTACATCCAGAGCTTCTTTGAGTCATCAATACTATCAAGATACAACATTGTAGCAAGTATCTGATTGCTGAACTCTTCATCTATGTGTTGCCCGATAAAAATTACACGTTCACGGTACTGAAGTCAAGAGTTCATTGAATTTTTGTCAGAAAAGTTTCAGATAAAAAGATGAACCACGTACAGTAGTCCCACTTGAAAACGTGATTTACCAAATTTCTGGATATCAACAGAAAATGGACAAGAAATGAATTCATTACTATCTATGCACACAAGATGTTCAGTTCACACAGAACTATCTATGCACACAAGATGTTCAATTCACACAGAATATGCAAAAGACTGAAAGTGTGAGAATTCCTTGATAAACTCAAATCTAAACCAAAGACAACAAAGATATGACAAGCTCTTGTGTTCATGATTTGGTACTGTACAAACAATTGTAAGCCATTTGATTTAATTGCAACGGGAAGGCCAAGATATACGTACAAGAGCATTCCACAAATCAACCCATTGCCAAGTTCCCTCAGCAGGGTTTCGGTAAGGCACTCTAGGAGTTCCAATAGGCATCATTGATACACGGCCCCGTGTTGGTTTGCTGTTATTACATCTGGAAATTAAGGAAAGAGACAATTAAGAGCTTAAAGATCCACAAAACTGTAACAAATTTGATACGAATATGATATTTAAGTAAAAACATTCATAATGCGGTGCTCCTAGCAGACCTCAACACATATACACATGCATTGAAGTTTGATTAGTATAAGGTGCAAAAGTGTGTAGAAACAAAAGAAAGAAAAACACAGATAAAACTGCAGTATATGAAGGAAATTAAAGAATATATTGGTCGCTAATCCTATAGCACTCTAAGAGTCATTACATAGCCAACAGAAGATGAGAACTCAATGAAAGGGAAAAACCCCTCTAAATAAAAAACCCACATACTTACAGCATATATAATGTTAGCTCATTAAAATATAACGAAGATACACACTGAAAACACAGTTCCCAACGGAGATTTCAAGATGGGGAGATGGTAAATAGCAGATAGTGCACCTGGATTCGATGCTTTTGTAAACTTTATTGTGAAATTCCACATTCAAATTGGGCTTTCCTACTCCAAAACAATCTGTGCAATTAAAAAATAAAATCAATAAAAATAGAAAAAGATGTGAAATTTATATCCCGAAAAGCTACTCGAATAATTACTTGGAGAAAAAAAGAACACAAGGGATGTATAGGACAAGAACACAAACTTGGAGATTGAACTCTTAACCCCGCAAAGACTTTGTCGGCACAGCTGTTGAAGGGTATAAATTATAGAAAGAAAGAAAAATAAAATTAAGAGTTAACAACAATGAAATTCAAGATTAAATATAAAGAAAATTATAAGAAAACCTGAGAGAAGGATTGTGAGCTTTAATGTTGGAGTGTATAGGTGTAGTAACAGAGATTGCCATAGTTTGGAGGTGGAGAAATTGTGGAATTTGAGCTTTTGGATATGGGAGAAATAGGAAGGCCCGTATCGATTTTTTCCGACCCGAGTTATAGAAAGAGGCGTCGTGCTCTTGCTTTATTAGTAAATAATAAAATATACTTAATCAACATTCAAAGATAATTATTTTAAAATTAAGATAATAAAATAAAATGGGGATTATGATTTAGATAATATATAATCTTCATGTTTTGCACTAAACTCAATTTTTATTTACATATTAGATGTCGAATTTGTGGAGCTCCTAATTTAGATTCATTCGAGAGTAAAAAATCATTTAAAGTTTTGGTTGTGCAATAATAAAAAGAAGCTCAACACGATCATTAATTTTTTTAAAAATTAAATTCTTTTGTATGTACGTACATTGAATAATTGAGTGCAAATTAGAAGATGGTTATATAACTAAGTGGATGCCAACTTATATAACCTCAAAGTTTGCTTCGCTCAAAATTATACTCCATTTTTGGTGCGCAATACAGAAGAGAATGTCCAAAGATGAATTGATAAGTGATGGAGTAATATAAAACTATCATGATTGCAGTTGCAGAGTGCTAAACAATTTATCATGCATTATCACTGTTACCACCTTTTCTTTTCTCCACTAATTTTAATCATCCATTAGTTCCTTTTATTAAATTCACTCAGCTCCCTCATTTTTTTAAATCCTATATCTTATATCATACCGCCATCATCTCTCATCAATTATCCTTAAATTTTAAGGCTTGGATTCAACTTTATAAATTCATCAAGTTATAATAGAAAAGAACAAACTTTTTATTTCCTTCAGAGAATAAATGAATCTACATAACAAACCATCTAATTTGTTAGTTATTGGGAGCCGATTCAGTTAATTTTCATTTTATTTTTTTAACTTAAAAAAAAAAAGGTTTCTTGTCTTTAAAGACAAGCGTTAATGATTTATATTACCGAAATGGAAACTGTTTATTACCCTCCAATCTACTCCACTGTGTGTAGGTTGAGTGCAGGGGTTACAGAGTGGGGGTGGTTAGATAAAGATTGTGTGTTTAAGTAATGATTACTAGTCATTTGGGATGGAAATATGTACCCACCTCTGAGTCTTGTTTCCCCCATTGTTTTAACACTAGTTGTCTTAATCGGACAGCCATGCACCCACGGCTGATCTTCTGCTGTCTGTGCTTATCAATTCACGCCGTTAATTCTTTGACAAATCCACAGGATGGTAAGAATGTTGTTATAACAATACAGGAATGCACGCAGCTAAGTTGTTCGTTGAAATGCAGGCGCAGTGCTTCGATCGCTGAAAGATCAGTGGGATAACACACCCCCAAGTTGGGATAAATCAGATGATCCTTGCACAGCTTGGGAGGGAGTTGCTTGCAACAACTCCAGGATCACTTCACTGTAACCACATCTTTTATTCTATATACATTTCATTTAGTTTCGTTTCTACTAATGCATTCCTTCCTTGTGCAGAGGATTATCCACAATGGGATTGACTGGTAAAATGACTGGAGATATTGGGGGTCTTACGGACTTGGTTTCTCTGTGAGTTATTAGTTTTTTTATTGAAATACTCACTCTGTGCCTGCAAAATAAAATTTAATCTCACACTCTAGGAAATTGTATGTCTGCAGGGACTTGTCCTTCAACCCTGGCCTCACTGGCTCTTTGTCTCCTCGTCTAGGAGATCTACGAAAGCTGACTATATTGTATGATAATAATCCTTAAACGTCACACTTAATACATCTCTCTCTCTCTCTCTTGCTGTGTTCATTTAAAAGCATACTGTACATTGCATTTTTCAGGATTCTAGCTGGATGTGGCTTTACTAACAACATACCAACTCAACTGGGAAATCTATCAGAACTAACTTTTCTGTAACAACTTGTACCACATATCCATATTTTCTTCTCTTTCTTTTCTCATGGAATTCATTTTCATCAACAGAGCCCTCAATTCAAACAACTTAACAGGGGAAATACCGCCTTCTCTTGGTACTCTCTCCAAGCTGTATTGGCTTGACCTGGCAGAAAATCAGCTGAGGGGTGAGATCCCTGTTTCATCCGCATACGGTCCAGGACTCGACCAACTTAAAAAGGCCAAGCACTTGTAAGAAATTCACCTTCGATCTCTATCATGTCAACTCACTTCTTTGTTGATTTTCTGATGTTGTATGTGTTCAGCCATTTCAACAAAAACCAGCTTTCTGGTGAAATTCCTAGCCAACTTTTTAACTCAGACATGTCGCTGATACATGTGTAAGTCATCAACCTAACAAACTCTTTTTTATTCTTTTTCAAATCATCTTTAGAGGTTTTTTTTTTTTTTGTCAGGCTTTTTGATGGGAATCGGTTGGAAGGGAGCATTCCATCTTCAATAGGACTAGTGGAGACTCTTGAGGTTCTGTGAGTAACCTTACCATCTAACTTCGTTTCTCAGCTTCTCCTCACAACGAATAAACTTAATTTTTTTCTTTTGACGTTGCCGATCTCTGTGTTCAGTCGGCTCGATCGAAATTTTTTGAAAGGAAGTGTTCCATCAAATCTCAACAACCTCACCAACATCATAGAATTGTGAGTATCTTCTTTTCTGTGCATAAAAAATTAAAGCGTTGTTAGGAGAGTTGATAAATTCACCAGTATGTCTCTCTTTCAGGAATTTGGCTCATAATATGTTGTCTGGTCCTTTACCAAATTTAACAGGAATGAACTCCCTCAATTATGTGTAAGAAGTAGTTATTTGGCTTGTCAAAGGTTACGTGTTTTTTGTTTTTCCATTTAATTCATTTTACCTTATCTTATGCAGGGACATGAGCAACAACTCTTTCAAACAAACGGCACCTCCAGTTTGGTTCTCAAAATTACCATCACTAACTACTTTGTGAGTAATGAGCAACAATCTTCGTCTTTAAAACATGAGCTACGAGTGTAATTATGTTTGGTGCTCAGGATGATTGAATATGGACCATTAGAAGGATCAGTACCACAAGAGCTTTTCGATTTACCTCAGATTCAGCAAGTGTGAGTCCTGCACCAAGACAACATCAGGGTGCTTAATAACTCGTTTATTTAACAAGTAAACTTGATAGATGATTTTAACAGGAAATTGAGGAACAATGCTTTTGGTGAAAAGTTAGACATGAGTGGAAATATAAGCCAACAGCTGCAGCTCGTTGATTTGGAGAACAATGACATATCATCAGTAACAATTGGGTCTGAATACAAAAGCTCGTTATTGTAAGCACAATTCAGCCTTTATAATTTTGTCACTAGAGCTAATTAGGAGAATTGCCTACAAATGTAGTATATATTTTTGTGTTGGCAGGTTGATCGGGAACCCAGTGTGTTCTGCTTCTCTAGAAAACACAGTCTACTGTCAGATTCAGCAATCGGCAAAACCCTATTCCACCACCCTTGGAAACTGCGGCAGCCAGATTTGTACAGCTGATCAGAAACTCAACCCACAGAGTTGTGATTGTGCTTATCCATACCAAGGAACGTTTTACTTTAGAGCACCATTTTTCAGGGATCTGTCGAATGCCAGTTTGTTCCATTCCTTAGAAATGAGCCTCTGGGTGAAGCTTGATCTTTCCCCTGGATCGGTGTCTCTGCAGAATCCATTCTTTAACATGGACGACTATCTTCAGGTTCAGCTTGGACTTTTTCCCTCCAACTCAAAGTACTTCAATAGGTCAGTGGTTCAGAGAATTGGATTCTCACTGACCAATCAAACTTACAAGCCTCCTAAGGAGTTCGGACCATATTATTTTATAGCATCGCCCTACATCTTTGGAGGTAAAGTTGTTAATAGTTTCAGTTCAGATACCTATGGAACTGAAAGACTATATCATATTCTCAGATGAACTCGAGGGAACTCACATCAGTAGAGGCTTGACTGCTGGCATAGCAACTGGATGTGCATTTCTGGTCCTGGTTCTAGCAGGGTTAGGAGTGTATGCTCTCAGGCAAAAACGACGTGCTGAACAAGCTATATCACTTAGCAAACCATTTGGTAGTTATATTTAGTATTTGTGGATTTAATTTCATGGATTATGGTAAATATTCTGATTTCTGTTGTACAGCATCTTGGGCATCAAGTGGCAAAGACAGCGGAGGAGCTCCACAGCTAAAAGGCGCTAGATGGTTCTCTTATGATGAGCTCAAGAAATGCACCACCAACTTCTCCCAAAGCAATCAAATCGGTTCAGGAGGTTACGGCAAGGTCGGATGCTAGTGATCAAAATAACCTGACTGGTCTGTGGGCTTACCTCCTGTTTCCTTTTTCCAGGTGTACAAAGGAGTGCTCTCCAGTGGACAAGTTGTGGCCATAAAACGGGCTCAAAATGGTTCTACACAAGGTGGACTCGAGTTCAAAACTGAAATTGAGTTGCTTTCGAGAGTCCATCATAAAAACCTTCTTGGACTGGTGGGATTCTGTTTTGAGCAAGGACAGCAGATGTTGGTGTATGAGTACATGGCAAATGGAACACTACGAGAAAGTCTATCAGGTAACAATATCTTCACCTTTAATTTGGGTGAAAAAATAAAAGTAAAACCAAAAATGATCACCCTTGGACGTTGTTGATCAGGAAGAAGTGGAGTGTATCTAGACTGGAAAAGAAGGGTTCGGATCGCCCTTGGTTCGGCTAGAGGATTAGCTTACCTACATGAACTTGCAAATCCTCCAATTATTCATAGGGACATCAAATCTACCAATATCTTGTTGGATGATAATCTGACAGCTAAAGTTGCAGATTTTGGCTTGTCTAAGCTGGTGTCGGACAGCTCCAAGGGGCACGTCTCGACTCAAGTAAAAGGCACTCTGGTAAATGAAGTTCCACTTCCACTTCCACATACATACATTTGTTAAACACAATCAGCTAACATTAATGCTGCATGTGTAGGGGTATCTGGATCCAGAATACTACATGACACAGCAGCTGACAGAGAAGAGCGACGTGTACAGCTTTGGAGTGGTGATGCTTGAACTGATAACGGGGAAGCAGCCAATCGAGAAAGGAAAGTACGTGGTACGACAAGTGAGAGACAACAAGGATGAGACGCATTACGGGTTGAGAGGCATGATGGATCCCTCCATTAGAAACAGCAGTCAGGTGCTGGTAGGATTCACAAGGTTTGTAGAGTTGGCAGTACAATGCGTGGAAGAATCGGGTTCGGATCGACCCACGATGAACGAGGTAGTAAAGTCGTTGGAAACAATGTTACAGAGTGATGGTCTGAATACAAGCTCTACCTCAGCATCATCATCTGCAACAGAGTTTCTCAGACACCCTTACACTGATGCTTTTGATTATAGCGGTTGCACTCTTCAACCTAAACTTGAACCTAAGTAACACTCAATCCCTTCTTCTTTTTTTTATTTCCCACTATCAAACACTTTACTACATCAAATATATATACTTATATGCCTTGTATGCCAACTTAATTTTCTTTTATGCGGTAAAAAAAAAAAAAAAAAGAAATCCAAATCTTCTATTTGTAGTAGTACAATTCACATGTATGACTCTATACTATACTATATATGGAAACTACTAATATAAAGACACGTGTTTAACTTAACCAACTACTTATTTAATTAATAAAATCTAAATTGAAATGAACCTTTAAATTAAAGAAATACAAAAGTCGCGATTACTTGACGTTATTTTCAAATTTCAATCGCGTGAAACATGTTCAATGCTGACAACTTCCATCTCCATAGCACACAGCAAACGTTGAGAGATTACATATTATCATTATTTATTTGATTTTCAGATTTCCAAAACAAAATATATACTGAAAACAAAGTTAATAGTACGAATATATATATATATATATATTCAACTAAAAGAGCAAAATGGTGGTCCCCACCCAATTTCACACTGTCTAGCCGCCACCCTGTTTTACAAAGCCACCAAAGGCATCCGGATTTTCAATTATTTTAAATTAAATAAATAGTTTATGATATGATATCCTCACTAGGGATGTAAACGGGTAGGGTAGGGTACGGGTTTAACAAATCCACCTACTACCCGCTACCCAATTACCCTATCCGTACCCTACCCTATTACCCTCAATGTTAGCAGCGGGTAGGATACGGGTTTGTCCATCGGATAAACGGATTACCCGCGGGTATACGGATACCCGCAATAAAATAATAGACGGATATATAACACGGGTAAAATACGGATACCCGCAGTAACTAAAGCGGGCCAACCCGACCCGAACCGACCCGCAACTTCCCATGATATAAGTTACGTTTTTTCCTCTTACAATCAAGTGATCAACACAAAACATCAAATTAAACATAAAATAAAAATAAAGTCCATAATAGAAAATAATATTCCATCCAAGTACAACAACAAGAAATTAACATAGTAAATATAATAACATGAGAAATAGGCAATGTAGGATACTTAATCCCTTGAGTCTTCCACCAAATAAGTATATCAAAATCATGATGAATAGACAATGTAATAATGTTTAAAGTAATTATATTAATATTAATATTAAATTAGTATATATATATATTAATATTAATATATATATATATATATATATATATATATATATATATATATATATATATATATATATATATATATATATATATATATATATATATAAATATCTAAACGGGTAAACGGGTCGGGTATCGGGTCGGGTACGCGGGTATAACATGTGAACCCGTACCCTACCCTCACCCGCTGATTTTTTTTCGGGTGCGGGTATTACCCGATCCTCTACCCGATTTTGCCTACCCTATCCTTACCCGATCACCCGGGTACCCGCGGGTAACCCGACCCGACGGGTAAAATTGACAACCCTAATCCTCACCTACATGTGTAAACTTGTACTGCTTATCATACTTCAAAATTTCCGGAATTAATTAAATTATAAACTTTTAATTATAAATTATTGAATTTTTTTATATTTTTTTAACATGAATAGTATTTTTCATTAAGAAAAATAATATTTCATCACTTTAAAAGTGTTATTCATCTATTATAAAATTAGAGCGTATAGTGAAATTGGTTCACAAAGACATGCTTCTTCTCAAAACATTCAAAAAAAAATACTCCTTCAATATTTACGTTTGTTTTTTGCACATTGATTAAGGAGTATAGTATTTTAATAGATAGTGGGTGGAAATATATAATATTTAATATAAAGTGGGTATGTGTATTATTGTTGGATGTGGAGACCATGATGATATATTAATTATTTTAGGTGGGTCTCATATTCCAAAAAAGAAAACGTAAATATTGAAATTGGATGGAGGGATTACTAATTTTTTTTTACTAATTTTATTAATTTTATAGGATATTGTAGTATTTTTAGGTAATAAAAAAAATATAAACTAATGATATGCGTGTTAGATGAGAGTGACAAATTTGAAATTCAAATAATAAATTAGGCTAATCTTATTTGCACACCTTCGCGAATACACACCCTATTATTATAAAAATAAATTAATATATTTAAAAAGTCTAATTTAACCTTAATTTATTAAATACACACCTATATATTTTATATACACCATATCTTCTAAACCCTCTTATATATTTTATTATAAACCCTAAATTGATTATTCTTTCTTTAAATTATGGAATATTTTATACACATGATTTAATTTACCAGTGATACATTACATACATCTACATCATGTACATTTAAATTATGAAGTATTTTATACGCATATATGATTATCTTCTTCTCTTATTGCCGAACATGAAGTTCCTAACGATCAACGACTTCAACAACCTATAATTACAATTACAATTACTTCATCATATATCCCATCCAAATTAAACTAATTTATGATACATACACTTTTTGATGGAGAGGCGACCAATTGGAATGAAGATTATTGCAATGGAGAGGAGAATTGTTATGCCTGCAGCAAAAAAAAAAAAAATATATATATATATATATATATACCAATCCATAAGTCTGCTATTCTTAATTTGAGTTTCAGTTTGCTTCCATTCAAACTTGCACACAACATTCATTCATCGCCAACCATCTCAAATGGTGCACGTACGACGACAATCCATGGGGAATTGAAACTTGGTTAGAATTTTGATTGAAATGTAATAGTGATGTTTGAATAATAGTAAAAAGTCTTCTGTATTGGTTTAAAAAAAAAAATCGACGAAAGAGGGAAAGGAATGTGTATAAATTTAGGAATATTTCTTAATTTTAAGTTTAGAAAGGCAATTTTATAATTTTAGGAGTGTCTATATAATAAAATTAAAAATAATAATTTTAAGAAGGTGTGTATTTAATAAAGACAAAATCTCTTGTGAGACGCTACTTTCATGAGACGGTTTGTGAGACGTGTTAAAGTATGTCGATTATTTAAATAAAGTATGTTTAATGGTTGTTAATGTATGTTTTTAAAAGTATGTTGGATTATGTATTAAAGTATGATGTTAGTGTGTTATAATTTGATTTATTATCGACATACTTTAACTACAAATAAGCACACTTTAACCACAAATAAGCATACTTTAGTGACGGGTTGACCCGTCTCACATCCGTCTCACCAATAACCCGTCTCACAAGAGACTAACTCTTTAATAAAAGGAGTGTATTTAATGGAGGGGATGTACGAATAGCAACACTCAATAAATTATTAGCATGATAAATAAAAAGCAGAATATAATATTTTTAATAAAAAATATAACTAAATAAACAATGTTTTCGATATCACACCAGATTTAATAATTATTTATTTAGGAGAAATGCTAGTGTCCATATCCTTTTGGATAGGAATGACAACGGGTAGGGTACCCGATTAAAAAATAATTATTCGTATCCATATCCGTCTCGTTTAAATATTTTATTATGGTATCCGTATCCGTTCCATAACTATATATTATAATACTCGTGAATATCCGTACCCGTTTAATATTAATTTATTTAATATATATTTATATATTTTTATTGTTTAAATAAATATAGAAATCAAAATTACATTATTATTAATTAAATATAAAATAAATATAATATAAATTCTATTATTTTAAATAAATATTTAATAAATATGATTAAATAAAATTTATAACTATTAATTAAATATATAAATATCTCATAATATATAAATTATATAAGTATATATTAAATTTTATTTTATAAAAAACATATATATAAACGGGTACCTGCGGGTACATGAGGCATTACTCGTACCCGTCTCAAATCCTAATGATATTTTTCACAACTACCCGTACCCATCCCAAATCCATTTACAACTATCCGTACCCTTCCCATTAGGGTTCGGGTAGGCCGGGTACCCGAAAATACTCGTCCCATTGCCATCCCTACTTTTGGAAAGATTAGTCTATACTCTAATTGAAAGATTTCATTAACATAATAGTACTCCCTCCGTCCGGATTCAAGGGTGTCATTTGCTTTTGAGCACGGAGATTAAGGAGTATTGTTATTTAATGTGTAGTAGGTAGTTGTATTAGTGGAGGTGTGGGTCCCATTTTTTAGTTGTATTATTTATTGGAGGTGTGTGGATAAAAAAGGAAATGAGACTTTTGAGGGGGAGGACGCCCAAAATAGAAAAATGATATCCTTGAAAACGGACGGGGAGTATTACTTTTTAAACTAAAGAATAACGCGTAGTTATTCTAAAGATAATCCTCTATTTATAATAAAAAGTAATTCTGGTTCTATTGTGGAACCGATTCCATCTTAATTTTTCATTACTCAGGCATATGTATTTCTTTTTAATTTATTTATAGCTAAAGTAATTATTTTAAAATGATTAATTTAATTATTAAATTAACGGTGTATAAATTTCTATTTTACTTATACATCTCTGAATGTAATAATAATAGAGAGTAATATTTACTATCATTATTTATAAACGCAAATATTACTTTATAATTATTAATTAGAGAGGAAGGTAGAAATCAAATCAAATTAAATTAAATTATCTAATATTTGACTTTACTGTTTGAAATGAAAAGTTTGCTGATCACGATTTAATAACATAATTAATAATTAATCTACTATAAACCAAAATTTTACTAGAGTTACCAGAATTATTAATGCATTTGAATGGTTAAGAGTTTTGAATTATAACATAATTAATATACATCTTTGAATTAAATTAAAAAATTAAAAGAAATTAATAACCTTCAACTGTATTTTAGAAAACAACCAATAAACTATAGAGTTGTAAACTCTAGAGTTCACATAGCAATCTAAAATAACCCTATAATTTATTTAACAATTTAAAATTATCACTCAATTTCTAAAAAAAAAATGCAGTTTGGTATTTACGTGTTAGAAAAATCAGATTATTCGAGCTAAAATTGTAATTTATATATATACTAAGTATAAATCTAGTGTATTACACGAGTTTTAAAATTATAATTTTAAAAAATATAATTCAAGTTTAACATAACTATCTATTCATTTATAATCTAATATAATTTCAATTGAAAAGTAAAATTCAATTTATACACACTAAAAATTGAATTTGCTTTCATTGGTAAAAACTTAATTTCGTTGTTAAATTGATTTATTAAAAATCTTTAAAAAATATTAAATTGAATTTTCAAATTTTATTATGTTGTTGCAGAATTTAATTAATCAAAAAAAATTTAATACTCCCTCCGTCCCGGGTATTTTTACCCGTTTGTACGGGCACGGAGATTAAGACGTTTTATTTTTTTAATATAATGTAAGAGAAAGTAGGGATAAATTAGTAATTTAAAAAGAAAAAGTGAATAAAGTTATTGGGAATGATGAATAAAGTGTAAAAAATTAATTAAAGTTGTTGGAATTGTAAAAAGTAGGTAATAAAATATTATGTATTTTTGCCAAAAATAGAATGGGTAAAAATACGTGGGACACCCCAAAATGGAAAGTGGGTAAAAATACGTGGGACGGAGGGAGTAATATCTCTTTATTAGTAATTAATATGTATAGTGACTGTTGATGATAATGATTAGCATAATTCAAAGGTTTGACTCATAATGATGTACCTTTGACTTGGACGGTGTTATCTCTTTCTTCTTTTTATTCTTTATTTCTTGTCACACCAAATTTTTTGACTTTTAATAATAATAACAATAACAATAACAATAATATGATAATAATATAATATTATTATATTCTCAATTTATAATAATATTATGGAATTATTACTATCTAATACAAAATATATTTTAATATTACTAGTAGATACAAAATATATATTTTATTATTATCTAATAAAAAGTAACATTTACCCTTAATCCTATATACATTAATTATGAATAAATATTACATATTACTCTAATTACTCTCATCCTTTCTATATAATATTTTTCACGGTTGTATGAGAGAGAAAAAAATCAGCAATGACATAAAGAAATCTGGCCTCATCGAATGAATGGCTATGACTAGAAGACCTCACTGGGTTTTTAATTTATTTGTTTTCATATGCATAATTCTTGAAATGGTTTCCCTTCAACCAAGCCTTCAATAAATTTGTGGTTAATTGTTCGATTTGAATAATTAAAATAATCCAAATCCCAATTAACAAGTATTTAATTCATTCTTTGTGTTTTTGTTTCTTTATATTCCTTGTTTGGATGTATTCTAAATTGTATGTATTAAGTGATTTTTAATTATTTGATTGTATGTATTCAGAAATGTTCATTAAAGTATTCAGAATACATACAAATAAGGTTATGAGATTAGCATCATGTATTTAGAAATTTTGAGTAATATATTTAGAAATTGGTGCTGGTAGTCAGTGCATTAATGTATTCAGAATACATACAAATATTAGCACTATGTATTCAAACTTTTTAGTAATGTATTCAGAATTTTTCAGTAATGTATTCAAAAATTGGTGGTTGGTGTCGATGGTCAGATGGAATTTTTACAGTGGAGATTGAACCCAAATTATTAATACTATTTATTTTTATATTTAATCGATAATTTAATGATTGAACGATTTTCACTATTTTAGTTGAGAAATTAGTGGGATATTATCTTTTATAATGTATTCAAAAGCATTATGTATTCAAAAAAATTTCAGTCTTGTATTCAGAAATTTTTAGTAATGGTGGTCGATGGTCAGCGGGAAGTTAAGATTGAACCCAAATTCTTAATAATATTTTTTTTTATCTTAAAACCGATAATTTAATGATTGATTGATCTCCACTATTTTAGTTGAGAAATTAGTGGGATATTATTTTTTTATTGTTATTATAAATTATACTCCGTATATATTTATTTCCGAATACAATTAAAAAAGGATAAAATGGTATTTTGTGCATTTAATTTACTTGTGTATCTAGTTTAGTAGTAATATAGGTACATAAAATGTACCTATTAGTAATGGACTCAAATATTATTACTCCCTCCGTCCCGGGTATTTTTACCCGTTTGTACGGGCACGGAGATTAAGACGTTTTATTTTTTTAATATATAATGTAAGAGAAAGTAGGGATAAATTAGTAATTTGAAAAGAAAAAGTGAATAAAGTTGTTGGGAATGATGAATAAAGTGTAAAAAAGTAATTAAAGTTGTTGGGATTGTAAAAAGTATGTAATAAAATATTATGTATTTTTTCAAAAAATGGAATGGGTAAAAATACGTGGGACACCCCAAAATGGAAAGTGGGTAAAAATACGTGGGACGGAGGGAGTATATTAATTTAATCATTGAAGGAAAAAATTCATAATAAAGTTAATTAATAAAAGATAAAAAATAATAAATTTAATATAAATCAATTCGATGAAATAAAAAAAATTTAACAAAATCAGTTTAAAAATTTATAATATTAACCTTGAAAAATAATTAATGAGTGAGGCTTGCGTGCACCCGGGCGCACGGAACACATTCCGTGCGCCTTTAGAAATTTTGTATTATGGGTAAGGGTACATTAATTTGGTCTAAAGGGTATACACTTTAATTACTAAAAGGTACACAATTTTGTTCTAAAGGGTATACACTTTTCATTAATATTTTTTTTTCTTTAGAAAATAAAGGGTACACATTTTTATACTAAAGGGTATACAATTTAACACAAAATTCTAAAGGCGCACGGAGTATTGTTCGTGCGCCCAGATTTTTCTTTAGAAAATAAAGGGTACACATCTGTATACTAAAAGGTATACAATTTAGCACAAATTTCTAAAGGCGCATGGAAAGTGTTCCGTGCGCCCGGGTGCACAGGAGCTTTTGCCATAATTAATAACATAAAGAAATAAAAATATTAAAATATAATAAAAAATTTTAAAAGAACAAAGAATTAAAATAATTAAAAAATAATAATTAAAAGAAAGTTTGAAAAATATAAAAGAATATCTATAAAATTAATGAATAAAAATTAAAAAATAATAATAATGATGGATATCTTTCTTCAAAACTTTAATAAAACTTGAAGAAAATTTTTGTTCTTTACGTATTACTCCCTCCGTCCCGTTTCAATGTTTACGTTTGCTTTTTGCACGTTGATTAAGGAATATAATATTTTAATAGATAGTGGGTGGAAAAATATAATATTTAATGCAAAATGGGTAGGTGTATTAGTGTTGGATGATATGTGGGTCCCATATTTCAAAAAGGAAAACGTAAATATTGAAATGAGACGCGCAAAATAGAAACGTAAACATTGAAACGGGACGGAGGGAGTATATTATTTGCACAATAAAAACTCCAAAATAATAATAATTATTATTATTATTAAAATCAATAAAAAAGTTTAAATAAAAACAAAAAATAATTAAAAGAAAATTAAAAAAATATAAAAGGAACATTAAAATAACCAATAAAAAAATATAACAAAAGAAATGGAAAATTTTCTTTAGAAAGTGAAAATAATTTTTGTTCGTCTTGATAAATAATTTATGCGAACTAATTAATAAAGGCTCTAATCATATAGGTGGAAAGGGATAATTTTTTTATTTTTTTTATGTTTATAAATAAGATTTGATTTTTATTTGATCTAATCATATAAATATTCGAATCTTAAGAAAATTTGTGTATTTATCACTAAATATTAATTAGTAATTATTAAAATTAAAATTAAAATTAATTCAGGTCATTAGAATTTAATTTTGAGTGAGGTTCCTGTGGGCGCACGGAGCACATTACGTGCGCCTTTGCAATTTTCGTGCCCCTTTGTAATTTAAATAGAATATAGAGGGGGAGAATTGTGTTCACATGGAGACACGGAGTATCCCTCCGTGTCACCGGGGCGCAAAAGCTTTTGCCTTTAATTTTTGTTGTAAATTTAATCATAAAAAAATTAGATAACGTTCTATATTATTTTTTAGTTAATAATATTTTGATAATATCATATCAAATCTTAAAATAATATATGTATTTATCTATATTAAATTTTAATTAATAATTAAAATAATTAAAATTTTTAATTTCAATTTAATATTAAAATAATTAAGATTAATTCAGGTGACGACACCTCATCAAAATTAAACTCTCCTTTAGTATATTAAAGATATATTTTAATATTTGTTTGAAACCGTGGTGTTATTTTTTTAATATAAATATAAAGTGATAATATTTAAATAAATAAAATATTAAATTTATGAAAATTGATGGTGTGAACTATTTTATTTTTTTAATGTTTCATCTATAAATCGAAACTTGATTTTTTTTTACTGAAAAATGAGAATTAATTAAAAAAATAATAATAGAACTGTGCCAAATCTTGCTCTATTTCTTGAATCAAAGATTTTTTATAGTTCATTAAATTATAATCAAATACTACTCCCCTATTAAGCAACAAGAATAATTAAAAAATAATAAAGAAAATAGCTAAAGAGTAAATTTTTGCGCGAGTTATGTCATACTCATTAGGGATGTAATCGAATCGAGTCGAGTCGAACACTACTAGGTTTGATGATCGTTTGTTAAGAAATTATCGAACTCGAGCCCGAGCTCGAACTCGTCAAGAAAAAAAATATCGAACTCGAGCTCGAACTCAACCTATTTGTTAAGACTCGCGAACATGTTCACGAACACATAAAGTAACTTGTTTATGAATATATTTTCATGAACATTTAAATAATTTTGTGCCTGGATATTAAAAGAATTTTTCGTTTATAAATATTTAATGTTAGTCATAATATTAAATAAACAAACTAACAAAATATAATAATAAACGGTAAAAAGTATTTAAATATTTAAATAATCACTTAAGTTATTATCATATTTGTGTGGTTTAATATAAAATATTTAATTATTGAATATTAATAAATAAATAAGAATATATAATTCTAAAGAATAACTATAAAATTTACGAACGCGTGAGCTTTCGAGCCGAACACCCTTAGGCTTGAGTTTGGTTTGATAAACTATTCGAACCCAAAATTCAAGTTTGGTTTGACTCGTTAAGGTTAACGAACGAGTTCGAAAAAACATTTAATCAAACCGAGACTCGAATAGTTCGCGAACGGTTTGGTTTGGTTACATCTACTCATTCATGCTACCATAGGTGATTCTATTTGTAGCCTTAGCCTCTCGCTTCGGCGTATCTATATGCGACTTCACCTCTGCTGGACACACAGAAGCTATGACGGCGGCGGCGATGTCACAGTGCCCAATCACCGGCGCGGCGGCGCAGATTAGTCAACCACATTTCGCCTCTTTTAGCAGCAGAGTGTAATTTGGAAGCATTAATTTTACCCCAAGGAAGCAGTTACTATTAACCCATGCTGCGGTTAACAGTGGCAGTTCAGAAAATGATGCAGCTATTTCTGTTACCCAAAAATCATCTCCTTCGCCTTCGCAGCACCCCGCCGCTACCTCTGGGTACGTACACTTATGTGTGCGGTACTTGTATGAATTGGTAAACAAATTATGGGGTTGTTGGGATTTTGTTTGTTTACCTCATACGATGAGGGGGACGTTTAAATAGTAAGATTCGCTTGTTTCTTATTCCAAGTGGGTTTATTTTGTAGCACGGATTGATTTCTTGCTTTTTTTTTCTCTTTTTTCCGCTTCCGTCTCTGCTAATCAAGCCTTTGGATGACTTGGAACTACTACTTGTTTTGACTCATTCAATTGGGAAAGTTTAATTATTTTTTTAAATGATTGTCATTTAAAAATTTCCTGAATTGTTATGTTTTTTCCCCCAAGGAATTGACATTTCATTTGGAATTGTGTACTTTTGAGTGCATATTATTGTACCGCCACTTTTTAATCGGATTGTGCCTTGATATTAATTGAATTTCTCAGGACTAAACGCCATACCATCTCAGTGTTTGTTGGGGATGAAAGTGGTATAATAAATCGTATAGCTGGTGTCTTTGCTCGTCGGGGGTACAATATTGAGTCTCTTGCTGTTGGATTGAACAAGGACAAGGCCCTCTTCACCATAGTTGTCTCTGGAACTGAAAAAATTCTGCAACAAGTTGTAGAACAACTCAACAAGCTTGTGAATGTCTTGAAGGTATATCTCTATGTATGACTTTGAAAGTGTGATTCTATGTACTATATATCAGTTTTCATTCTGTAACAGTGCCTTTTGGCGTTAACATATTTATGTTATGTTACTACAGTTATCACCTTCTATTTTTATATGTCAGGTAGAAGATTTGTCTAAGGTACCACAAGTAGAAAGAGAACTGATGCTCATAAAGCTCAATGCAGATTCCAGCACTAAAGGCGAAGTATGCCGAAGTTTTAATTCCTTTACCCCCTCCCCATTTTCATTGGCTGTACTCCTTTTCTCTCTATATTAGCATTATAATTTGATATTGAATATGATGTGAATTTGTCATATGATCTACAGCTTAAGTGGGGTACTCATCAGGTTTGAAAATTGTGATGTAGTACTTAAATTTGTCATAACAATTTTTCAGATGAGTTATCTTAGACCAAAAAAAATCTGTTGTTTGCGTGATTTAAATGTAGTATGTACTGATACTGCCTTTTGACAACCAAGTGTTTTTGGTCTGTTGTTTCTTTCTATTTTGAGATTCTACCATTTTGTTCATAAATATTTCATGGTCTTCTTAAAGAGACCCTAAAAATATCGTAAATTAACGAAACTGCTTTTAATGGTTGGCATTTTATCAGATTATGTGGTTGGTAGACACCTTCAGGGCAAACGTTGTGGACATATCAGAACACACTTTGACAATGGAGGTTGGGTGTTGTTTTGTTTTATGTATCATTTGGCTTTTTAAGAATTGTCATTTATATTCCTCAAGATTCAATGTTTGAATTATAGTCTTAAAGCTAGATAATAAGTGCTGCATGAATGAGATATTTGTAAATTAGTTTCTTAAAATTTTTCCATGACATGTCATCTGAAGATCTCACAGGGGAGGCTTCTCATTTTCCAAGTTAGTGTTAAAATAAATTTGTTTCTTGAAAACTTGCCGTATCAAGTGGGGTTTCTGATTTCCAATGTTAAAAGGCACTTTTCTCCTAAAGCTTGAATATAATCCAGTTAAAAGTTGTTCTATCATTTCAACGCAAACATTTAAACTTCTGTCATCATGTATAAAATTGTTGTCATTACAAAGACCCGCGTACTTATACAATTCTAAACTGGACATTGTCCTCTAACGAAATTTATCTATAATGATTTGCCTAATGCCGCGTCATTTTAAGATCCGGCCTATGCTTTACTTTGAAGCTTCTTGCCTCATGTGTGACATAGGTCACTGGAGACCCTGGGAAGATGGCAGCTGTGTTAAGAAATCTCAGAAAGTTCGGTATCAAAGAACTAGCTAGAACTGGGAAGGTGAAGTATTATATATGTGGTGATCCCGCATTAATAGATGAATGCATGAGCTTCAATTCCTGTCAGATTAAAATCTTTTGTAGTATGGATGAGAATTTTTGTATTTTCTTGGTAATGTAAAATTGCCAATATATATAAATTCCTCTTCCAATGGTGGTGGTTGTATATTTCTGTTGGGGTGAATTACAGGGTGGGGGATACTCGGCTTAAAATGTTCAAGGTCTTAAACTTTTATTATCCTTCCCAAATTTTGTGTATATCTACATATAACTTTTGTATTGACACTCAGATTGCATTAAGAAGGGAAAAAATGGGCGAGACGGCTCCATTTTGGAGGTTTTCAGCAGCTTCCTATCCAGATCTTCAAGGAACAATACCCATTGAAGATGACATTAAGCAAATCACCGAGAAACATGTTAATGGCAACCTTACAGCTGTTTCAGGGGTACATGTGCTAAAATAGTCCCACTCTCTATTCTTCTTTATTTCTCTGGTTGATCACCTCTGGCTCTGGTTGATCATTCTTTGAAATTGAGTTCTTGTGGATCAACTGTTTAGTGTATTCTCTTAATTGAAGGGTGATGTTTATCCTGTGGAATCTGATGATGGTTTCTATAATCAAGTTCTTGATGCCAATTGGGGAGTTCTCTACAATGAAGATGTAAGAAACCTTTACCCAAAGAGAAATTCATGCTACAAGTTAGTGGTTACATTTTGCCTGTCATTTTGTCCTATAAAACCTGTGTTCTACAGAAGCACTGGGGAAGGGCACCTTGCATAATTGGATGAAAAGACCCATATGTTCATTCTAGAACTCTGAACTTACACCTACTACATATTTTTTGAGTTCTGATTCCAGTTGGTCTTACTGATCATTTGGGTTGTGGATTTGTTTTTAAACTTAAAAATCATGTTGAGTAATGCAATACTCCCTGTTATGATGGTAGTTTGTTCCTTAAATATTGATTTTTTTTTCTAAAATTATAATTTTAGTTTCTGAAATCTTCTGCAGTCAAGTGGGCTTCAATCTCACACTATATCCATGCTTGTCAACAATGCCCCAGGAGTTTTGAACTTAGTCACTGGGGTCATATCTCGAAGAGGTTATAACATTCAGGTAAACATGGTTCAAATTAATTCCTTTCCTTTCTGTCATAAATTTTCTAATTCTCCAGTGCGTGACAATTTTCAGAGTGTGGGCTAAAGTTATAGTATCTTTAAATTTTGTGTTCAGAGTCTTGCTGTAGGTACTGCTGAAAGGGAAGGGATTTCACGTATAACGACCGTTGTTCCTGGAACAGAAGAGAGTATTGGGAAATTGGTTCAACAGTTCTATAAGTTGATTGATGTTCATGAGGTGATGGAAATCTGTTTCTTTCCTTGGTTTTTTATTTTTTATCGTAAACTTTTTGGTTTATGAGATTTTTCTGATGATATAAACTTTACTTGTCCTTGTCCTTGTCCTTGTCCTTGCGGTGTGATGAGATAGAGTGTGGAGGAATGTTTAGTGATAGTGTTTTACAGATTTTTGCTATAAGTGTTGAAGTAGTGGAATTAACAAGAATTAGAGTGATGAATGATTGTTCAGGTAGAAGATTTGACAGACTTCCCGTTTGCTGAACGCGAACTGATGCTTATTAAAATAGCTGCGAATGGTGATGGTAGAAGGGATGTTCTTGACATTGCCTCAATTTTCCGGGCTAAACCAGTTGATGTGTCTGATCATACAGTAACATTAGAGGTGGGTGTTTTTGTGGATAAATATAGAAAATTGAAGAAAGTAAATATGCATATGTGTTGCAGGTGACAGGAGATTTCAGTAAAATGGTGGCCCTGCAGAAGTTGTTGGAGGGTTATGGTATTTGTGAGGTTGGTGTTTGATGGATGCATTTAGTTGGTGGAATGAATAAATAATAAGGATTGAGTGGTGTGTGTGGTGTTGGCAATGCTAATTATATTATGATTATAGGTGGCACGGACAGGAAGGGTGGCTCTAACACGAGAATCTGGAGTAGACTCCAGATATCTGAGGGGATATACACTTCCCTTGTAGTAAGATCATTGTTGCTGTTGTATTCATCATACTTATGTGCTTACCATCATGTACAGACCTCCATCTTCTTCTTAGTGGAGTGGCGTGCCCACAAAATATGTGGCATTATTTAATTTAAATTAAAAAAAAAAAAAAAAACAATCACAAAAGAAAAGAAAAGAATGTTTTATTATTGGTGAGGTTCCAATATTTTTGCCGGTGAAGAGTGCTCACGTCTTCCAAATACACAATCTTCCCTTGCTTGTAAAGAGTAGCCACGTGTTCCACAAACCTGGGGAAGAGATGTAAGAAATCGCTCTGTAGAAAGCCCTGCATTCTGAGGACATGAAACAAGTTACTCCTATTAATCAAGCTGTATTCTTCCCAACCAACCGGTAAATCCACAAACTATATCTCCCGCGGGTTGTCGGACTCCACTACTTTGGACACTCCAAATCCCTCAATCACCTTTTCCAAAATCAAAATCATGTGTCAGTGTTGTTGGGAATTAATTACTACTCCCTCCGTCCCAAATATATTGACACACTTTCCTTTCTGGGTTGTCCCACAGAAATTGACATATTTCCTTTTTAAGAATATAGGGCCCACACAAAAACAATTTATTTATTTACATGGACCCACACACCCATCACACTCACTACTAATACAACTACCCACTACACATTAAATATTATTTCTCTCATTTCACTTTACATTAAATTATTATACTCATTAATCTCCGTGCCCAAAAAAAATGTGTCAATACTTCCGGGACGGAGGGAGTAATTTAAATGTGGAATGAATACAATACAGTACGGAAGCAGGGGTAAAGGGGGGCAAATAGGAGGCATGATAATCGCGCATGTAGGGATCGCAAGACAGATACAGATTCTTGAGGAGGACGGCGCCGGAACCTTTATTTTGTTTCCCATCCGAAACTCCATATCTTCTTCCTGCGGAGCTCTTTCGATGTAACCCTTGAATATTATCCGCTCTTTCCCCCATTTCTTCTCCTAATTCACTCCACTTCCCTATTTGCTCCTCTCCAGTATTTATGTCCTTCCCACCTACCATTCTCTCATTCATCAATCCCTATTCAATAACGGTGTACCACAAAGTCATGGACACGCAAGAAGCTAGAGCACTGATCTCCAATGTTAAATTGCTCAAGAAGGAGCAATAGAAAGTTGCAATGACACCATTATGGAAGTGCAACGAAGCAGATGAAGCTATGTTTACGCCTGCTTCGTTGAACTCTGCATTTCTTAGTGCAGTGATGGCTCGAATGCAATACCAGCCCGAGTCACCTAACGCTCCTAGTGAATCGAGATCGGGCTTCACACGGATGTCGTTGGCTAGGAATTGCTCGCCGGCGTTTATGCAAAAAATACTATGCACCTGGAGAATTACGTACACATATTTCATGCTCAAAACAAAATTTATTTCAACTATAATTATATACTCCCTCTACCGCCCGACCGTCTTTTACTTTTGTAAAAGTTGATTAAGGAATATTATTATTTATGTGCACGATAGTTGTATTGGTGAGAGTGTGGACCCCATATTTATATATATTTAATTAAAATAATAGAATATAATTTGCTAATATATTTTTGTTATCACGTGAGTGTATGTAGTGATATATATATTAAAATAATAGAATATAATTTGTTTGTCCGCCGAGATTTTTATGTAGTGATATATATTTTATAGATTTATTTATTCATTTTGTACTTAATGTGTCATAAAAGAATCCCATATTCTAACACATGGATTATGCCTGCAAGTGTACTTCTCATCTCATTCCCAATACTAAAGGGTGGGCCACCCCTTAGGGGTATTCATGGCCTAACATGTTTTTTTGAGCAAATTAGATGTATTACAAAAGGTAGGGCAAATTAGATGTAGGTCAACCCATGGCAACTCATGGGATTTCCCTATTTTAATTGTATTAGTGGGTCTCATATGTGTAAAAAGAAATAACCCTCTTTAGAGGAAACAACTAAAATGGAAAAAAGACACTCCCTCGAGGGTACGGATGGAGTATATACTACATAGTTATATAAAGGGAGTATATATATACTACATAGTTAAATAAAGAAAAAAGATGTTACTTACCGCTTTGAGTTGGCCAAACTTGTTTTGATCGGAAAGAAAGGCCTTCATCTGGCCGTGCGCGGGTGGTGCACCCACATGTCATTGTTAAACGACCACCTAATCTAAAAGCTTAAGCGGGTAGAGAGATATATCGTTTAATACTTAATCAAGTCACTCTAACAAGCATCCATGAACTGCACTCCACTGGATTGACACGCTGCAAGGATTTCATCCAACTGCGCTACGTTAACCGCCACCGGCTTCTCCAACAGCACATGCTTTTTCTTTCGAGCAGCCGAAACGGCCCACTGCAGGTGGAGGGTGGTCGGAAGCGGGATGTAGACGGCGTCCACATTGGGGTCGTCAAGAACGGTGTTGTTTCTAGCGAAAGCGGCGGCTTTTTCAAGTGAGCGGCTCCCGATGGCGACTACGGTGGAGTTGGGTGAGAGGAGCATTTTGCGGGATATTTCAGCGCAGCCCAAGATTCCAAAGGAGCATCGGAGGCCATTCAAGTTGTGGGAGATATATGGGTTTTGGAGTGGTGGTAGTGGATGATGGATACTCTCTACCGGTATTAAATACACAACAAAACGCCAAATTTCGATTATTTGTTCCTCAAAGATACCATTTTTAACAATATCTTTTTCATTTTCGCAGTAAATGTTTAATTTATTCACATTTTGAAAAGGTAAACATTTATCAACATCATCATCGTCATAATATTAAAAATCACCTTTCATTTTTTAATAATTTATTTATCTATCTATCACATATAATAAATATCAAACGATCCTAAAATAATTAATATAGTAAATTAAAATATCACATCTTTAATATTCCTTCACCCTTAAGAATACTTGTACAAAATAGAAACAATAAACAGTAAGGATACTTGTACAAAATAGAAACAATAAACAATATCAATCAATAACCTTACCATACTAGTACTAATACAATATTATAAAATGCCACTTTTTTTTAAACACAATCTAATCAAATCATCTATATTATACAATGTATTCTATTCAATTACCCAAAATATTAATTCCCCATTTTATTTCCTACATCATTACAACACTAATCGATGTTTTCAACTCTGTCAATTTCAAATCAGCATTGATGATTTATATTCAAATGGTTTAGTTAATTTAATTGCTCAAATTGTTTCCTTAATCCCATCTTAATTAATCAACGTTGATGATATTGCAAATTAATCTTACTTTTGAAAAATTATAAATTATTTCCCACCTTTAAACATTGTTGCAAAACGCACCAAGTTTTTTTTAAAAAAAATCCCCAACTTTTAGTCACAAATTAGGTGCGTTTTGCAACAATGTGGTGGTGATTAATTTGCAATTTTCAAAAGTGTTGATTAATTTGTAATAAGAGTAAAATTCGTAGTTTTTATTGCAATTGATCCAATTGTAAAATATAATATACTAAGTGTTAAATGATTATGAAAAAATTGAATTCATAGCATTTTTATAATAGATAGTTGTATTAATAATGAGTGGTGGGGCATCATTTTACTCAAAGGAGAAAATGTGGACCTTTGGATGAGACACCCAATATAGTAAAATTGACCTTTTGGTGGGATAAAGGAAATATTAAATATTAAAATCTAAAATTTTATAATTTTTTTTTTGGGTTTTTGGGGGTAAGGGGTAGGCGGGTAGGGAATATGTAGACTGGATGGTAGGTTTAAAACTTAAAAAAAAAATTTAATTAATTTATTAATTATAGTATATTTTTATATATTAATATATTAATTATATACTAGATAGATTTCAAATGACATAGAAGGATTTGAAAATTAATTCAAAATAACTAAATAATATCAAAATCAAATTCATAATTTGAAATCTATTAATTTAAAATCTTGAATTATAATTAATTGATTTCAAATTGCATTCAAGGGTCGTTACTCCAATGAGACCATCTCACTTAAAGTCCTTAAGTGAGACGATCAGAAAGTTATAACTTTTATAAAAAAAAGTGATAATAAATTAATAAAAAGCAACAGTGCTATTTCATGAAAAATTTATATTACCCTTCCTCCAAACACAGCCAACAGCCTAAAGGTGTTGAAAATACTCCTATAAAACAAGAAATTAGAAGATTAAAAAATTAGTATACACAAGGCGGATTAAATCCACTTGCTCTCCCATTTCCACGCCATAGTAACAGTAGTCCAAACTGAGACAAGGACTTGGGTACGGGACGAGAAAAAAATAAAAAAAACTTCTCTTCCCTGAGTATTGCTATACAGTTTTCTCAAGTTGTCTGTCTGATTATGGAGTGTCTAGATGTTGTAGATGATCAACCACATCGCAGGAGCCACTTAGCCGGTGGAAGTCAGAGCGATGAAGTAGATTTGGATGGACGGGGTCGGAGTTGACGGGCTTGCGCCCCATTGGTGCAAGTTTTCCAATGATACTGTAACGCACACGTACACGGTGAGTTTTGGCCTCCGTCGTGCAACTGCCCCGCACTTTCACTACTAGTATAAGCTCCTTGTCCCTCGCATCTTCACACCAAAAATTTTGTGGGACACCATCCACGAACTCTTCAAATGTCTGGTATTCTTCATGCCGTATTGCGATTTCACCTATCTGATCTGCTTCTATAATTCCACCACCAGGATGTACCTGTGCTCATTTTTTAATCATTAATAAATTTCTTCACTTCAACCAACAACATTTCCTTGCTAAATTTTTACTTTTAAGATTCCAAGGCCAACCAACAAAATAATTCAAATTACCTGAAGCCACATAGGAAAGCCAAAACAACCCCTCGCCCGATGATTACATGCTTTTCCATCTTCTATGGTTGACACACCTTCACAGTATATTTCGTATATAGCTCTATCTTTCTTGCTTTTGTTAGTGATCCGCAATATGGATGTATCCTGATTCTGAAGGATTATGTTATTTGTACTAACAATTGTCTCAGGAACTCTACCCAGTTCTTCAAGGAGACGCTTTACTTTCTCATTTGATCTAATGATCTCTCCAACTTCTTGTCTTCTTACCGACTCATCAACTCGAGCTAACTCCACATCGAAAATGCAACGAACTGGTTTGTGATCGCTGTCTGTAACATCCATGCAAACATCATACCTGTCAAGAGGGAATAATAAGAGGAAAAAAAATGTTCCTCGAAACATGTGCATAGCACTGTCTACCAAAAATAAAGTAAATCAATAGGAACATGAAAGCAAGTTACCAGTATCCAAATTCCTCTAATACTAAATTAATTTCAATTCATGGCAGTTTTAACCAAAAGACTGACAATGATTTCCTTTCCTTATTTCATTCCCGGAGGAGCATACTTTGCTCACTGAAGCAACCTAAATCGTTCTTACTGAACAGATGGGTGGAGGCAAGACCCTATTTCTCACAATCTCAGTCAGGCATTCAGATTATAATTAGAGAGGAGAAATTTCATGACGGCAGTCACTAAAGGTGATGACTGAACATAGTTTGTGTACGAACGTGAAGAGGGTTACAGATAGCTTCCCATCATGAAGAAATTCTTTAAACAATATTACCAAAGGAAATAAAGATGACTAAAAAATGCAACCAACTACAGTGCAAAAGCATGATATTTCAAGGACAAAATAGATCATCCAGAAGCATGAGAATCCTATGATAAACCAAATGCTATATGTACGAGACGCACATTTCTTCCAAGTAAACTTACTGTAATGCTGATGCGACTACCGGGCAGTCTAAGCTGCAGGTAGACACTGAAGTTGAACGACTATCACGATACAAAATTCTATCACACCAGGCAGGAATTCGTTTCTTCTCTCCAGAATCATACCCTGAATAAGTGTAACCAGATCCAACTCAAATCCTCCAGAGAAATAAAGAACAGTAAACAATAATCAGGGAATCTTCATATAATATTTCTTGTAATACCTGCCAAACCGGGTTGGTGTTTTTCAAATTTATATGTTGGAGGAAACCTAATAACAGCTTCTCGCATTCCTTGGAAAACATTTCCAGCTTTCATTTGCGCTTGCAATTGATCCCTCTCTCTAAGCCAGTCAAAGCTTCTTTGAGAAATGAAATCCCTTGCCTCGTCATAGGAGATATTGTCAAGTCGATAATTGAAGTCCCCGAGAAATACAACCATGTCTGCCTCCGAAAGTTCAGGAGCAGCTTCTATAGGGATAGCCTGTAAGCACAAATAGGCATTACATTCCCAGGCACCTAAGCTTATCAGATAGGGTATCTATACAATAACTCCTACAAAGCTTATCAGATAGGGTATCCATACAATAGCTCCTACCAACCCGAGTACTTTAAAAGACAAAGAAGGAACAGAAGAAAGAAAAAAAATACTTTAGCAAGAAAATCAAGAACTTAGATGGCAGCAAATCCAGCAAACTAGTTACTTACATTTGTAGAGCGAAGCACTTGAACTGCAGATGAGGCACCCGCTGCAATAAGAAGGACCAATGGCAATCTCGAACTGTAAACAAATGATACTAATAATATTGAGCAGGCAAGCAAGCAACATAAGACTAAAGGCAGCACCATACCAGCAGCAGTGTTTAAAATATTGGATGGCCTACTAAAAATCATTGTTCTAAACACATGATCGAAATCAGCATTTCGTCGACTAACAGCCTCTAAATGTGCAGCAAAATGACAATTCACAAAGCACATCAATCGCCCATACACTCTCATCCTCAGCCCAACAGCTCCCTGCCAAGAGCACCATAAGTTGGTTTCATAAGAGATGGATAAATCAAGCGTAAACATACAAGAGAATAGAACATTTTAAAATAAACCTGAGCTCATTAGATCAATAAATTGTACGTCTCTCCACATTTAAAGTGAAATTCTGACATAAAAACTAAGATGATGTAACCCTAAAAATATAACCATCTGAGTGTAGTTAAACCAAATACCTAGTTCCAAAATCAAAATCGAGCAATATACTAACACTGGAAAGGATACCACCACCTCAAAAAAATTTACACTTTTTATGAAATTGAAATAAAATTGATATTAAACTAAAAGTAACTTCCCCTTTACATATTGCATTTGGATTCACTAAAGAAGCAAACAAAAAAATATAGTTGGCCTCAGCAAAATGAACAAAGGTATGTTACCTTATTTCCAATCGCCCGGCCCAGACCACATGGAACTGCAGCAACATCAGCATCCCCGACGTGGCTTCTGATGCTATTTCTGACCCTGACAAAGTCAGATAGAAATTAATGGAGTGTGGGGGGGGGGGGGGGGTTTTGTCAAAACAAGCAACGCGATTGAAAAATAAGAAATAGGATTTTCGGGATAAGAAATAAACTAAACAATCATCTTGCACATGTTTCAGAGAAAAAATGGAACTAGTCTAAAGAAAATGGAACTCCAAAATGTACCAAGCACTTCCAGGTTCTAATAAGTTTTTTACATAAAGAAAAGAACCAGGTATCACGATTTATAAAAAATTTAAAAAATCTCTGATTTAACACCCAAGAATTGCTCTTACAATCAATTTCCAAAGAGATATATACTAACCATACAGAGATCAACAAGCCCGCCAACTGTCTAGAGCCTATTGATGAAAAGGTAGACCCCTCATCCAATGTTTTTCCAATCATATCCAGCCACCATTGTCCAGCAGAACTACCCTCAAGACCCATCTGCAATAAATGCAAAAACAATCAGTAACAAGTCTGAAAAAAGTTGATTAGAATAACTCTGGAGAAAAGGATTAGAGAACAAAGAGGTTTTGACACAAACAGAACCTTCAAACAAAATCTTAGCAAATAAAAGGTGGGATTATATAAAGGAACAGACCATGGAAGAAAAAAAAAACACTAAAAGAGAAATGCATCATACTGTTTCTTTAGCAGCAGACATGGCAAGAAAACCAGCACCCATTTCCACTTCCTGTAATCCAACAACAACAATATCAACGTCTGCAGCAGCCGACCCGAGCCACGATATAAGGGAATCAGGAGATGCTCTTCCTTGTCCAACATTCCACGTCCCAGCTAAAATCTTCACATTCTCTAATCTTGTGTACAGAAACTCTTTTCCAGCCAACTCTGCATGGAATATACTGTCGAGTGGTCCAGGAGAGCTGATGCTCCATCCACGAATACCACCATGATTAGCCAAAGAATATATATAACCAGCCCCTACAGCTAAATCTAGCACTGGGCTTCTATGAGCCATCCATTGTCCAAGCAAATCACCTCCAAGGTCCAGAACCTGCATGATGCCACTTGCATAGCCTACCCATATTCTAGAACCAATTGTACAGAGTTTTTGAACATCAAAAGAATGGTACTGAAAATCTCGCAATCGGTTGCCATTCCCATCCCATTGCACAAGCAATCCATTTGCACATCCGGTCCAAATAATTCCATCTGCTGTCACAACCAATGCTTCAATCCGGTGATTGTCATCTCCAAAACCTCCTTTTGCTGCAGCTCGGCGTACAGCATCTGCTGCTCCAAGTATAGCATTTCGCGAACGTTGAAAGAAATTGAAAGAGTTCTGTGCTTTTTCCTTTGAAACAGATACGAACTTCATTTTCATCTCATCTTCTGTAAAAGAATCAGCTGATATGTTCTCAATCTGACCATCAATATTGAATACTTTCAGCAACTCTTTGGTCCGAGCATCCCTGCGTACAGAAAGAGTAAAACCTAAAGAAAGAGATTTATAGTATAGTAGTAAAAGCAAGAGGTAAAAAGAAAACAAACAGCCAGATAAAAACTATTAGCTGGCCATCCACTCCTTCTGAGGTCACTTCCCCACTCCCCAGAAGAAAAAGGAAAGATAAAAAAATCTTCTACACCAATTGATGATTCTGTAGCAGAAGAATCTGAGGTGTATTTTACACAACATCACAGTTGGTGAATGTTCAGAAACATAAAAATTTTGATTGCAAGTTGAGAAAAAAAAGGAGATATTCTTAAAGAAAATTTGTTGAATTATAACTTCGCTTTTCCATGCAAACCACAAAGATGTACAGTCGCTTAGAGTGTGAGAAACCAAACTCATCTTCTGCGCAAAAATTGAGTACCTTGACTTCCACTTGGCACATGCATCAACAGCATATGTCCCAGTTACGCTGATTTTCAATATAAAACTACTCAACAATTCTCATCTACTATAAATGGCACAGTTTCAGAAACAATCTAGTGGAACATATCAGCTCAAAAATTTATGAGAGCTTGATTCTAATCATCACTTACCACAAAGCAAATGACTGATAACTGACTGCCCAAATCTTTGCGCCAACATGATCTGACAGCATGTACTTGACATCTGAAGTAAATGCATTACTGCAGGCACCATTCTGTGTGAGTTGGGTCCTCAGATCAATATATGATCTTTCTACCAGTATGGAAGCCATGTGTCTTTCCCCAGTTTTAAGAGAAAGAGACTTTTCAATAGCTTCCCAAGGCCATATCATTATTGCACCACCCTCAGACCCAGACCATATGTCCCCTGTATCCAGAAACGAAAATGATAGAGATCAACAATAATCCAGCTGAAGGAAAATTTTACACTTAAAATGACCGAGTAAGAAGAAAGACCCAAGGAATGGAACTCGTCCTGACTGATGGGGGATCCATTGAGGGGAAGCAATAGATTATTGTGGCACAAGAAACTAGAGAATCGAAAAACATTATTTCTCGCTTAGGCGCCAGGGTTTTCAGTTCCAAAAACATACAAAGAGGAATCTGTAATACAAAACATTCGGGAAAATAATACCAATAATCCAGATTATATGTTACATTTCCTTGATTCCTAAATTTCACATGAATTGAAGCATCACAAAGTAAATATGACAAATGAAGATTATTACCATAAGAAGTAGCAACGATGGATAGCACTGGCCCTCGATGTGCTTGCCATGAGAATACCTCGTGAAACCCACTCCTAGTGCAATCATTTACTTTAACTGAGAAATCCAACATCTTCCAACACATAATCCTCCCATCCTTATGCCCACTCCACACCACTCCATTCCCTCCATCCCCCAACAGACACAAAGCAGGCGCCGCCACCTGCGCCGATTCCCAATACCTCACTGTCCCCTCTTCTTCCCCCTCATTCGCCCCACCATATATATCATTCTTTAAATCCCATACCCTGACTCCACATTCGGACCCAGCCCACAGTTGTAGCCCATTACCATCATCTACAGTAACAATGTTTCTGAGAAAACGCCCCACTTGAGTTTCCCTCAGAGGGTGCGGCCGTATCTCAATGCTCGGCGGGCGGTTGGGATGAACCGGTGCCCGTATCGGTGGTCTGAAGATCCCGATCCCCCCTCCCGAACCGGCGAACTCCGGCAACGGCTTACCCGGGGATGATGAACTGGAGAGCTTTCGGTCGAGGAATTGGAGCATGTAATCGAGCCTCCGCTGATAATTGGACGAGCTGCTGACGTCATCCTCTCCATCTTCCGATGACGATGAATTGTAGAAGCGGTCGAAAATTCTGGGGGCTTTTTGGAAATTCAAGGATGCATCGTCGAAGCTCAATTTACTGGTGGTGCCGGCGGATTCCTCCTCGTCGGAGTCAGAGCGGACGGCGAACTTCTCGGAGTAAGAGTAAATATTGGGGCCAGGGAGCACACCGTCGTCGTCCATGGAACCGGTAATACGGGGATTCACTAGAATTCTGGAATTCGATTTCAGACAACAAGGGAGAGAGTGATTTAGGGAGAAAAAGCCGAGAGATTCCAAATATTATATAATTTTATTTTATTTTATTTTATTTTATCTTATCTTATCATATGTTTTCATCAACTACTAATCCTAATATACTTATTACTTTAGGGTAAATGAATATCAGACCCAGAATGAGCCCAGGTAACTACAAATTTATTTTCTTATTTTTTAACATTCTTATATTAGTTAAAGTAAATTATTCATTTATTCTATTTAACCGTTTAATCTATAGGTTTTATTATTTATTTTTTACTTTTTCATAAGAAAATAAAATCTCTTCTTAAGTCTAATGTTTAATGTTGAATTTTTTTTTCTTTTGTTAATAGTATTAAAAATTTTAAAATCGTTAATTAAAAATATTCCATGCTCTAAGTTAATTTTGGTACGGGTTTATGAATGATTTTCTATTTTAATTTTAGAGAACAAACAATATTTGATACTAAAATTTCACATTTGCACTCGATGATAAATTAATATAAGTCAAAATTGAAGATTGACGAATAAGAATGCATGAGAAGAAGATATGTCAAATAGGTGGGTAGAGGAAGTTTTCTTACAACTAGTAGTTGTAGGAAAATATGGAATGTGAGTAGATAATCTTAGTTAGCATACGACGTCGTCGGGGGTTAATGAAGAGAAGATACCCGCCAAACTGAAAGAGCACCAACTACCGCGGCCACGGGGCGGCCGTACCCATGTTTATATATTTTGTCAACTATTCACCAAACAATTAATTAATTAATCTTGGCATTATGCTATCACCCTCACCTCTAAACCAATCCAATTTATTCTTACATTCTAATAATTAATTAACTATAATTATCAAACTTATTAATTAATACATAAAACCTACAGATTAAAGAGCCGGTTTTAAGTATGAATCTATTGTCAATATTTTTTTTATTATTATTAAATTTTAATATGTAATCTAAAAATAAGTAGACAGCATTGTTTATACAAAATTTAATAAAATATTAAAATGCACCTAAATGCATATGGGTCCTCACTTATCGGTGTATACAGTGGTGGCCCTAAGGAGGGACGAAGAGGGCGACCGCCCTAGGCCCCGAATATATGAAGGCCCAATATATATATATATATAATATTAATAGTAATAATAATTGGTATAGTTATATTTTAATAAATTACATAATTATATTAGGTTATTAGAGTTTTCATAAAATCTAGCCCATCAATTTATTGGACTTGAGAAGAGACCTATATTTAGATATTAAAAAGATAAAAACTTGAGGTCCAAAATAAATGTGGCTATTAAAGAATGAAACTTTTCTAAATTGTTAAAAACTTACTTGCATTCAACTATGTAATGTAACAAGAAAGACTAAACGGATTAGCAATTTTATGTATTGAAAAAAATATGTTGGAACAAATTAATTATGTTGATATTATCGATGAATTCGCTTCTCAAAATACTAAACAAAGTCATTTTAAATGATGATAATATAAATCAACGAGGGCCTAATTTCTTTGTTCGCCCCGGACCTAAAAAATGTCAGGACCGGCACTGGGTTGTATACTTAGGTGGCCAAAAAATATAAACAATTATTTAGTGACGAAAACTCCACGTCATGTGAACCTTCATTACTTGTCAAACATGATTTTTCCCATTTCCTAAAGAATGCAATGTATCAGTTTAATAAATAAAATAGAAATAATATTATAAATAAATCAATTGATTGTCATATTTCATTAGCTAGCTAGCATCGAACATATATATATATATATATATATATATATATATATATATATATATATATATATATATATATATATATATATATATATATATATATAATACTGTCAAAAAATTCATTCCGAGACGAATAAGTAATTATTATATTTTAATAAAAAAAGTGATATATAGTAGATGAAAAATTGTAATCATGAATTATTTTATAAATAATTTATAAAATATATGAAAATTTTAAATCAATAATTAAGATCGTTTAACTGCACTTTAGTTGCATTAAAAAATTAAGTACATGATATGCAGAAAATAATTGGTAGAAGCATTGCAATACTCTCTAACTGGACTAGATTATTTGGGTGGACAAATGATATCCATAAGTTTATTCATTGGGTCGACAATGTGATCATTAATTTGGGCTATGCTACTTTTGGTTTATAATCCAAGGCCCATGGTGAATATTCTAATTTTTTGCATTGCGAAATAATTATAAACAACCCAATCGTTATATCATTTCTACTTCTACTTCTATTAATTAATAAGATAAACAGATCCTTAGGTTTAATCACACCATATTAATGTATATTAGATTCGTGATTTTATTATATGATTCAAGATATGCAATGATCTCAAGTTTTGTTTAATGGAACTGAGAGATATAGATAATTCACCTCTTATTCCTATGTCTACGTTAATTATACCACATCACATGATCATGTTCTATAAATTAATACGTTAGTCATGATTTACTTTTTCCAAACATCAACGTTGTATTTAATTTATTGTAACAAATAAAGATTTTCAAATGAATAGTTTAGATTTTAAATCCACTCATTAATTAAATTTATTATATTAATTGAAATTTTATTAATGAAAGAATCTTAAAATACATTATTGTAACTTTTTTTTTAAATAAATTTGATAACGAGCATTACAAATATTTTAACTATCTTAAATCCTGAATTTTCTTTTTCAATCTTTCTAAATTATTGATATTTCTTTATCATTTAAAAAAAAACTAAAATTAGATTATTAACTCTATATAAAATTTCTTATTAATTAACTATATATATTTTTTACATATCTTAATTTTTACTATAATTTTTAAAATCTGGTTTTTCATGATTTTTTATTTTTCATTATAAAGTTTTAATTTATTTTTTAGAGCAACTTAAAAAATATCAACTTCGAATAAATTAATTCATTGTGTTAAGTTTTGTCATTTAAAATCATAATATATATTTTATTTAAAACTACATCCGAACATATAATTATAGAATATTTTTTTATTCTTTCTAAATTTTCTAAAACCAAGCACGCCTAATTAATTTTATGCTAAAAGAAATTAACACCCTTTTTTTATTAGTTACTGCCCTACAACTAATCCGACTATATATATTACCTTATAACGGTGAGATTGTTTTAGATTTTTTTAATTAGTTATCTAAATGCATCACTTTTTTTTTTAAATATTGCCACTTTTTATTTATATTATAAATTATTCATAAAATATATTATTATATCACTTTTCATCAATTGAGTATTACCTTGTCATTAAAAATTATAACTCTGTATCTCACACAAGTTTTTACCATTAACTTATCAAATCTTACACAAAAGAAAAAAATAGTTACATGTGTTATTTATGAAATTTTATATTTATAAATATCCCATTACTCACCTACTTTATTATATATGATTACTCACCTACTTTATTATTATATACTATATAATAAGAAATATTTTTATATTATCTGAAAAATATTTCCATTTTGTAATGCACATTTAGTGTACATTGCATTGATTTAAAAAAGTAAAAGGTTTCAAGAGTGTTATTATTAAAAAGATAGTCCTACTCTCTAAGAGTTTGTGAGGTGGGCGTAACTATATATTTTTTAACGTACCCATTTACAACTCTATCCAAAATATATATACTTTGTAGAAGAACTAAAATTTCACATTTTCTTCATTTATTTATTAGTTATATATAATTCTTAACATTTAAAAAAAAAATCTAATAATCTTAAAATATTTTACTTTAATTTTAAAATTGTTAGTCTTACAAGATCAATTTATTTATTATTAAACAGAATAAATTATCTATAAAAAAAAAGATATAAGAGGAGTGTAAACAAACGTTCACGCATCTACATACACTATACATGAATATATGTGGGGTGATGTTTGACCATTCAGTAATGTTGACTTAGAGAGAGAGAGGGGGGGGGGGGGGGGGGGGCCCCCCCAGAAACAGTGTGTGGAAAGAGAAAGTAGAGAGTGGATACAAATTGAAATAGTGAGGTTGGTGTATTGCTTTGAAAGAGAGGGAGACAAAAGGCATGTAGTAGTTGTAATTAAGAATCCTCTGTACTGTAACAAATTAACATCTTTCATGATACGTTCTTTTCTTACCCTTACCCCCAACCCCACCCCACTCCAATCTTGTAAATTTTAATTAATTTCTCTCAATTGTTTTTTGCATTTTCTTTTCTAGATACAAAAGGCTTAGTGTGGTAGTAGGTAATTAAAGGGATGGAGAAGGTTAGTGTATAGTATGATAGAGTACATTAAAAGTGAAGAATGTGGGAATTAAGAGATTTAGAAATTAGATAAGATGTATGGCAATTATAAGTAAGTAGAGTAGTTGATAACTAATGGGGTATAGTAATTTAGAGGAAGATGATTAATTAAAAAGGGATTTTGTAGTCCATATGCACATAAGGAGTATTAATGTGGGGGAGGGGGTGGGGGGTCAGAGGTAGGTCATGGTGTTGGCACTGTCCAATAAATGTGGAGTGAGAAGGTAGGGCAAAAGGGATGTAGGTAAATACTCAATATGTATTGTAATATCATGTAAAATTCTTCTTCTTCTTCTTCCTAGTTTGTGTGTTATATGCATACATATAGATATACATACACATGGAGAGAGAGAGAGAGACAGCATATACATACACTATGCAGCAGAGAAAGTCAGAGGGACAACCCGAAATAAATGCTACGTTAAGCTTTTGGCATTTGGCTTCGTAAGGCGTGCTTCTGTCGGGATATCCCCCAACCTTTAAAACCGTCCCTTTCACTTCATGCTCATACACACCATTTCTTTCTTCTAATTTACATACTCCCTACTGCTTTCAATTAAAAAATACTTATAATATTTTTAATGTATTGTGAGTTGAAAATTATAATATTTTAATATATGGTAGATAATTGTATTAATATAGTGTAGATCTATAAAGATACTGTATATTAATTATTTTGTGTGATACTCAATTATAAAAAATGAATATGTAAAGATTAATATAAGATATCAAATTAAAAAGATGTAAACTTTGAAGTGGGATGGGTGAATGTTAACAAATTACCCTCAATTTTCTCAAATTACATGTAATCTTACACTCCCTACCTCCAATGTCCATCGTATTTCTTTGCTTTTGCACGTAAATTAAAAAGTAATATAAATTGATATCTTGTACATTTGGTGCACTTGTACATTCATATATGTATTATGTTTAATTCATATACACTTAATAATAAAAATATATATATATCCATAAATAAAATAAAATTTAAGTAAGCACATTCAAATTAATGCAACTAAAAACACAAGACAATGTTTTCTGTGGAAGTGCGACAGGTGGGTTGTGTACTCCTATTCTACTTCCTAGCTTTAATGCATATATTTATACATGTTATATTTAATGTTAATTTTTAGAATTTTATTCTAATTATACATTAAAAAAAAATCACCCGTTAGTGACAAATTTAGTGAGGGATAGTGACGGATTTAGTGACGGAAATGGCTCCTTCACTGTTACACTTGTTAGTAAATTATTGTGACGGATCCATCACAATAGTAACGGTTTTAGTGACGGAAATACTTTGTGACGGAAACAGTGACAAATTACATTAGTGACGAAATTTGTGACGAATTTAGTGAGGGATAGTGACGGATTTAGTGACGAAAATGGCTCCTTCACTGTTACACTTGTTAGTAAATTATTGTGACGGATCCATCACAATAGTAACGGTTTTAGTGACGGAAATACTTTGCAACGGAAACAGTGACAAATTACATTAGTGACGAAATTTGTGACGAATTTTAGTGACGAATAAAATAGTGAGGGAAAAAATTTGGCACGGAGCCAAAATCGAACACCAAACTTGTTATAATGTGAGAGCCTTATGACTAGGCAGGTGACCATATGACCTATAGTGTTACTTGATAATAACTTATCAAATAATTTATTTATATTAAAGTTTCTTATTAATGTAATTATCTTTCACAAAAATATCCGTCACTATTTCCGTTACTAAATCCGTTATAAAAAATTCTGTCACTATAGTGAGGGAAAAGCTCCGTCACAAAAATATCTGTCACTATTTTCATCACTAAATCCATCACAAAAAATTCCGTCACTATTTCCGTCACTATAGTGAGGGAAAAGCTCCGTCACAAAAATATCCGTCACTAAATCCATCACAAAAAATTCCGTCACTATTTCCGTCACTATAGTGAGGGAAAGCTCCGTCACAAAAATATCCGTCACTATTTCCGTCACAAAAATTTCAGTCACTATTTCCGTCACAAATTTAAATTTTCGTCACAATAACCGTCACAATAGTGACGGAAATATTTCCGTCACAAAATTCCGTCAGTAACGGAGAATTTTTTTGTAGTGATATCTTATAATTCATCACTTATTTTACTAATTAATCAATTTATAAACCTTGTGATTAATGTACTATTTTACTATGGGGTAAAGTATTCTTTTATTGATTCACCACAGAGCCTATATACCTTTTCCCATTATATATAGGGTAAATATTAAAATTAGTCCTGTAAGTATGACATTTTTCAATTTTAGTCCTTTATCATTTGCAATTCTCAATTTTGATCATTTTTTGTCCAGTTTTAGTCCTTTTGGTCCAATTTTGGTCTTTTTTTTCAAAATTTGGTCCTTCTTTTGTCAACTTTTGGTCCTAAATGTATACACTTTCGAACAATTTTTGGATATTTTTTTAACATAAAGGACTAAATTTAGACAAAAATGATTAAATTTGGACCAAAAAGACTAAAAGTGGACAAAAAATGACTAAAATTAAAAATTGCAAATGATAAAGGACTAAAGTTGGAAAATGTCATACTTACAGGACCAATTTTGATATTTACCCTTATATATACTATGATAGTTTAATGTTATTTTCTAGGATTTATAATATTTAAAGATTTAATTATCTTTGTAATACTACATTCTGATTCACAGAAGAGTAATTCTTTATTGTATGGTTGAATATTCTTTACCTTTAGAGTTTAATTAGTATTAGTTTTAATGATAGAATTGTAATTTTTACTCATTTATGTAATATTATATACTTTTGTGGATTATAATATTTTATTTCAAGATATAGATTTTAGTCTTATGGTATAATGCTGAATCTTATTGTATAATTATATTTATAATCATATTATATATACTCTGAAAACAAAAATGAATATCAGGTATACAGTTACAAAACAAAAATAATTATTCACTCATGTGTGAATAGACTTAATAAATAAATAATTTAGTGGTGGAAAGGTAGGAATAATAATTGTTAACAGTATAATGATAAATTAGAATGGGATGTACTATGATTTTGATGCGACTCGAATGAATCCAATTACAATTACTTGCGGCGGCTGTCTTCTAATTAACCTCACCCTTACTGCCTTACACGACACTCTATTCAATTATCTAATTTCTTATTCTAATCTACTCCATACTTACTTTTCAATAATTATTAAACTATTAATTAGTGGAGTATTATTGATGAAATCCAACCATGCCATGACTTTCCTTTGAACAATTAAATTTCCACATTTAATAGTTTATAGATTTTCTTACTATCAATTTGGAATTTGAGAAAATGTAATTTTAATGAATAATTTTGCATTTTTTTATTAAATAAATTTGTAAAGTAAAATATATGATACATGTAAAATTTGGTTATGAGACAGTTTGATTTTGTAAGTTTTGAATCATGAAGTTTGATTTGATGCGATAAAGTATATATATGGTTTTTGAGCCGTCACGGTATATGATTCATAAATAATGTAGATGAATGTATATTATGAAAACTAGTTTTGATGATTGAAAAATATAAAAGAGTGAAAATCAACTCAAGTATGAGAGAATATAAATACTTCGCCTTGATTCAAAGGAGTATTAGATATGTGTATATATAAGTTGCGATAAGTATTATGAGATATCATTTTTAATATCGGGGCCGGGTTTCAAAGTTAGGGAAAAAACAACGACAATAAGAGAAATAATAAGTGGGAAGACTTTTGAAAAATAACAAGAAGTGAAAATATTTTATTAAAAATTATATTTGAATTAATAAATAATGATATGGTAAATTATTTAATAAACAATTTGTAGTATTAAAATAATAATAATATTTTTAACAAAAAAAATGATAATACTTTTATTAAAAAATGATAATTATTTATAATAAAAACATAAAAATAATCTCATATGAAACGGTATCCATATCAGTGTTTGCTCCAACCATTAATATTCTTGAATTGTATATTAGGACTTGACCATAGCATTCTCAAAACACCGTATCCTTATTAATTTGTAGGCGTTGACAACCCCATGGGCAGCTCAACTGGTCAAGTAAGGGGACAACTTGTATATTGATCAAGGATCGAATCACACCCGCAGCGTGGGAGCAACCTCTTAATTAAGGGGGCTCCTTGTGTGGTGGGTTAAAAGGTCTAACCCTTGTTGGTCGGTTGAGTTACCATGATTAACCTCCTTCACATGCTGAACTGACATCACCGGAATAGTCCCAATATCGTCGAAAAAAACTGACATCACTGGAATCCCCGATTTTCGGGCGGGAAAATGAATCCCCGATTTTCGGGCGGGAAAATGACGTGACGCCTTGATGGCAGGTGAGTCAACGAATTAAATGTTATTTTAGTGCCAACAAGTCATTTTTATTTTCTAAAATTTTAAATAATTAGAAAACAAAATTAAAACAAAAGACGTACTAAAAAACCTAATTAATAAACCAGGAGATTAATTCAACCTCAATATGCCGACTGTTTACTATTTTATTTCACCCTCAAGTGTAAGGGATCAATTGTAGCACGTGTGACCAAGTCAAATGTCGAACCCATGAGATATTTTTAGATCTACCAATTAATTCTATGTATGACAATTTTAGTGTAAGACAAATTTGAGGATTTTTAGAATAATTTGATTAAAAAACTGAAATTAATAATTAAACTAGTACGAAAAAAAATAAATCACGTAGAAAAATAATTTGGAATTCAAGAATGGAGAATTAGTATTGCTAAGGCAAGCCAACTTAACTATGTGACAGATTATGAATACATTTTTTGTTTTCTAATTATTTAAAATTTTAGAAAATAAAAATGCCTTGTTGGCATTAAAATAACATTTAATTTGTTGACTCACCTGCCATCAGGGCGCCATGCCATCATCTCAGCCGGAAATCAGCTATTCCGATTGTCACGTGACAATCACATGCCGTTTTTCAGTGATGTCAGCATTTTTCGACGAAAATAGAACTGGTTTGGCCCTATTTCTTCATTGATGGGACTAAATTGACAAACTTATCTTTATTGGGACTAAAATAGACTATGATAAAATTTATGGGACTAAATAGGGTTTTAGGGTGTGAAAATAGGAGGAGATTTTTTTCAACAAACTCTCTCTCTCTTTTAAGGTGTGGATTTCGAATTCTACGATATTAATTGTTGATGATATTAGGAGTAAAGTGTAAGTTTGACTATAGGTTAAGAATCAAATTAAAATAAAATAGATAGTGTAAATAAATAAAAAGAAAAAGGGTAAACATTTCCATTCACCAAGAGAAATTATTTCATAAATTAGTAGTTGGTGTTATGATATTTCTAATGTACTTGTCTAAATTTTTAATCTTGTATCAGTTGAGTACCTCCTGTATTCAATTAAATATTAAATATTCTTTTTACTTTTAAAATGAAGTCTTTATGGAGTATATATTGTTTCATCACATTTGTTAGGGTTGAAGTACGCCCTTTATTACAATTTAATAATAATAATTGATTTGCTGATATTTTTTTTATTTTCTTAAAGGTGAATGTTAAATCACTTAATTAAAAATAAATTAGATGATTGTGAAAGGGTTTGTATAGATTAAGAGTGAAAATAACGAGGTCCGTGGGGGTGGGGTTAGATAGTAGGGTTTGATTTATTTAATAAGAATAATATTGGTAGCCGTTGGGTGGAAAGATCTTCCAACTGAGCCTGGTAGCTGCAGGGTGGGGGTTCGAATCCTATCTTTAGCATGAATTTGGCTCTTTGCAAGTACAATTTAAACAGTGAGCTTCTCTACAAGTCACTTGAGGCACATCCTTACGATTTACCTCCTCTATCAATTCCTAGTACAGGGGCCTATGGGGTACACCATTTTTAATAAAAATAATATTAATGGTATAAAATGTTGCAATGATGATAGGGTGAACTTATAAGTTGATAAAAGAGAAAGAAAGGCAGGGCAGGGAAGGCAAGGGAAGAAAAAGAAAGGAGTAATGACTAGGAATAAGGGAAACGGACCCACGTACCAAAAACAACTATAGCTACTATTACCTCACCTACCTAGGGTTTCTCTCTCTCTCTCTAAAGTCCAACCCAACATTCTCTCTCTTCTAACATTCGCTGACCATCTTCTTCTAACGTACCACCCACCCCACCCTCACCCTCATACAAAATGGACTCTTTCTGTTTGTTCTCTTTTAATTCTGATCACACATCAGATCAATACACACACCAACATGTGTATAGCACGCACTACACTAGCATGTATGCGTATGGCTATTGCCATTGTTGTGAGCAGTAGTAGGTGAGTGATATACATGCCCACTGCCAAACACATTCAAACACATTTAAAGCTAAGGTTATCATTGCACGACTACGTCATCATTGTCCTTTTTTATTATTATAAATATATATTTTTTCTTTTTTTTAATTGTAGTAGAGTGTATATAATTTAGGTAATTAACCGTCCACCACATGTGGATATTTGTCTTTTACACGTGAATTAATGACTATTATTATTTAACATGTATTATTGGTAGTTGTATTAGTGAGGTGTATGAGTCCCATAAATTTATTGTATTAGTGATGTATGTGGGTTTCATATACTCCCTCCGTCCCGCGGCAAGGGTAGTTTTTGCTTTTTGGCACGTAGATTAAGGAGTATTATTATTTAATGTGTAGTGGGTAGTTGTATTAGTGGGAGTATGGGCCCCATGTTTTTATTGTATTAGAGGGGATGAGTGGGTCCCATGTGTATAAAAAAGGAAAGATGACCCTTTGGGTGGGACGACCAAAATGGAAAAAAGAGACCCTTGCTGTGGGACGGAGGGAGTATTTAAAAAGGGAAATGTGGACTTTTGGTGCGAATGTCCAAAATGGCAAAATATGGACCTTTCGGGCGGACGGAGGGAGTATAATTCAATTGGCCTAAGTCATCTACAAGTACATGAATATCTAATTACGTAAGGCTCCTACTTTTCCTTGTTTAATTTTTAATAATCCAAGAATTTTGAATCCACAACATATATAGTCAGTCTTGCAAAGTGTTTAATCATCAAAATTAATCAGATTTAATTTTCTCTAAAATCAGTTTGATGTTTTATCATCTACTCCATTGCATTTAATACATGCCCACTTGTATTAACACACCATCATCAAATAAAACTTAACATTTGGAGTACTAAATTAAAAAAAGAAAAATATGGCACTTTAATTTTAAAATAAAAATAAAAATCTTACCCTGTAAAAGCACCATACAAAATGATCTAGGAGCTCACAAGTATATAACATATGCAAACATATGGAGTATCCGTTCCAGGTAAGTTCACATTTACATACTCACTCTCCATCGATCTAAGGTGTAATTAGTTCACAATAATCTTGGTATGGAGGTAGTAGTAATTAAAAGTCTGGTTAGGTTATAAATTAAATTTACATATATATAAAAATGAGTTATAGGAGTAAATTAAAAAAAAAAAAAAAAAAGTTAAGAGAGCATTAAATTTGTAGAGCGTGGGTAGTCATGTCTAGTTGTTAGGATGACCATAATGACAGATTGGATGTGCAAGCCAAGGGCAAGGGCTTCCTCAGCAATGCCATTAATTTCCTAACAGCTTCAAGACAAAATACACACTTAACTATTTTTAAACTTTTTTTTATGACCAATATTTTTACCTTCTTTTTAAACATATATTCCCTTCCTCCCTTTAAAAGAATTATACTTACTGTTTATTGTAATGGTTTTAATTCAACACTGGGTAGGCGTATTAATATAATGTGTGGATTTATAAAAATATATTAATTGTTTTATGTAAATCTTACATCTATAAAAAAAAATGTACTAATTCTTTTGTGTAACGTACAAATTAATAAAAATGTAACTGACCGCTATATTTTGTAAAATTACACTAGGTAGCTAGATGACACTATTGATTCCTAATTAAACTTGGAATCATAGTACATACTTGAGAGAATTAATACACATAAGCTACTTAGATGACACTACTGATTCCTAAATGCTACTAATTAAACTTGGAATCACGGAACATGCTTGACAGAATTAATACATACTTCTCCATCTCGTTTCAAAGTTTACGTTTGTTTTTTGCATAGAAATTACAGAATATAATATTTTAATTAATGTGTAGTGAGGAAAGAAAAATATTATTTTAATGTAAAATGGATAGATGTATTAGTGTGATGTGTGGTCCATGAAAAAAAAATTACATCTATCAAAAAAAGAAATATAAAGATTAAAATGAAACACCCAAATAAAAAATATTTATACTATGAAAAAAACCAAGGTAAAGACTTGTGTGAGACCGTCTCATGACTGAGAATGATAATTAACTATTTAAAAAAGTATAAAATAGTCTCATATGAAACGGCCTTACGTAAGACCTACCCAAAAACCAAACATGTACAATTTTTTTACTCCTTCCGTCCCACGTATTTTTACTCATTCCATTAATGGTAATAATACATAACATTTATTACATACTTTTTACATTTTATTCATCAATCCAAACAAATTTACTTACTTTTTTTACACTTTTTTCATCATTCTCAACAATTTTATTTACTTTTTCTCTTTAAATTACTAATTTATCACTACTTTTTCTTACATTATACTGTATCAAAAAAATAACACGTCTTAATCTCCGTACCCGTACAAATGGGTAAAAGTACTCGGGACGGAGGGAGTATATTTATTTCAATAAAATTAAGCAGAAAAATAACATGTGAAATTTTCTTTTGAAAATCTTTGAATTAAAAACTATTTAAAATTGATTCTAGTTATCTATATATACACGTGATTAATATCAGTGTTGTATATTTCTTAATAGAGCAGTTAATGTTTTTCAAATCTTAAAGAGATTAGATTTTTTAATCTTAAAAATAATATATTATCATAATTAGATAAATAGTAGTACTAATATTTTCAATATTTTTTAATTTAAAAATTGATCATTTATTTATTTTAAGTAACAAGCTTAATATTTGTTATTTGTTCACCGAAGGATCATCCTAAATGAGATCACATTCTTTATGTTCCTGCAACTCGTTATATTAATATATGTCTACCTAATAATTTAGACTTATTAATTTCCCTTTCCTACACATTTTACTATACAATTTTATGGAATATATAGTGAATTTTTGTTGATAAAAAAAATGCATTTATTTCCAATTCCATATGATAATTCTTTGGTGTAAAAAAAAAAAATGAGGTACTGAAAATTCAAAAACTAGCTAGTATATATTTCTTGCATGAAATTGTAATACTAAATGATTTTCGAACGTGATAAAGAAAATAATATAACCAGAATAAATAAATAACTTAAGAGCAGAAATCCAGAGTAATAATTAAAGAAAAGAAATTAATTAGTAAGAAAATTGAAATAATTTATAATTCTGGTATTACGTGTAAATACCCTGTCTAATTTCCCCTCTAAAATAAAATGAATTTTTAAATTTAAATGTAAGGATTTGGATAGTGGAACATTTATTTAGTAATAAATAAGAGGTAGCAAATGTGATAATAAATAAAATAAAGTTATATTCCATAAGCAGAGAAGAGAAAAAAAAAGAGCAAGCAATATAATACTAAATCAAAATAAAGTGTTGGTTTTGAGTAGTGTTTAATTACCTATATAATATAATATAATCTGGTTGTTGAATTTTACTTAAAATGCGGTGTCCAAACCCTAAGAGGGTTCAACCGGCGTCCGCCGGCCATCAGCCGGCGTCCCCGCCGCCCTGGTTTGCTGAAAGCCACCGAGCTGACCGATGCTGCCCGCCATATTCATAGCAAGAAGGCTACTGGCGTCGTATCCACTGATGACCTGCTGTTGACTCACCGGGAACAACTGGTGGTGGAAGTGGTGGTGGTCGCGGGCGCCGCCGAGGAGGTTGATTCCTTGATGGTGGTGGGCGGCGGCGATGAGGCCGTGGCCGGAGAGGCCGAGGTTTTGGTACTTGGAGAGCTCGGATTTGGCGCAGCTGAGGTCCATCTGCAGCTGGCGGAGCTGGTGCTGGAGGAGAGAGATGACGCCGACGCAGCCGTAGACGGGGTCGCGCAGCCGCATGTCCGCCTCGTAGGCGAGGGAGTTGACGGCGTCTTCGCGTTGATGCGGCTGCAGCTCGTTCAGAAGTTTGGTGACGTTGCTGGCGCCGAACACCTTGTGGACGTTGGCGAACTTCTGTGGCTGATCCGGTGGGAAATACGGGGCGAACACGCATTCCGGCAGACACTTCCGGCGAAGGAACTTGCATGCCGCGCAAGGAGAGGTGGAGGAAGAAGCCATACCTATACAATTTAATTTCTCAAAAAATCAAGATTTCTAAATTTGTTTATTTATTTATGTGAATGAAAATGATTTCTACATTATTTGTTTTTGTTATTATATATACTACACTATTACTATTAATGAAAAGACAAGTCCCAACATATATTCTCGAAAACCTAGTCCTATTAATCATACATTTTAAAAATAGTATTAAGAGCAATTAATGTATTTGCAGTATTGTACATTAATTAATTGGAGTAATTTAGTTCTAGTCTGGGAGAATAAATGAAATTCAGGGCATGATTGCTTTAAATTAAAGACATAAAATTAGCTAGACATGCAAATCATTGACAGCTTTTAATTGAAATAAAGATGGAAATTAGAGAAAATAAAAAGATTCTAACCATATCTGGAAATTGAATGTTTGAAATACCTGCCCGTTATTTTTCCACAACTCGTAGGATCTGTCAATTCTAGTAAGATTTATATGTTTTCAATCCAACTACTATATTACTTTACATTTACACTCGTGTGCTCACTAATTACTAGTGTTTTATTTTTTGAAAGAAATTAATTTTGAGGAATCATATCATGGATCATACACAGACAGCTGTTAAATATCTAGCCATCAAATAATGGATAATTATTTTCAAAAATATATCTTGTGAACAATCCATTCACCCTCAAATGAACCCTAAACAATAAATTTTTTCACGACATTTTTAGAGAGAGGAAGAAATTAAAGAGTACACAAGGCAATGCACTGATTCATTTTCATTTTCTTTTTTCTTAAATTAAAAAAAAAAAGTTGAAAGAAAGGAAGATTTAGGAATTGGATCTGGTGAAAGTGAGAGAGGTTTTGTTTTGTTTGTTATAATATCAGTGATACGAGTGTATGTGTTTGAACCAGATCTTGCTTAAAATTCATCAATTCTCACATGTGAGTGAGTGATTAATATACCTAAAATACACTCACACACGTATGTATATGTATGTATATATAGGTCCACAAAGAGAGAGAGAGAGAGAGAGAGATTACTTCAAAAACCTGCAAGAATGAGACTTTTGAGATGACTAGTGGCAATTTAATTATACTCTATATATCATCACACACACACACAGAGTCATTCAAAGAATTAAGATATATATGAAGCAAGCGTGAAAACACTAGAAAAAAAAGAAAAGAAAAAAAGAGTAGCATTAGTATTAGTATATACCTAGAAGGAATAAAAAGGTTGTTAAAAACTGGGTCTTGGATCTTCCTTGACAAATAAAAGGTGCCTCGATTTCTGCGGTCAAATGCAAACTTTGGCTGGTGTGCTGAGTTTTGACAAAACCTAGTTGGGATCTTCCCCTTTTTCTTTCCCACTAGGCTAGCTACCTTCTTTCTTTGTTTAATTTGCAGAAAGAGAGATTTTAGTACAAGTTGAAGGATGATGTTTGTTTAAAAGTAAGAATCATGCAAAAGGGACTCTCAAAGTTTTCGCAGAGGAAGAAATGAAGTACATATAAAGATGATGGTGCGGAAGAAAAGGAAGTAGGCGAATAATGTGATGAAGAGAGAGAGAGTGTGTTTTTTACTGTGAGGAGGGAAGGGAAGGGGGAGAGAATGGGAGGGCAGAGATGAAGGCGGAGGAAATCCCCCCAAGAGCAGAGGCTATGGGAATGGGGGAGAAAGTGCACAAAAGTGAAAAAAGGATAATAGCTACCAACTAGGACTTATAGCAACCCCAAATCTCACTCTCACTCTCACTCACACACACACACACACACACACTCCTGTGTGTGTGTGTATAGACGGTGTAATTGTGTATGTATTGATGAGATGAGAAAGGGATGAATTATTGGTTTGCAGATGGGGGGTGGGGTGGGGTGGGTTAGGGTATAAGCATAATCACTATGACTATCTTACAGATTTCAGTTTGCAGAGATTTGAGAGCGAGTTGTCTAGTGTCGTGACATGACCTTTCCTCTTATTTTCTTTTTCTTTTTCATGTTTTTGGAAATCAATTCCTAGCTAGGGGGGTGGGTGCATGGGGGGTTGGACTTCATATTGTGGGATGTTTCCCTTTCTTGTGTGTATCTGCCCCTTCAGTTATACTCCTCTGCCATATTCCTAATTGCCTATATTTCCTGCTAATCTTTCATCTTATCAATAGTGGCGGACCCAAGAATTTTTTTGTTGGGGTACGTCATGTAATTATAAAAATACTCTCTTCGTTCCATTTAATGAGGGTTTTTTTTTTCCATTTGAGATGTCACATCAAAAGGATCCCCTTTCCTCTTTTACACACATGGACCCACACATCCCACTAATACAATTAAATTATGAGACTATACTCCAAGTAATACAATTACCCACCACACATTAAATAATACTCCTTATTTACGTGCAAAAAAGCAAAAAACCATTTTTTTGGTGAGACGGAAGGAGTATTATTTACTATATATAATTAATATTAAAAACTTATAGTTAATATTGATACCGTGAAATTTTAATTTGTAAAAAGAAATTCAAAACATTACTATCATAAGTCTATAACATAAATTTGAAAAAATAGTAATGAATTGAGTGTAAATTTGTATTGCAATTAGTACAATCTAAAATTACAAATCAATAAAAGATGTGAATTAAATTAAATATTAATATTATATATATAGCAATGAAAAATAAAGAAATTAAATGATTAAAAAATTCGAAACATATTTTCTATATAAAAAGACAAAACTAAATGGAGCATGGAGTCGAACTCTTGACCTTTCTCTTAAAAAAACAACTCCTCAATCACTAAGCTACATGCATACAACTATTTATGCCTAATATATATAGCTATTATTTTCAATTTTGGGTACAGCTGTACCCCCATGGCCCCAGCTGCCTCCGCCACTGCTTATCAACCCTTCTCTACCCCCTTTATTGTGGGGTGGACTTATCCCAAAATATTTTTGATATTTTCACATTATATTTATTTTTGGAGATTATCAATATCGATATTAGAGAAAAATATTTTTTTTTGATATTAAGAAAATATCGGTATCAATATCGATATCGATTTTTCATAGTTCAATTTTTTTTAAATGTTGAGATATATCGAAAATATCAAAAAATTATCCATAATTTTAAAGAAAATTTTAATGATTTTTTATGTTACTTTTATCAACTAAATACAATTTTTTTGTCATTAATTTGTTCAATTTAAAAAAGTAAAATAAAAAATAGTGCAATACTTACATGAAAATCATCTCATAGTGAGACTGTTTTACGTTTTCTTAATTAGTTATCTTTTTTATATTAAAATTGTTATCACTTTTCATTAAAAATATTACAATTAGTAAATAAAGAGTCACGTACACAATATACTCTGATTAAAAATATAATTATTTTGGAACAATTAGACAAGATAGAACGACATACTACTGACACATTTAGAACTATGATCAAAGTTTCTTTAATTCAATGAGCTGGAACTAATATTGTTTAAATCAAGACGACATGACATGTTTTACATTTGAGCCTCATAGATTATAATTTTGGTATTAATTATTATGTGTTAAACAATTAACAATAATTATTCTTGGGATAGTTACTACTAGGTACATTAAAAACTCATTTTTTACTATGAGATACAATCATACAAAAATATTACTACTACTTACAAAAATATATAGTGATATTCAAATATTACCCTTACAATGTGCTGCATATAAATGTTTGTGAGCAGTATAAAAGTTCATATGCAGCAAAAGTTATGTGCAGTAAAAATTGTGTGTGCAGCAAAAAAAAAGTGTGAATCGTAAGTGTCTTGTGCAGCGAAAAAATTATATACTCCTACACTCCCGCGGCGGCTCCGGAAACTCCGACGGAGGGGTGGCCGGCGGTGGAGGTTCGGCGGCAGTCAGGAGGTCCGGCGTCGGCAGTGGGTGGGTGAGGGATTTAGGGTTTGCAGTTTAAAAGTGTATGAGATTATAATGAATTAAGGTTATATTTGGTATTTTATATTAATATTTTGTATGTGAGAGTAATTTTTTGAATTTATTATATCTTCTAGTAATTTAGGTCCGGCGGCGGCAGTGGGTGGGTGAGGGAATTAGGGTTTGTTGTTTAAAAGTGTATGAGATCATAATGAATTAAGATTATATTTGATATTTTATATTAATATTTTGTATGTGAGAGTAATTTTTTAAATTCATTATATCTTCTAGTAATTTAGGGTACAAATGTGTACTTAGGAGTAATTTTTTCATTATTCTATGATTACAGAGTATTTAAATATGTTGTATTGTCTTTATTATGCTTTTAAATTGTATTTATATATTAAAATTAATTATAATATGGAGTATTAAAAATTAAATAATTAATTTTCTTATGTTTTTTTCAAATTTTATGTAGTTTTTTAAAATTTTAACGATATCAATATCGATATTCAATATATTCATCGATATATTCGTAAATTTAAGGTATCGATATTTTTATCGATATCAATATTTTAAACCTTGGTCATTCATATATTTCCGAAGAAGTTATAAATTTAAGACTAAAGATAATATAAATAGAGAAATCTAAATAAAAGAAAAAATAAAAAAACTTAGTATGATCAATACTTGGCTTGACCCTGAGGAGGAATATAAAAAACCTACGCCACAACCAGTGCTTCTTCCAACCCTTTCATTCATCTTGTTGATGGGGACTTTTTTTGTCTCCGACAGGAGGAAGTATGCGAATGTGCCCATCACCAGTATCTACGCTGCAAAGAAGAAGATGCCCGCCCACATGTGGCACTACATCGTCAAGAATGCTTGGGCGATGATGAAGGTGCAGATCACGTTTTTTGCTCATCACGTCAAGAATCCGACCGTTCGTATCTCCAGGGGGAAGATCTCGCTTGGTATCAGCCAACTAAGTAGGCCCCACAACCACACAAACGCCATCATGAAGGTGCAGATCAGAAATAGCATAAAGTATGCGTACCCCTTGGGTATCATCAATGTTTAAAATATTCCGAAATATCCTCGATATTTTCACGATATATATATTTTTGGAGAGTACCGATATCGATATTAGGGAAAAAGTATTTTTTTCTGATATTGAGAAAATATCGGGAAATATCAATATCAATATCGATATCGGTTTGTGACAATTCAAATTTTTTCAGATGTCGAGATATATCGATGAAATATCGGGGATATATCGAACATATTGAAAAATTATCTATAATTTTAAAGAAAATTTTAATGATTTTTTATATTACTTTTATAAACTAAATACAAATTTTTTTTTGTCATTAATTTGTTCAATTTCAAAAAGTAAAATAAAAATAGAGCAATACTTGCATGAAACAATCTCATAGTAAGACTATTTTACGTTTTTTTAATTAGTTATCTTTTTTTTATATTAAAATTGTTATAATTTTTCATTAAAAATATTATAACTAGTAAATAAAGAGGGTTCATGTACACAATACACTCTGATTAAAAATATAATTATTTTGGCACAATTAAATAAGGTAGAACGACAAACTACTGACATATTTAGAACTATATATGTTCAAAGTTTCTTTAATTCGATGAGCTAGTACCAATATTGTTTAGATCAAGACGGCATGACATGTTTTACTCGGATATTTAGGAATATACTCCCTCCGTCCCGGAACAAGAGTGACGAAACTTTTTTGCACGTAAATTAAGAAATATAATAGTTAATGTGTATTGTGTACTTTTATATACTATTTTACTCATTTACCCTCATCCTTAATCCTTCTAATCTGGGCATGTAATCCCAACAAAATAAATAAATAATTAAAAATAAAAATGCACAAACTGTGAGGTTAGTATGCAGAATTAGATCTGTCCATGAAAAAACTGTGAAGTTAGTATGCAGAATTATGTTAGTATACAGAAACATAAAATTAAATGCAATTAAATCTTGCTTCATCTTGCGAATTCACAGCCACCCAACGGAACCCTTGATTTTCACCGCCACCACGTCCCCCGCGCCGGCCACGTTGCTGATCAGCAACACAGAATATTCCGGCGCCGCCTTGGTGAATCGGATCCCTCCCTCATATCGGAGGCCTCGATCGGGAGCACGAAGTGGGAATGGAGGGGAGGGGGTTGCAGCGCCCGTCGCCGTCGAGATCGAATCTGTAATTGGGGATGCAGAAATTGGTGGTGGTGACGATGATGGATGTAACGGGGATGCACCACCGGAGGTCCTCCACGCACCGGGCTTCGAAGCACGCGCCGCAGATCTGGCCCTTCTCGAAAAGCACGCGGCACAAATCCGTCAAGATCTAGCATCGAGAATGTGATTTCACCGGAGATTCGTAAGGAAGAAAGAAGGCGACCGATGACTCGATTTTATCAGATCCAGTTCATCTGAAATGGATTTCAATAAAGAATCGATATCTTGCTTAGTGAGAAGAAGAGATTATAGTTCATGAGAAGAGATGAATATTGGTGGCGGCTGCGGATAGAAGGAACCCTAAGGTTTTTTTAGAGTGAGAGAGAAGTAGAAGGTCCAGGTTGATTGAATGGGTGCGTGTGTTTTTGCTTATAGATTTAGTTTACTGTAATTAGGTTGTTAATTGTTTAGTTAAACAATTAATTTAGGATATACTGTGTATTTAATGTAATAATGTAGTAGTGGCACCATTGGTAAATTGTTAACATTTTAAGGGTAAAATTTATGTGGTGTGTGGGCATGCCAAAATAGGAAATGCACATCTTGTGGTGGGACGGACGAAAATGGCAAAACGCACCTCTTGTTGTGGAACGCAGGGAGTATTATTTAATTTTTAGTGGCTTAAGAGATATATTCCCTCCGTCCTGGGTATTTTTACCCATTTGTACGAACACGTAAATTAAAAAGTGTTGTTTTTTTAATATATAATGTAATAAAAAGTAAAGATTAATTGGTAATATTGAGAGAAAAAGTAAATAAAGTTATTGGAAATGATGACTAAAGTGTAAAAAAAAGTAAATAAAATTGGTTATATATATATATATATATATATATATATATATATATATATATATAAGAGTGATTTTTGAGATTTAATCATGGATTCAAAAACTTAAACTTATTTTTTTAAACGAAAACAAACAGTAGCCAAAAAGTTTTATAATGATATAACGAGTTATACAAGTTTTTATTATAATCATTAGTTTTTATCAAAAATTAATCATTTCCATTTAAATTGAATAATTATAAGTTAAAAATGCCTCTTTAATATCATCAGCTTCTGTATATTGCATAGATTTTATTGCAAGAACATAAATTGCATATATAGAGCGTTATTAATTATCTACAATTATCTCACAAATAAATTGAGATTAATTCCATCCAAGGAACATTAATCAATCACCAAATTTCGACTTTTGGAAACTAAATTTGATTTTGTTCCCTTAATATATAAATGTGTAGATATAGCATAAATTCAATTGTAGTGCATATTTAGATATATATACTATAAATTAACTGGGATTGATTGAACCAAAACACAAACTCAGCAATTTAAACTTTTGGAAACTAAATTAGATTGTGTATAATTAGGTGTTAAAATGAGAATTAAATTTAAAAAATAATCTTGCTAAGTATGGACTTCATCAGAGTATGCTAACTGTTGACTTTGACTGAACTTGATTATTTGCGACTTTTTCTTTAGAGTACATGAAATCATATCAATGATCACAAATTAATTTCTCTCTCCAAATTATAAATTAAATAAAACATTTATTGGCTACGTATATGTATATATATTTGATTATGATGATTAATACAGTAGTAGATCGCAATGTCCAATCCCCAAAAATTAAAAAAAGTATACTATTAGTGTGCATACATGCAGTACGTAGCATTAGCCATGAGTATAGAGAATTACGTACACTATGTATTACTCCAGTAACCAGTACGACTGTGGGTCCCATCCCATAATAAAAACATAAATTATTTCATGAATGTTTCATCTATGAACATTTTTTTTTCTTTTTCTTTATTTTGTTTTTTTTTAATTGTGATTTATAACCTATTTTGATCCCAAATTATGGAATACAAAGGATTTTATATGAAACTGTTTCCATGAATTATTTGCTTGAAAAGGTAGGATAATTATCCCCACATATTTATTTATCTCTATTTACAAATTTGATCATATAAGTACAACATTATAACTTCTACTAATACAGTTGATAGCGTATTTTACATGGATTTTGTTGTTCACATTCTATTTTATCTCTATTATTATTTTTAGAGCTTAATACTAATATTTTATAGGGGTGACAATTTTGAAATTAAAGTGTGTTGTGGGATTATTAATTTGTGTATATTTCCTTATTTGAGGGGTGTGAACTTGTTTATGAGACAAATAAAAATAGAAAGTGTCAATTTATTTACGAGATAGTGGGAGTAATATTTCATATTTTCACCCATATGATTTATATAATAATACTACTACATCCTTAGTTGATGTTTATTTGAGTTTATGTAAATTTAATCAATTATGAAAAATGATAATCTTAACTGGACCGGTGAGTATTTATTTTGTGTTTTGGTTTAGTGGGTTTTAACTTTATATTAAATTAGTTGTTGTGATATGTACAAGAAAGTATTAATTAAGGGGCAGTTTTGTGTGACACCATTAACATTTGAAATGTAATATAGAAATATAGGAATGGTGTTGTTAAAGTAAGAAAAAGATAAATTGCAGTAAAGCAAGTGGGATGGGTAGAGAGAGATGTATAAAGCCAGGGTGGGTTCAAATTGCATTGTAAGGGTAAGGGAAAGGGAAAGGGGGTTGTGCAACTGTAATGTATACTCCACATATATAGGATAATAGGAATACGAGAGTGATTAAATATAATATAATATAATATAATATACTATAATATTAAATACAATGTAGTAGTAGAAATTAGCAACAGCTGGAAATTAATTAATGGAGTAAAGAAAGGAGCTGTAGAATGTCTCTTCCTTCCATATGTATATAATAGACCTTCTTACCTTCTTCCAATCCATTCTCTTCTCATCTTTCTAAGTTCCTTTCTTTTCCTAATAAAAATTACTATGTCACGTTAAAAAACCAAATTTATATTCCTATTTGATAATTCATATTAAGTTACCTGTATTACTCCATGTGATTTCCCCAAGCGGGGCTAAATCTCATTTATATATGTAAACTCGTTTTTAAAACATTTAAATGTGAATACTGTTGACACAGATGCAAATGCAATTAACATGATTTGAATACCCAAATCTTATGAACGAAAAATGATTTTCGAGATATCTTACAAGATATTTTGACACTATATTCAGAAAAAAAAAATGTTTTAATTATTCATGAAATAATTTAAATGAATATATTCACATTTCATTTCAATTAAATGTGTCTCACGGGTAATTAGATAGTTTCACAGAGTTTTTATTTTTACTTTTTTGTCAAAAAAATAGAGCCACGGAGGAACAATTATTAATTGAAATGATCTAATCATGAATTCACTTATTTATAATTTTTCATTAACTTAACCTTTAGTAATGGGAGTACTTATAAACTGTAACACCCGTAAATATAATGGCATTTTGCAATTGAAGTACATCAACTTGATTCATTATTGAAACCAAATGTGAGTGCTGTTTGCTAAATCTGCTATATATATGAATTATATCTCGCGACAATGAAAGGTTAATTAGTAAAAGAAATAAACCCCAGTGGTGCTATTCCATCATTTTACAAAATTTTACAGAAAAATGTCAAAATTGATAACAAATTTGAAACAGGACCTTCTATAAACACACACCTCATTACATTTCTTACTTTTGTCTAAAGAAATTCATATCGCGTAGAACCAAGAGGACAAAAGAAAAGTATGGAAAGCAAATGAAGCTGTGAAGTAAAATCCAAAAAGAGAGTATACGGCGTCCTGACCTATGAGAAAGAAACCCTACGGTAACAGTGTTTTCAACTGCATACTGAAAAGGTCGGTAATGGCACCACGAACTTCCATCTGGACCAAAAAAAAAAAAACAACATTTCACATTAGAACACTAGAAACAGGATGATAGCTTACACGGTCAGGGTTTCACTTGGCCCTGTATATTACACATCTATCACATTCATACTCCAAACATAATAGCCCAATTCAGCATTAATATGAATTGAAAAAGTACCCCATTAAGACAAATTATTAGAAATGGAGCTCGAAAGATAATGCCACATTGCAGTTTTACCTGGTCACAGCAGACAAGTTTCGTAATCAGAGGATAAAAGCCCCTGAGGTGACTTCTGAAAATCTGGGCATTCATGTGGCACATGCCTTTCAGCACCTGGAACATGATGCATCAATCTTATAATTTACACTTCAGAAAAAACCCTATTATTAGGCAGAGCTATGAACATTATTAAATTAATCCTTAAAACAAGGAAAAGCTGCAGCCATGCTAGCATATGGATCAGCCAAGGTAATTCTGAAATAAATGTGTATTTGAGAATAAATAGCATCATCAAATCTGTTTAGGTAATTATATTAACTACAGAAGTGTTCAAATCCCCAAACCCTTAGTTTTGTACAGTACGACCTATATTAATCATGGTGCTCCCAAATAAAACTTACATAGAATTACTACAGAAGCTAGCCGCGATGTTTGACCCAGAAACAATCCAACAATATTTAGTAAATTTCAAATTCCTCCTTTAACCTTTTTTCCCCACAAATGGCACCTTTTGAGGGAAGACATTGTAATTTACCTAACGGAATCAACATTATAACATATCCTTTAGAAAATGTCATGAACCACAAGAATGATGACCATTTAATGGTTTAGGGTTTTAACAAGTGTACTCAATTTCAGATAGGAATTGTAAAAGGATATAGAATGTATGGATGATAAATCAACAATTAAAAACTCAATTTAATAACAGTTAACAACTATTTTTGGTTCTGCTTCCTCCATCAAAAGGAAAAAAATATAAAGCATAGACTTATCAGGTCTTGTTATTCATGATATAACTCATACCTGGATTATAATTGGAGATCGAAGTTCTAGAACCCGATGAATATCCATATTACTCGTCTCTTCCACGCTAGACTGAAAATCAGATGCCTCTTTAAGCACTTGCTCACAAAAAGATACAAGCTTCTCTTCAGCAATTCCTTCTAGTTTCTCTGCTTTGACATCTTCCTGTTCATGAATATCAACTGTTTCTGTGGTCTTTTGTAGGACATCCAGGTAGATACAAGTTCCAGCCAACTCTTGGCGGAGAAGATTCAGCGGAGGTCTATTCAGGAAAATAGGTAATCAAATTAGTCTCATGGAACTAAAGTGCAAAACAACGAAAAGTTAATGATGTTGAGGCAAAGATCAGCCAACCTTTCTGCAGGTATTTGGCGCATTCGCAATCTGAGATTACTAAAAGAATTGTAAGAGGCGGCAAACTCCAGGATAGAGAACAAAATCTCCATAATGGCGATCTTCTGCTTTACGTTCAACTTGCTCCAGTATTTTTTCTGCCATGTAAACATGTCAAACACAATGTAAAAATATTTTCAGAGCATCTTAGCAGCTTAATGTCATTTTCCTAAAGTCTGCATACTTACATAAGTAATGTAAAAACACAATTATGAATTTGGAGTACGTGATGTGTAATGTGTTTACAGTTTTTTAGTTCTACTAGAGAACATGGTCCTTGAGCAATTGAGATACAAGGCATGACAGTTATTAACAGAAGAACTGTGACATCAGTATTATAAATTAAAACAAGACAGATCGATTAGAAACTGCGGTAAAAGCACCTGATCTGAAAACAAGATGTTTTGCTAAAGAAACTGAGTATAATACCTGTATACTATCAATAGCACCTAACAGTAACAACTGTGTGACACATTTACTCCTAATGGTTCCCATGATTGGGCTTTCTTCCTCATCTCTGGAATTAAACTCCATAACTGTATCAGGAACCTAGAGATCAAGCAAAAGGGGAAGTCATCTGCAGTTTCTAACATATTTTTAAATCCCAAAATATCAAAATGAATGATTAGTTTCTTAATTCAAGTAAAAGCATGTTAAAAGCTAATGTACTGGGAATACGCCATCAGATAATACGATTAAACATCATTTTGATAGCCTGCATCTTGCAAATTGAGCAATAACTTCTGATCACAAATCATAAGAGAGCAACAGATTTAGATAATTTTTCAAGCCGCCTCAACATTCAAGAGTTGTCCCAAAGAGAATCAGTAAGGAAAGCCATGTTTCAACACATGACTAATCAATAATTCACATGGAGTCATACTATATTCCAAAAACTCAATTTTAACGCTCATTTTGCTTCAAGACAAGAAAACAACTTTAAACCACATCCTTGGCTATCTGCATCTATAATCACCAACCAGTGATGTAACCCATTGTTTTTAGACAGAAAAAAGAAGTTTTTTGTTTCATATTTATCAATAAGTGGTGATGCCACCTCAACCTTTTATAATAATGAAAGAGTTGCAGGAATTTTTTGTTTATGTCTCAATACTTCACATTTCCTTAAGTTCTCCCCATTGCAAAGCAATGACCAAGCATAGCAGTAGTTTATTAATCAGAATGCTTACTGATATAAAACAGCAAGACATGATCCTTAACATCTGCTAATTAAGAAAATTATTTGCATATTGGCATTGAGCAAATAAAGGAACAACGATCTACAGATGGATGCCTAAAAGAGATAAGGCATAAATAATCAAAAGTATAGATGTAATATAAACCTTGGATGGAGAAGCTGGGAGTGATACATCAGATGTACGGTTCTTAGGTTTTGAGGTAAAACTTCTAACAAACAGGTTATCCATCATATTTCCCATGATCTTTTGTCCTAATGTTTGACTGCGTTGAATGCCTCCTCGTCCTGATGGTGATGGTGTGCCTACAGAGAGACATGTCATTGTTTAAGCTCGTGATATAGATACTATGTAAATTTGAAAGTAGTCACCCCAAGCAATATGCATGAAGCATGTCAAGATGCATACCTTCAGATCCGTCCACATCCACCGGGCGCACTATTTCTTGATTGTGGTCCAGTGGTCCATCAACACTGGCATCTATGCCTACTGAATTCCCATTTTCATAGACAGTATCGTGATGGTTTTCAGACATATCACTACCAGCTCGTACTCGAGAAGGGCTGTCCAAGTCTCTTGTTAGCACTGTATGACGCTTGTTGCTTTCAAAACCCAAATTATTGAGTAGCTCAAGGGGTTGAGTCGTGTATGAAGCATCCCTGGCCAAATCAATAAACCCAGAGGTCCAAATAGCATTAGGCAGAACAGGGAACTCAGCTATAAATTAACAAAGCCAAGATAGATGTAAATTTACTAAGATTCTGTGACTGAATTTTGTGCTTGAGAGAGATAGAGTGCCAGTATGAGTGAAGAAGATTGAACTCGAGTGTACCTAATACTTTTCAACAATGTATCCCAGTCATGATCACTGAATTGGTGTCCTCCAACTTCAATAAGATGCACTAATGCTCCCAAAGATATTGAGACTACCGATTGATCCGTCTTCTTGGCACAATCCAACAGCAAGCTAAGCAGTGGGGGCAGCATGAAACACACATCCTAGAGGAATCATACAAAATTATCACATAATCATCTTAGGCGCCTCGAGTCTAATGAGAATAAAACTATCATAGAATCAGCTTATATGCTATGAGTCTAAATACGCAAGGTTAAATCAGCACGTGTCCAGTTCAAACATGGTAGAAAAAACAATCTTTGCCACCACAAGGACCAAAAGAGCTATATACACAACCATTCTCACTTTTCTAAGGATGATTTGAATGACAAACTTACGATCACACTTCTGTGTGCCACTGCCCACTTTCAAAAGAAACTAAAAAAATATTTCAGTCAGAAGCCATGAATGCTCCAAAGATTTGAAGGTGCCAACGGTCAAATATAAATGAATCAACTTAACATTGAAAACTTTGCCAATCAATGACATAATGTTTAACAACATATATTAGTTTCCAAAGGAGTGATTTTTTGATGGGTTTAAAATCAAGGAATGTGTATGGAAGTTTATTTAAATGTTTGATTCTACACCACTATAGGATTCATTCCCAATATCTTGGGGAATCTATCATTCCTCCCAGAAACCCATTGCATTCCTTTCCTTTAGCCATTCCATTCCACTCAATTTTGCCACACCCCCTAAATACGTAAGAGACATCATCAATTAAGAGACGTTGATTTTATCACAGATTTTATTTCCACGTAACCAGAAATTATCTACCCAACCAAGGATAATGTTTAGGTTGAATCATCAGCCAAATGATCAGACTTTTTTTTAAGATCAGAATGCATAAAACAGACACACATGGCTAGGATATAAAGAAAATTGTTGACTGTTGATTGTATTTCAACAGCATTACCTTGTAAAAAGTGTTGAAAAGATTGCATAACAACTGTAGTGAGTGAACGCTGGTTTCACAAAGGCATTCATCCCCAGATGATGTAAAGCTTTCTTTCCCAGTATGCCTCACATTATCAAATATAGGAAACAGGACACGATGGAAAATATTTTCCCAAAATGAAGATGAGAATTTGCTGCCTCTTTCATTCAGTAGATCAAACAGAACCTCTAGTGCACAATTTCTGACCTCTGGTCTTGGATCAGAAGTCAGATCAGAAAGACCAGCAAGCATAGGGAACCAGTAATGCTCAGTAACATCACAACTTTCATCAGCAGTTGCATCAATAGGTTTCAGAGCACCACCTGGTATAAGACCCTGGTAAGGGAAAACAAAAACACAATGAATGATCGCAGATCCTTGTGAATATATATATCTTGCATGAGAATTATACTTAAGTCCATAACTATCATGTAAGGCCACACTGTTTTGCACTCATGTATACAAGACCAACTAAATCCATGACTCGTTTTTAAATAGGATTGCCAAGTATCAAGCCTTGAAAAAGATTTGCAGCAACAAAAGAATGCTACAAAAAAAAAAATTGCTAGGTAACAGGATAAAGTGTTGGTACCCTGTTGAACGTTTTATACCTTTGTTTACTTTTCCACTTCCTATAATGAGAGAGGGCTCATTGCAAAAATTTTGAACATTTTTCTAATAAAAATCATTGGGAGACAATTAAAGAAAAAAAAACCTTCTCTTCAATATTTTCTACAGAATTTAACAAAAAGGGTCCAGTCCTTATCTCATCCCACAATATGCAAATGCAGTCTCTCTATACGAAAAAGTTTATGCAACGTCCACAGTTCAGCATTGTCAAAGCATTTTACATGTGAAGAAACTCAAATGACAAATAAACAGATACTTTCACAAAAATAAAAATAAAAATAAAGTCCTGTCATAAATGAAGAAAAGTTGCAAAAATTATATTGAACCTCTGCAAGACGATCCTCACAAATCCGGAGGAGAGCAATAGCCTTCAGACTTATACGATGAGAACTTTTATTATTCGCAAATCCAATCAGGCAATTAACACAATCCATAAAGCAATCCCCAACAACTTGATCAAAGTGTTCCAATATAACTGCACCATCCTCAGAGTCAGATGATTTTTTAACAAAGTTCTTAAACAGTAAAATAAATTTACAAGAAAGATACACATGAAAAAAAAAAGGTTCCAACCCTGTTCCACATTCTCAAATGCACTCTCAACTATCGGTTCCGAGTCATCATCTGAAGCAGCAGTGAAAATCATGAACACACTCCGCCAGCCAGACTTTATGTTTCCAACTTTGGATTTTATCATCTGGTACACCACTCAAAATGTTGTTGTTAAACAGCAACAAAGCTCAAAAGACATTGAAAATAAGTATACATACTTGAACAATGCAATCAACTATGAGCCTTCGAATATTATCACTCCTGCTGCTCCGAATAAGAACAACAAATGGTTTTAAGATATCATTCTGGAAAGTGAAGTTAGAAAGTTCAGCTCGCTCCAAATATTTCATGGCAAGTTGTCGTAGAGAATCTATGGCATACATAGCAACTTTTTCGTCAGGATGGCTCCCAGCAAAGATAAAATGATGGGCCAAGACAGACCATATTCTAGCCCAAACCTAAATACATATGAGTAAATTAGATATTTCTGATAGATATGCATTCATAAAATTCATATCTCATGAGAACAGTTGATGAGCATATCCATGCTATATCAATGCAAAAGGACTGAGAATTATAGGGCAGTAAAAGAACATCTTATTAAAAGAACTAGGCTAAGAAGATGCTAAGATGCCACCATAAGAGACATAATAAGACATCTGTATGGTCATAAGTTGGTGAAATTACACATAAACTTACAAGGAACCATCTCGTATGCTTCACCCATATATAAGAAGAATATATAGAGGTGAACAACTGAAAATAAGAAATCCAAAATAATTAAGCTATCTAGGCTGCGGTAGTCCTTTCCTAATAAAAACTCCAAGACAATAGCAACAAAAGATTAAAACTAGCGAGAGTTTAGCAGGTGAAGAATTACCATTCGAATACGAGCCATATTGTAATAGCTTATTTCGACAACCTTTTGCAAGCTAAAAACACGAGCAGGCATCTGTTTTAATTCTTCTGCTGACACACTGCACAAAGCAGTAAAAAACTCCACTACTGTCTCACTGGGTAACTTCACACTATTCACAAAAACTTGCTCAGTTGGTTTGCCAGCCAGTTCTCTCAGAGACTGAATAGTAGCATCTCTAGAGATTTGATTTGATCCTTGCATGACAGTTGCAGTCATAGCAGGCCATGATACTGCATATTCAAGGCGAGAAATGCATTCAAGAATGGCAAACCAAGAATCTTGAAAGGCATAGATCTCAGTATCACACAAGGTAAGTAGTGTGCGTAGCGCCTCTACATTTTTCCCGCGCATATCTCTTGGTGCATGCAAGAAGGTATACCTGCAATTCATTTTCAGAGGCATCCAATCATGCTTAATAAACTTTTTCTATTGTTGAAGTAAATATAGGAATATGTCACGATGTAGAGCTCCTATGAGAGAACCAAAGACATTAAGACCACTAAAAATTTACAAAAGCAAAACTGAGGCATTACCAATCACCTGTAACTAGATGACAAGTAAATAATACAAATGAGAATTACCTTATCAAAGATGTCAAAAAGGCATAGCGCATGGTGTCCATTCCAAGAACGTGTGTTATGTGTATACCTTCTTTGAATCCCTCCATGCAAAGACCAATCCTGGGTTTGTTATCCACTTCACCCATGGTAACAGCAAAGGTAGCAAGCAGTGGCCATCCTACAGCTTCGACCATGAGACGAACAAGCTCAATTCTGTGCGAAGTGTAAAAGACGCCCCTTTTACCTCCTTGATCTTTTCTTATAGCCTGGATTTGCTTAATAATTGCCTCATTCTCAGGCTTGGAGTCAGTTGAGGAGCTCCTTTTGGGGATGGCCAGATTGAGAATATTGATGAGACCTCTCTCCTCAACTTCCTGTTTTTGCTTACTGCTTTTTGAAAAACCAGCAGGATCATCCTTCATTTTTATCTCCTCTTTTACAATGGAATCATATATCTCCTCCAGGAGTTCCTGAGAAGCAGCTTCTTCAGCATCATTTGTGGCGTTTATGCGTACGAAATCACTTTTGGACATTTTCGGCCACACCATTGGATTATGAGCATCAGTGTTCAGCATTATAACAGCATAAGCAAGGACATAAGCTGTGTCTGCACTCTTGAACAGACCAGGATTGCCTGCACAATAGCTGTAACAAAATAATTCAATATCAAAATATGAAAATACTAGCTCAAATTTAACTCGCGTTTGCATAAACTAAATGATAGCAGCTGGTGCGAGAACCTAATGTACACCTATCCAGGGTACTCTTAACATTTACAGTAGTTGTGTGCAGCACATTATTTGTTCATATACACTCTCACAATACTGATACAAGTTTTGTAATTTATCTAGCATTAATTGAGAATCTTAATATTCAATCTTTTCTATAAGCTCAATCATTGAGAGAGGATATCATTTTAACATTTAATCTAAAATACTAAACACCCCACTCACTGTATAGTAATTTTGTACCAAAACTGCACATGCAGACTTGTTGATAAATAGGTGTGTCGGTGAGATTTAAATATAATTCACTTTAGCTCTTATCACATAAGACCTATCATTAAATGTTTGAAATCATACATACCGCTCAGCAAATTTTTCCATTATGCGATCTATCTTCTGAGCTTCCCCTGGAAGTCGGAACCCTTTAAGGAATTCACGAATTGCAATGTCAAACTTCATTCCAGAGAAGTTCATGGAATCCACGTAGGCATGCATAACAGCAAGGGGGAACTCCTCATGCTGACCTAAATAATCTCCAAGCATAGCCTGCAAAATGGAACCAGTATGATGCTGGCTCTTAAAACTATAAATCCTCAAAACTTAAATCCAAATGGTATAAATCTACCTTATCTAAATTGGGAGTATTTTGCAGAAACTGCGCAACTGCAGCCGGAGTTTTCTCCACTAACCCACTTGATATTAAATGCTGAATGGCTTTTCCAGGCTGCCGATTGAACTGTGGATATTTGAAACAAGAAGTTAGAACCCACTCAAAGAGCCTAAACAGGTATTGACAAATTTTAATATTTATACAGCATCAAATATTTAAGTTCAAATCATGGACCTTATCATGCAGAAACAAAAGAATAGCATAATGAGTAACCACTCACCTCAGAGACGACAGCTTCAATGGTGGATTTATGAGCCTTCAACTTCTCAAAGTTACTCGATGAATTTTCTCTACTTTTAGATTCATCAAATTCTCTAGAAGAAAATTCTTCCTCAAAGGGTTTCTTGCTGTTATGCTGTTTTTCTGATTCTCTGTGAGACTTCTCCTGATACACTAATGATTTAAGAACATTCATGAGACCCTGAAAATGTCAACAATGTCAATCAGTTAACCTGAATGAGTGATGTTGCAGATAAAGGTCAAACAAAAGTAAAGAATCATGACATGTGATAATGATAGATAGGCCAGCAGCCAAGCCAAAGTATACCTGAAGAGAAGACGTTTTAATCGACCCATTCTGGGGGGTGGTAGCAGACTTTGAATCTACATAATGAGTACCTTGCGCAATTTTGGATAAGGTGGCAATCTAAACAGCAAAAGGACACAGAATGAGGAAGTTTCATGTATAAAATACTGAGTGCAAAAGTACCTTACAAGAAACATACCATTCTTTCAAACAAGTTTGGTGCTTCAAGATCACAGTCATAGTTTACATAAAGGTCGACAAGCATCTGAGAATCCTTACATACTCTCTCCAGCATCCTATCAGTTTAAAATAGATGAAAACTGTTAGTAAATGCCTTTTAGAAATACGAGATAATAGAGCATCAGATATTTGGTTGCACAATAACATAGATCAACCTTTTAGACAAGGAGGATAACCAAGGATAACATTCTAACTATCTGATGATAAAGCTATATGTCATAATAGAAAATTAATATAATATGAAAGGAAAATAGCATACCGAAGAACACTTAATTTTTGGTTAATATCTGAGCCATCAAAAGATCGTAGTATAATCACAGGAAAGAAAACTCCAATTTCAGCCTGAAAAATTTAACAAATCAGCTGGAAGATGTATGACAAACTCTGTTGTTCCTATTTATTTAAGGTAAATATAAAACTACCCTTGAGGTTTGACATACTTAATAAAACCAAATAGAGATTGGTACTAATATATTTCTCCCTGGACATATGCTTAATTTCAGAAATTGCATCCAATGGGGTTTGCACTCAGTAAGGAGATACAAACCTCAAGGAGGTGATAGTGGTACCTCAAACAGATATTGCAATTCCAAACAAATTAAGGTTTTCCCTTCCCGTAAATAGGTCAAGCTAAAGGATACTTTTGTTTTAACCCTACTTTTACGGTGGAAAATTTACATCATTTCGTAAAAATAGATCAAATAAACTTTTGAAGCCCAATCAATATCATACCTTGAGACTTTCCCTAAACCTCAATAAAAGAACTGCAAATATTCCTGTTGCATACTGCAAAACGATAGAAGCAAATTAATTAGAATTATGACAGTATTACAGCTAACCGCTAAAGATTCTTCAGACGTGGCATAAATAATAAATCAAAAGAGAGATAATCATAATACCTGAAATATTACAGGAGACTGTGACACTGATGCTCGTAACAATGTATATGAAAGGTGAGCTCTGATTGAGTCGATAAATTGAAAATTCCTTGAGAATGAAGAACTAACACCTTCTAATAAACCCTGCATTTATAGTAAACAACACTGATATATCACATTTACTTCATGAAATTATCTGGACTCTGCTTTCACACTAGAAATTATCAGAGAGAAAAAAAACCTTGCTTCTTAAATTTGATAGTTCCAGCCAATGAAATTTTAATGCAAATGTGTCTACCCAAAATATTAGTACAAGAATAAATAAAAACTACATACAAGACAAACAAAGAATAATTATATAATATCTGGAAATCCTCAACCATTTAGAATGATAGCAATAATATAGCAAAATTAATTTTAAGAGCAATCCTGCTTTACTGCTGTAACTACAATAAATGTAGTTAATCACAAGAAAAGAAAAACATACAAGTCAATCAAAACATTCTATACATAGTAAAATAATCTCCATAAGTTAAAAACTATATCAGACTTACTATGCACCAGAACGTAAACTTGGTATGTTGAGAAAAAAGCCGACAAAAATAAGGATGAGTCCATGAAGGACGGAAATCAGAGGTTTTTGGGGGGGGGGGGGGGGGTGCAGCAAGTTCCTACCACAGATGTAAAAGAACTTGGTGACTGAAAATATTGAAAATAAGCATTTGAAAGAAAGAAACAAATACATACATACATAGAGAATTTAATACTTTTAGGGCAGTTAATTAATGATATCATTGGTTTACTTTATTTGAATAACTAGAGCAAAAACTTTAAAATTTCACACAATCAACTAAAACAAAGCTTGATGCTATAGTTTTCCAACAGTGTTCACAACAACAAAAAATCCTAATAAGTGAAATAGAATGCAACCAGGAAGACTTTTCCTTTTCCCCTAACAACCAGCTTGTTCAGATATGCAGAAAGATCTTCAAAACCAACCTGCAAGAGTTCCAAAGATAGAATGCGTGTTTTGGTGGTAACTTCATCATTATCCTCCTTCATACCCATCTGCAAACACATTCTACATTTGATTAATTTGGTGGCACAGAGAAAACTTTAAACTGCAATTTGATGAAGATGATAGAGACACAAACCTTACAGAGAGTACGGAAAAGAAGTAAAGCATCACGCTGTCCAACACTCATGCTCTCTATGTCTATCCCTCTAAAAGTTTGGCAATTAAAAGGTTCAGAAGTCGCATTTCAATAAACTAGAAACAAAAGATATTACAAGTAAAATTCCTCAGAAGATGATGACAAATGAGCTCAAGAGATTGCTTACTCTACTTCCCTGTTTGATGATTTCAAAATTTGTATAAATTTGACAATTTCACAACACATCTCAAATTCAGTATAACAGCCATACCTTGTGACCTTACCACCATCTTCAAGACTCACAGCCTTCTCGAGAACAGCCTCCAAACCCTACACCAGTAAGAATTCTAACTCAAATTACTAGGCATCGAACAGATCAAACATGTGGAATTAAGAAACATAAAAATCTGGTAAAATGGAAATGATAGAAGCAATGTAAACGCTTATGTTGGCATTCGCCAACCACAGTGAGTATACCCTTATATCAGAGCCACCCACAAGATTCTGCATTTCTTTAACAGAAGGAAGGGATGCATCATTTGTCTGTTTCATAGATAGCGTTTCACGCAAAGTCATAGTTGGTTCATTTGGATCACTAGATGAAATCTCTTCAACCGCTGGAGTTGACCCATCCTCAGAGTAAGTTACTGTTGGCTCAGGATTGATATGAACCTGAATCACCACAATAATAATTTACTGTACAGAAATGCTCTTTCATTATGCAAATGACAATGATTCGAAGGAAACTTAATTGCATACCCCATCTGTTTCCATCCGTCTAAAGATTATGCTGAGCATTTGCGTTAGCATGGCCTTTGATGTAGCTTGGTTTATAGGACTCTTGCTATATTTAGAAGAATATCAAAACCACTAGATAATGTTATAAATCACATTGATAATGACATGACAATGATGGCATCATTTGTTAACTACCTATTAAGAGCAATATTATAGCACACCCTGATGACTGCCAGCAATAGTTCACCATGAACTGCATGAGAATAAATCCAAACGGTTACAACTAAACATATAATATGTAAATAGCATTTCATAATCAGCAGATTAGGATTTCATCAGGTAGGTTCGTATAAAGATCTATATGTCAGACTCGGGAAATAAAGATGGGACAGATGTACTGATGAAGTGATGAACAAGGGACGAAAGGATTAAGCATCGCTTTCTTGGTTCAAAGATGTGGAAGGTGCAGGCGGGTTTGAAAGATATGATGATATTGTTAGGGAACAAATAACAACTTTTACATGCTAAAATCAGACAATAAAACCCCAAAGAGCTCTGGAAAATCTATAAAATTATGAGCAAATACACTATGTCAATACCAATACGGATAGATGACCTTCAAATAAAAGATCCCAAATAAAAAGTAGAATTTGGCATCTCTTACAGGATGCAAATTTTAAGTTCTTCAGGAAAATAAATTAAAATTTAAGAATGAAGTTGAAGGAGAATAAGAGGCCAAATATACATAAGGTAGTGCATGGCCGTTGAGAAAGAGTTAGAGATTGATCTAGTAGGAATGGTTAATGAGCACATAGTTATTAGAAAAATGTGGCAAACACCAAAATAAATAAAATAACATAAAAGGGAAAGATATCATATTCTTCATATCCTATTCAATTGTTATGAATTTTTTTATTAAAAAAGGAGCAAATATGCAACAAAAGAAGACAGTTGGACAATAAGAATAATGATATGAATGGCATACCTCGCATCTTTGTTGATGCAACAGCAGTAAGAAGCACTTTCAAAACTTGAAGAGTAGTACTGCATTTTATCTCATCAAAGTTACACTCAGTAATGCAAAAAATGCAGAAACAAACCAGTTTAAATCTGCCAACAATTGTACCTGTCAGGTGATGAATTGTCCACAGAACTGCAGACTGTGCTGAGGATAACGGTCAATAATTGTGCATCCTTACTAGTATCAAGACCGGGATCACCCTCCAAGTGATTGTATTCAATGAGTTTCTGCATTGAGAAGAAGAGACAGGGGAAATCAAAGATATGCCCCATGATATTTATAAATCATCCAGGAAGAAGCTTGCATAATTGAGCATGACGTTCATGGCTCAAGAAGTTGGGATCTAGAAAAAGCATCATCTTCTTCTGAAATTTCATTTACTGAAAGTACAGACGGTGAAATGCCTAATACTACATGCATAGAATATAGAACACAGGAAGGTTAACATGACACATTAAAAAGAGAATATAACAGGCCATGAAAAGTCTTTCTATATTGGCCAGTAAAGAATGTAATTACCCTATTGGCAAATTAAACTAGTAAGATAATAGTGCAAAAAACGAGCACCTACATGAAGGCAGTCCAATGCAAGCTCTACAACTTTTATATGTTTGGTTTCAAAGGCAAGCATAAGCGGATTCAAAACAAGCTCGGCCTCAGCTCCCCGTAATGTATGGCCTGCATTTGCCAGGACAATCATGATTGATCCACTACTGTTTGTAGACTTGCCAACGGACTCTACCTCCTCAACAGTAGACAGAGCTTTATCTGAAGGATCAGCTCCCATCTCAGTTTCTTCAGCACCATCATCATGCTCTGATGAACTATTCAAAGAATTCGTTGCAAAAATCAGAACCATGTGTAAGCAGGAATGAAGAAACAGCACAGCTGTAATCAAGGAGATTATTGTCAAACATATCAAACAGCTGAAATAATGCACATATAACAAAATAAAAGTGCACAGAGACTCATAATTCTCTCTAAGGTAAGAATCACCTTTTATTTGAATCTGCTGAGATAGATTCCTTAGCCTCAACATTCAACTGCTGATTGGAGTATTTTCCACTGTCTGAAACGCCAAAGCACATTAAACATGTCATTACTTCTAGAGCTGGTAATTCAAATCAAATGGAGGCAAAAATATTTATTCTTCAGCAGATAATTACACATAACAGTCAACCAAAGGGTAAATTTACTGCCTACAGAGTCACTGCAAGCTAACACTTCGATCTGGCTTATTATCTCCTTTCGCTCTACAAGCCAACCATCCATTCCCCATCAATTATAAATTAGCATTTACTACCAGGTAAAATACCAAAAAGATGATGCATGATATAAATAAAAAGTGACAATCAGATAACAAAAGAATTATAGACAGTGATGGTTGAGACATCAGTCAGCACCCAAAGCCAGCCAAAAAAACAAAAGAAATTAATAGGAAAGAAAATTATAGGTACACATTCTTCAGCAACTAACTTATTCTTACTTCCACTCATCATTGAAATCACCCAGATAAGTTCTTTAGATCTAAAGTAATCTATCAGATCTTTATAGCTGGTTCTCTTTCAAAATTTTTTTGTCTCACCTCTTTTTCTTTCTTTTTTTTAATTAAATAAATAAATTCAAGATATGCATAGAGATACATCATAAAAGCTTGAAATCCTACTTCAAAGTCTAAATAAACCAAAAGCATAATACTCAAGCAGTAATGCATTTCTTAAATTTAGCAAGTTCTCATCAAACAACACCAGCTCTCTTGATCATTGCCAGCTTAAGCTGATATCAGTCGAAATCATTGAGAATAGCCCTTCTCTTTACACGTATCAGTTTCATACTTCTAAAGCTGCTCCCCTTAACATGAGCAGTCTCCAAAGCAGCTATAATAATATTCTTCATCGGAACCCTTTTGTCGTAGATCTTAATTTATTGATTACAAATGAAACATCTATGTTTTGAATTTATCCTAACTAACATCCCTCTGAAAATTTTGGATGTATTCTTTCTCAACTTTTTAAACAAAACATATCCACCTCTTAGATCCAAAGCCCACTTCACATTGGGATAGGGGTAAACTCCGCACGAATCTAAGTTTTACTTCAGAAAGTTTCATACTCATTGGAAGTGCCAACTAAACAAAGATTGCAAATGTCGCAAATATCTTCTCCTATATCTAGCACAAATGAGAAGTCAGGTTCTAAATTAAGTTTGCATCTCTAATCCATATAAAACGCCTGGTGATTCTTCTTGCACCATATTCACATGATTGTATGCATCGATATATTTATGCAACTGTAAGTCACATTTGGCTTCACAGGATGAAAATCAACTTATAACTCAACATTAAACCTAGTTAAACTTAGTAGACATTTCAACCAAAGTTCTCTACATAAAAGAGGTCGAAAGGCCTCGGGGTTGTAGGCAATACAGCGTCTGTCTGCATGGAAACAGGCAGGCACTGAACCCCAAAAAGAAGATCGAAGAGAATGAAACGCATCAAAGGAGGGGATTTAGCCTATGAATTTCGTGATGAATTAGATAACCACCAAACTCAGAGGTTCTAATAGCCATATTCGTAGGAAAATTAATGAGTTGAGCTAACGTCATGAAAAGTAGAGTTTTTTGCGCTGATGAAATTACTTGAATGGTACCAACTTAGTTCACGTTATAATTCAATTCCACACACTGTTTTAATCACGTTTCTCAAGCATAACAACATAATTAGAGAACTCAAGCAACAAAGAACATGACATTCAGTAATCGAACATCAGAAGTAGTTTCCTCCAGAACTTGCAGCACAAAAATAAAACTAATATGCATTTGAACTTCATGCATACGGATCTAACTCTTTTAAAGTAATGTACCTAAATAAGCCTGGACGGCGGTTTGCAGAGCGCTATACTTCTTGTTAGCACACTCTTTGAGCATCAATTCAAATGCTCGCGACACAAAACCTCCCGCCGCGCTCCCCGCCATTTCTTCTCCTCAACTCAGTTCAACTCTATATTATTATTCAATAAAAAAGAAAAAACAATTATAAAAAATTCCAATGGAATCAACTGGATCAGGAGGAGAGTATCACAAACGCTGATTATATTGAGATCTCAGAATAGGGTGAATAAAGTGAAGAGAAGTAAGAGTAAGAAATAGATTTTCACCTGGTTTAATCACGAAATGGGATTGTATCGCAACAGGAAAAATCAGAGATCTGACATGGGAGAATAAAGAGAGAGGGGGGGGGGGGGGGGGGGGTGGAGGGATGAGTGGAGATCTTCGCAGTCGCACCCCTAATGCGCCTCTTGCGGTGGACAACAAAGTCGCATTCTTTTCAACTAGTTTTGATTTGAGTTCAGCTTCCTTGGATCGGCTTGGATATTTCTTTCATTTTCAAATTATGAGTTTCCCCGAATTTCTTTTTTTTTTTTAAATAAATAATTTTGAACACCAGATTTTATTCTAAATTAGAGAAATAATATATGGAATCTGGGTATTAGATTGCACAACGGAAATAACAACTCTTATCAACTGAGAGTCTGAGATTGGTTCTCCGAAATAATTAACGCCCAAAAAATAAATAAAAATTTCTTCTAAATATTATTTCTGCAGTAAATTTTAAACTCAATGACAAATTAATCTAATTTAAAATAAAAGATATAAAAAAATTTCTAGATCAACAAGATCTTTTTTATTATTTTTATTTTTATTATTATTATTTTTTTTAATGGCCACTAAACCCAAAGAACTTGTTTTTCAGAAGGCATGTTGGGCCTTAAAAATAATATTTCAGATTATAGTTCATCTATAAGCCCAACAATAGACATCAAATTATTCCAAGAAAAAAAAATCAGATTTACGAAACCAAATCTTTGAATACATTGGTAGGAATAAATTAAAACTAATAAATTTTTAAAAAAAATCCGAAATATATTTTTCAATCCATTGATGTTCATATAATATATAATTTATTGTTTTTTTGGTTACTTATTCTAGTAATAAAATAAACTTAAAAACTTGTATTAGGTTGGTTTTGGATCGGCCCAATGAGTTATTTAGGGTGGGCCTGGAAATCTGGATTGGGATCCATTTATATAAAGAGAGGGCGGAATATTTTTTGTTAATTAATAATAATACATGCGAGCGAGACTATACCCCTGCCACTTTCTTCAACCCAAAAGCAAGAATCAAAACTATTCAATTTATAAAAGAAAAGGAGAAATCCAGAATCCGAATCAATTTTACTTGATAATCATATACTATTTCGTTGAACACTTTTTCATTTTCTAGTAATTCTTGGAAAGAAGAAGGAATCGAACTTCCTTCTCTGGCACCTTTCCCTTTTTCTTACATTTGCATGCATGGAGATGCTCACAAGGCATCATCTTTTGTTCGGGCCCAACATCTTTATTGATGAAAGAAGACAGCCCATTATTCTTTTTAACTTCTTTAGAATCCCTTTTATTTTACTTTTTTTTTTTTTTGGCTCCATTGACTGTTGTAATAGCTGAGGTTCCTGTGGATTTTGTGGTGGAGATAGAGGGAGATAATGGAGATGGGAATGGCTGTATTGTTGGTGATGGAACGAAGTTTAGTGAGGGTGCTTCTGGGGTTTCAGAAAAAGAGCCCAGTTTTAGTTCCTCAGGTATATTCTTGGTTTTAATCTGTATTGATTGTTTCTTTTGGGCGGTACAAACAACCGAAGCTTAGGGTACAATGCCTCGATTTTTGTCAGTTTCTTGACCCATTTGGAGCAATGTGCTAAATTATAGGACTAGGAGGCTAAAAAGATGTACTCAATTTTTGTGCACCCACAAATAGTAAACAAGTTGGTGTAATTATGCATTGCAATAAATGCAGAAAATAAAAGAGTAAAAAATCCTAATATTTACAAAGTGCATCTTGTTTGCAGAGATATATAGTACTTGTCCAGGAAATAGCAGTCTTTATCATTTTTAATCCAAATCCTCAAAGTGGTTGAATTTTCTTGACCTAAATCCATGAATTTACGTTATTGTTGATTTTATGAACCTAATGGCTATGATCTTTATCAACAAGTCTTTAATGCCGTTGAATTTGTTAAACACTATAATGATCATGGAAAACTTTTAACAACTAACAGACTTTTTTTTTGTCTTTAAAAATCCCCATGGTCTAAGCAGGCTATTTTACTTTGTCAATCCTATTAGAACTGCTACTCTAATAAAATTATGGAGATTGATAACTGCTGCCCATATGGTTAGTTTTAGGCATTGTTAGAGAAACGAGTTAGACCATATGGTTTTCGTTGTCTTGAAAGTTGTATTATGTTAAGGCATGGAGATTAACTGCAGTTATTTGGATTATTTCTCGTGGGATTATAGTAACTGCTATCAAAGAGTATAACTGTAAGCCATTTGCCATAATTCAACAATTTTTAATTTGAATCTAATGGGTCAAGAAATCCATGTGTTTGTTTTAGTTTTTCGCTTCCCTTTTAATCACTGTTTCTTTCCTGTCTGTTTTCTTCACGTGCATTTTTCTGCTACATTACCTTTGGAAGATGTTTTTTTTATTCATTTCCTGTTAAGTCTAATTTGCATTTCTTAGGAATTGTTGACAGGAATCTCTCCAGTCAGAAATTTGGGTCCATGGAGAAGTCAGAAGCAGACCACCAAGATACTACCTCCAATCAGCAGAAGAGGACAGGGAAATACAAGCCATCAAACTCGACCCTACAGTCGGCAAGAAAATTTTTGGATGATACAATTCCCCTGAAAAAGAAGGTCAGCTTTAGTTTGAAATATCTGCTATACGTGCTTTCTCCTCATCTATCTTATAGTTCTATAGTTTTATCGTGCAAGCTAGATTAATTATGATAATCATTATGTAGAAAGAGAGATCACATATGAAGAAAATAAAATATAAGAAATAGGTAGCTTATATGGGAAATTAGCATTTTAGATGGATGTACTGTCAACACTATGTTAGATAGAAGTAATATATGTATTAGAAAGAAGATATGCTTAATCCCAAAGGATGATTCCTCAACGTCTGCACATATTTATGTCATTGAACATTTTTTTGTAAAATAATTTCAAATCATTAATCTGGATTTTAACATTTGATATGAATCCTACACATTTTTACAGCTTAAGTTGTTGAAGAGATTTGCCACCATTCAAGATGATGGAACTGTGAAATTTGATGTTCCCGGAGATATTAGAGATCAGGCCCTTGATTTTGGTACTGGAGTAATATATGATAGAGATGGATATAGAATAACTGCAGACAGTGAAGATGTTGTGTTGTTGCCTCCACTTCAAATCGTCATGCTAATAGTTGGAACAAGGGGAGATGTGCAGCCATTTGTTGCCATCGGTAAACGTTTACAGGTAAAAGGAAGATTCTGTCATATTGCAAGTACAGGTTTTTGATGCTCCTGCGTATGAGATTAAGTATTTCAATTCATATGTCTTAATTGGCCCTAAAGTTTCCATGTTTCATAGATATAATCAGTTTGTGCCCCTTTTTTGTTGTTGTAATATTTGTCATCGAATAATCCACACTGGAATATTTGGCAGGTAGAAGGTCACAGGGTCAGACTAGCCACTCACTCAAATTTCAAAGAATTCGTCTTATCTGCTGGTTTGGAATTCTTTCCTCTCGGTGGAGACCCTAAAGTCCTTGCTGCCTGTGAGCTTTTCTAAAAAAATAATTTCATTTTGCTCCTCTTCGTCCCATTTGTCTTGATTGTTTACCCTCTACTCTTAAGTAAATTTAGTTAAACTTGAAAAGTATTTAAAGTTTAAACTGATCCATGAATCATAATTTTCATAAGGAATATAAGAAAAGCTCCTGTTGGACTAATAATCTTACATTATGTTCTACCAAGATGGATAACTTTGGAAGAGGTTGATTGCATGTACAGATAAACTTTTCATTTTAATTTTCTTGGTTTTATTGTAAGATCTCTTTGTCGTTGAGACAATTATACACCTTATTTCATGTTTTGGCCTTCAACAAATGTTAGTATTCCTGAAAGACCCTAGGCCTACGGTGGTATGGACATTGTTGTAGCTACTAATTTGGTGTTATCTTGATATGCATGATGTTGCTTTACTACTTGAAGAAAAGTGATAAAATAAAATGCTTGATGTCATCTCAGAGTTGTTTGTGCTGAATCTACCATGATAATAATGAACGTGTTTTTTTTTTCACAGATATGGTAAAAAATAAAGGCTTCTTGCCTTCTGGACCTTCTGAAATACCTATTCAACGAAACCAAATAAAAGATATAATTTTCTCCCTGTACCCAGCATGTACTGATCCAGATCCTGATACGAAAGTTCCGTTCAAGGTAGTTGCAATAATTGCTAATCCCCCTGCATATGGTAAGATATATCTATCTGTCAGGTTTAGTTTTTTTTCCTTCTATTTATTCTACTTGGGAAGGTCGGCTTCTATCTTCTTATCACTTTTTCTTCCCTTTTAGGCTCTTTGCTTTATCAACTGAATAAAAAAATGAATGAACAAACATTTATCGACTGTAAGGAAAATTTGGTGTTTAGAGTTCAATATCTTTACTTGATTTGAAGCCAGATTGACTGAGCATCTAAGATGTGCCGAAAACACTCCCAATCTGTTGAATAATATTGATTAATTTCACTCATCAATTAAGTAAACTTGCTTGTTTAGGGCATACACATGTTGCTGAGGCATTGAGAGTACCACTTCACATAATATTCACTATGCCATGGACGTAAGTATATTGCATCCATTTAATACTCTGCTTCTTCATTCTAGAAATGATGTCATATTGATTTTTTGAGAAACTTCTCAATGGATTTCTTAATGCTTGTTGATTATGCAGCAAGTGTTCTCCTCTTACAATGATTTTTTTTTTCTTCCTATGCCCATGTGCAGGCCAACAAGTGAATTTCCACATCCTCTTTCCCGTGTTAAGCAGCAAGTTGCATACAGAGTGAGAACAAGCTAAAACATACTTATACTTATATTGCATAGACTTTCATAATTAAATAAGTTTTTTACTTTATTGCAGTTATCATACCAAATAGTAGATGGTCTAATCTGGCTGGGGATTCGTGATATGATAAACGAATTCAGGAAGAAAATACTAAAGTTAAGACCTATCACATATTTAAGAGGTTCCTATAGCACTCCTTTGGACATACCGTATGCATATATTTGGAGTCCTCATCTTGTTCGTAAACCAAAAGGTAAGTTCTCCACTTCCCCACTACTGGATAGCATGTTCACCTATAATGGACAGAAAAGTGAGAGATAATCATTTAACCTATAACTGTCAAGTCCTTTTTGTGGTGGGATATGTCTGGAACTAGAGCTCTTACACTAATTTTTGTCCCTAGATTAACATACTTCATCACAATTTAGTGGTACACTGTACATGCATTCGTTCATAGTTCAGATCTACATTACAAAAGGTAGAAAAAGTTTGTAGTGTCTTAAATTGGTTGTGTACTTTGCTTATTGTTTTTGAGACTGCAGATTGGGGCCCGAAAATTGATGTGGTGGGGTTTTGTTTCCTGGACCTTGCTTCAAATTACGTGCCACCAGATTCACTTGTGGAGTGGCTGAATAAAGATAAAAGGCCTATTTACATTGGGTTTGGCAGTCTTGTGAGTATCCACCTATATTCTCTCTGTTAATCTTCAAATTTTCTAAAATATGATCTTTGTAATCAGACAAAGTGGATGTTGCATGTCGCTGTTATTTCCTTTTCTTTTCTCCCGATTGCTCTTGCAATATGCATTGGGGAAGTCAGGAGGATAAAGAACAGAGTGTCAAGAATTTTAGAACCCCCATTATCGTGTTTTGTAATTGGAGCTCATAACAGTTTATGCATAATATATATCCATTAATTGTTCTCTGTCTTTCAGCCTGTTGAAGAGCCAGAAAAGATGACTCAAACAATCGTCCATGCTCTTGAAATTACAGGACAGCGGGGTATCATTAATAAAGGCTGGGGTGGCTTGGGAAATTGTATGTTCTCTTGGTGTCCTGATTTTCATTTCATGAAGAAAAATGTTATATTTTTTTAATTTTGAACTTATATCAGTGGCCATCTAGGACATAATATTTTTTTTTGTTTCCTCAGTGGCGGAACCAAAGGACTTCATCTACTTGTTGGACAATTGCCCCCACGATTGGTTGTTCACTCAATGTGCAGCTGTTGTAAGCCCTGAATTTGATTTAAATAATCAACTTGAAGATGTTTTTGAATTTTGATACAGATTTGGCTTTTGTTATTTATTTCCAAGGTTCATCATGGAGGTGCTGGAACAACAGCCGCTGGTCTTAAAGCAGCTGTAAACATCACTTGAAATTCTTACGAGTATATATATCCATTTGGATTATTTTTGTTTAAATAACCTCTGCCCTTACTTCCCTTCAGTGCCCAACTACGGTTGTACCCTTCTTCGGAGACCAACCGTTTTGGGGAGAGCAGGTGCACGCTAGGGGAGTAGGTCCGGTACCAATACCGATTGATGAATTTTCCCTGGAGAAATTGGTTTGTGCCATTCAATTCATGCTACAACCTGAGGTATCCATACTCCACTGTATCTGTACTGCAAATTTACTACCTTATATGACATGTTTAGAATGTTTTCGTTTGTGGTGAGCAGGTAAAAGAGAGAGCTGTACAACCTGCAAAAGCAATGGAGCATGAGGACGGTGTGACAGGTGCAGTGCAAGCTTTTTACAAACATTTCCCACGTGAATCAAAGCCTGAAAACCAACATCGTCCGCCCAGCTTGTTTTCTTTCAGAAGCTGCTTTGCATGTTCCAGAGCTTGAGCATCCAAGGTCCAATATCTTTCCGTTTTTGCTTTTTAATCGGCTTAACAAAACAAAACTGTGAGACATGGCAATGATGGTCCCAAACATTTGGTGTAAAAATGAATTTTATGTATACATGGATGAAAAAAATCACAGAAACTGATTAATGTTTTGTCATATGTAATACGACCAAGTGATCTTTATTATGACAGATATCTATAACCCTAAAGCACTATTTCAATTACGAAAATAAATAATTGTGGTATTGTGGGAAAAGATCAAGTCAAACGTCTCTAATAATTTTTATTATTTTAATAAAAAGTGATATTTAAGTATAAATATTTTTATCAAAACAATATTATATTCAAATCTGGAACACCTGTAATTGAATTACTCCCGAATTTATAGTAGAAAATTTTTAACGTATGAAAATAAAGGCAAGCATTGATAAAAGTTGGATAAAATTATTCTGGAATTATTATTGTGCGTATACTGTAAATGGAGTATTACATTACATAAGATTGATAAATATATAAAAGGTTTGAAAAAAAAAAAACAACTGGAGTAACAAATGTACTCTAGAATGTATAAGGAGGGTTGTAACAGCAACAGTGGGTTGGAATTTATGATGCGTATGTAAACCTTTGCACTTGACAATCACAACAAACAAGTGCTGCCATAACCATAACCATAACCATTTATGTGAATAGATAACAGGAGTCAAAGATATTGAGTAATAATTAAAACAGCATTAAAAAAAATCTGTAATTTCAACAACACCAACAGAATAACACGACTAGCCAAACTTCTACTGACTTCTTACGCGCTTCCACAGCTTGATCCACTCCACCATGGCATCTGCAGCACTGCCAAACATCGGATTCACACCTCCCAAACGCTCCTTCACTGATGCCGCTATCTCAACCACACAATCCTCCGCCGTAACAGCTGCCTCCGACAGTCTTACAGATTGAAAGAACGGAATCACATCCTCCATCAGCTTAACCCCTTCCCACTCTTTCTTCAAACTCTCTACCTCGTTGCCTCTTTCCTGCCTCCACACGTACGGAACTCCACTTTTCACACCAACCCTTAGGTGATCGCACACAACCTTAACACACATCCCACTCCATATGTCTTCCACCGTTTCCCACCTCACATTTCCTTCCTTCGTCAGCCTGAAAGCTGGGACCAAAGCTGGTCCCACCAACTCAGTGTTGAAAGCTATGTTAATACCGCTCACAGGTAGCATCACCCTTGTTGGTACTGTAAGAACCGCATCAACATACCTAGTGTTCCTCAACGATGGCTTGAGAGCCTGAGTAGGTGCATCATAATCCGCTAAATTAAGCCATAGCCCACATGAAAGACCACATTCTACCCCATTCCTTAAGCTAAACGGATAGCCTCGGACAAAATCAGTCCCCTTGCAGTAAGGATCATAAAGAGTGTTGAAGAAAAAAGGTGTGGCTGGGGTTGTAAGATTGAAAATATGCTGGGATGCAGCATCTACCAACTCTCCATTGGTATCTTTGGCAGGAATGCAATCATCATCTATGGAGATAATGTATTTTTTGCGCGACAGGAGATAGCCGAAGTATCGGCATGAGTAGCCAGAGAAAGTAATAGCGCCTGATGACGAGCCCACAACTTTATCTATTTCAGACTTTGTGTAGAGATTCAGATTAAATCCTTCTGGAATTTTAAGTTCCTCTTTAAGGTTGGGATCTTTGACAATAATCAAATGGAAGCGGGAAAAAAAAGGTCGCCATGATTCCATAAATGTTGTAAGATCAGACTGAAGGGCACCAATGACAATGTCTACCTCATCATCGTTAATGATAACTTGAGACATTTTTTCAAGATCCTAATATAGTAACAGATTGATAATCACAAGCAATGTTCTTCAAGAATGCTAGAATTCAGCTTGCATTTATAGCTTCACAATCACACAATGTCAAACAGCCTCAAAATTTCTCAGAGCATCCTGTCAAGAGTTGGATCATTAACAAGACCAAATGAGAAATCATACTCAAGCAAACATGGTCTGGTGACGAAATAACTTACGGGTAGGAAGGACAGGAACTAGATTTTGTCGGATATTCAGTGACTCAATCACAGAAAGGATTTCTTCTTTCCCAGTAGCTAAAAATAACTTCAGAATCCTCTCATTCAGTTTCCCAGCTTTTAATGTTCTCTAGCAATCAATATAAATTTACAAAATAATGTTCAAATAAAATAATCCGAAAAAACAAAGGTATAGCAAGATCATAATAGTTCCCAACATGTTAGATCATCAGTGGTGGGTAAATAATAATCAGCTCATGTTTCAATAAAGATCGCCAGAGATTCGGGAAATAATTGAAATCAACAAAGCTTATTTTTACTTCATTAATCATATCTTCAATAATATGCACGCACACAAAAATTCATTATCAGACTAAATATCAGACTCTCCACAAACAATGCTTTTCTCAACCAAAAAACTTTCTTTAAAATATACTTAGGATGCGTTTCCTGTGCAGTTTTAGATACAATCTTTTTCAAAGACATATTGTTTATCAAATGCCATATGAGAGAAAAAGGTACTTGACAGAACACCAAAGGAATGTTTTGTTATAAACACCGACCGTATTTAGGAAAATGTTCATCAAATGATCGATACCTACATGGAGTCTTCAGGATTTCTCAACTTCAGTACAAAATTTAACTGATTTTTCAATTTAATACAATCAGATAGAAGTTCCTACTAATAGTGGAGAGAAGGTGATCACAAAGCATTCTTAATTCAAACTGTAAACTTCTGAACTTTAAACAACATATCAAATCACAAATTTTATCCGCACGACAAAATCCTATCAATGATCCCAAATGATCTTTAATAAAGGGAATCAACGTAAACAACGGTAAAGGGAAGCAAAATATGATACAAAGACTAGCCTTAGATTAGAATGATTCACTCAATAAAGATATAGTAGTACATAACAAAAAAGATCAACAACAATCAGAGCACAACCAAAAAAAAAAAATTGGAAAGATCACAACCAAAACAATCATCCGAAAAGCATCAAAGAGCAGTAGGAAAAAATCCCTAAAGACATGAAATTGGGCATACCAGGAAAAGGTCAAGAAGAATGTGCTCAGGGATGAAGGAAAGATCTGAAATTCGGGAGAAGTTAATAACAGCAGAGTCAATTGCGAGTGAGAGAAGGGAGGGCGGATTTGTCATTCATATATCGATCCGATTCTTGCGGCTACCTTTCTCACTCTAATTGATTAATTAAATATAGTGAATTGGGAATTCATTGGGCGAGAGTGAAACCGCCATCGCCATGTTCTCATCGTCGCATTCCAACTCCAACTTTCTCTTGCAACCTTTATTTTGACCCTTTCAACAATCTCTCAGATCTCTAACAAAAAGAAAGAAATTTGTAATCCTTTAAGCCGACCATCATAATAAATTACCACCATATTTTATACTATTCGTAGTATGATATTGCCTCTTTCCTATGCGTTTCTTTCAAAACTATTATTAGTATATTATTACAAAAATATCACTTATTTTTATTAAATTTTATTCACCAAACCAAACTTAACAACTAATGAATACTCCATAATAATGAAATTGAAAAAAGAAAAAAAATGATTTGTATTGTAATACTAATGAATGAGTTTTTCTTCTAATTAATTTCAAATTTAATCCAACTTATGAGTCGGGTTCAATGGTGCACCCGAGCAATCTTAACCGTTAGATTAACTTTTAATATAATCTACACCATTAAATATAATAATATAATTAATTTTTTTTTTAAAAAAACCACTAACCTATTTTACACTATAAATATGGGGTGCACCCCAGAATGACCCCCAACGTATATATAATATTCCCTCCGTCCCAGGAATACATTCGCGTATTCTCTGGCACGGAGTTTAAAAAAATTAACTTTTTGTTAGTGTGATATAAGAAAGAGAGGGGGTATTTTGAGTATTTGGGTAAAATAAAGTGTATGATATAGTTGACTTTGACTAGATTGTGTGTAAAAAGAATGTGACATTTTTGTAATATTGTAGTATTGTAGGGTTATTGATATTGTGTATTGTTTTCATTTTTAGGGGGTGAAAGTATTCTTGAGACGGGTCATAATTGAAAGTGCGAATGTATTCTTGGGACGAATGGAGTAATTATATACTAATATACATTATAATACTTATTACTCCATTATGTTATTAGTGCTACCTCAAACTACACCAAAGCCTCATCCTCAAGCCACAAGCACTTGGTATATCTGTTGACCCACACTAACGTCTGTCCACAGTAATTTATATATGTTACCCAATTGATATTAACTAATTTACTATCTTTGATGATCGTTGTCACTCTCTTTGTAAATTCTTTTTAAAATTTATTTGCAAAGTTTGATTTTGAGCTACAAGAGAAACCAGTATATAAGCAATATACTTTGTTAATAATTAAGTAAATATCACATGAGAAGGAAAATGGCATGATCAAAATACACGACAAGAGAAGCTGCTACGATCTATATTAATTGGAAAATTGAACAAAATTGATTCACACAGTAATGGAATCAAATAAGTACTTAATTAGAAGTTACTTATATTTTGTTCTTGGAATTGCCTAGCCAAAGTTGGTGTAGAGTAATCACACAAGGAGAAAAGAGAGAAAAAAAAGAAAAGAAAAAAAATGTTGTTTCTGTTCATCAGTGTACCTCAATTTCCTTATACATATAAATGTGTGTATGTGAAGTGTGTGTGTATATATAGAGACATTCTCCACGGAGCATTTAAAATGAAATGTTGATCATCAGGCAAGGTGAAAAACAAAAGCATGCATTTCCATCAACAATGAAGTTGACATGATCATCTCCTCCACACACTGTTGCAATGCTGTCATCCTCAGATCTCGAGTGGTTGGTCCAAAATCAACTGTTCTAGCGTTCTTCATCACTAGAGCTGAAATCAGATTCCTGAGGTTTTCGGCTACGCTTATTATCATGCCCTGATTTGCTCATGCTAGACCCGCCTTTTGAGCTTGATCTGCTGCTGCGCCGCTTGCTTCTTGGACTAATAATTTTCACTGACTTCTTCTTACTTCCACACTTTGAGCTCGACCCCAGCTTTTTTGATTTACTGGACTTACAACGCGGGGCGGGTGCGGGGGCACTCTCTGAGCTGGGCTCTTCAACCCTGCTTGGCTCCTCCTCGTAATCTGAACCATCTGAGCTATCGCTATAATCATAATCAGAACTGGATAAGTAATCTTGTTCTTGCTTATCAGATTGACTCTCTTCCCCTTCCCCTTCCCTTTCATCCTCACTATCTGAAGTCTCGTCTCCTTTCTGACCAGATTTATCATCTCCATCCTGGCGTGATGTTGGCACTCTTGATAGTATGGGAACGAGACGCTCAGGGATAGGTGCCTCAGGAGGCGCCATGGCAAGGAAACTTAGGGCAGCTGATATGTCGCTGATATAAGGGCGAGCCATTGGTTCCTCTTGCAGACACATAGCTGCAACTCCCACTGCTTGATTCAACCCCGTTACAGAGAATCCCTTTTTAAGAAGTGGATCAGCCATATCAGGGAACTTGGATGGATCCTTGAAAATGGGTTGTGCCTGAATGATCATATGCATATTCACAGTTAGATTAACCAATTGTTACAGAATGAAGTAGTACTACTGGTATGAATTCATATATACTTACCCAACTAACTAAACTTTGCTCGTCCACTGGCCTTGAAGTGTCCAAGGCCCTACGTCCCGTGATAAGCTCTAGCAGGACTACGCCAAAGCTATATACATCGGACTTAATTGTTAAGTCGCCATTTCTTTCGTATTCTGGTGCACAATATCCATTATAACCAGCCATCACAGATACATGCATCTTCTGGCCATTTTGCACAAGTTTGGCAATGCCACAATCCGAGAGTTTTGGAACCTTAGATTCATTCAGCAGGACATTGGAGGATTTCAGGTCGCGATAAATAATCTTGGGGTCGGCTTTCTCATGCAGGTACTCAAGTCCTTGTGCAATACCTAAAGCAATTTTCATTCTTGTAGTCCAATCCAGAGGACTCCTGTCTGGTGGAAGGTCTGTTCAAATAGAACAAGGATGTGATGTGATGTGATTATACAGACGAGAAGGTATAAATAAACTAGCAAAGGTAGGACATATATATATACCAAATAGATAGTTCTCCAAAGAACCCGATGGCAAGTATTCATACACCAATAGCCTTTGCTCTCCATCCGCACAATATCCAACCATGCGTACCACATTTGGATGCTGCAGAAGACTCAAAGAAGAAACTTCGAACACAAAATCCTTGCCTCCAGAATTCCTATCTAGTTGCCTAACAACCACAATCTATTGGAAAACAAGTTAAGTTGTCAGATAGAGAAATTAATCGGCCAAGAAATCAGCATTTAGACTCATACCTGTCCTGAGCCTCCAAGAGTCCCTTTAAATACTTTTCCGAATCCACCTTCACCCAACAGACATTCTTGACGAAAATTCTTTGTTGCGGTGGCAAGTTCACGGAAAGTGAAAGATTTCACTGTATTATTTTCTGTTTCCGGTGCATTTCTGTGGTCATCTAGGGCAGATTCATTACGTGCTGTAGAGAAGCAATTCCAATAAATTGTTATTGCTACGATTTTCTAACAAACACCATACAAAGAATGAAATTCATCGATCATACCGGGAGGATGGGCCGCGGGAGGGAAGTCTTTAGGCTGAGCTATCGGCAAATCTTTCTTCTCCTCCTCGGCGTTGCTTTCTTGGTTTTTTTGAAAACATGGGAAGCAATTCATGTCTTCAAATTGGTCGAAAATCGACTCTCAAAACTCGCCGGGTGGTAGGTTACAAACAAAATGAACATGAATTTCCTAGCTATTGCGCATGTAATTTGGTGGTTTACGATCACAAATTTCTCTCCTCCGTCAAAACAATCGAAAATCTTGCCAAAAAAATAAAATAAAAAATCCCCTGTTTGATTGAATTCAAAACCTAATCGCAATGCGTTAACTATTCATCAAAGAAGAAAATATAGTAGTTTGGGTTTGATGAGGTTGGATGGAATGTGGGAGAGGGTGGGGGCGGGGGGGTGAGGGGAAGGGTAGGGTAGGGTCCTCCAGATGATTGAAGGACCCTTACTGATTGTAATAATGGCAAGAAATGATGGAAACCTTGAGAAAAGAAAATCATTTGGAGCAGAATGAAAAATGTTTGTTTATTGAGAAGCAACATTTGGTTGGGTGAATTTCCTCATTTTCACACCGGAGAAAAATCGGGAGATTTCAATGGAATGCTTTCTCTCTCTCTCTCTGCTTTCCCTCTATAACCCCCCTTTCTCTCTTATTATTTGTTTTAATTTTATTGTGTGTGATGATAATAGATGCATGCATGAAGTGATTCGACCTGAACGGATGGATTCGATGTGTTGAGATTGGTCGAATTAAAGTCGAACCAACTCATTTGAAGGAGGATTCGACCATAATCTGTGGATTCGACCTGATAGGGAGGTCGAATCATGGTCGAATCAGTTCACTGGGAGGTGAATTCGACCACGACAACATTGATTCGACCTGATCATTCACTCGAATCGAGGTCGAATCGAAGTAGATAGTGTTCAATGGAGTGTTTAGCTCTGTCTATCACTTGGATAAGCTGATACACACGTGGATAATGATCATTGGAGACTGAAGAATGATTATAACGTGTTGCATGGCAGTTGGAAGCTTAAAGAAACGATTGAAACTAACTCAACAAATATAACTGCCATAACTGACAGTTTTTGGCAGTTATGATCAGCCGACTTTGAGGCGGTGTAAGAGCAGTTTATCAAGCTACATGAAACCGGCTAGGTGGCTGCATCTCATCTACTAAGTGAGGGCTATCAAGTGGAGGTTTAACCGGATCAAAAGGTTGAAGGAGTAGCATGATATAAGGGCTCAAAGTCACCTTGTTGAGATAGAGTTCAACACTTAGAAAATTTCACAGTTTCACAGCAAGTTCATTCTCTTGCTTATTCTTTTCGATTCAATCTGTTCTTAGGTGTATTGAATCATCAATAATAAAGTTTCTTCTCCCCAAAGTGGATGTAGGTTATTCATAACCGAACCACTATACATCTTTGTGCAAATTTTACTTTCTTTTCATTTTCATATCAAAGAGTGTGTGTGTGTATTTCTTGAGAGATTGTGAGGTATTGTGTGATCGAATCACGTCAATTGGCGCCGTCTGTGGGAAACAAACACACAGGAAGCATTCAAGATGAACACCACAAGATTTGATGTTGAAAAGCTCACAGAGAAATCAGATTTCAATCTATGGAAAATCAAGATGAAGGCAGTTCTTATGCAGCAAGGTCTGATGGATGCACTGAAGCCTCCTCCACCAGTGAAGACTGAAATCATCAAGGATCCCCAGGCTGCAGCAGGTCCTGTAAGAGCTCCAGTGGATGATCAGGTACTTCAAAAGGCCTATTCTACAATAATTCTTTGTCTTAGTGATAAGATACTTAGAGAAGTATCAAATGAGACAACATCTATTGGAGTATGGAATAGATTGGAGGCTTTGTTCATGGTAAGAACATCTGCAAATAAGATGCATCTCAGGCAAAGACTTCATGCTTTCAAGATGACTGATGAAAGATCTCTGATGGATCAAGCTGATGAATTCTGCAAGATCACAGATGATTTGGAAAGTGTGAATTTCAAGCTATCCAGTGAAGACAAGGCCATCATGTTGCTGTCAGCATTGCCAAGATCACAAACACTACAAAAAATAGTCGGATTACCGACGGAAAATTTTTGTCGGTAATACTTGGAAAAACCGTCGGTAATGATTTTACCGACGGATTACCGACGGAAATTGATCCGTCGCTAAAACCATGGTCGGTAATTCATTACCGACGAAAATTTAAATCCATCGGTAATTACCGACGGATTATGGACGTCGATAAATAGAATTTTCCGTCGGTAGTCATGCAAATAAAATTCGTCGGAAGCCAAAAAATAGCGACGGAATTTTCGACGGAAATATTCCGTCGCTAATTACCGACGGAAAAATCCGTCGGTAAATACAAAATATGGTGTTATATAACACTTATATTAGCGACGAATTTACTGACGGAATAAATTACCGACGGAAAAATCCGTCGGTAAAATGCTGAAAGTGTGATTTAACGATGAATTTTTCCGTCGCTACAGTATTTTTATATTTTGTAATATATATTTTTAAATTAATATTAATACCTGATAAATAAACAAAAATTATCAATAAATAAACCTTTAAAACACAACCTAATATAAAACCTCCAAAATTTCAAATAAAGACCCAAATTCATCACAAAATATCAAATCCTACTAAATCCTTAATACATAATATCTGATTACATTAAACATTGAGTAAAACTAGATTGGCTACTTGTACTTCTTTCGCCCAAATTTCCAATGCCAAAGATCGCTTGTCATAATCATCTGCAATATAATAAAAACTTTAGTGAGGGGGATTCAACTTCAAATAAATTGAATTTCCTACATGTGCCTTCATGCTAATTGATCCACATAGGGGGATTCAACAGCAACAAAAGCTCAAGTCATTTTGAAAATAAATATACATCATTTTACAAACATAGAAGTATTTGAAGTTCATTAAATCAAACAGTTATAAATAATCTGCAAATAGTAGATAATAATGACTTCTCAAAGAGTTGAAGACACAGTGAGTAAAAACGGAGTTAAAGTTTGTCTATCTTATAGTAACAATTACAGCTAGCTTTAAGAAGCAAATGAATTGTTTGCCAAAACTATAGCAAAGAGTAATTACATTTCAACCTAAAAGATGAACCAATAAATAAAGGAGTACATCCATCAAACTTATACTTCAAAAAGTATAAAAATATTACCTTGCATAACCGAGCAACATCAGCAGTAATAAGACAATTTGCATCAAAACCAAATTTCTGCAACTTCAAATGGAAAACAAAAAACAAAATCAAAATCAACACATACAATTCCAGTAAAATGGTTTTTAATAAATCAAAAAATTAAAATAAAATATTTGTTCCGCAGCTAGAACAATCCCATAAAAGGCGAGTAAATGCATTATACAATATTTCAAAGTGTGAGCAATATCAGCAGTGCATGTCTTAATGCTAACATGTAATCATTACAGAAGCATATGTAATATGCATGAAGTGAAATCAGTAGAAAATGACAAAATCCAGCAGTGTTAAAGTTGAAAGCTGAGGGCTGGAACAATTTCTGCCTAAAAAAAATGTACAAGTTACCTCAGCAACAAGCATGACAGTTTCCAGCAGCTCATCAACATTTTCCCCTTTGAGAGCACTTATCTGTTTTAATAGTTCAGTAGAAGCATTAGCAAACCCGAAGTATGTGTGATCGGTTGTGTTGGGGGGTGGGGGGAAAAATCAGGATGACAAGATTTTTATTTTTCCAACCTTAACCATTGGGGTGTCACCACCCCAGTCTTCAGGCATCAACCCAATCGGCGAAAGCTCTTGAATGACTCGGTCCGGATCAGCCATTCTTTATCAATCTACATTGATGGGATAAATAAATGCAATCGAAATTTGCTCAAGAAAGAATAGTAAACTAAGAAAATGTATACAAACATCAGTACCAAGATACCTTATTTATAGCTACTATGATTGGCACCATTGCTGCCTTGGCATTGGCAACAGCCTCCCTAGTTTAAGGTCGGATCCCATCATCTGCTACAACTACAATTACAGCAATGTCTGTCACTCTTGCTCCACGTGCTCTCATAGCTCCAATTGCCTAAGGAAAATTTCCAAATAAGAATGAAACTAAATTCCTGCCATAGAGCCTACCACATTTATTCTAATGCATATATTGAGGGCAGAAGAAGGACAAAATGAAAGTAACGGCATAAGCTAGAAAAGAAACTACCTCATGTCCAGGAGTATCAAGAAAAATACATGTTTATAGCTTTCCATCGATATGTACTTGTACTTTATATGCCCCAATTCCTTGAGTGATCCCACCGGCTTCAGATGCTGCCACCTAATAAGAGTAATGCTCAGCAGGAAACTATATCTTTTATAAAAAATATGGGTAAGGCCAGTGCATTGTGGCATATCATATCATCAGAGGTAAAAAGAATTTAAGGTCCATATGTACCTTGCTCTTTCATATGTAATCCAAAAGTGTTGTCTGCAAGTGGAGATAATCCAGTCAGGAGGGGCTTGTATCTATAAATTACTCATGTAGAATATAAAATAAATTCAATAACATTGTTACTAACCTTTCCATGATCAACATGACCCATTATGGTCAGCACATGAGGTCTATCTTGTAATTTGTCCAAGTCATCAGCATCAAGAATTTTCTTCTTTTTTGCCCCTTCTTCCACCCCAACAGTTACAGCATCCATGACTTCACCAAGACTTCAACTGATGGAAGAAATGGAATTTGAGAATCAGAAACACTATATGTTTCACTGAAAAGAAAAATAATTTGGAAGTAATTAAGAAAGAACTCCCAGTAAATTAATATAGTGAACAAGATTGAGCATGATGTGTAAACCACATACGAAGCAAACTATTGCAAGTTAGAGCAATGGACTAAGAATTGTCGCATGTGAAACCACCAAAATTATGAACAATGCAGCAATTAGTAAGAACTAATATTCATATTTATTAACAATATAAAATCAGAGTTAGGATTGAGGGTGCGGGGTGCACTCAGAAACCAGAGCAGAGATGAAGTAAAAACATGACAAAAGAACATGAGACAGATTTGTAAGTCTCTCAAATTACACCATCGCTTCAATAGTAGGGACAAATTGCAAACACTAGATACTTTCAAAGATGAAAAAAAAAAGAAAAATCACAGCGAATGAGAAAATAAGAAATCTTCAGTCAGTGCTTTAGATAGAACAAAATTAATAGGTATTTTTGAAAAAGAGTTCATCAATGGAGGAAATAATTCTACGAAATCAAAGCTCAAATCTATAATTAAAATTCTGGAAAAAAATAAAAAGAAAAAAGGGGAAATAGAGGAGAACCTCAATTGCTCGAGAAGGTGAAGCTCCAGCGAGCGTGTGACCTGTAATGGGTTGCAGGTGCGGCGGTGACCTGGAGGCGCATGTCGGTGGGGTCGCGAGCTGGACTGGGATGCGTCACGAACTGGATCGGGACACATCACGAATAGTTGGCGCAGCGAGGGTGGTTTCGTGGAGTGCGGCCGACAGCCGGAGGGGGTGGCGGGTTCCTCGATTTGGCCGCGGAGTGAGAATTTGATTACATTTTAGAACGATTTTGGGTATATTGATAAATTAGGGCTTCGATCAGTTTTTTGATTTTTGGAGTTGAATTTGATTTTAGTTCTGAAAAATAAGTTTGGGTTTGAGACTACAGCAGTAGATCTATTACAGCGGCGCAACGAACGGAGTGGCGAGAGGAGGCAGACTCCGGCAAAAGGGCGGCGGTGATAGCTCGTCGTTTCAAAAGAAAGAAATTGTGGTTTCTCGATTTTTGGGAGTAGAGAAGTTTTCTAGTGTTGAAAATGTTTGAGATCCCTAATTTTATTACCCTTGATTTCCGACGGATATATTTTATCGGTAATATTAATTTAATTAAAATAAATATATCTAAAAATACATCATTTTGTTACATGATTAATTTTCAGAAGAAAGGAATTTTAAATTTTACCAACAGAAATATTACGTCCGTATTATTTTTTAAAAGTTTACAAAATTTACCGACGGAATATTTTCGTCGGTAATTTTAATTAATTATTTTAGGTTTATTTTTTGTGACGAATATAAATCGTCAGTAATTTATGGTGATAAAGACCGTGCAAAAATTCGCTAAAATTACCGACGGATTATTTCCGTCGGTAATGTTATTCATAAAAAAAATAACATAAGATATTTACCGACGGAATATTTCCGTCGCTAAATTTTCTGGAAGAAATCCCTCCTTAATAGTGACAGATATACTGACGGTTAAAAATTCCGTCACAAAATCCATCGGTAATCCGTCGGTAATTCGTCGGTAAAAATGTCAGTAAATTCTTTTGATTATTTTTCTACATAAATCAACTTATTTTGATTATTCGTCGCTAATCCGTTGGGAATCCGTCAGTAATTACTGACAGATTCGATCCGTCGGTATTTCCGTCGGTATTCCGGCAGTTTCTTGTAGTGAAAGGCACTTCAAGGATGCTCTTCTTTATGGAGGTAAGGATGTTGTACTGCTTGAAGATGTGCTGAGGGCACTTAGATCAAAAGATCTGGAAGAAGGAACTGACAGAAGAGAAAAATCAGGGGCAGAAGGACTCTTTGCCAAGAAAGGGAATCAGAACAAGAAGTGGAACAAAGGTGGAAACACTGATCAAAAGAAAGGTGCATCAGGACAGTCTAATGGCAAGAGGTGTTACTTTTGTCATGAACCTGGGCACTTCAAGAAACAGTGTGCAAAGTGGAAGGCTAGCAAGTCCAAGAAAACTGAAACACCTGCTGGAAATCAAAAGAACCAAGTCAATCAGGTTGGTGAAGTACAAAACAATGCTGGTATGGAAGGTATTGAAGCTCTGTCCATCACTACTTCAGATGTATCTGTTGAGTGGGTATTGGATTCAGGGTGTACATTCCATATGACACCTATGAAGTATTGGTCTGAGGAATTCAAGCATCAGGAAGGAGGATCAGTACTTTTAGGTGATGATCACTCTTGTGAGATTAAGGGAGTAGGATCCATCAGATTGCTTATGTTTGATGGAGTTCAGAGGCTTCTTAGGAATGTAAGATATGTTCCTGGATTAAGAAGGAACCTCATCTCCCTTGTGATGCTTGATACTCAAGGTTGTGTTTCAAACCTGAGAAAGGGAATTCTCACAGTGACTAAGGATGATAAGATTGTCATGAGAGGGACCAGGAGATAAGATTTATATTTCTTGGATGGGAGTGTTGTTGTAGGACAGATACACAACACTGGTCAGCAGGATGATGCCAAGTTTTGGCATGGCAGGTTGGGACATGTTAGTGAAAGAGGAATGCAAGAATTGGCAAAACAACAGCTGATCAAGTTCAGTGAAGGTGATAAGATCAGACAGTGTGAGCATTGCATTCTTGGTAAGTCCAAGAGACTTAAGTTTGATAATTCAGAACATACAACCAAAGCTAGAATGGATTATGTTCATTCAGATCTCTGGGGACCATCAAGAACTGTAACCAGAGGTGGAGGGAGATACATCATGACCATAATTGATGATTACTCAAGGAAGTTATGGGTATATGTTCTGAAATCAAAGGATGAAGCATTCACAACCTTCAAAGGCTGGTTGACAGAGACTGAGAACATCACAGGGAGTAGTTTGAAGTATTTAAGGACAGACAATGGATTGGAATTTGTATCTGAAGAGTTCAATTCATATTGCAAGGAAAATGGGATTAAGAGACACAAAACTGTCCCTGGTACTCCTCAACAAAATGGCATTGCAGAGAGGATGAATCAGACACTTTTGCAAAGGGTCAGATGTATGCTGAGCAGTACAGGATTGAGCAAGGTGTTTTGGGGGGAGTTAGCTGCAACTGCAGCTTATCTAATCAACTTGTGTCCTTCAACAGCTCTAAACTTCAAAACTCCAGAGGAAGTATGGTCTGGTAAGGTCCCTAATTACTCATACCTTAGAGTTATAGGTTGCCAAGCTTATGCACATGTTAAACAAGATAAGTTGGAACCTAGAGCACTCAAATGTGTTATGATAGGTTATCCTAAGGGAGTAAAGGTTTACAAACTGTGGTGTTATGATGAGAACAGGCTCATGGTCAGTAGAGATGTTATCTTTGTTGAAGATAAGATGCCATTGATCAAGAATGATCAAAGAAGAGAGTCTGAGCTTGAGGTGGAGCCTCAAGATATGGACAGATCAAGAGAAAGTGAAGAGAGCTCCACTGACAGAGGTACAGATGAAGTATCAAGGGTTAAAGAATAACCTAATACCTATCAACTTGCAAGAGATAGACAGAAGAGGACTATAGTACCACCTGCAAGGTATGTACAGGCTGATATAGTGTCTTTTGCTCTATATACAGCTGTTGATGTTGAAGCTTATGAACCAAGAAACTATACTGAGGCATTGGCTAGTCAAGACAGTAATAAGTGGCTTATAGCCATGGAAGAAGAATTATTGTCTCTAAACAAGAATGGGACATGGAGAATTGTTGACAAGCCAAAATCTCAGAAGCTAGTTGGATGTAAGTGGATTTTCAAGAGAAAACCAGCACTTGCAGCTGAAGGTGGAGTTAGATACAAGGCTAGACTAGTTGCTAGGAGTTTTTCACAGAAAGAAGGAGTAGATTACAATGAGATCTTCTCACCTGTGGTTAAACATTGTTCAATTAGAATACTTCTAGCACTGGTGACTCAGTATGATCTTGAGCTTCATCAGATGGATGTAACTACTGCATTTCTACATGGGAAGTTGGAGGAGAGCATCTATATGAAGATACCAGAAGGTGTTACAGTTGAGAGAGCTGATTTAAAGGCTTGTTTATTACTCAAGTCTTTATATGGACTTAAACAAAGTCCAAGACAGTGGTACTTAAGGTTTGATGAGTACATTGTTGCCAATGGATTTCAGAGAAGCCATTATGACAGCTGTGTATACATCAAGGAAGAAAACAGCTGTTACACTTACCTACTTCTCTATGTGGATGATATTTTGATAGCTTGTAAGAGTATTCAAGGGATTGATGCAGTAAAGGAAGTTCTCAAGTCTGAATTTGAGATGAAGGACCTTGGTGAAGCTAAGATGATCTTAGGGATGGAAATAAGCAGAGACAGATCAGCTGGAACACTTGTATTGAAACAGCAATCCTATCTTGTTAAAGTACTCAAAAGGTACAATATGGATCAGTGTAAAGTTGTTACAACACCTGTCAAGCAAGGATTGAGTCTATCATTGCTTAATGGAGCAAAATCAGACATTGAGATAGCTGAAATGAGCAGGATATCATATGCAAGTTCAGTGGGCAGTCTTATGTATGCTATGGTGTGTAGTAGACCTGATTTTGCTTATGTAATGAGCTTAATTAGTAGGTTCTTAAGTTGTCCAGGGAAGCAGCATTGGGAGGCAGTCAAATGGGCATTAAGGTATGTAAAGGGGACTGAATCTGTTGGTTTGAAATTTCAGAGAAGGGAAGCAAAGTCAGAAGTTGTCACTGGTTTTGTTGATGCTGATTTTGCAGCAAATCTGGATTCTAGAAAGTCTCTTACAGGATATGTGTTCAATATGTTTGGTACTTCAGTAAGTTGGAAAGCAAGCCATCAGTCTGTAGTAGCTCTATCAACTACAGAGGCTGAATTCATTGCATTAACAGAAGCAATCAAGGAAGGAGTATGGCTTGTTGGTTTACTGAAAGAATTGGGAGAATATCAAGATACTGTGGTGGTGTATTGTGATAATCAAAGTGCAATACACTTAGCTAAGCATCAGGGATATCATGAGAGGACCAAACACATTGATGTAAAGTTGTACTTTGTAAGAGACATGGTGGACAGTGGAATTGTGGAAGTGAGGAAGATTGACACAGCTGTGAATCCAGCTGATTCACTTACTAAAGCATTGCCAGCTGCAAAGTTTGAGCTGTGCAAGACTTTGATTGGAATGTGTGGAGACATAGAGGTTGCTGCTCCTTAAAAGCAGCAAAGGTGGGGAGAAGAGATGAAGATGTTCATGCATACATCTAAGGTGGAGATTGATGATAATAGATGCATGCATGAAGTGATTCGACCTGAACGGATGGATTCGATGTGTTGAGATTGGTCGAATCAAAGTCGAACCAACTCATTTGAAGGAGGATTCGACCATAATATGTGGATTCGACCTGATAGGGAGGTCGAATCATGGTCGAATCAGTTCACTGGGAGGTGAATTCGACCACGACAACATTGATTCGACCTGATCATTCACTCGAATCGAGGTCGAATCGAAGTAGATAGTGTTCAATGGAGTGTTTAGCTCTGTCTATCACTTGGATAAGCTGATACACACGTGGATAATGATCATTGGAGACTGAAGAATGATTATAACGTGTTGCATGGCAGCTGGAAGCTTAAAGAAACGATTGAAACTAACTCAACAAATATAACTGCCATAACTGACAGTTTTTAGCAGTTATGATCAGCCGACTTTGAGGCGGTTTAAGAGCAGTTTATCAAGCTACATGAAACCGGCTAGGTGGCTGCATCTCATCTACTAAGTGAGGGCTATCAAGTGGAGGTTTAACCGGATCAAAAGGTTGAAGGAGTAGCATGATATAAGGGCTCAAAGTCACCTTGTTGAGATAGAGTTCAACACTTAGAAAATTTCACAGTTTCACAGCAAGTTCATTCTCTTGCTTATTCTTTTCGATTCAATCTGTTCTTAGGTGTATTGAATCATCAATAATAAAGTTTATTCTCCCCAAAGTGGATGTTGGTTATTCATAACCGAACCACTATACATCTTTGTGCAAATTTTACTTTCTTTTCATTTTCATATCAAAGAGTGTGTGTGTGTATTTCTTGATAGATTGTGAGGTATTGTGTGATCGAATCACGTCAGTGTGTTTATCATTTCAACCAACTGATCACTCCAACATTCCAACTAAACTGTACAGTATTAGTTAGTGGACAGGACTGGTTTGGTCAAATTGATCAAAGGATTTCAATTCTACTTTTTTAGAGATTGGTTTACTGCAAATGACAAAATTGAAACCAGGAACTAAAATGACGATTTGTGATTATCCATTCAATTCATTAATCGAAATATTATTTATATATGCTACAAACGAGTCAAGGGTGGCCTAAATTGGCTCGTAAACAAATGCCTCTCCTTCATCGCTTTCAAAATCACAATCTTATTAATCAATCTCCCACTTATTCTCTAATATGTTGAATTCATGATGAACTCGCCTGTGTGTTTTGCCAAACTCTCTCCAACTCTTCCAGCACCAAATCTATGGTGGGACGGCCCCGGCTGGAACTGGCAGTACACAGTACGGCCAATTGCAGCACGGATTCAAAGTCCACACTATTGATTGCCTCCACATTCATCCGACCATCTTGGAACTCTCTCAACGCCCTTCTTCCCATGCTTACATCTCTTGCCTACAACCAACGTAAATGGAGTATAATTTTTTCATAATTTTCAAGTATCATATCAAGTGGCAAAAAATGACCTTTCTAGTCAGCTGGTCTCTCGCATTGAGGTCGAGCTCGATCACTCTCTGCCCGGACAAAAGCTGTAATGTGACAATGCCAAAGCTGTAGATGTCGCTAGCACATGTCAGCTTGGCATTGATCATGTATTCCGGGTCCATATAACCTATGGTACCCCGAACATCTGTAAACACTTTGCTCTCCTCCATTCCCAGCATTTTCGACAACCCAAAGTCTGATAGCTTTGGTTGCATATCATGAGTCAGAAGAATATTAGTAAGCTGCAAGCAGACAAATTAATTAAAGTAAGTCAACTGTGGTTTTTGATGGTTGGAATGTCTAGTTGATGAGCAATTTAGGTCACCTTAATATCTCGGTGTACAATGCACCCACTTATGTGATAATGCAGATACTTCAGTGCAGCTGCACAATCCCTCAGAATCTTCACCCTCAAATCCCATGATAGAACGCACTCTTTCTCTGCATCATGTCATGGATTAACACTACTCTTCTTCCAAACAAAAAAAAAAAAAGAGCAGAAAAAAACCTACTTAGGAGATGGTGAGCTAGGTTTCCATTAGGACAGTATTCATAGACTAAAAACTGCTGTCCATCAGCCATGCAGCAACCCAACAGACACACCAAATTCGGATGTCTGACTCTGGAAAGGCCATCGATTTCTCTGCCAAAGGAATCCGACGTGTTCCCTTGAAACAAATGCTTGATTGCAATAATCTGTCCACTTGGCAACATGCCCTTGAAAACATTCCCTGCACTGCCTCTTCCTAGGAACTTCTTTTCTACGCTGTAATTGATTGCCTTCTCCATCTCACCTCTCGAGAATCTGTACAGACCACTGCATTGTGTAGTAACTTCTCTGTTTACTAAAACTTGGGCTTCCATCATCTTCTCCTCCCTCTCTCTCTTCCTCTTTGTGTATTTTATCAGCTTGGTGATCATGGTTAGCCCTAGCACCACCAGTAGTACTGCTAAGAGGGGTTCTGCTACACTGTCTGCTTATAAAAATTGGTTGACATTAGCTAAGTTTGCTGCATTTTGTGTTTGAAATGAACTTTTTTTACTTACTCTGGAGTTTGATGTAATCCTTTGACTCTACACAAGAAAACGGCAAAAATGAATGAGACCAGACTAGAAATCCCCTTTTGCAACTACTTATGTAATGAAATTGTCACCTGAAGGAGTAGCCAGGGCAGGCAAACACCTGATTAAATCCTCACTTCCAATGCCAGAGGTACGATTCATGGTTCCTTCTAGAACTGATACAACAACAGCCACACTGCAGACAGCTTCTTCCTCATTACTTCCTACAACTCCCAACCCCACCAACAGTCTCCTCACTTCATTCCATATTGCAGAGGTACAACTCCCACAAGCCTCATCAAACAAAGAAGATCCGAAATGAGAGCACTGATCAACAACTTTCTTGTCAATACTCTGCAGTTGAAGTGTGGAGCATTTTCCGCTTCCATAAAACAGCTCATCAAATCCACACGTCTGGATCGACACGTTAGGCTGCACACCAAAGGGTCCACTGCAATCTCTCCATTGATCAAGTGGGATGAAGATAGAACCTGATGAATCTTTAGCTGCATGAAGGGCTAATGCATGACCAAAGACGAGGAGTGCGTTTTGGCAACAACGTGAGACGGAGAATCCATTCCCGTTTTCTAGCTTTTCAGGGATGTTGGTGCATCCACCCATCGGTTTGTAAGGGAACTCACTCAAGTCTAATCTGCAAGCTGCAGTAAGTTTGTCTGATCAGATCAAGAATGGGTTAAACTAGTATTAATCATTTCAAAAAATTTAAGAACATTATATATGAAATGGTGTTTCTATGTATTAGAGTAAACCTGGATCTCCTGGTGATGGCAATGAAGAACCCCCAATCCAGAAGAAAGCTATTAGCGTAATTTTCATGCATGCTTCTTTCATCTTTTCATATATATATATATATATTAAACTCCTTTCCTTTTTTTTTAAAAAAAAATGTTTTTCTCCCCCTTAAAACCAGCAATGAATGCTTACTTATATAAGGGACCATGCATGCGTTCCTTTTTCTAGAACTAGAAGTGAAATTGAGAGTTGGTTTATCCATTTTCTTGCTTAGAAATTCTCAACTATAGAAACCTTGGAGGCATCAAAAGAACATAATTTTAAATTTTAATAAATTGTTAGGATAATAAAACCGTAGTCTTAGTGTTTCCCACCATCTATATCTATCTTATTTTATTTACTATCAGCTATGAGTCTTCCGATTCTTAGAATAAGAAACATAGTCCAAAATACTATGAACATGGCTCTATTTTTCTGGCAAATACATAATACTCCCTCCTTCCCAATTTACCTTTATTAACAAATTTGGGTTTTCGACTGTTTTTATTGACTTTTAAGAACTATTTTAATATTTTTAAATAATAAATAAAATGTAAAATGATGTTATATGTTTGTTAGATAATATAGATAAATTTAAAATTAGAATAATTTTTTAAGTTATTGAATAAAGTGATATTTTTTTTAGGATGAAAAATTATTGTGAGATGAATAGATGAGGAAAGTGATTTTTTTTTTATTTGAATGGATGGAGTACCTTTTCATTATAATGTGTTTATGATGTTTTATGCATAGTTTGTAAATTGTATGAGTGTGTTAGATGTCCAAAGTAATTTAAAATATGAGAATAAATTTGAGGTGTGGGGTTAGAATATATCTTCACTAATTAGCTAGGGATAGTTTTGGATTAATACGGTAAATTTTTCATGAATTAATTCACTGTATTATTATCACTTTTTATTAATTGAGTATTATTTTTTATTAAAAATATGAATATTATTGTTTATTGTCTCATGAAATTACTTCGGTGAAACAGTCTCACACAAAAACACTCTGCATTTAGTGTTAATTTATGTTAGTATAATTGTAATTTAGCTATTTATAGAAATTTCATATTTATAGTTTGTAATTAATTTTATTTTTATGTTGTAATTATTTTTATTTTTAACTTTTATATTGAAAAATGTAGCATTGGCTTAATCTTTATATATGCTGCATATATATGCCCTAAACAATTTCATGCATAGTTTAATCTAAAACATGTTTTGCACAATTGCACAACAATGAGTATACATGTAACATGTCGTGTGTGTACGCGTGACATGTGGCTAATGGCAGTACTGCTCTTGTCTTGACACGTAATCCTGGAAACACTTAATCGTCTGCTTGGCAACTCTGTAGCTACCACCCCCATATATTTTATTTTATCAGTTAAATATTAAATAAATTGGAGAAAAGAAAATTCATATTAATATATATATACAGTATAATTTATGAAGCTCACCTCAAAGTAGTACATGTAGAATGTTGATAATTATTGTGGTTTTAGTTAGAATAAAAAGTTTAGAGAATTATCCTTTTAATTGAATTCCTTCAAGGGTAAGGTTTTAGATGGAGATAAATACGCGTCTTCTTCCCAGACCTGCCACTTAGCCGGAATAGACATGGTGGCACTTGGGAATTCGTATTTCGTTTTCTCTCTCTTTAATTGTGATTATTTTATTATTATATATATGTCCGCAAACTTAACATATTTAAGTACTCCATAATTAATTCCCTCCTACCTCCTGAAGAAAGGGATACGCTCAACTTAACGTTTCCCCATTGCATCATGTCGCTCTGTTTTTATAAGTGTGATCCAATATTGAAATTGTTTCTTATAAATTATATGTTATTGTCAAATGGTGGATAGAGTGTTACAAAATGGAGTATGTTCATTATAAATGAGCGTACAGACTTTATTTTATGTTATGCGTATGTCATTAAATTGGCCATTACATATTCTATTATATACAAGTTTAATGAGTAATACTTTTGCTTGAAGATGAAACTCTCAATCAATCATACTTTTTAAAATTGATATACTCCATTTTCTTTTTTATATGTAAATTTTATCGTAGTCATTCATCCTATCACTAAAAAAAAAAAAAAAAAAAAAAAAAAAAAAAAAAAAACCAAAAATAGCATATGGGCAGTACACCGGGAGGACAGTACAGTCGTTCACGTGTCGCCTTTCTTCCTTATTCTTACACGTCCCCCTCCTCCCTTATAAATGTTCATTCCGACACCTCAGCACAGCAATTACATGGAGAGCAGTAGCAACGCCGGAGATAAGAAGAAGGGCATCCGCCGCTCCAGGAAGGGCTGCATGCGCGGGAAGGGCGGCCCTGACAACGCCCTCTGCACCTACCGCGGTGTTCGCCAGCGGACTTGGGGCAGATGGGTCGCCGAGATCCGGGAGCCCAACCGCGGCTCCAGGGTTTGGCTCGGTACTTTCGACACCTCCCTTGAGGCTGCAAAAGCCTACGACGCCGCCGCACGCCGCCTCTACGGCCCCTCTGCAAAGCTCAACCTCCCAGAACCCTCGGTGGCGCCACCTGTACTTGATGAGGAACAGTTTTCAGTGATGTGGGACGTTCCGCCGCCGCCCACGCTGCTGGATCTTAACTTCCCCCAATACCCACCGCATCACAAGTTCTTCACTTAATATCTTCCATGCTTTTTCTATCTAGCTACGCTCATCATCCTACTTTTTTTTTTTTTTTTTTTTTTTTTTTTTTGCTTTTGGTCTTAGGGAATCTGCATGTTGGACCGCCTCTACTTATTAAGTTCAAGTGTTTCAATTTGTCGTTCTATCAGATCATGATAGCTAATTTCCTAAATTTCTTTCCAAGTAGATATACAAGATCGAGTATTAATTTAATACTAGATTATTTCCTATATACGGTTTTTTTTTCTTTTCTGAGTCTTCATCTGCTCACGACACATCTTCACCCTTCATCACTTCATGGAAAGAAATAGTATCAAATTTAATAATTATATAATACAAATTTATTTTCATAACATATTTTACAAGTTATTATTATAAAAAATATCAAATTACATTTAAAAAGTTAGTTCAAAAAATATTTTTTCTTAATATTTATATACACTACAAAAAAATATTTTTTAGCATGCTAAATTTACAAACGGAATTCAACCCGTTGTTAATTACCAATGAATTAGCAACAAAAATGACATTTTTGTTTAATAACGGAATATTAACGGATTTATTCTCTATTTTTAGCAGTGGAATTCAATTCGTTGGTAATTACCAACGGATTACCAAGGGATCATTATAAAAATTACCAACGGATTACCAACGGAATTATTTACCAACGGAATTAATTTTTCGTTGCTAATCCGTTGGTAAGCCAATTTAACAATGGAATTAAGGCTTTTACCAACGGACTATTCCGTTGGTAAAAAATAATTTTTTTAGTGATAATTTAAAGTAAAAATTAAAGAATGAAGATGGAATGGTTTTTGTTTGTGTTGTAAAGAGAATGAATAGAAGAATAATACTCTCATGCTTAATAATAGTGTAATAAATGAGATCACATATTTCATTTATTAGATTATTGCGTATGTTATAATTAATGCTCAAAATTCAACTCATGTTTCAAGAGTTTAATGATAATTTGTAGTTTAATTTTTTTTATAATGTGAAACACCAATAAAACATTAGGATTATTGCCGTATGTCATAATTAGTGCTCAAAATTCAACCCATGTTCCAACAGTTTAATGATTATTTATAGTGTATAATTTTTTTATATAGTAAAACACTAATAAAAAATGTTTCAAGAGTTTAATGATTATTTATAGTGTATAATTTTTTATATTGTAAAACATCAATAAAATATTAAATGTGAAATACAAAATTCAACTTGAATTAAGGCTGGATGTGGCAGATCACTTTTGGTCCGAAATCGTGGGCTCATGAATATTGTAATGGGGTTTGGATAATATAATAGTAGACCGGACCTCACTACATGTATATCACAACTCATGAACAACGCACCTCTCACTCACCAAACTTTGTTTCCTTTTGTATGTGAACTCACCGAAATATATATAGGTCTAGGTCAGCACAAATTATTTATATTTTTAAGCAATTTAATTTAATGGAGTATATTACATCACATTCGTTTAACACGGGATGGATATCATATACAATTACTTATAGTAAGGTGATGTAACAAAAGAATAATAAAATAATTTGTTACGAAAAATATCAAAATGGTGAGATAGACTTGTTTTTCCTCTTAGTCGTTGCTAAAAACAAATCACTTTATTTGAAATTCATAATAAAATGAGAATTATAATAATCCATCAAATAATTAACTAGTAATATTAAACGATATACAATCTCCTTCGTTAGATTTTAAAATTCTTGTTAACCAACTAATTATATTCACTAATTCCAAACACGCTCTTAATATTTACGTATAGTACTGTTGCTAATTAGATGTATACATATGTAATTAAGAAGTAAATGAGCTTAATTATATATATACGAGTACACATCCCCGCGTAATACATGGATGAATTATTAGAAATAATAAAAAAATATAATTAAAGATGATATTTAATTTTATAGATATACATAATTTAAATATGTACATGAATAATAATAATGATAATAATAAAAATAAAAATAAAAATAAAAATAAAAGTAGTATTTCTAACCAATCAAAAATATGATTAAAGTGGTATTTAATTTGAAGACATAAATGAATAATAATAATAATAATAATAATAATAATAATAATAATAATAATAATAATAATTTGGATATATTTTGTTGATTATCTATTCCTAACTAATAAAAAAATGATTAAAGATAGTATTTAATTTATAGATATACATGATTTAAAGATATACATGAATAATAATAATAGAAAGATTATATATGTAATATTAAAATAAATAAAAAAAATATACGACAATTAAGCACGTTGGGACACCTCATATTTTTAAAAAGTTATTTATATCAGCGTATTCGTGTGATTTGGATATATAAGATATAATTATCGGCGCATTTAATTGAATAGAGGATAATTATGGTCAACATATTATGTGGTTGTTGAATGTATATACACTATACTACATATAGAACATAGATACCTAGTGACAGTTGAACAGCCTATATTATATTATTATGAAATTACAGTTCAGCACCCGAATTAGTTAATTTACTACGAATATCGGATTTACTTATTTATTTTCTGCAGGGCATGCATAGAAAATGAAGAGCATATTCAACATACTTTTTAAGCATTTATTTACAAAATAAAAGGGCTTTCTAATTTAGAAACCCAAATTTAATAATTACATCCTCACTCTTTATTGTGTTTTATTTTCAATGCTATAATTCTTTATACTTTTCTATTTCACTGAATATATATATATATTAATTATTTCACTTTCAAAGTGAGAATATATAGTATAAACTAGTATAAAGGAGTAGCCTTTAGTTACATTCGATATGATGTTTAAGCTTGTTACATCCATCCCTTATAATTAAAAGAGTAAATTGAGAGGAAAATAGAGGTGGTAACTTTTACTCCTATTTGGTTGGTACAAGTTATTCATCTAGTACTAATTAAGTTGAATAATTAAAGCCGATAAAAATAATTATCAATAGTGCAACCCAAAATTTTGACCACCCAATGATTGAATCTCCATCTACTAGCTAGCTAGTAGTTAGGGTCTCAATCCCTAACGTAACTGGCATAGCATATATGTATATATAGCCCTCTCAACAATTATGTTTGAAGCATAAGTAGGAAATCTGAGAGAGATCGATATATATTCTTGTGGAAATTGTTGGTGAAAATGGTGAATAATATTAGAGATTGTTTGGTAGTTATTTGTTGGATAATGATGAATTTGTATGCAGTAGCAGAAGGTAGGGCGTTCTTTGTGTTTGGTGATTCATTAGTGGACAATGGGAACAACAACTACTTGGCCACCACGGCCAGGGCGGACTCTCCGCCCTATGGGATCGACTACCCCACCCATCAACCCACCGGCCGTTTCTCTAATGGTCTTAACATTCCTGATCTTATTAGTAAGTTGATATATACTGTTATTAATATATATTTCACTTGCATGTTATGTTATGTTAATCAAATACATATACATATGCATATAATAAGGTGAAAAGATGGGTTGGGAAGCCACGTTACCATATTTGAGTCCAGAGCTGAGAGGGCAGAAATTACTAGTGGGAGCCAATTTTGCTTCTGCTGGAGTTGGAGTACTTAATGACACTGGAATTCAATTTGTAAGATTAATATTGCATATGCAGCTTAATTATTATTATTATATATAAATTCATTTGGTTAATTTTGTAGGCAAACATAATCAGAATATATGAGCAGCTGGATTATTTTGAGGAATATAAGCTAAAAGTGGGTGCAATCATTGGGAAAGGGGAAACTCAGAAACTTGTGAAGCAGTCCCTGATTCTAATCACATTGGGCGGAAATGACTTCGTGAATAATTACTATTTGGTCCCTAATTCAGCGAGATCTCAGCAGTACCCCTTGGAAGAGTACGTTCCTTACGTGATTTCAGAGTACAAAAAGGTTCTGCAGAGATTGTACAAGCTGGGCGGTCGTCGAGTTCTGGTGACGGGGACGGGCCCACTGGGGTGCGTGCCTGCTGAGCTGGCACAACACAGCACCAACGGTGAATGTGCTGCCCAACTCATGAGGGCCGCCTCACTCTACAACCCCCAACTGCTTCAAATGATAAAACAGCTCAACGCTGAGATCGGGAAACTCGTTTTCATCGCAGCCAATACCAATCAAATGCATCTGGACTTCGTCTCCAACCCTAAGCGTTTCGGATTTACAACCTCCAAGATGGCTTGCTGTGGACAAGGCCCCTACAATGGGCTGGGCCTCTGCACCCCCTTATCTAACCTCTGCCCCAATAGGGATTTATATGTCTTTTGGGACCCATTCCACCCATCTGAAAAGGCCAATAGATTGATCGTCCAACAAATCATCAACGGCTCCAAAACTTATATGAACCCAATCAACCTTTCCACTATTCTCGCTTTGGACTCTATGCCATAGGCCCCAATACCCTTTGCATTAATTTAATTCTCTCTTTTTATTTTCAACTCCTTAATTACTCTTTGTAATGACCTAACTGGTCAATTTCATCCATTAAATATTTCTTTTTCACTATATAATAATAATAATAATAATATATTCTGTGTTATCAATGCATAATGTTCATAATACTGCTATCATAAATAAATTCTTTTAAATTAAGTGGCAGATTTGAGAGATGATGATTAATTCACTAAAATTATATCCTAAATTAATAATAATAATAATCCATGAGAAAATTAAAAATTATTTAAGTTGCCAAATATATTAATTATTTTCTTCTTCGTTTCTCTTTTAAGGAGAAAATAAATTCACCAACCCTAAAATTCCATAAAATAAGTGGATTTTGACAAGTGAAGAGACAAATGGGAGGATAATTATTGGAGAATAGAAATAAACGATTGAGTTCATTGAGCAATGCAAACACAAACATAGTATTTAGGATCGTGGTTGGGTGTTTCGTAGAAACACATTCCACCTTTGGGATATTGATGGGTTTTGCAATTCTTGAACTTCTATATACGCCTGTGGATCTCCTCCTTCTCCCTCACTATTCACTGAATTAAACAAATTCCATCAAACAAATCTGATACTAATTTATTTGAGTGCTGCTTTTCCTAAAGAGCAAATTAAATGACGCAGAAATAAAATTTACCTGATGATATGAGGATCAACCCCACCAAAATAATTGCATCCATAATCAATGAAATTATGAATGAAATTGGATTTGCTCCTCTATTTATAATGCCATGCCTTTCTTGGCACTGGCAGCCTCGGTGACCATGGAATAATATATGAAGAAAATTAGAATTTTTTTCCAATAACCATTTTGGTAATTTTTAATTTAATGTTTTTTGCATTTTAGGGGTGAATTTATTGTTGTTATCTAAAAAATTGTGTATTTAAGATTCAAATTTTAAAATAGTTATATTACTCCATAAAGCAAATAGAGAAGCCATGAAGTCAGTGAATGTGGTTTAGAGTAGGGGCTGAATAACAGTGGGCTTTGGAGATTTTGATGATGGGCCTCTGTGCCAGCGTTTCATTTGACGGCCCATAAATAAATTATATTTATAGGACAACAAATTGTTTTAGGTAGAGATGTTATAAGATGAAGTAGAAGTGATAATTTTTACAATAAGAAGTCATATACGATTGACTAAAAGTGATAACGAGATTGTGAATTATAGTATAAATGAAAAATGATAATATTTTAAAAGAGGAATAATAATATTTTTAATAAAAAATATACAGGGTTATTTGTTTCTTTTAGAAACATAAAATTTATGGAAAAAAGTTTATGTTTCAATATTAATAGGTTATATCACTATATATGCACACACTTAATTTCCATTTTTTTTAGAACATCACTTTCTAGAACATACAAAATCACGTCTGGTGACCATAATAGTGGTGTATATAAAATAGCAAAAACAATTTAGGCTATGAATAGCATATTTTGGTTTATGTAAAATAACACTCATGCAATTTGTTTTATTACACTTTTCACATTTAAAAAAAATAGTAAATTTCAAAATAAATAACCCTTTCATTATATATCTTTAAACATGCCACCTTCAACTAAAACACAAAATTTAATTTATTATTTAAAAGTACTACAGTTTTAAAATTAATAAAATAAACATTTCTTAAGCTGCTTAACATAAAACTTAATAGTGACGAGAGGGAGAATTGTATTAAAGTTGGGTGGTCGGTTATAAATTGGACTTACCTAGACCTGCCATACCCATCCAGCTGCTGGAATAATTTATGTTCTGCCATTGCAATAATTTACTGATATTTTGCTTTTGTGGTTTTCCATTTTAATTTTTCCAAATACTGCAAATTCAATAATAACAATTAAATAAACATTGTAAATTACTTATAAGCTTTTGAATTTCTTTTTCTTAAATAAACAAAAATTACTTCCTCCGTCCCGAAATTTTTTGCACACTTCCTTTGAAATTCAAAGGAAGTGTGTAAAAAATTCCGCTATAAAGAGAGTAATAAATAAAACAAGATAAAAATTGATTTTAAGTAAGTTACATGTGCAAAAAAAATTGAATAAAATAGAACTTATAATAAGGCTGGTGTTGTGTTAATATGTGCATTGTTTCAATTAATTTAGTGGGCAATGGTAATACATCCTTGTCAATAGTAATTGGTACTTAAGTTATAATGGTGACGTGGTGACAATAAAACGTTCATTCATATTCAAACAAGCCGTGGATTGGAGGTTAAGAAAACCAGCAAAATAAAGTGAATGCATATTTAGTCTAGCATGAAATTAAAAATAAGTAGTAATAAAGACCCTTGATTTCCTTTAGAATTACCAAAATCTTGAAGATTAATGTAATATTAATTAAGGAGTGACTGAGAAGAAAAGAAAGGTGTAGGATAGGAAAGGGGAGGATGTGGTGGGTATTGGTATTGGTATGGAGGAGAATTAATAGGGAAGACTGTGTTGGTGGGGGTGGATTTAGAGGACAGGGTACTATACATATATATGTGTGTGTAATTTACTTTTCTTCATGAATTTTTGTCTCAATTATTATATCTCAATATTTGATCTCCTAATTATTAAGTTCACCTTCACTATATGGTGTGTGTGTCTAAACAAAGTGCAGATGAAAAAAGGGTTAGGTGTGAGAGAGAGGGGTGATATGGCATGACTACTAGTAATATTTTTGCAATTAGAAATAGGGTATGTGTATACCAAGTGCATGGTGTAATAGTGTGTGTTAAGTGTTTTAATTTGGAGTAGTGATGGGTACAAGAAAATCAGTAAGTGATGTTGTTGTAGTAGTACTAGTTGTAATTTTGTGGGAAAATTCATTGGGAGCTTGTTTAAACTACACACAAGTTAGCAGGTTGAGATTAGCAAGGATTGAGAAACATTTGAGGAAGATTAACAAACCTCCTGTGTTCACCATTCAGGTATGTATGTATGTGTGCATATATAATTAATGAAATTAAGTAGTAATGTTTGGTGAATTTGCAGAGTCCAGATGGAGATATGATAGATTGTGTTGATAAAAGAAGGCAGCCTGCTCTAGATCATCCTGTTTTAAAGGACCACAAAATCCAGGTTACATATTAATATTAGTAGCTAGAATTAAATTGAGTTAAGTGCAATAGTAATGGTATATAAATAAATGGATCCAGAGAATTCCACCAAAGATGCCAAAGGGCATGAACAGATCCTCAAAAGGGGCAGGGGCAGGGGTGTGGCAATTGTGGCATGAGCAGGGGTATTTCTGTCCCAAGGGGACGGTTCCCATAAGGCGCACCGCCGTCCATGATGTGCTTAGAGCCAAGTCCCTCTATCATTTTGGCAAGAAACCACGCGCCGCCGTGTCCGATGGCGATGGTGTCGCCCACGAGGTATATATATTCAAATTACAAATTCATATACAACTAATTAAATTGTTTTATCAAATCAAATTCAGCACGCAATAGCATACACCACATCATCACATCAAGTATATGGCGCCAAAGCAACAATCAACGTGTGGGACCCATGGGTTCTATCCGGCTCCACCGAATTTAGCCTCTCCCAAATTTGGGTCTTGTCCGGCTCCTTTGATGGCTCCGACCTCAACAGCATCGAAGCTGGTTGGCAGGCACGCCACCCTTCTTCTTTTCTTTTCTTTTCTTTTTTAAATAAAAAATTATCCATTTTATTTTGTTTTGTTTTAAAAATTGAATATTTAATGGATTATACTAGTCAGGTTAGTCCGGAGCTGTATGGAGACAATCGACCAAGATTATTCACCTATTGGACGGTCAGTAACACCACTACTCTCTTCTCTGTATCTTTAACTCTCTCTCTCTTATTTAAGTAATTTTCTATCTTAAGCTTTTCTTGAATGCATATATATATATATATTCACAAATTACTCCAATATCATTTTGTAACTTGATTGACATTATTATTGTATATATAAAATGCAGAGTGATTCTTATGAGGCAACAGGATGCTACAATCTGCTGTGCTCTGGATTTGTCCAAACAAACAGTCGAATAGCCATCGGAGCTGCCATTTCTCCGGTCTCCTCCCTCGCCGGAATCCAATACGACATCACTCTCCTCATCTGGAAGGTAACGGAACCTCATAGGAGTATTCCTTAATAACTCTCAATTCACCAATAAATATTTCTATTTTCTAGGACCCAAAGTTGGGAAATTGGTGGTTGGGCTTTGGTGATAGCACATTAGTGGGGTATTGGCCCGCAGAGCTGTTCACTCATTTAGCAGATCAGGCCACAATGGTTGAGTGGGGCGGTGAGGTGGTAAACTCACGACCCAATAACACCCACACGGCCACTCAAATGGGCTCGGGCCGTTTTGCGGAAGATGGGTTTGGGAAAGCAAGTTATTTTAGAAACCTAGAGATCGTGGACTCAGACAATACTCTTATGTCGGCCCAAGATATTACAATCTTAGCTGAGAACACCAACTGTTACAATATACAGAATTCATACAACAATCAATGGGGAACTCATTTTTACTATGGTGGACCAGGTCAGAGTCCATCTTGTCCATGATTATACAGACGCCCGCAGATACAAATAGAAGGTAACAGAAAAAATATTTGTAAGTAGACTAGTATATTAATTATTTCTAGCGTCGGATATTATGCAGTAAAAAAATATACACATACTTGTTCAACTATTTTATGGATGTTATTGTCTTTATGCTCTCCACTCTTAAGTTTTTGATTTATGCCTCCAAAACTAAATTCTTCATCCTTTTTTTTTTAAAAAAAATTTTATCTAAATAATTAATCAACAATGATTTCATAAAGAATTAGACACTCCATATAAATTGGGATCTATTAATTTACATCATAAAACAGTGTATCTTCTATCAAATAAAGACTGCCTAAATAATTATTTTTTCAACTTTAATTAAGTAGGATAGTCCACCCCCATTCAATCTCAAATAATTAATCTTGACAAAGAGCGTGTTGCATCATTAGCCTAATCAACGTTAAACAGCTGGTACAATCGAATTGGTAAATTTAAGCGAACAGAATTCAATTTAGTCATAGTAGTTTATGTCCTAAATTATTTAAGTACATAATTGTAGTTAAATGAGAGACTGTTGCAATCTTGTATTTAAACAAATCTAGATTAAAAAAATTAATGTAGATTTTCGATTTCAAAATTTGTTTTTACTATTTTTCATAATTTAGAAGATGACATATAATATGTCGGAAACAATGGAAACGTATCATCTGAATAATCTTCTTATATATTAAAAGAAAATACATTTCCTAAAATAGATTAGAAAAAAGTGATGTGTCAATATTATATTAACTTAACATTTATGATTATCTCAAAATTGTGAGATGGTGTGTTTTGATTGGTTGGACATTTTCTAAGAGGTCTTGGGTTCTAATCTCCAAGAAAGCATTATTTTATTAGATTTTCAAAATTTCATTTCTATTGCATTATTTAATTGGACTTTCAAATTTTCATTTCTATTTGTATTGGGTTTATTAGAAATTTAATATAATAAGTTATGAGTTATTATTATTATTTTTATTAAGGTTTAGGTACTAGGTAATTTGAGTTGATACCTTATTTTTGAAGTTAATATAATTTTTACTATTGGGCATTCTCGTCTATTTTATATGATTTTCTATTTTTTTTAGCTTATTCAGTTTATTTATTTTAATATTATGAATAATATTTTAAGCTATGATCTCCATAGATTAAAGTATTATAAATATCGTATTAAATAAATTGATATTGTATATCACCATATTTAGACCATTATCTTGCTATCATATCATTAATACTACTCCCTTCGTCCCATAGAGAAGTTCATAGTTACTGTAGATACAGAGATTAAGAAAAAGTTATTTTTGGGGGTAGTTTGGTATTTTTAGGTAATAAATAAATTATAAAGTAAGTTATGTGAGTTGTAAAGGGGTGACAATTTTAAAATTAAAGTGTATTGTGGGGTTATTGATTTGTGTGTATTTCCTTATTTGGGGGTGTGAACTTGTTTATGGGACGAACAAAAATAGAAAGTGTGAATTTATTTATGGGACAGAGGGAATATTAAATGTGTGTTAAAAAGTTATGAAATAAAAAAGAGTGAGGCTTGCGTACGCCTAGGCGCACACACCGTGCACATTTAAAATTTAGTATTTTGGGTAAGGGTACGTTACTTTGTTATAAAGGGTATACATTTTAATTAATAAAGGTACACCATTTTGTTCTAAAGAGTATACATTTTTATTAATATTTTTTATTTTTCTGCAGAAAATAAAGGGTGCACATATATACTAAAAGGTATACAATTTAACACAAAATTTCAAAGGCACACGGAATATATTCCCATGCACCCGGGCACACACAAGTTTTTGTCATGGGCACACATATTTATACTAAAGGATATACAATTTAATACAAAATTCTAAAGGCACACGGAATGTGTTCCCGTGCACCCGGACACACACAAGTTTTTGCCAATAAAAATGCATATTCTTACTTTTTCTTTAATTAAATTAATAGAGTCCCGTATATTTTTATTATAGACTCAATTTTCCCATTGCCCGATTTATTATTATTATTATTATTATTATTATTATTATTACTATTATTGGGCATTCTCATTTATTTTATATGATTTTCTAATTTTTTTTAGCTTATTCAGTTTATTTATTTTAATTTTAATATTTTGAATAATATTTTAAGCTATGATCTCCATAGATTAAAGTAAGAAAAATTGATTTCAAATGGAGTAGCCTCACAGGTGTGGAGTCGAACTGTGGAGCATCAGGTGTGCCGCCTGAGGTCGTCAAGTTTAAACCTTAAAAAGGAACTTAATTAATTAGTCAATCCGCGCCCTTACGACAGGCTTAAAAGGGATAACAAGGAACCGAGAAGGGGGAAGGGAGGTCACTTACGAGATTGAATTCGTGGGTCAATGCGTAAATATGCTTTTTAGTACAATAGAGATGGAATGGAAAGTCTACTTCTTGGAATGCTATTCTATTCGCCCCAAGCGAAAAAGAAAGAAGAAATAATATCAATCAGCAAGCAATCTGAAGAGGCATAGACTTGGAATTATGCCACACCGGTACTATTAAGTTTGCTTTCTTTGCTCTAAGTGGTCTTATTTTTTCTCCCGTCTAGGAAGCATTACTCCTCTTTTCATCTCAAATTCAAGAATACGACTGATACGATTGATTGGTCTGTGGCACTTATTTTCTTTTAATTATTTTTTAATTTAATATAAATTATATTTATTTGGGTTAATGGGTAACCTCTCTCATATAAGTAGATCCGTGAGACGGTCTCACCCAAGACCTACCCTTAAAAATATGATTTTATTAAAATTATTCAAATTTAATTTTCTCACACAATTTTTAAATAATATATTGTTCTAATAATCCAAGTATCCTATAAGTTATTTTATTATATACTAACTTTAAATTGTGTTAACACCAAGACAAATCATTTTATACCATTATTTCCACTATAATATTATGATTCCATATTAATAATGAATAAGTAAGTTTATATAGAAATACACGATTCTTTGATGTGATAAAATCTTTTAATTTACACACAATTACAATTATATGAAGAATTTAGTTGAATCCGTCCATTCTATTCATTATTTTAAAAAATATTTAATTTAAATAATAATAAGATGGAGTTTGCTGTAATATAATCTTAGAATTTCTAAATCTTTTAAATGTTAATTGATGATTTGATTTTTTCTATATATATATAAAAGTTGGTAATCAAACCTATTCAAGTTCAAATTAATATAATTTAATAAATTAGATTTAAAAAAAATTAAAGAAACAAGATCAATTAACCCTTTGCATCAATAATAAGATTGATTTTTTTATTATTATTATTTAGATTAAAATGGTGTATTATAATCCTTAAATTATTCTCATTTATTTCATTAGTGCAATAAATTATATTACTCAATAAGGGATTTTATCTATTATAATTATCGGTAAATTGATTGGATCTTGATTTTCTATACGTACGAACCATTATTTTAGTTATAATTTATCAAAGTTATCTAAGTATAAATTACTACTCTTAATATTGTTATATTAGATTTAAGAACATGATCAATAAAGCATTGCTTCAATTAAAAAAAAATATTTTTTCTTTTTATTATTATTTTAATAGTGCATACGAATCTTAAATTTATTATTCTTATTATTACAATGAATTAGATTACTAAGTTAAATTGTATGTTTCTATTAATATGATTAATTTATTTTTAAATAATATAATTTTAAAAATAATGAATAAATAATAAAATACGATTATCCGCGTACTAGTAATAATAATAAGACAATATACTCCATATAAATATATTACAAAATATTCCAGACCGTCCAGTAGTCACCCCTTCAATTTGCAAAGCTTTGACTACGTGTAGACCACTGGACCTCTCAATATAATATAATATAATATAATATAATACTATAAAATACTCTCTCCGTCCCGGAGAAATTGACACATTTTTCTCGGGCACGGAGATTAAGGAGTATAATAATTTAATGTAAAGTGAAGTGAGAAAAATAATAATTAATGTGTAGTGGGTAGTTGTATTAGTAGTGATAGTGATGTTTGTGTGGGTCATGTAGATAAATAAATTGTTTTTGGGTGGGTCCCATGTTCTTAAAAAGGAAATATGTCAATTTCTGTGGGACAACCTAAAAAGGAAAGTATGTCAATATCTTTGGGACGGAGGGAGTACTAGTAGCAAGTAGGAGCAGAAAATTTCTCCATATCTATAAAACTATAAATTAAATATTGAAACATAATCCCAAAAATATCCGAGAGTTGGAGATGGGTGACCCCCTGTGCTGCACCGCCACAGAGGTCCTCCCCCTCCTGGGAAACGTCAACGGCAGCGCAGCGGTGGCGGCGTTCATATGCAGCCGTGTCTGCAAAGCTGTCGGACGCCACATACGCCATCGATAACACGTACCTTCTGTTCTCGGCATATCTGGTGTTTGCCATGCTCTGCGCCGGCTCTGTCCGCGCCAAGAACACCATGAACATCATGCTCACAAACGTCCTCGACGCCGCCGCCGGTGGCCTCAGCTACTACCTCTTTGGCTACGCCTTTGCCTTTGGTGGGCCCTCCAATGGCTTCATCGGAAAACATGCATTTGGCCTCAACCACTTCCCTACAACCTCCGCAGATTACAGCTTCTTTCTCTACCAATGGGCTTTCGCCATTGCTGCTGCTGGTATAAATGCCTAACATCTTATCTTATTAATTGAATTCCCCCACAATATTAATTAATCAATTCTTTGTTTGTTAATTAATGGGCTACAGATTCTTCTTGAATCTTTCAGATTTTAGGACTTCATTTAATTTAAATTACTTTTATTTATTTATAAATTAATAAGGTATGTCTCACTCAATTATTTGTTCGTATAAATTTACCAAAACAATTTTGAACTTCCAACCATAAATTGGGTTCTAATTTAATCAATGATAATTACTTTGTTTCCTCAATCACATTAAAAATTATATTTCATAACAATGGATTTAATTTAATTGAAAATAATGAAATACGGCAAAACAATATCGTTGGCGCCGGAATAATATATTCTAGGAAATTGAATGGACTGAATTAAACTACGTGGTGATGGCATTTATAGATAAAATAAATGAAGTGACAAAAATGTCACTTTTGATCCCTTTTTCTTGGTTGCCTAGCTTGCTACTTGATAATCTGATAAAGAAAATCGATAAGGTTATAACGATTTCTTAAATTTCTATTTCATTTTATCTACACTTGATATATTATTTTCATACATACGACAGAATAATCTACAATTAAATCTTTTCTTCTTACAAATAGTTAATTCATTATGATATGATGCAGTGTACTTGTAGTGTGTTTTGTGAATTCTTGATTCTTTAGTTTAATTTACATAATTTTTTGATCAGGTATTACTAGTGGGTCCATCGCAGAAAGGACACAATTTGTAGCATACTTAATTTACTCCTCTTTCCTCACCGGTTTCGTCTACCCGGTAGTTTCCCACTGGTTTTGGTCCGGTGACGGCTGGGCCGGCGCAGCCAAGTCCGGCGGATCCCTTCTCTTCGAATCGGGGGCCATCGACTTCGCCGGTTCAGGGGTCGTCCACATGGTCGGCGGCATCGCTGGTCTATGGGGGGCCCTCATAGAAGGTCCAAGAATCGGCCGCTTCGACAGAACCGGCCGGTCCGTAGCTTTACGTGGGCACAGCGCCTCATTGGTGGTGCTGGGTAGCTTCCTGTTGTGGTTGGGGTGGTACGGGTTCAACCCGGGTTCGTTCTTGACCATACTGAAGCCGTACGGGGCGGGCGGGGGGTACTACGGGCAGTGGAGCGGGGTGGGGAGGACAGCTGTGACGACGACACTGGCGGGGAGCACCGCGGCCCTAACAACCCTGTTCGGGAAGAGGTTCCTGGCTGGTCACTGGAACGTGCAATGGGTTGTTGGGCGGGTTTGCTGCCATCACCTCCGGGTGCGCTGTGGTGGAGCCATGGGCTGCAATCATATGCGGGTTCGTGGCCTCATGGGTCCTGATCGGGTTCAACAAGTTGGCGGAGAGCCGCTAGAGGCCGCCCAATTGCACGGTGGATGCGGAGCTTGGAGTTTGATCTTCACTGGATTGTTCGCCAACAAGAATTACGTGAACGAGGTGTATCCGGGTCGACCCGGGAGGCCATACGGGTTGTTGATGGGTGGTGGTGGGAGGCTCCTTGGTGCCCAAATAGTCCAAGTGTTGGTGATCGTTGGATGGGTGACGGCCACAATGGCACCATTATTCTTGATCCTACATAAGTTGAAGTTGCTTAGGGTTTCGAGTGATGATGAGATGGCGGGCATGGACATGACCAGGCATGGGGGGATGGCATACATATACCATGATGAAATTGAAGATGACACCTCCAATCTCCCACACTTCAAGATGAGTAGGATTGAACCTGGGATTAATACTAATCCCACACCATGATTAATTAGAATTTTATTTGTTCCAATTCTCTAGCTACAGAAATATATAATCTCCAATCAAATAAATCACTAATTAATGTAGGTTGTCGTAATTGTTATGCATTTAAAGATGATATGTAATGGAAGCATTCCCAGAATTTTATTTCTAGGTAGAATTAAATAATGTAATTAAAATTGTTATGGATAAAATAAAAATCTCGACGGTCAATAGATAATATAAACCGTTGAATTCTCTAAAAATGGAGAACCACTACTTTTAAAGGATTGAAATTGGGAGGCAATTTTGGAGAATATTATCACAGCTTGACTCCCAACTTTTGTTAATATATAATTTTGTCTTCATATAATCGACATCGACACACTTTTAATATATATATATTAAGAAAAAAAATTGTTTTTGACCATTATACAAAATGAATTATGTGTGATTGATAGAGAATGATAATATTTTCTTCACAGATAAAAATAAATTAACAACTTAGGGAGTGGTAAAAGTTATTAGGGGGAAGGGAATGAAAATGAAAATATATTGAATCTCATTCTCCAGGTTTATGGATCAAATGACTATTCCGCCCCTTTCAATCAATTTAATTCTCATCACCATTTCCTTCATTAATGATTCTAATTATTATAAAACATTTGTATTTATAGGACTACAAGGTTGTGCAAGTTGTCACGGTTGATGAATAATAAAATTTTGGAGTTTTTTGCTGCAAGAATGGAGGAACTGGATAGATTCCTGGCAATCAAGATAAAGAAAGGCCATAATTGTTGCATCAATCTTGTAAGCAATTAAAATTCACGGTCCAATCAAAGGGCGACACGTGGATTTTATTGATTAAATATCAATTTTAATTTATTATATTTTATTTTGGGGATTTAATAAATTAATTCCTAAAATAGATTAATAAATAATTGATAATTAATTTAATACCCAATAAATTAAGTAGGGTTTAAATTAAGTAAAACTTGACCCCTAAGTTAAGTAAAGCATGGAAGGTTCCAGAATCAGGTCAAATTAAGCAATGACCAATCAAGCTGTGATATATTTGGAACGGCCCAAGCCCGCAGAACCAGGCCAAATCTGTCATAGACCAATCAGATTGCAAGATATTTATGGGGCATGCTCATTCCTCACCTATATAAGGAGCCCTCCTTCATTCACTCCAGACACACTAAAATACTTGAAGACATAAACGCTCTGAAGAGATCAAGAACACGAGCAGCGCTCCCTTGAGATCTTCAAGCATCTTCAAGTCAAGAACGGCAAACGATTCGGGATTAAGGTGCGGAGCCCCCCAAATCAAGCGTTCTTCATATACTGAGTTCTTCGGTGTTCTTCGCGCCAATAACAACATACGACCCGGGATTAAGGTGCTAAGCCCCCCAGATCGAGTGTTCTTCGGATCAAGTACGTTTAATCCAAATAAAGGCTCGACGCCTCTGGATTAACGTAATAAGATCCAAATCCGAGTTCGGACAAGCTTCAACTGAAGATCCGACTCAAAACACACAGTCAACGCGGTCAACGCAGTCAAAGTCAACAAGTCAAAGTCAAAGCCAAATTGGTTCGAGAGAAGAATCAGAGGATAGATAGAGATTGTTTCCTAAATTATCAAGTTCAATCCGTCTGAATTATCATTGTAATTCTTTTGTGTTTATTTTATTATAAATACAAAATTTGTTATTACAAATTTGGCACGCCCAGTGGGACCGTCTCTACCTCTCATCTCTTCTCTCTACAAGCTCGAAGTACGTTATGACTCCTGTCAGGATTACTGTAGGTAGGACTGCTGCTTCTAAGCTCTCAGAGGCATTAACTGAATATGTTGCTGTTGTTACAAGGAGCATGTCAGAAAAAGCTCGTTCGGAAGCCTCATCTGGATCCAACCCTTCGGTTGAGGAGGCTTCGAGAAAACAACTACTTATGAAAGATGATAGTGATGAAGATTCTGCATCTTCAAACTCTTCATCTGACTCCGTTGCAGCTCCAGTAATGATGGCAGGCGCCACGACTGTTGAGGAACAATTAGCAAATATGATGAAAGCTATCGAGGGGCTCACGAAACACATAGAAGCTCAAGACACAAAGATCTCCCAATTGATGAAAAGAGACATTGCGGAGACTAGCCGTGCAAACGAAAAAGGAGTCATGGACGATAGTGAAGTGGAAGAGGTCACAAGGCGCCAGGCTATTGAAAAGGAGCAAACTCAAGGAACGTTGCCACTTTCAGCTGATGGAATGCTCCAAGTAGATCAACTCAAGGATATTATACTTGGAACAATAAAAGAAAGGTTTGAGGAGAATTCCAAGCCTACTGTTACTTATGTCAAGCCATACACGAAAAGAGTGGATAACTTGAAGTTGCCAGCTGGCTACCAGCCTCCCAAGTTCCAACAGTTTGATGGCAAGGGAAACCCGAGGCAGCATATAGCACACTTTATTGAGACCTGCCATGACGCTGGTACTTATGGAGATCATATGATAAGGCAGTTCGTTCGCTCTCTCAAAGGAAATGCATTTGATTGGTATATCGACTTGCAAGCTGAATCCATTGATAGTTGGGCACAAATGGAACATGAGTTCCTTAATCGTTTCTACAGCACGAGGAGAACTGTTAGCATGACTGAGTTAACTAATACTCGTCAGTTGAAGGAAGAACCTGTGATTGATTATATCAATCGATGGAGAAATTTGAGCTTAAATTGCAAGGATCGATTATCCGGAGAGTCTGCTATTGAGATGTGTATCCAAGGGATGGAATGGAATCTCCTTTATATACTCAAAGGAATTCAACCTAAGACTTTCGAAGAGTTGGCTACTAGGGCCCATGACATGGAATTAAGTATGGCTGCTAGTGGAATCAAACATTCACCAATGTCGGACTCCTACAAGTCTAAAGATAAACAAGATTTCAAAAGGGGGGGCAAGTCCTATGTTAAAAGTTCCAACAAAGAGTCAATGGCCACAAATATTATAACGGTCAAGGTTCGAAAGAATAAAAATGATAAGAAGGACAAAGGGAAGCAAGTTGCCCAAGAGTGGGGGCAAAGAAGGTTAACTCTGAAGGAGATGCAAGAAAAAGAGTATCCATTTCTGAGCTCAAACCTTTCTGGCATATTTGATGATCTGATGAAAAATAAGCTCCTTGACCTTCCTGAGATGAAACGTCCAGAAGAGGCCGGCCGAACTAATGACCCAAAATACTGTAAGTATCATAGGTTGGTGAGTCATCCAATTCATGATTGTTTCGTTCTTAAGGAAAAGATCATGCAACTGGTTAAGGAAGGAAAAATCGTGTTAGAAGATGAGGCGGGCACAAACTTCACTTCTGTAGAAGAAAGTCATAATGGAGGCTTATGTCATGTCGTGAATGAGGAAAATGAAAGCGAACAACTTGAAACTAAGGGTGAAGCTTACTCCATGAAGGTGACCTTCACGGATGAAGATATGTTGTTGGGTATGCAATCTCATAATCGACCTCTATTTGTGACTGGTTATACTAAAGGGATGCGAGTGAATCGCATACTTATTGATGGAGGTTCGGCAGTGAACATTTTATCCTTGAGAATGTTGAAGAAGATAGAAATACCATTGGATGAACTCAACCATAGCCGATTGATGATCCAAGGGTTCAACCATGAGGGGCAAAGGACTCTCGGCACAATAGTTCTTGATTTGCTAATTGATGAGATGAAATCCACAGTCATTTTCCATGTTATTGATGCAAAAACTTCCTACAACATGCTTTTGGGGCGCCCATGGCTACATGAGAATGGCGTGATTCCTTCTACATTACACCAGTGCTTCAAATATAGTGAAGGTGACAACGTGAAAAGAGTATTCGGTGACGACAAGCCATTTACTGAAGCTGAAGCTTACTTTGCCGATGCTAAATATTTCTTCAAGAGTACAAAGGAAGTAAAGCGTGAAGAAGCCTCAGTGCAAGATAATGGGGGCAATAAACAAATAAATGATGAGGAAGGTAGTACATCATCTGCCACTCTCAAGGAGAACAAAGGCAAAGGGCTTGAGACCTCGGAAGAGTTGACATTGCCTTTAACAAAAATTGATGCTAGTAAACTTTCTTCTCCACCACTCAAAAGGTTCACACGTCCAATTGAAGGACCAAAGACCGAACACGGTGAAGTGTTTGAAGCTGAAATAACCAAGTCGTATAGTCCACAAGCTTATAAACTCCTTATGAAGGCTGGTTATGAACCAAGGGAAAAAGCGATGGCGAGCAAGGTGAGTCAAGAAACTATCAACCCACCAGGACAGGGGCTCAATGTTACTCAGATAATGTTGAAAAATAGTGGTCACACTATCAAGAAGGCTAAGCCAGGTTTGGGATATGTCCCTCAAAAGCCAGTCCGCATTGCAATTAGAAGAGCAAGTACAAATTATATCACCGAGGGAGAAGCTTTATCCACGGAGGATATGTTTGACGCAAGTAGTAGGGAAGTCAAGAGATTATCTGTTTTTGAAAGGCTTGGGAGTGTCTTCGAAAGGCTTGGACCCTGTAAAGGGAAGTGTAGGAGGCAAAATCATGTCAAGTCCCTTAACCTCTGAAAACTCCGGAGTCAAAATCCATCTCGTATCAAGCGGCAAAATATCTTGACTGTCTCAAGTGGAAGAGTGTTGAAGGATAAAGTGCAAAGAATCGTCTTTACCAAAGATGATAGTAATAATGATAGAGAAAGTGTAGCTTCCACCAATCATATTACTGCTGTGGAAGATTCTCAAATGGAGGAAGTAGATGCTGAAGATGCCCCTCCACAATTTGAAGAAGGAGTGAAAGCCACTGTTGATGAATTGAAAGAAATTAACTTAGGTGATGAAAATGACCCACGTCCTACCTACATAAGTGCTCTGCTAGATGTTGAGGAAGAAACAAAGTATGTCAACCTTTTGCGAGAATTCAGAGATGTCTTTGCATGGTCGCATAAGGAAATGCCAGGCTTAGATCCGAAAATCGCAATGCACCACTTGTCCATTAAAAAGGGAATTCGGCCAGTTAAACAAATGCAGCGTCGATTTCGACCAGAGTTGATTCCTTTGATTGAGGACGAGATTAATAAGCTTCTTGAAACAGGCAAGATCCGAGAAGTCAAATATCCTACATGGATTTCCAATATCGTGCCGGTAAGAAAGAAAAATGGGCAACTCAGAGTATGTGTTGATTTCCGAGATTTGAATATGGCATGTCCGAAAGATGACTTTCCATTACCAATTACTGAACTCATGATTGATGCAACAACGGGGCATGAGGTCCTTTCATTTATGGATGGGTCATCTGGCTACAATCAAATTGGTTTGGCTCCTGAGGATCAAGAGAAGACAGCCTTTCGTACTCCGAAAGGGATATATTGCTATAATGTTATGCCATTTGGCTTAAAGAATGCTGGTGCCACTTATCAGCGAGCCATGCAAAAGATATTTGATGACATGCTTCATAAGATTGTCGAATGCTATGTTGATGATATTGTGGTGAAATCAAAAGAAAAGAAAAATCATTTTCATAATCTAAGGCGAGTGTTTGAACGATTAAGAGAGCATCAACTCAAGATGAATCCGCTCAAGTGTGCATTTGGAGTTTCATCTGGGAAATTTCTTGGGTTTATTGTTCGCCGTCGAGGGATTGAAATTGAGAAAGCAAAGATTGACGCAATCATGAAAATGCATGTGCCTCGGAACATACATGAACTCAAAAGTCTGCAAGGAAAGTTGGCATACTTAAGGAGATTCATATCAAACTTAGTTGGCCGATGCCAGCCATTTAGTCATCTCATGAAGAAGGGCAGCATATTCGAATGGGATGAAGCTTGCAATAATGCTTTCAATAGCATTAAAGAATACTTGATGAAGGCACCAGTGTTGAGTGCTCCAATACATGGACGTCCGTTAATTCTCTATCTAGCTGCTCAAGAGCGTTCTGTGGGAGTTTTGCTTGCACAAGAAAATGATGATGGCAAAGAAAGAGCTCTATACTATCTAAGTAGAACCATGACTCCAAACGAGTTGAAGTATTCACCCATTGAGAAGATATGTTTATCCCTTATCTTCGTGATTCAGAAGTTGAAACATTATTTTCAAGCTCACACAGTTCGGCTAGTTTCGAAAACCAACCCACTAAAATTTGTCATGTCAAAACCAGTACTCTCTGATCGGCTTGCAAGATGGTATCTCCAACTTCAACAGTTTGAGATCGTGTACGTCCCTCAAAAGGCCGTAAAAGGACAAGTGTTGGCAGATTTTCTAGCTGATCATCCAATGCCTGCTGAATGGGAACTATCTGATGAACTCCCCGATGAAGATGCTTTTACTGTGGATATAGTTTCTCCTTGGAAGATGTATTTCGATGGAGCATCTCATAGAGAGGGAGCTGGTGCGGGAGTCGTGTTTGTAACATCCAGTGGTGAAGTTCTACCCTTCTCATTTTCCTTAATGGAAAATTGTTCCAACAATGTGGCTGAGTATCAAGCACTCATACTTGGTTTGGAAATGGCTGTCGATATAAAGCAGCTACATCTTAGAGTGTATGGTGATTCGCTATTGGTGATAAATCAACTCCTTGGAGTGTATGAAGTGAAGAAGCCTGAGTTGTTCCCCTATTACAAGTATGCTCAAAAGCTTATGGGTTATCTCGGTGATGTTGATATTAAGCATCTATCTAGAAGAGAGAATAAGCAAGCTGACGCCCTCGCTAAGTTAGCATCAATTATAGCTATGCCAGAAATGCAGATTCAAATACCGGTGTGTAGAAGTTGGGTTGTACCACCAATCTTTGAAGATGATGATTATGAAGAAGTTGAAAATCATGTGGTGGAGGTTTTCGAAATTGAAGAAGAAGATTGGCGCCAACCGCTTGTGGATTATTTGAAATATGATAAGTTGCCTAACGATCCATGACAAAGGGTTGATATTCGGCGTCGGGCACCTCGGTTCATCTACTTCAAGGGTACACTTTATAGAAGATCATTCGATGGAATTTTCTTGAGATGCTTGGGTAAGGAAGAAACTATTCAAGCAATGGAGGAGGCTCACTCCGGAATTTGCGGTGCTCATCAATCCGGACCGAAGCTACATTTCAGAATTAAAAGGATGGGCTACTATTGGCCAACCATGGTGAAGGATTGCATGGATTACGCACAAAGATGTCAAGCTTGTCAGTTCCATGGAAATTTGATTCATCAACCTCCGGAGCCTTTACATCCGACAGTCGCTTCATGGCCTTTTGATGCTTGGGGTTTAGATGTGGTAGGGCCACTTACAAAGTCTTCTGGTGGTCATCTCTACATTCTTGCTGCAACAGATTACTTTTCAAAGTGGGCTGAAGCTGTGCCTCTGAGGGAAGTAAAGAAAGAAAATGTTGCTGATTTCATTCGGATCAATATCATTTATAGATATGGTGTCCCGCGCTACATCATCACTGATAATGGAAAGCAGTTCAGCAATAGTTGGATTGATAAGCTATGTGAGAAGTTTGATTTCAAACAAAAGAAATCTTCAATGTATAACGCAACTGCTAATGGTCTTGCCGAAGCTTTCAATAAAACTTTATGCAGTTTGTTGAAGAAAGTGGTCTCCAAGTCAAAAAGAGATTGGCATGAAAGGATCAATGAAGCTTTATGGGCGTACCGTACCACCTATAGAACACCTACTCAAGCCACTCCGTATTCCTTGGTGTATGGTGTTGAGGCTGTTGTGCCTCTTGAAAAGCAAATTCCTTCTTTGAGGATAGCCATACAAGAAGGCCTCACCGAGGAAGAAAATGCAAAGTTACGTCTTCAAGAGTTAGAAGCGTTAGATGAAAAGAGGTTGGAAGCACAACAAAGACTTGAGTGTTACCAATCTCGCCTTTCTAGAACATACAACAAGAAAGTTAAGGTACGTTCTTTTCAAGTTGGCGATTTGGTGCTTGCTGTGAGAAGACCTATAGTAGTCACCCATCGCGTTGGAAATAAGTTTCTACCCAAGTGGGATGGCCCTCATGTTGTGAAAGAAGCCTACACAAATGGCGCCTACAAATTGATCTCTGAAGATGGCGTGAACATTGGCCCCATAAATGGGAAGTTCTTGAAACGCTACTACGCGTAAAACAAATACAAGTACAACGCTCCTTGTCGCACGAGCCTAAACTGCATGTTACTCCTGGTCCGCATGAGTATAAACTGTGTACGACAAACTCCTGGTCCACATGAGTGTAAACTGTGTACGACAAACTCCTGGTCCACATGAGTGTAAACTGTGTACGACAAACTCCTGGTCCGCATGAGTATAAACTGTGCATGACACCCACCAAAGGTAATTATATGTGGTTAAACTATCAATTCACCCCACTCAGATATTTTAAGTGGTTAAAGCATTAAATATCTTACTTTGTCTAAAGTGGTTAAAGAATAGTCACTCCTGGCCCGCATGAGTATAAACTGTGTACGGCACCCCCCATTCAAATCAAATCATGTCCCCTTGAACTACGTAATGACTTGATCCTCTGCGAAGAGGTACGTAGGCAACTTAGCATTTTACTAAGTTCAGTCATAATCCAAGCAATTCGAGTCGAGTTTGCGAGGCAAGCGATAAATTGAAGTGTGAACGAGTTAAGAAGAAAAAGGTTGACAAAGAGAAGATGTGGTTGAATGCAAAGACAGTGGTGAAATGATGAAGGTGGTAAAGTGATGAGGGTGATCCATGTTGTCCCTTAAAGCTAGCAAAGAAAGAGGTTTAAGCTAATTTAAATTTATGGATTTAATTAATTAAAAGGTCCTAAATAAATTATGGGATCAATTAATTATTAAAAACCAAAATTATAAATTAAGCCCATGGAGAAGCCCAAGATGCTTAAGTGAGCCATTAAAATAATTCATGTGTGTTTAATTAATTTAAGCCCCAAATCATGAAAATTAAAATCAATATAAGCACTCTTGGCCCAAAATATGAAGCAGTAGGCGGCCCAAGTGAATAAGAAGGATCAGATGGCCCAAGTAGAAACTGAAAAAAAAAAAAAAAAATAAAAAATAAAGGGCCCAATTAATATTGGAAGCACTTGAATGCAGTAAGCAAGCTGATTTGAGATTGGGTGAGTTTGAGCAAGTCAAAATTAACTTGATGGGGTCAAAATTGAAGTTATTCTTTTTTTTCCTCTATGAAATTGCGTGGAATGGGTTTCTCCAGCAAAAGGGGATTAAGCTGCTCAACCAATTCCTCTCTCTTCGAAAAACAACAACCAGCCATCAGTACCCGTCAACACCACCGGGGATTCACCTCGCATCGCCACCGGTCACGCACCCGGCCGCCTGAAGCTCGCTGTTGCCCTTCACATAAGAAAATCATAGCCAAACACAGTCGGATTCGCGACCCAAGGAGCGCTGCTCGCTGCCGAGGTACGTTTCCGCGCGCGCTACTTCCAGAGCTCGATCGACGTGCCGCCGCCAGGGTTCACGCCGGATTCTCGCTAGCGAGCAGCCGCCGCGAGCAGCCGTCGAGAGCAGCCATCAGCCGCCGCTCTCACACGCCATTCTGCTTCCCAGTCGCCAAGAGCATTACCGAATCCAGTCTGAATCACACTAAAGCGACGAGACCATCTTCCGGCTGGTCCGATCGAAAGCAGACAACAACCGCCCTCCCGCTCTTCAAATCAAAGCTGCCGGAGGTATGAGCTCGATAAGCAGTCACCATAGGTGGTCTGCCATCAATCGCCCTCCCGCTCTTCAAATCAATGCTGCCAGAGGCATGAGCTCGATAAGCAACTACCATGGGTAGTCTGCTCTCGTTGCATCAACACGTCGGAGGTGTGAGCCCAACAAGCAACCACCATGGGTGATCCGCCGTCAACCGCTCTCTACCTCGACATCGTTGGTTCGACTGCCTGAGTATGTTAAAAAGCTTCTCTTTGGTCAGGTTTCTTCATATCGTCGCCAAAACGTCATCGGAGATGTGAGCCCAACAAGCAACCACCATGGGTGGTCTACCGTTGACTGCTTCCCATCTCACGGTGCGAGCCCAACAAGCAACCACCATGGGTGGTCCGCCGTTGACTACTCTCTATCCCAACATTATCGGAGATGTGAGCCCAACAAGCAACCACCATGGGTGGTCCGCCGTTGATTACTCTCTATCCCAATGTCAAAGGAGATGTGAGCCCAACAAGCAACCACCATGGGTGGTCCGCCGTTGATTACTCTCTATCCCAACGTCATCGGATATGTGAGCCCAACAAGCAACCACCATGGGTGGTCTGCCGTTGACTACTCTCTATCCCAACGTCGTCGGAGATGTGAGCCCAACAAGCAACCACCATGGGTGGTCCGCCGTTGACTACTCTCTATCCCAACATCATCGGAGGTGCGAGCCCAACAAGCAACTACCATGGGTAGTCTACCATTGATTGCTCTCCACCTCACGGTGCGAGCCCGACAAGCAACCACCATGGGTGGTCCGCCGTCGACTACTCTCCACCTCGACGAGTTGAATATCTTGTTTGTTGGATAGCTTTGATGAAAAAAATTGAGTTCATGAAGTATCATTATATAGTAGTGGATTCATGGATAATTATGGACTCATGAATAATTATGGAAATTATTTGTGGATAATTATAGAAGCTACTAGTGGACTCATGGATAATTATGGAGATTATTGTGAGGTGTGCAAGCTCTACAAAATTGTAGGAGATTCTTTACTACAAATAACTTTGATAATTTTGGGTAAGGGTCATGAAATCTTGGTGAACAAGAAACAAATCTTTTGCGATTCCTTCACAACAAGACATTCTGTCCGTGAATAAATCGCAAGGGGGCATTTGTAAGCAATTAAAATTCACGGTCCAATCAAAGGGCGACACGTGGATTTTATTGATTAAATATCAATTTTAATTTATTATATTTTATTTTGGGGATTTAATAAATTAATTCCTAAAATAGATTAATAAATAATTGATAATTAATTTAATACCCAATAAATTAAGTAGGGTTTAAATTAAGTAAAACTTGACCCTTAAGTTAAGTAAAGCATGGAAGGTTCCAGAATCAGGTCAAATTAAGCAATGACCAATCAAGCTGTGATATATTTGGAACGGCCCAAGCCCGCAGAACCAGGCCAAATCTGTCATAGACCAATCAGATTGCAAGATATTTATGGGGCATGCTCATTCCTCACCTATATAAGGAGCCCTCCTTCATTCACTCCAGACACACTAAAATACTTGAAGACATAAACGCTCTGAAGAGATCAAGAACACGAGCAGCGCTCCCTTGAGATCTTCAAGCATCTTCAAGTCAAGAACGGCAAACGATTCGGGATTAAGGTGCGGAGCCCCCCAAATCAAGCGTTCTTCATATACTGAGTTCTTCGGTGTTCTTCGCGCCAAGAACAACATACGACCCGGGATTAAGGTGCTAAGCCCCCCAGATCGAGTGTTCTTCGGATCAAGTACGTTTAATCCAAATAAAGGCTCGACGCCTCTGGATTAACGTAATAAGATCCAAATCCGAGTTCGGACAAGCTTCAACTGAAGATCCGACTCAAAACACACAGTCAACGCGGTCAACGCAGTCAAAGTCAAAGTCAACAAGTCAAAGTCAAAGCCAAATTGGTTCAAGAGAAGAATCAGAGGATAGATAGAGATTGTTTCCTAAATTATCAAGTTCAATCCGTCTGGATTATCATTGTAATTCTTTTGTGTTTATTTTATTATAAATACAAAATTTGTTATTACAAATCTCTTCCACAAACTTCTACTTTGTTGATCTTTAATTTCAAAGGCATGTCATGTCTACATATCTAATTTCTTTTTTATTTATAATAAATTCTCAAAATGGAGTAACATATTATTGCATCGCTACATCCCATTTTTTTTTATCAAGGAAAACTTACATGATAAAATTTCATTGTTTATTACACCTGACGCGTGTAATTTGATAGGTGCGAAATTAATACACATAGGAGAATATTATTAATATTTAATATGCATGGTATAGGCTGTAGGCATACATACATCAATAAACATGTGACATGGATCCATCCATATTAGGAAAAAGAAAAAAGAGTAGGGGGAAGGAAGAGGTAGAGAAGAGATATTTGGTTTGGAAGAGATGAATCGATTGGTAGAACCACCAACTTCCTAGATGCTTCTATAATCATTCCAAATTCATAACGTACATTCAAATCTGATATATTACCATTTGATTTAAATCCAATCATTTTTTATAATCAATTACTAATAACACTTTTTAAACTGCAAATAAGTCACAAATTAATCAGGTTTTTAGTAGGTGCAATTCAGTGCAGCATACATGTTGATGAAAGCCCACTCCAAGTATCCGACCCAAATATTTATGTGCCACGAGGCCCATAATTTTTTATCTTTCTTTTTCTATTTTTATTGGGAAACAATGATTCAAATAAAAATAAAAGTATGGGTTGGAATGCAAAACCTATGGGCTAAATAGGAGATCTGGCATGCAAACTATACACACTGATCTGAATACAGATAGTTAGCCAAGCCATACCAAAAAAAAAAAAGAAACACAAACTGGTCATTTATGATTACTTCTTTCCTATACTTGCCAATTACTACAACTTTGTCCCAAGAAACCGATTTGTAAGATCCCGACGTCTCATCGTAATAATACACAGAATGTACATTGAATCAGAATCTATACAAAATTTAACTACGCCAATCAGAATCCCATTCTTCCAGCTCCAAAAATATCTGGCCATCATCCATGACAGATCCTGATCATCACTCTACTTGTGCCATTCAAGAAAATATGATGGAACCGGCTCTGGAGCTTCTGCTATTTGAGCTGCTGCTTCTGCTATTCTCAGAGCCATCATTGCTTTGTAAGTAGCTAAATCTGCATTTTCCATCAGCATTTGGGCTCTTTGACGCTTCACCACAGCCAGCCCTTCGTATCTGTTCACAGCAGATTTAGCTTCTTGCAGTTTGTGTACATTGTTTTGTTGTTCTAAAGCATCTCGTTCAGCTACTATTGCTGTAAACCGAAATCCATTAAGATATCAGCTACTACAACAATAGCATAGCTAGATAAACATAAATTCAAATAAAATAAACAGGATTGTGGCCTTTAACTTCTACGGATATCTTTTATTTCCATCTTAAAAAATTAACTAGAATATGGTGCATCTACACCAGAATCAATTGGCTATGGGCTATATAAGCAAATAAAAAGTTTGTTATTGGGTCTTCCCACAGTGAACTACGTTTTAAAATTATTGCTATGGTTCATTAAAAAAAAGAAAAAAGAAACCAGAAACTGAAAGGACATAGAGAAATTCAATGTAATTGAGGACAATCACCTTGCAACAAAGGTCGTTTGCCTCTCCCAGGCTGACTTGCTTGTCGTTTAAACGAACGTTTCTTTCGGTAAACAGACTTTGGGATCACTTGACTTCTTCTAGGCTGGTAAAGCTGCCAATAATCGATTGATTTGTAAATTAAGGAAAAGGAGTATGACCAGGTAAACCCAATAAGGAATGATTAAATGAGTACACATTGCTTAGTTCTTTCAACCATGTAAGGATTATTAGCCAGTCATGCAATTCAAAACAGAACTTTACAGCTTGAAAGCCCAGTTCAGTATACGAAGGACAAAAGTTGTTCACAAAAGGCAAAAAAAAAAAAAGGGCTCTGTAAGCAAAACTATTATTAAAAAAAAAAAAATGCTTTCGCCTTCATAAAGTACCGAAGTCTGAACCAAGCAACATTAATATCAAGAGAGAGACAGAGAGAGAGAGAGAGAGAGAGAGAGAGAGAGAGAGAGAGAGAGAGCAATAAATCTTAAAGAGGCATTTCAATTCATAAATCAAGCTCACAAGGCACTCATTTTCGATAACCAGAAAAGTAAATATTTTAGATAACAAAGAGAGATACATCTTGCATGAACATCCAGCCATAAACAAGCTAAAAAACACAGGCTACATGTTTTATAACGATGGTGTACCTGGAAAATCCTTATTAAAGCTGAGCGTTTCTGTTTCCTCTTTTTAACCCAATACTTATGGACAGCCTCTATAACTTCCCTTCTTTCTAGGTTCATACAAAATTCATAGACTGCTTGTTCATCTAAATGCTCTTCTGGATTGTAATGTAAACCTTTCTCCAAAGCATCAATGACCAACTCAAAACTCTCAGGTGTTATAATTTCTTGCAGCTCACTTCCTGCATATACCTCTTCATTCAGTTTTGTTAGCCATTCCTCATCATCGGAGTCCATGTCGTAATTGGGGCTACTCTTCACCAAAGCCCTGCTTAGCTCATCATCTTTCACGGTAATGTATGAATCAGGCCTCACATATGGAACCTGCTGCATATCAACAGGGATGGGTACTTCTTGCACCCTAGGAACAGGTATAACACTAGCTGAAGGAGATTGCAGGTTTCGATCAGAGCATTCCTTGTAGAGTTCCTTGAAAATCAACCAATCTTGTTTATTGACAAACTCAAGCTTCCAAACACCATCACCAGCCCACATTGCAGCATGAGTGATGCGGTTAAAACTAGGTGGCTTCATGACTTTCTGTGCAATCAGACTCCATTGTTTTATTCCACCCTTTGTAACAACAAGAAACCACTGTTTCGTAGCAGACAATTCTAAAGAGATTGTGGCCCCTTCTACCCGAAAACACTTGTCTGCTTCTGTGATCAACAGATTAGCAGAACAGCTGCTGGTAATTACATTTTCAGTTACCAGGGCTGATCTCAACTCTTTAGTGTTTGTACGAGATCTCATCTTATCTGAACTCCTAAGTAAACGAGTAGATGCTTGGCTACTATCATTCCTAATCCTTAGAAAATCAGAACCAAAAGTTCCACTAGCTTTCGGAGCTCGGACAGCAGATGGTGGCCTACCTCTCTTACGCCTCAGAGAACTTCTCCTTTTCTGGATATTACGACTGTTTCTTAACTGTAAATTTCGAAGAGCAGATTTAGGTATTCCAGCAGTCAGATGCGTCAACGATCTCCTCTCCGAAGTATCATTACTCGATGCTGCTACATTACCGTACGACATGTCGCTCCCAGGTGAAATTTGAGATGCATGCGGAGGCGTCAACAATATCCTCTCTGAAGTATCATTCGCCAATGCTGCTACATCGCTGTAAGATAAGTCTCTTCTAGGTGAAACTTGAGATGCTTCAGAAACACAATCTTGGTGATCTCTCTCGGAAGAAAATGGACAAGTGACTTCCTCAACATCATCAACCACATGCATCAATTCCTCATCCCTCTCACAATGCAAATCAAGCAAGCAATCCAGACGTGCAGATCTAAGAGATCTGCTTGTTTGCATATGCACAAGGAAAGATGGAAGTGCAGAAATATCAACAAAAAACACTGGCATCAAGGACCTGGATCCAGAAATTATGCAAAATCCAGGGTTTTTGGTAGTAATAGGCGCCTGAATCAAGAATAATTATAAATTATCAGCCAAGTAGAATCATCACAGATTAGACAAGTGAAAACAGCTAAAAACATAGAAATTTACTTGTGAATTTCCAATTGCACCAAAAGTTTCCCCAACAATCCAAATTACATTATCTTTTACAGTCAAGGTAAAAGAATGCACTGGGGAAAAGAAATAAATAAAGTAACACTACATCACCACTAGATTTTACCATATTAAGCCAATGTATACATAATCCAGCAAGTACTAACCTTATAAGGATGAGAATTTACCTGGGAAATAAACAGCCCGCGAGAGTAGTACGCATCATATATAGGTTTTGAGAGGAAAAATGCAGACAACCGCCTCATCCCAATCCTGGCCCTAGTCAGGTAGCTGATTACGGAAGTCAAGAAGTAAGCAATCCAGTAACCACAATCATAAGATGACCCACTAGCAACAATAGCAAGATCTCGAGACACGCTAACAGGATGCCCAACATCTCCACAAGATTCAAATGATTCAGAAGGTATACATTTTGCTCTCCATTGTTTTCTTACAAACTTCTTCCCATACCTCTCATCTTCTGTGAGACCAATATTTGTCCAGTCTGCCCTTTTTCTCTTTCTCCTGTACACAAGTCCCCACATATTACTCTCCACTCTTTCAACCTCCATTGCACCACCTGTTGCACGCTCTTTAGTTTTATGTTCTGCAATCATGCCTGTTGATCTATTATTTTCATCATGCCATATATCCTTCTGGCAGTCACCAGCATCCCCTCCTGCATCTGCAGAATTGTCCAGAAGCTCCGGAAACTTATTTTCCCCGTGAGCTCCTCGGACTGACTCTGTCCAGAGCCTCCTCCCTGAACGCAGAACTCGTGCCCCAAAAACTCTTGTACTCCTTCGCATTCCCACAGAAGGCATCGGCTTGCGCTGATTATTGAGAGGCAAAGCCTCGGAATTAATTTTCCTATTCACTATTGTATATGGACCACTTTCAAAGACCAAAACTTGGTCGTGATGCAGAATGCAACAAGCTCTTGTGATGATGCTCTTCCTTCTTCTTTCGGAACTCGCTTACAGGAATTCACTAAAAAGAAAAAATTAACGATTATAAATGGACTTTACTATGGTACAACTTGCACTAGGTAGTAAAGTTCGAATCACACTTCTCTCAACCAGACACCAAGAACCAGAGGCTAAATTACGTGCTAAGTCAAATAAGATGTGCGGCTGGCACATCACAGAGGTACAACAAAAGCCAACTTCTTTGGCTGTGTCACCACTGAATCCAAACTCCCAAGAACAAAATCCATGATATTCCGAGGCATACTCGGAAAACAACTGGTCCCAACACAGTTCTTGCTGCAATCTCAACCCAGCAAAATTCGGTTTCTTCCAAGCATGTAAGCAATTATCACCACCTTGCTTCACACTAGTCTTAAACAAGAAACGGTCCCAACTCAGTAAACTCGGACCCACCGAACACCAGGATATTTTAATAACTCAATTTGTCCCGCACCACACAAACAATGAAACCAAAACAAGAATTACAAGACTAAACAACAATTATAATAATTAAAAGTCAGCCCATCAAAGGAATCCCAAACGCATCTCGTAAAAACCCCATCTTTCCTCTCTTAAACACAAGATCCCATCGAACAGAAGCAGTAATACGAAGGAACAGAATATATACCTGACATGAATCGATTAAAGCATCCCTTTTTACGTCAAGAAACAAATAATCCCTTTGATTTTTCAACTGGGCAATTTTGTTTTATAGAATATAAAAGAACTTATCTTTGATTTCAATGGTGTCCATGTTAAAACGGTGGCTGCGGAGTCCAGATTGCAGATTCTAGGGTTTATGAGAAAGGGAGCGAAAGAAGAGGGTGACTAATAACTGCTGATGCTACTAGCAAGACTATTGAAGACCGTTGGATTGAAACGATGGACCGCTCAGATTTGAGGGATTTGATGACTTTGGAGAATAGTTCGAGGAGGTGGGGGGCCCATGACTTTTTCACTGTGTGAGAGAGAGAGAGGGAAAGGACGTGACGAGATCTTTTTCTTTTTTTATTTACACTTTCCCACCTTAACTAATTTACATCACATTTTGCCCCTCGTATATTCATTCTGCTTTCCTTTTTTATTTTAGGATAAATTACGAATACTCCTTGAGATTTGTTCAAATTATAAAATAAACCCCGTACTTTGAATAATTACCAATATCCCTTTGACTTATATTTAATTTGATCTTTCACAAGAATATATCCATCTTAAAATAGCGTACAGAAGATTACAATAATACCCATTTATTTAATTTATGAATTAAAACATTAACCTATCATATAATCCTTCTTTAATTCTGTATTCATCGGCACTGTTATAGTGACCAACCCAAAAAAAAATTCTTCAATTGAGCAGCCGCCTGAGATTTTTGTAACTTAATTATTTAGAGAGAGTGTTGTCCACTCGCCTGGAGAAAACACGACCACAGTCGCAGGAATGGCCACGGGTGCTGCAGGTTTTGAGGTGGGCTTTGTAATCCGATTGGAGAGCGTATTCCTAAGAGCACTTCTCACATATCCATTGCTTCTGATTGCTGTGTTTCCGCCGAAAATGCTTCCTGATTCCGACTAGATCGTCGAGCGTGAAGCAGGGATCGTGGCAGACGAACACGCGCTTTCTGGCGATCGGAGTTTCCCTCTTCAGTAGCTTCCATGGCACCTTGTGGCGGCGCCAGTGCATCTGCAGATTCTGATCCTGCTGGAACCCTTGGTTGCAGATCTCACACACGTATCGATCGGATTCCCTTGTGACAGTGCCCATGAATACACAATTAGAGAAGGATTGATTTGTTTAGGAATATATGATATGTTAATATTTTAATTCCTAAATTAAACAAATGGGTATTATAGTAATTTTCTGTACACTTTATTTTAGGATGGAGATATTCTTGTTAAAGATCAAATTAAATATAAGTCAAGGGAGTATTAGTAGTTATTTAAATCACAGGGTTTATATTCGTAATTTGGACAAATCTCGAGGGGAGTATTCGTAATTTACCCTTTATTTTATAATAATTATAATTATAATCATGTAATTTGGACATGCAGCCACGTGTTTATTTTCAAAAATATTGACAGAACTGGAGAAGATATACTCCATATTTATATTTAAACCTTAAAAAAATAGTAAAATGGGTAGGATTAAAAAAAAACCACTAAAATCTTATTCAAAAGCATGAACATAAGTATATGAAGGTTTTGGATTTTAATTAATTGGAATTTGAAATTTGTTTTTTAATATCTAATTAGTTGTGCTTGTTTAGTGCTACATCTACCATTATCTAATAGTAATGGATAGCGATGCATGTAAAAAACTAGAACTAGAATATCCAACATTAAATATAGGATATTTTGTGGTAGGGTTTATATGTATTTGTAGTTATTAATTTTCAGTAAAAAAATATTATTACTTTTAATATATGTAATGAATAATAATCATCAAATAAATGATTTAAAAGTTTTTACTTTTTATTAATCAATTATTACTTTTTATTTAAAATACTACTTCAATTTCTATATATTTATTTATTTCAAAACGTATTGGCCCAATTAAAAAGCACAATAATATGGGCTGATGTATTTGTAAAATTAAGTATGGCCCTATACAAGAGTTCCATAAATTTTGGCATACCATAAAAATGTTATTGCGTCACTGAACGAATTACTCCATATGCTAATACCTTTGCATTATATGATTTTTTTTGTTTATATATAATAAGACACTTCGAACTTTCTTTAATTTCAAAGAATAAAATAGAGCAAATTTTTATAATGAAACGTTAAATAATTTTTTTATAAAAAGATGTATCATGCATGATGTTGAAGCATTTATTTAAGGAAAAATTGATTTAACTTAGTTATTATCATATAATCTGTACAAAGATTGCGGGATCGTGTTTCGATCATATAATCGTTTTAAAAAAAATTAAAAAAGTTTTTAATTGAAAAGGATCCTTTATAATCCCTCCGTCCCAGTTTAAGAGAGTCATTTTCCATTTTGGTCGTCCCACCCAAAGAGTTTCCTTTCTTTTTTTACACACATGAGACCCACACACCCCCTCTAATACAATTAAAATATGAGACTCACTCTCATTAATACAACTACCCACTATACATTAAATAATAATATTCCTTAATCTACGTGCAAAAAAATAAATGACCCTCTTACGCCGGGCGGAGGGAGTATATGATTTAAACCTCTCTCTCCCTCAAATATACAAAATTTTACTCCCTTTTGGTTATTGGGTTTTACTTATTCTTTTCTTTTTTTTTTCTTTTTTTTTCTTCTACTACACAAATAATGAGTCCTAAAACACCCTATTAATTTTAAAATTATTGTTTTTAAATAATTTGATATTTTTAAATAACAAATAAATTTATTTACCTTCATTACCACTTCTCACGTGTACGGCTTTCTGACAACCACTTTACCGCCAAGCATGGCCCAAACCAATAGAATTTGAATGCTGAGTGGCCGTTTGAAATTCTCCATCTCCATTGATATTTGCGCTGAAGTTTGAGTAGAACTCAGTTCCAAAAATGGATGCAACAGGCAAAATCGAGGAAGAATCTGGGCTTGTCCTGATGAATCATGATATCTGCAATTATTCATCAGAAAATGGTGGAGAAGAAGAAGAGGAAGAGGAACAACCTTCCCTGGTGCATTTACATTTGTCAAATTTCATTCCTTTTGTGGGGTTTTCTTATTTCGTTAATGGAATGAACTCGTGTTTATAAACTTGTATTCTGTTTCGGTTGCTTTCTCTAATTCAAAACCTCAACTGCTCCTCTGTTTTACCTTATTTCTTTCAGGGTTTTTGTTTTTCTTGTATGGTTTCAGGAACCTTTGACTGAGAAGGAGCTAGAGGAGTTAGTCACTGAGCTTTTAGAAGTTTAGAGCAAAGTGAAAAATCTCATCTTTTTTTACATATCAAAAAAAAAAAATCAAAGGCAAAAGGTGTTTGCTTATTTATTCAGTTTTAACTTGTAGGCTGCAGAAGCTCAAGAGGCACTGGAAGATGAATCATTAGTGAAAGTTGAGGCTGATGTGAGGGAAGAATTAGCTCAATCTCTCTCAGGCGATGACGTAATAAATCAACATTTTCTTCTACTCCATTTATGTACTTCCTTTCTACTAACATATGAATTTTTGTGGATGGATAGTTGGAGAAGGCTGTTTCAGAAGAGATGTTGACTTTCCAGGAAGAGTGGGAAGTGGTTCTTGATGAGCTTGAGACTGAGAGTGCTAATTTACTGGTTAGAGTTGTTATCGTTGTAACTGTTAGGCATGTTTATGAACAAGTAATTGATGGTGCATTTTTGTTTGAAAAGGAACAACTTGATGGTGCTGGGATTGAACTTTCCAGTCTGTATAAGTGGATTGAGGGGCAGGTTCCCAGTGGCTGTTCCACGGAAGCTTGGAAACAGAGGACTCACTGGATTGGTGCCCACATATCCTTAGATGCCACAGAATCAGTTGCAAAGGCTGAAGAGTATCTTAACATCCACAGGCCTGTCAGGAGGTTCATGTCCTACATTCAACTCAGATTAATATGCGCAAGAAATGCTATGTATTCTAAATCTGTTTTCTTCGACAGGCGACATGGTAAAATCTTGGAGGAGGGTGCTAGCGGTTTCCTGGGAAAGTCATTTCCCAAGTGTTTTAAAGCTTTAGGTGTTAATGAAGATATAGATAGAGATATAGATTGGGATTCTTTCAGCAACATTTGCTCCAATGGGACATCCATGGAAAATATCACATTTGGCAGCAACAAGTGGGCTTCCGTCTACCTAGCCAACACTCCACAGGAAGCTGCTGAACTTGGTCTACAGCTTGCAGGAGTTCATGAGGTCACTCCAACCCTGCCTTACCATATTATTGCTCTCAATCTACTTTCGGATTTGGGATATAAAAGTCATGTTTTTTCTCAGAACAGGGTATCGTGACCTTGTTGTGTCTCACATAAATTAATGGATAGGTGGAAGAGATTGATGATGTTGATGGTACTTCAAGCAATCCTTTTGTTGCTGCTGCTATAGCAAATGAAAGGGATTACATTCTTACAGAACAACAAAAGACGAACTTTAGAAAGGTCAGAGAGGGTCCTATTTGACTGGCTGAATTCTTATTCTGATTTAGGAGAAATAATCAAAATAATTATTTTTCTATCTCCAAATATGCCATTTGGGAAATATGCAACAGTAAATGATATTCCTCACCGAAATGATTTTCCAGTCAAGAAAGTAGTAGCATACTTTTGTTCTTTTTCAGTCAAGAAAGAGGGATCTACCTTGCATGTTTGGCTGATCAGATTTTTTTTTTTCCTGTCATTTTTGTAGATTAAAGAGGAGGATGATGCGAATGACGATCTCAAGCTTCTCATTTGCATGAATCGAAGGAAACTTAGGAAGCAAAAGAAAGAGGTATATAAAAGCTTTCCGTTGATTTTACATTTTTAAGGCTCTTCAAACTTGGGTTCTGCTTGAAGTTCACTAACAATGTTTGAATGCACATTCCTACAGTCATGAACAAATACAATTCTTTGTAAAACAATGTAATGTAATATCTGGTAACTGCTCTATAATAGTACTACAGTCATGAACACACTCTCTCTCTTCTGACTTGTTTCTTTTGTTACATTCTTGATCATGAACTGTTCAGGCAGAAATGTTCATAATAGATGAGTTTAAGGAGAGCCAGCCAGATGCTTTCATAAATTGTGAAGATGGCATTATTGAGGATAAAAATGGGAATACAGGTCAAATTTTCGAGTTACCTTCAAGCTCTGATGAAGAGAAAGCAAAGAGTAAGTATGATGCCTCTGTTTTCAAGGACTTGAATGAATCCAGATTGTGCTTTTGGGATAAAATACAGTGTATATACGATATAAATTGTGAAAAAAAAAAATGCTGCAGTTTCTGGCAGTAAATCTTTTCAGTGTGAGGAACCACGAACATTTGAAGTCGTTATAGTCTCTAGTTCTGATTCTGGTTCGAATGATACATGTTCTGACACAAGTGCCAATATCAGGTAATATTGCTTGCAAGCTTATCGCTCCTCAATCTCCTATCCATTTGTCATCTTTGAAATTTCACTGGAGTAAAGAAATTCCTCTAAGATATGCTTCCTCTTAGAGCATTAGGACTATCTTCTACTTTATTCTCATTTTACTTTTGTATCAGAACATATAGAAGGCGAAAGAAGAAAATTCGCAGAATCATTGATGATACTGAACTAGGGGAAGAGACAAAGAAGAAAATTGCAATCGAAAAGGTAAAATCTGATTCTTAAATTGTGCATTGAGTACATGTTGCCAACTCAACATCATTTTCCACAGGAACGTCAAGAGCGGCTTAAATCTTTGAAGGAATGGTATTTTACCAATCACCTATGGTTAGCAATGAGCTTGTGTTTGATGGCTCTGGAGTTGAAATGATCGGCGATGGTATTAGAAGTTCTGGTTACAGGGTAGAACAGGGCAGGATTGGAAGAGGAGCAAAACAAACCCGGAACGGCCCAGCTCGGGAGCAGCTCGGCGAGCCGCTCGAGCCGAGCTGGGTGCCGAGCGGCGGTAAACGGTGCCGAGTGGGGTCCCACCTGGACCCCAGTGACGTGGCAAGATCGATGGAAGGCCGCTCGGCTGGGTCCAGGCCCAGCTCGAGCCGAGCTGGGTGCCGAGCGGCCCAGTTCAGGGCCCAGACGGAGTCTGTTCGATGCAGCAGTGTATATATGCCCTCGGATCGCGAAATCAGCCCTGCATCCAAGTTTCGTCGCGAAAACAGCCCTGCATCCATCTTAGAAACAATTAGGGAGATCGAGACATCAATCGGAGAGAGCCCAGCCATAAACCATCATCAATCCACACTCCTATCACACCTATATCAGATTACAATCTGATTTCATCCTCCATCCAATTCCACAAGGGTTTCAAGTGCTAATTAAGGGAAAATCAAGCAATTGAAGAGACGGAGAAGGAACGTGAGATTGCTCCTACACTAGGGTTTCACCATTCCTATCTATTCCTTTCTATTACTTTGATTATTGTTATGAATTGCTTAGCCATGAGGATTGCTTATAATCTCATGGGCTAATTTCTTATACAGTTATAGGGTTTGATGGATTGATTTAATTGATTTGGGGATTTAGACCAAAGATTGTGACTTTATGCAGTTGAGCTTTTGATTTTACTTATTTTATACAGACTTGCTTATCTGCTTCGTAACGTATTCATAATATATTCATGACATCCGCTATAATGCTTGGATTATTGTGTTAGCTTGTGTGCGTTCATGATTGGTATTGTCTATCTGTTAGAGATTAGAGTAGCTCCGCTATAAGCACTTTAATTTCATGAACTGGTAAATCAAATACTTGATTAGTTTAGTGGAACAATGCAATTAGACAATCAAGTAGGAAGTGAATAGAACCTTGTAGTAATTCCAGAAAATATCTTGTTAGTCGAACTTGCCATCCGGAGGTATTGTTGTTCGCTGGATTAGTATCTAGGAATAAGGCTTGGTAATATTTGCGCACCTTAGGATTTAAATCAGACTATACTGTTAGCTTAGAATCGAATCATATTCGGTGGGATAACAGGGATATGTGGTGTATTTTCAGTTAAACTGGATGAATGAACAATCGTAAGTTTAATAACCCAAATTAATTGGTCTCTACTTGATACCTTAGAACTGTTCGTTATCTCTTTATTAAAAACTTGCTTTTATTTTATTTTATTGCTTTTAATTATTCTGCAATTTATTATTTAAGTATTTTAGTTAATTCACAGCAAAACATTGGAAATTTGGTTACTTCCTTCTGATTAATTAGTAATTCATAGTAAGATAAACAATTAGCTGTCTCAGTGGGATCGATAATTTAACTTGGGTACTTGCTGCTACAATTGACATCCTTATACTTGAGGATTAAATTATAGTGTGCAGAAAAAGGCCTATCATTGATTTTCATGGATTTACCAAAGACAGGGCCTCTGCTCAAAAATCTTTTTTTGCGGGGTACCAGGCCTTAGCTCAGGTATATACTTTATTTTTTCTCCTTTCTCTTGCTATCCTTCTAATTAATTTAGTACATAATATCCTTTAAGATTTGGAATCATCCAGGAATTTTGCAACTGAGAAAAGAAAACAAAGACCCTGGCAAAGGTGAGGACATAGGAAACTGTTGTACAGATGACAGCTCAAGTGATGAGAATGTAAACTGCAATATAATTTCTGGAGGTACTATTCTATGTGCTCGAGAGTCGCTCTCATATTCTAAGAGTTGAGCCAGACTTGATGGTTTTTTTTAATCAAATTATCTACATTATAAATTTAAAAGGCAACTTGAAACATTTACCTTTAATCTTTTACCATACTTTTTGTTATTGTTCTAGTGAACTGGGCTAGTGAGGGTGCGTTATATGCCTGTACGATAGTGTTTTAATGGACGGTATTTTCAATTCACTGAGCTGTTGCTTGCAGAGAAGCAGCACAATCCTTACAGTAAACTTAATGAAGCCATTGAAAGTGAGGTCTGTGGACATTCCTTTTTCTCTGCCACCCTCTAATACAAGTTATGCTCTTCTTTTATGGAACATATATATTTTTTATTTTATTATACCTTCTCGTTTTCTTTCCTTCCGCAATCTGCACATTCTACATTTTTTTATGAGAAGTTTGGCTGTTTCCAATGGAACCAGGATTGGTGGAGAGATGATCTTCCAGAAAACACTTACAATGAGGTGGATTACAGTGGTAAAATGATTTTGCTGCTTGATATTCTATCAATGTGCTCGGATATGGGTGATAAGGCACTGGTGTTTAGCCAGAGCTTTCTAACCTTGGACCTGATTGAGCTGCATCTTTCGAAGTTGCCTCGTCCAAGAAAGAGTGAAAAATGTTGGAGAAAAGGGAAGGACTGGTACAGGTACATGCATGATGCACCTGATTCTTTTTTTTTCTTTTTGGCCTTATTTCTCTTCATCTCACTCCGTGCTGCGGCACACCCATAACAGATTAGATGGAAGAACGGAAGGGTCTGAGAGGCAGAAACTAGTCGAAAGGTTCAATGACCCTTCAAATAAAAGGGTGAAATGCACTTTGATATCCACAAGGGCTGGATCTCTGGGCATCAATCTTCCCTCAGCTAATTGAGTGATCATAGTTGATGGCTCTTGGAATCCCACATATGATCTCCAAGCTATATACAGGGTGTGGAGGTGTGTATGCCATGTTTTCATTCTCAGCAATGTGTAGTGAAATTTGATTGTTTAAGGTGCAACTATTCGTGTAGGTATGGCCAAACAAAGCCAGTTTTTGCATACCGGTTGCTTGCACATGCCACAATGGAGGAAAAAATTTATAAACGTCAGGTAGTAACTGCTCGTCGCGTTAGTCTACTATTGCTAGCTCGTGTGAATTTTTAAAGAGCATAACTCCTCAGGTGACTAAGGAAGGCCTTGCAGCTAGAGTAGTTGATAAGCAACAGGTGCACAGAACAATATCTAAAGAAGAAATGCTACATCTGTTCGACTTTACAGATGATGAACATGCTGATGTAGTGCATGAATTGGGACAAAATCATGCTGTAAATCTTTTGAACCAGGGGAAGCTGCCACTGCCAATACCTGGAACTTCTTCAGACAAAATCATGCAGAGTTTGATTGGCAGCCATCCCAGGTTAGATTATTTCAACATTTCCTGTGAATTTAAGAATCATTGATTACAAGTTGTCTGATTTTTTCTTTTTCAGTTGGATATCAAGTTACCATGAACACGAGACACTCTTGCAAGAAGACGAAGGTGAAAAATTGTCGAAAGAAGAGCAGGACTTTGCGTGGGAAGCATATAGGAAAAGCCTCAGCATGGAGACCTCCCAACGAAACAAAGGCGAATCTGATGAGTCTGTTGTGCAGCAGAAAAGATTCATTGCAGAATCTGCTCATCATCGCAAGCCTTTAATTCCCACTGCAAAGGCTCCTGAGAGCAAAGCATTAGCACAAGCCATGCAGCGTAAGTGCACAAATCTTTCACATCTACTAACATTGAGAAGTCAAGGAACAAAGATGGGATGCAGCACTATATGTGGATTCTGTGCTCAAGAGATACGGCTCGATGATCTCAACTGCGATAGCAGGTCAGTGAAGTAAAAATGGATAACCTTAGCACTTTTTGTTCACTTGATGATTTTTTGGTGGGGTGAGTTTTGGTTCTGTCAAACCTATGAGGACTCATTGGAACACTATAAAAAGGTGCTCTTTTTGTAGTAATATATATCCAGTGCTCCTTTTGAACTGTATGCGATAGGCATAGCACATTCCAAGGTAAACACTTCATCATGGTTTTATCCTCAATTTTGTTCAAACTTGATCTGTATGAAACATCTTACAAGGTGTTGAAACCTGGGGTGGATATATATTAATTAGCTTTTGGACTTTAAAATAATTTAATCATGTGATGGATTCTTGCAACTTGCAGTCTCAGTATACCTCAAAGAAACCAAAAGAAAAATGCACATTCGAATTCCTAACACACCACAATGAATTTGATATTTAATTTTAGGAAAACGTCACACATCAGAACAGATGAAACACTAGCTAAAATAGATCTGACCGAGGTCTTGAAGATACGACGTCGTAAAATACATCCCATGTAGTATCCGACGATCATGTAGAGGTGTAATTACGGACACTACATTAGGTGTATCTCACCCTTGCTTGAGAGACTGTAATCAGTGTATTGGTTGGCTAACACCTTTCATCCCCCAACCAGTTGTCCTTCTCCTTAGGCCCCGTTGGCCCCTCCTCTCCGTAAAGTTCAGTAGGGAACAGTTCGATAAGATTCTCAACCGAAAACTTAACAAAGAACGGTAGGTGGTTGAGTATCTTCTCCAGCTCCGATGTTGAATCATATACTATAGTAGGACCCCATTCTCTCATGTACTGCAACCAATTTGGCTCAGTAACAAGTTCATCTCCAAGGTACTCAGCAGCTACAATTTGATATCTAGTACTAGAATCCACGTACAATTTGCTCTTAGCACAATCATTCTTTGCTCCAATTCCCAGTTTACTAGAGCCCTGAATGTAGCAACCCTCATGAGGGTAACTCGCATGTCCGTGTTTTGAAGCGTACACAGCCGGCTTATTTCCTTGGATGAACTCCAGCTCGGAGGCATCCAGCCATTCTCCTCCACTGTGCTCTGAAAAATACACACTCCAGAGCTCTCCGTTGAAATTGCTCAAACGGAGAGTATAATGTTCCCAATCGCCAACATGTTGACCTATCCTATTGAAAGTATAGCTCCATAGCCCCGCTTTTATCGTAGCAGGACCATTGAACGGGCAAAAGATCCACATTGCAATGTCCGTAAAAGCTCCCCCCGAAGCTGGTTTTACATGGACGTAAAGCTCAGCACTCTCCATATTACCATGTTTCACATTGCCCTGATCATCATCACCAGGTAAATCAAGCCAAAATTCTCCATCATTTTCCCCTCCACAAGGCAAATTCGATCCTTTAGAATCGATCGACGTACCCTTATCCCTCCCCTGACAGTAGAGAAGAGCTCCATTGTCAAAGAACCAAGACACAGATGAGGGCAGGTAAGCTTCATCCGGATGGAAGTAAAGAGTAGGGCCATAGTGCTTAATGAGAGCATGAATCTGCTCTAGATTCGGCATTGCACCTAGGGATGAATCAAGATTTCTCAAACAAGCAATACTCAATTCATCTTCACAATTCTTGTCTCGACTACAGAAAAAAGTACCAACAGGGACACTCATACAAAGCATGCCCCTCCTACATGGCCTTGTATTCCAAATGTAGAATTGGTCCCTCGAATTCATATCAAATATAGCATCACCAACTTCACAACTGTCAGTTAGATCAGCTCGAATGCATTTCACTTCATCAATATTAGGTTCATCAGGCTCGACTGTAACAACAAACCCCATAGATTTATAACCCAATGGTGGATTTGGTTGCCAAATATATCCACATCCATCACTATTAGAATCTGAACTCCAAACTAAGGAGTAGTTGAGAGGCTGTGCAAGAGGTGGAGAGTCGGAAATTGAGAGGGATACACCTCTGGCGACAAGAACACAGCCTCTGATTAGCTTGTCACTTGGCTGACAATAGTAACCAAGGGTGAAGAATCCATCAGGAATTCCACTAGGTTTATAGAAGCTCACCCCTTTGGCCTTTCCACGTGATGGCTTGCAACTCCATATTTTATCAAACTTGGTGATTTGGGCAACTTCTATTTCTCCTAGAGATATCTTCCCTGTAGCAAAATCTTTACCTGCAAAAGTTCAAATTTCATGTTCAGCAAAAGAGAGGACACACTGGAGAGATTTGAAGCTAGCTAAAAACTTGGCCTTTCAATATCTATTAAATGTCTTATACTTTGCCAGTGGATTGAAAATTCAAGAGGTACTGCTAATAGTGTAAAGTTGTTGGGAATGGGGATGAAGCCAGTAAAGTCAAGAATAATTCTTTCTCCGGAGTGGAAATGGATAAATTTCCTCCCACTATTCACGTGAACACTGATTTTCACTGTTCACGTGAATAGTGAGGGATCAATTTCCTCTGTACAGGAGAGGATATGGGTCCCTCCGGATCTGGGTCCCTCCGGAGTAATCATATTTACAGTTCACATTGTTTATGAAAAGTGAGATTTTTTTTATTTATTTCCTTAATGCCTTGACTTGAAGGAGTGCAATTGTACAAGTTAAGAAATTAATGAGCAGATAAGAATAAGATGTTTCCTTGAATGAGAATTATAAAAAGTCAAAATATAGGTTTCTAACTCTCTCAAAAAATTAAAAAAAGAAGTCAGGGAATACAGATTAATATATGAAATATTCAATCAAAATGAAAAGAGGGATGGTGTATAGCCTAAGGACGTCCTCCAAGTTGATTTCTCTGTTACATTTTCGATGTTCCATTGGTGTTCCACAACATAAAAAAACTATACCCTACAAATGACTAATAAACCCTTGGGGCAAGCATTGAATTTTGGGCATTGATCATGCCACGTGACAATCATTTAATTAGTGGAATAGGAGATGAAACACCATGATGTAACAGGTGATCCCATTCCGGACGTCCTCTGATAGAAATCATAGAATGGCTCTGAGGAAACAAGAAACAGGGGGTCAAATAGAAACAGAATTTGAACAAATCAAAGAAGAGCAGAAAGAAAGGGGTTCATTTACAAGTTTAATCGAATCTTGATGAAATTAAAATAGAGAAGACAGACAGACCTTTAGGCCATTGAGGAAGGGGTGAAGGCAAAGAAAATGTGGCAATCTCCTCTTCAAACTCTTGATACACACTGTCAGAGCACCACCCAAACATTCTTCCCCAAATTATATATCAAGAAAAGGAATACAAAAGATACCCAAAAACTAGGAGTTAAGAGTGCAATAATGAATTTACATAATCGTGAGAAGAAAGAAAAGGATGTTATTGCTGAGCAAGAAGAGCCCCCAGAAGAGAAAGAGAAAAGTAAGTCTCTTTTACTTCTGTTCAAGTAGAGTAAGCAGCCCTCAAAGTTGACGATGTTTGGAATTTTCCCATACTTTTTAAGAGAATTGACCACCACTTTTTCTGCACTAATTATTCTTTATTGTTATTACTATTTTTAAACTATTCCATTGTTGCTTAAAAAACAACCTCTGCAATTCAAATTAGGTCACAAATTTCCATTATTTTATCCACTAGTAATTACTTAAACATATATTGAACAAAAGTTAAAAATATTTTTTTTAAACATTGTTAATTTAGTAATTCTCAACACCCAATAGATTTTTATCTGGAGCTGGTGCACCCAGTCATGTTTATGTTTGTGTTTATCCAAATAGATCTCAACTATAATTCTTTGACCCAACTCAATTATTGTTTCTAATAACCTTCATAATAGGCGAAGACTTAGCTAAACTTTTTCTTAACCAATAAAAAACTAATAACCAAATTATATAAATTTGAATTTCATGTATAGGCGAACTTACTCTATCAGATTGGTAGGAATAGAATCATAATTATTGTAATAAATAATCCATTGAAGCGTAATTACGAATATCATTTCATGCCAATAACATCACATGAATATTTTACGCCTAGTATTAGTATATCGATATAAGATTGTGTGAAAAAAAAAATCTTAATAACAAACAATGTTTCTTTATTGAGTGTGTTACTTAAAAAATAAAAGTCTCTTATGAAACAATATTTATATGAAATAACTGTTATATAGTTAAAATATATATATCCATAAGTAAAATATATTTTTTTAAATATAATTAATAATACATTAAAATATAATTTTATAATATAATTTACTATAAATAAACTTTAACTACTAATAAATATATTTTATTTATATAATAAATTATTTTAATAATGAATCAATCCGTCTTCCTTATATCCATATCATGAGAGAGAAAAATTAATATTAGTATATTTTTTTAATTAAAAAAATAATACACAAAACACACATCTTTTAAATTTGTTACACCATAAATTGTAAGAAGCTAGCTACTTCGAAGGTGAAGAAATGAATATATGTATAAGCTATACAAAAGGATGATTAACTTTTAGGGACAACTGAAAACGACGTCGTTGAGCATATTCCCTTATGCTTAGTAGATATTCCACAACCATGCATTGCAAAATAGCCCCCAAGAAACTACTATATGAGCCCCTAGGGCTAGGGATGTCAGCGGGTATCAGTTTATTTTGGGGTATTCGTACCCCTATCCGATTAAAAAATAACTATTCGTATCCGTATTCGTCCTATTTAAAAAATTTATTATGGTACCTGTACCCATCTCATTACCGTTTATCAATACCCGCGGGTACCCATACCCATTTAATATTCATTTATTTTATATATATTTATATTTTTTTATTATCTAAATAAGTATAATAATAAAAATTACATTATTATTAATTAAATATAAAATAAATATAATATAAATTGTATTATTTTAAATAAATATTTAATAAACATGATTAAATAAAACTTATAACTATTAATTAAATATATAAAATATCTTATCATATATAAATTATATAATATATATATATTAAATTTTATAATATATATATATATATATATATATATATATATATATAATCGGGTTACTCGCGGATATTTGAGATATTACTCGTACCCATCCCCAACACTAATGGTATTTTTCACAACTACCCATATCCGTCCCAAACCCGTTTATAACTACTCGTACCCTACCCATTAAGGTTCGGGTAGATCGGGTACCCGAAAATACCCGTACCATTGTCATCCCTACCCAGGGCATAGCTCAAATGCTAGATGGGAGGGTGAAAAAGTCTTCCAACTGAGCTTGGTAGCTGCAGGGTGGGGGTTCGAATCCTGCCTTTGGCATGGATTTGGCCCCTTGCAAGCACAAGTTAAATAGTGAACCCTCTCTATAAGCCACTTAAGGCACATCCTGCGATTTACTTCCTCCACCAATCCCCAGGGCAGGAGCGGTGGGGTCCCCTAATGGTAGGGTACACCATTTCAAGAAACTACTATATGTATTAAAATTAGATGCTCAATTTTCCCATGATTGATTACATTTTGGATTGGTACATCCACCTGATAAAAATCTGGTCAACCATAGAATTGAGCTGAAAATTGATTAATGGCTCTACTATTATCAATCCGTTGTTGATCAAAGTACATTGTATATGGAGTACTAGTTATATTTAGGGAAAATAGATTTTTTCGTCCGCTAACTTTCATTCATTTTGAAATTAGTCCATTAACTTTTTAATTTTGAAATTAGTCCGTTAATTTATAACAATTTTGAAATTAGTCCATTAACTTCATAAAATTCAACATTTTGGTCCTTTGACCTGCTATGGCAGATCATTTGAATATTTTCACCCCAATTAATTTATATCATATTTTTATTTAACCAATTTTATCTCACTTTTCATTTTTCACTTCCGTATACCAAACAAACAATATTAATCTCATTACTAAAGTGGAGCAAATTTGACTAAATATTGATACTTCCTCCGTCCTTTCGAAAGAGGGTCTTTTTTCCATTTTGGTCGTCCGTTCCAAAGAGGGTCACTTCATTTTTTACATACATGAGATCCACACACACCCACTAATACAATTAAAATATGGGATTCACACTCCCACTAATACAACTACCCACTACACATTAAATAACAATACTTCTTAATCAACGTGCACAAAAGCAAAATGCCCTCTTTCGGGCGGACGGAGAGAGTATAATATAAATTTTTAGTGGAGGCTATTTTTTTAAAACAGTATATATATATATATATATATATATATATATTACATATTTTTGAGTATTTTTATTTTTTAGAATAACATGCTAATGACCTGTTGAAATTGACGATTTTGTTGAACTTGGTAAACATGATGGACGATTTTCAAAATTCTGCAAATATAATGGACGATTTTCAAAAAGTGAAAAACTTATGGACTAAATTTAAAATTGGGCAAAGTTAGCGGACAAAAAAAATTATTTTTCCTTATATTTATTAACACGTATAGTCATAGTATGTATTGAAATAGTTTTATATGATCTCAATCACAAATAAATCTTTTGGACTTCCTAAATTTGTTTATCATATAACACCATTTTACACCTAATAATGAAAACAATTCATTTATTCATAAACTTAAAATGGAGTACTTAAATTTTTCATTCTCACTTAATATATATATATATATATATATATATATATATATATATATATATATATATATATATATATATATATATATATATCATTACTTAAAAATTGTTCACTAGAAAATATTATTTAAATCTAATACCTCAAAATTATCGATAGTTAAAAAAAAGTAAACTTTTTTTTAATATTCATAATACAATAGAGATCACGAATTTCGAGTTGACCTTGCAGTCTTTAATGATAATAATAGAATTATAGCAACATTTGATGTTGCCCTTAATTAAATTAAACAACATGAATTTCATTATCATCTACATCTAATATGAACTACAAAGCACGATTAAAGTAAAGAGAAGTCCAAAATTAAAACCAAATACTCCATAATTATAATAAAAAAAAAAAAGAATTAAGCGGAATGAATTTGACTAGGGATATTGGGACTCCTCCCTCTACCATTTTTCCTATGAGTGGTTGGTTTTTTATTGGCGCCACAAACAATGGTGAACTCCATCCCATACGCGATGCATGAAAACAACCCCCCATCGGATTTCCTCCGAGACCGTCCACTGCTCCGAGATATCTCCGATTCGCCGCCGTCCTCCTCCCGCCGCACCTTAAAGTACCCTCTCGCCTTCGCTTCTTCTATTGTCATCACCTCCAGAATCGAACTCGCCGTATCATCATCCACCTCCGCCGCTCTTCTCTTCGCTATCTCTCCCCCCACCATCGACGCCGACGGCCCTATGTCCGAGCATATTTCAGATCCACCCTGATCTACCGATCCCCAATTCAAATCGGACGATCCGGCGCTCATCGATCGCCACAGATGGATTTTTTCCTTGATTATCTGGCTCTGATCATCGCCGACCTCCTCCAATTTCTGGTCATGGTGGTGGGAATTCATCTCCGTACAGATGCTCGGCGACATGCTTCTCATGGTGCTGTCCAATAGGGCTACTCCCATATTCAGCTTCCCCTGTGGGGCCCCCGACGGCCGCCGGACTTGCAGCGTCACGAAATGCATATTCTTATGTGCGGTGCTGTTCGGTGCCGTTCCGAGCAGAGGCGCAATCAGCTCGTGCACCGGAATACGCACCGTCCCCACGAGAACGTCGCGAAACCAGGAGACGGAATAGATCTCCGTGGTCAAAACGACGTCGTGGCGGAGATCCTTGTCGAGCCGAAATATCAACTTTTCGGTCCAATCGGGGTTTTTGTGGCCGTGTGGGTCGGTTTGGGTGGTGCGCTTCCGATTAGGGTTTATCCAGGTGACGGCGTATGTTTGCATTGATTTAGATACGGAAGCCAAATCCTTGGCTGAAATTAGGCTAATTTCGAGTAGCTGGACATTGTTGGACTTGGAGGCTTCGGAGGAGATGCAGGATTCCGTGACGGTGGAGGAGCCCGACGTGGTGGTGGAGGACTCCATCGTCGACCCTAATTGCGGCACACAGTCGACAATGAGGAAAATCGAAATTATTAATTATTTTGTGGAATGGAGTAATAATTTCTTTTCTTTTCTTTTCTTTTCTTCATACCATTAATTAATTACTTGGTGGCCATGAAAATATAATGGCCACAAACCCTTGTTTTTATGACGTACGCAAATCTTCCCCTACTACCGGAAAATCGATTGTATTTTAACGGTTTCAGATCAATTACACTTCATTTTTAACCTAAATACTTTTACTTATATTGCACTTTTTGAACCAATATTTATATCACTATTTGTCTATTCTAAATAAAAGTTACAAGTGATGGGATCAAGTTAACAACCACATGTCAAAGGGATGGTTTATAGTTTTTTTAGTAAAGAATTTTCAATTACATAAATAAATTGGGCTAATCATAGTTTAGACTTTAGAGTGGTGGAAGATCCCTTTTTGTAGTTTATGCATGATTCATTATTCATATATGTGCATTGTAATTAAAAAAATAAACCAAAAGAAAAAAAGAAAAAAAAAAGTACAAGTGGGAAGAAAATGACTCAATGATCATTATTTATTTGTTTACCATCATCATCTTTCCCAATCAAACCTTTATTTATGATATGAAATTCCCTTCTTGTTCAAATACCATATCATATCAACTTATTATATTTTCATACTGTATGTTTTACTGATTAATCAGATGTTACTACAAAACAACTGTTTTATAACAACATAATATTCCGTTGCTAAAAGCTTTAATTCCATTGTTAAATTGACTTACCAACGGATTAGCAACGGAATCCGTTGGTAAAATTCCATTGGTAAAGTGGTGGTTGATTAGCAACGAAAAATCAATTCCGTTGGTAAATAATTCCTTCGGTAATCTGTTGCTAATAATTCCGTTGGTAATTTATCCGTTGGTAATTATCAAATGATTGAATTCCATTGCTAAAATAGAGAATAAATCCGTTGGTATTCCGTTGCTAAAATAAAAATGTTATTTTCGTTGCTAACTATTTAAATTAGAAATATTGGAGATTTTACAATGAAAATAAATTTTCATCCCTTCCACAGTTCCACTTCATTCGTTTTGATCGTAAAATTGGAGTAATTGATTCAATTAAAACGTTTTTGAGATTATATTATTCTTAATACATAAATAAAAAAAAATTAATATATATATATATATATATATATATATATATATATTGTACGTGAATATGTATGTATTAACAAAAAAATTATACGATGATACATAAAAAGTTGAAGTTGATTATATGGTGTGGGTGTCCTATCATTATGGATGACGAAAGATCGACCCTGCTGAACAGTGATGAAGGGTTAGACTAATTTAAGAAGTTCCATTCTTTAATATGATTGACCATTTATACATAAGATTCATTAAAAAAAAAACTACATAGATTAAATAAGTGTTTAATAAAGTATATATGAAGTGGTTTTAGTAGATATCGTTGTTGAAATGAAAATATTACTGCATTTTAACCTAATTATTTCTTAAAAGAGAAATTAGTTATCCTTAATATTATTTTCTAATGAAACAGTACACCATAGTACTTTTATCATTCAATATCCATGAATATTAAAGGTAACTTAGCAGACAAAGATTCAACTCTACAGTTAAATAGGATAAAATTGAGGCAAATTTTTACCCACACGCAAACCTCCAATAATCAATCTCTTAAGTTGAAGTAACCAGAGCCCACATATTTTTTTTTCACATCATCAATTATTTCGCTTTTTATGGAAACTCGCTGAGAGATAACATTTGTCTTAATTTTGGATTATTTGGTACTGTTATCTATAATTCAGCCGCCAACCTCCATATTCCATCAGCGCCTCTGCTTCAATTCTCTCTCCCCATGGATACTCTCTCATGTTTCTTGGATTCCTCCTCTTCTCGTTCGTGAACCCCATCTTCAGTTTTAACTGCCATTTCTCTGTGCTGGTACGTGATTTACTCTTCTATTTAACTGGTCACTTTTCTTCAACTGAATTGGGTTTTTGGCTTTCATAGAAAAAAATTAAAGATTACTTTTTTTTTAGTACAGTTTTTAGATTAACTCTCTTTGAATCTCGAATCGAATTATTCTTCGATTAGTCAACTGGGTTCTTGTGGATTCAAATGCCTGTGCTAAAAATTAGATTTTCTTGAATTATCGCAATAGTTGGTTGTAATGAAGTTGGAATAGATGAGATAGATTTCTCCAGTGAAATGTGAGTTTTTTGGTTTTTTCCCTGGGTGATGTCGTTTGTGAAGGAGAGTGAAGGATGATTGTTGGGGGACCCACTTTGAATTCCGTATTACGTGAACAATTTTGTGACTGCTGGTAGTCTATTTGATGAAGGAGCATGGAAAGATAGATGCTGTTAGCTCGCAATTGGTTGTGAGATTTCTTGTAATCTTGAAGCAGTTTTCTTTATGACATTAAAGAATTTGTGGCTATTGGATAGTTTTACTAGGTTGAGACTGAGAATTTATGATTGATTGGAACTTTGAGGAATTTCGTTGGTGATTTTATCTCACTCTTGCTGTTGTTGTCAAGGTTTGAGTTCTTAATTGAGCTTCAATTTAAGTAGTTGTGACGAACAGTGCCGAATTCTATTTGTTGAAGATCACAGGGCTAGTGATTGGATCTTTTTGGCGTCGCATTTTGTAGTTTCTGGAAAATGTTGAAGCCCGTTTATTAATATAATGGCATGTTTCACTGATGCAGTTTATGATCTTATTATTGAAATTTAATTTGATATTATGGCTCACCAATGCTAAAATCGGAACCTTTTGACTACTGCAGTTGTTAAGAGTAGCATCCTTGGATTCTGGAGATGGTGATTGCGATTTAATTGAGCTTTCAGCTGATTGGAGAAATCCTTTGTTTATGGACAGCTGAACATGGCTCCTTCAGTATGTAAGAAGAAATCTAGTGTAACACATTTAAATGAACTGGAAGCTTCTGGAATCTTATCCAAATCATTGCATATTCTTCCCACTCTTTTGGAAGAAAAATTTCCCAAGTTACCTGATTCGCCTCAGGTTTCTCTATCATCAGAGCTCACTACTAATCTAATGTCCTCTTGTTCAAGTACACTATTGTCCGACAGCCAAACTGCCGGTCATTTGTTCTCTTCTTCCTGTGACTGCCCAACAAGTCTTCCTCATTCTTCCATGTCACCTGATATAAGTCTATTAAAAAAATTTCCCTTCATTTCTAAGCCTCTGAGTAGTAGATTTTCTTTTGCATCAAGCCAACTGTGCGCTGTGCGTACTCGAGCTAGAGAGTTGGAAACCAACAATTTTTCATGGAAAACAGATGCCTCGAATAACCCTGTCCAAAATAGTCCAGTAGAAACCTGTGGTGGTGTTGTGGCATCCGGAGAGCCTACTAAGAGAACTGACTGGCCAGTGTGGGCTGATCAATTGATGACAGTTGATGATTCGCTCGACTTAAACTTGAGTGATCTCCTTGTTGATGTTGATGTTCCTGATCTGGATGCCAAGGTTTTTTCTTCTCTATAGATACATTGTCTCATTTCTATTCATTTTCTTGATATGTTCTTCAGTTTTTAAACTTTGGTTGGAACTTGATGGCTTACAGCTACTAGAATTCCCACCCGACGTTGCCATGTGCCACCCTCATGCACACAAACATCAGAATCCTCAAGTTTCAAATGGAGACTCCATCCCTGTAGTTAGCTCTCCCTGTGCTTCACCAGTGGCCAAAGCACGGATGCGATGGAATCCAGAGCTTCATGAAATCTTTGTTGATGCAGTGAATAAGCTCGGTGGTGGTGAACGTAAACATCTTCATTTCATCTTTTCAAGATAAACTGAAAACTTGAATTTTCTTTTCTGAAGGTTTCATGATACTGTTAACTGTGCAGGAGCTACACCGAAAGGTGTCTTGAAGCTCATGAAAGTAGACGGCTTGACAATCTACCACGTCAAGAGCCACTTGCAGGTGGGGAGAATTTTCTTGGTTTCAAATTGTATGTATATTTTTTTCTTTGGGAAGGCAACGTCTCTTATTCAAACTGTTCTGAATTCCAGAAATATAGAACTGCAAGACACAGACCAGAGTCATCAGAAGGTAGAGATTGCTTCTCTAGTCTAGTCATCTTTTGCATTTGCTCCCATTGCTCATTTTATGATATATATTCGATTTGCTTTAATTTATACTTCCTCCATTCCGATTTGTAGGAATTCCGGAGAAGAAGCAGAAAAATGTTGCTGAGACAACACCCCTGGACTTGAAGACGTAAGTCTCAGTTTATCTTTTGAGTAGTTACTTTTTTGTGCTGCTAAATATGATCGTCTCAATTAAGATACTTCGATGGCAGTGCAATGGGGATAACCGATGCACTCAGATTGCAGATGGAAGTCCAGAAGCAGCTCCATGAACAACTTGAGGTACGTTTTTCCAGGACCAACTGTCGAATCGTAGTCTGATGTTACTGGTTTTTGGAGCTGTCTCTTTCGATCAAGTACTCGTTTAGAGTAAAAAACATCGAACCAAGAATGCACTCCATGACTTCTGGTATCAAAGTTTTCAAGTCTGAGTTAATTGTAATTCATGTTCTTTATGGTCATGAACATTGTTATGATTTTGGATACATCCAAAATTCATTTTCTTGATTTACATGGGATCATTTAAAGTTCCTAATGATCATCAATTTGCACTCTATATCAAGTGTGCTTCAAAACCTCTGTTCTTTCAGATTCAAAGAAATCTGCAGCTGCGAATTGAAGAACAAGGGAAGCACCTACAAATGATGTTTGAGCAGCAGAGGAGGATGGAGGCAAGCAAGCTAAAAGCCTCATCATCGAACATAGACGAGCATTCTCAGCTAGAAAATCACCCTTCTGTTGATAACACTAAGTCAGCAACATCCGACATTGATCATCAGTTCAACGAAAAAGAAACCTCAACCAATGAACATTCAAACAAGAAAGAGGTGTCATCAGAAAGACAAGCTAGTGAGGACCATGAGTCGATTGTTGGTGGATGTAGTCCACCAGCGAAACGTACCTAGTCCGAAGAGACAGGAACACCCTGATTATTCTGATCAATTTAGCAAGCAAGTGGGATGTATGAATGTAACTTCAAGGTTGTATTTATAAATTATTATACAAGTTTTCATAGATTGTACTCTCTCCAGTTGCTGTGTGAATGATTGTTCATTTGGAATTGGGATGCTTGTAGGAATTTCTTTAATATTTATAAGAAATAGTTGCTAGTGAAACAAGGTTAGATTAGCAAAAGCTTCCTCCTTTTTTTTTTTTTTCTTTTTTTAATTTAAATTTTATTTTATTGTAACATTTTGTGAGTTATGGCTTAGGAGACTACATATGAGAGTGGTAATATGCATTACTGTTCTCACCGTACAGTTATACATGAATGAAAGGGTGAGTCAACTATTTTAAATAATACTAATTTGCTATATAGTTAATTTTTAAGTGTTTTGTGTGTGTGTGTGTGTGTTTAGTTTTTCTACAATTCCAAATTTAAATAATAGGTAGTGGCTATCATGTAATGTAAGAGGTGAAGAGGGTTGAACCCATTGAATGGCAATTAATACTCCCTCCGTTCCAAATTCAAGTTCACGTTTACTGTAGATACAGAGTTTAAGAAAAGTCACTTTTTGACTTACTTTTGAGGGTAGTATGGTATTTTTGGGTAATAAATAAATGATAAAGTATGTTATGTGTGTTAAAAAGGTGATGACAAATTTGAAATTAAAGTATGTTAGAGGGATATTAGTTTGTTGCTTTTTCCTTTTATGGAAGTGTGAAGTTGAATTTGGGACGGACAAAAACGGAAAGTGTGAAGTTGAAGTTGGGACGGAGGGAGTAGTTTGGAATGGGTAACAAGTCATTTTCTCCAACTCATATATTCAGAAAAGTTATTGACGAAAGGACAATTCTACCCTCCAAAAAAACTTGGAAAGTGATGCATAGTACTTCTTTAATTTCCATTATTTTTCGATTGATTTAATTCTTAAATACAACTCAATTACCCCGTATATATAATATATTTAAATTTAAAGAAACCGGATTATTATATTACATAGTAAATCAAAACTTTCTAGATAGATCATGTCCAGAAGATATAGACAAATTTCCTTGCTTTAAATGTATAAAATTTAGTAAGGAAACAAAAAAAAATAAAGAATTAATTACAAGTGTAAAAAGTCATCCGAAATAACGTAGGATAAATTGTATGCTAGTAGGGGAATGAAAATTGTAAATTAAAAAGAGAAAGTTGGTGGAGTAGAACATGTGAAGACATTAATATAGCCAACCAAACATGCCACCCTCTTAAATCCTCTCAGCAAGCAGCTTTTTGATAATGTAAAGTTTGTTGGTTTTTTTTTTTTTTAATTAAAGGAAATAGTGCAAACGCTTTTTATATCTCTAAATATATATATGCTTTTAAAAGACCATATACGTCAAATAAACCCAATAAATATTTATATTAAATCCATAGTTTTTTGAGAAAAAACAAAAGAAAGGTGACATGAGAAGAAACGAAAACAAATTGGGATGAGTTTTCTCTCACTCTGACTCAACTCAATACTCTTCCCTCTTATCATTGGTGGCCCCCCACAACTACATTACATAACATAACCCCACTTCTAGTAGGGGATTACCAGTACAGGCCGTTGGTAAGAAAATACCAAGATTGCCCTTCTCGTTACCACCACATTTCTTTAACGTTTCTAAGTTCGAATCACAGTTTAGAATCTCTGCTACTACCCCCTCTTTTTCTTCCCCTTTCATACCCCTGCATATCTTTGTGTTCTTCTAGCTTTATTTATCAAACCAAAGGATAATAAGAATTTGCATTTGGGAAGTTAATACAGGTTTTCTGTTTCAGGTATGATTTCTTCCTGACAAAGATTCAGTTGCTCATATGTTTCTTGGATTTCCTTGAAGGTTTTTTTTGTGACAGTGGGGGTAGGGTAGGTAGGACTAGGTGGGGATACTACCTCTATCATGTTTGTATTGCCATACTCACTAGATTTTCATATATTCTTCTACTTTATTGTTTCTGTTATGATGTCACAATGAGTGACAAGGCAAATTAAATTTCTTAAATTACTTGAAGCTAGCTAGGTAGTAGTAATTATTTGAAACTGATCCATATTGATTCAAAATAGGTAAATCTAACAAAATAGTCATTGAATTCTGTTTCTCCCTAGAAATGGGGAAGACAAGGTCCTGGTTTTCTGTAGTGAAGAAAGCAATCATTCGTGATTCCAAGGAATCTAGACAAAAGGTAGACAATTAATACATGTATATATGTATCATTCATTTGCTATTTGTTTCTCATTTTAATCCCATCAATCATCAGAAAAGTCGAAGATCAGGAAGATGTTTCGGAAAGCAGAGGAGCATCAACATGGATTCATCGAATGCAGAATCCTTGGCGATAGTTCCAGCAAACCATTCTCCTCCAGAACAGGTGAAGTTGATTGAAGCTGAGAATGAACAGAATAGACATGCTTATTCTGTTGCTCTTGTTACGGCAATGGCTGCTGAGGCAGCCGTTGCTGCTGCTAATGCTGCTGCTGAGGTTGTGCGTCTAAGAGCTGCAGCCTATAACTCCGGTAAAACAAAGGACGAAGTGGCAGCTATCAAGATTCAGACTGCTTTTCGAGGTTATCTGGTACATGATCATTCTTTTGTGCTTTTATTTTTATCAAGAATGAAGATTAGAGTTCTAGAATTTAAAATATATTAGGACAATGCCTGTTTAAGTGGATATGTCATGAATTTGTTTAGTATGGTTTGTTCTGTGTTAAGGCAAGGAGAGTATTGAAGGCTTTGAGGGGTCTTATGAGGCTAAGATCAGTGATGGAAGGAAAATCTGTGAGACGTCAAGCAACCTCCACGCTGAAGTGCATGCAGACCATGGCTCGTCTGCAATCTGAGGTTCGCGACAGGCGAATCAGAATGCTGGAGGTCATCTCAGCTACAAACCACCAAATCCAACAAAAGCATGAAAAGGAGCTTCAGAAACCTAGAGTATCTGTAAGTGTTAAAATGGCCTAATTCTCTTACCCTTTCGTATATATATATATGCTTCTCTAGTCGATGATTTGTAATGATAGATTGGAGAAAATTGGGACGAAAGCAAGCAGTCTAAGGAGCAGATTGAAGCGAAAATCCAAAGCAGGCAAGAGGCTGCTATGAGAAGGGAGCGTGCTTTGGCCTACGCTTATTCGCATCAGGTAATGCAGCTACCTTGGTTGTCTTGTTGGCAATGCCTTGTTTGTAATAACCCTGGTTCTTGAAAATCTATGTATCAGCAAACGAGGAGCTCCTCAGCTTGCGCAGACCAAACATTCATGGATCCAAACAATCCTCATTGGGGTTGGAGTTGGTTGGAGAGATGGATGGCTGCTAGTGCTACTGCCAGTACCAGGCCATTGGAGAATGGAAATGCAGAGGAAACAACGGCCCCAAAACGAACGAGGCAATCACCTTCGACTCCCAAGTCAAGAAGCAGAATAAGGCCAATGAGTCCAAGAGGAGCCACTGGGACAGATGAGGATACAAAGAGCATCAACAGCAGTCAATCAGATAGGTGTAGAAAGCACAGCATTGCAGGTTCATCAGTGAGAGACGACGACAGCTTTGCCAGCTCACCGGCCCTTCCAGGCTACATGGCTGCCACAGAATCAGCACGGGCTAAATCACGCTTGCCTAGTCCTCAAGGATCAGAAAACCTCGGCACTCCAGACAGATATCCGGTCAAGAAACGCCTCTCTTTCTCCGGTTCCCCTTCCCGCCCTAGGCGCCCACCAAACACTGATGCTAAGCAAATTCATACCTGAAAACTGGTAATAAAAGTGAGATGCAATGCCCTGTATGTTTTCTTGTATGAACATACTACACATGTTTGTTTATATGATGTCGTTGCACCAGGTTTTGTATAAGTATTCATAAGTTTTCTTCTTTCCTTTTTGGATTTGGATTTTGGATTTTTATTCATCTTCTTTTTAATTTTGTAATTCGTTTCACTAAACCATTTCCTGAATTTAATACATACTGTACATTCCTATGGTATTTTGATGATCAGTATTTTCTTTATACCATATGCATGCGTATTGAGATTACTAAAGTCCCCTGATTTTTATATTCAAAATCAAAACAATGAAAAATAAGAAGAAAAAAAAAATATTATTTGCCGATTGCTACACCTAAAAATCTATACATGAATCTATTTCCAAATTTCAGTTTCTCAGGAGTATTCACAGTCAAGACAGAATAAATAAAAAAAAATCATGGGAAGTTCTTACATTTTCCTGAAAAAGAAAAAGAATAAAAACAAAATTATTGTACTCCCGAATCAATTAACTTTAGGTCACAACCAATCACAAGTCACCCTGCGAAAATCAACGTCGTTATCCATCCATGATCTAATCTGTCAACGCCACCATCCGAAATGGAAACAAAATCAAATTCACAATCATCAATCTACGATCATCAAACGGTAAAAATTCGTCGCCGATCCCAATCCTCCGCTGCTCTGAAACAATCATCATTTTCCCAGAAGAGATCGTTGCAGAAATACTCTCAAGACTTCCCGTCAAATCCCTCTTAAAATTCAGGTGTGTTTGTAAATCATGGAGAGATTTGATTTTCAGCAAGCATTTCGTAGATACCCATCTCAAAAATTCAAGAAAAGATTCAAATTTATCCCGGAAAAGGGTAATCTCCACCATTTTGCTGCCGTTTTACGGGTTAAAAAGGTGTTCTTTGCAATCCCTGTTGTGTGGGCCTGTGGCTGATGCAGTTGATTTTGATTACCCGATGAAAAGTCCCAAGAATTCAGTTCGTGTTGTCGGTTGTTGTAATGGGGTTGTCTGTATGGCCATCAATGGGAAACATTTTTCTTGTGGAATCCATCAACGAGGAAGTACAAAAAATTGCCTAACGTTGATGATTCTTCAATGAAACGGGGGTTGTTTATTACCAAGTATGGATTTGGTTTTTATGAGGTCAGCGAAGATTACAATGTTGTTGGTAGTGGCGGACGTACTAGGTGGGTGGGGGTACTGGGCCCCTGAACTTCTAAAAATTAGTAGTATAGATATAGAAATTTTCTTGAAATGTCTTTGTGTCCAAGTGGTAAAGTGAGGACCTTTTAGTTTTAAAGGTCCCGTGTTCGATTCATGCAACACTGTTATTTTTTTCCCCTCTTCTATTTCTTTTATTTATTTATTTTCCATCTAAATAACATATTTATTTAATAATTTTAATGACTTTAGTTTCAAAATTGTTACTCTTACATAATACAATTAAAAACACTAAAACATCTTTAGAAAAATGTTAATAAAAGTTGGTAAATAAAATAATTCTTCTTAAAATTTGTAGAACAAAAAACACGAATTATTGTATGAGAAAAGTTGGGCCCCCCTCGACGAAAATCCTGCGTCCGCCACTGGTTGTTGGGATCCTATCAGGATTTTGTGACAATCGTAGATATGAGACTATGGTGAAAATTATAATATGAGGAGTGACTGTTGGAAGAGAATTGATGCCTTTAAGGATGGCCTTCCATTTGATGATACTGGAAGGTTTGTGAATGGAAAGCTTCATTGGGGAAGAAGGTTTGGACTCGATTCGAAGTGGGAAATTGCTTCATTCGATTTAGGAAGCGAGGTGTGTGCAACGGTGGAGCAACCGAGCTACGTTGAGAGTGGTTTCTCTCCTTCATTGGGAGTGCTGGAAGGATGTCTTTGTGTGCTCTGTGATTTCCCTAAAACCAGTGTAGATGTTTGGATTTTGAAGCAGTATGGAGTGAGAGAATCTTGGGAGAAAGTAGTGACAGTTCCTTATGTAGATGATCCATGGAAAGGTCCCTACTCACCCCCATTGTGCATAGGACCAAAGGGTGAGATCTTGTTGGCATATGGGTCAAGTTTCGTGGCGTATGATCCGACAGAGTGTTCGTTTACGCGGCGTCCTAAGATCAGAAACTTTGATACATTTCTTGAAGCTGATGTTTATACTGAAAGTTCAGTGTCACTTGTTTCTGATAATGAATCTGCAGACAGACAAAACTAGAGACAGGTTACTGTATGAATCCAAAACTGATGATTAAGTTTTTATGTATTTGTTGATATGATCTTGTTATGACCAACAAGAACAACTAAGAGTATTTCTACTTTGATCTCTATTTTAACTGTGTAGTTAATCTTTGATCTTTTGTTAATGAGCTTGTATTTGTTGGTTATATATACCTAACTTACCATGTTTTAACCTCCTTTTTTGTGTCATAAGTATATTACAACAGATACTAATAGATGATAACTATGCCTAACTTACCATGTTTTTTGATTGATGGCTGCCAAATAAACTTGATACTATACTAGATGATGATATCTCCTATTATATTTTTTTATCGTAAACTATTGCATGAATGATATGTAAATGATAGAGAAAATCTATACTTAAAAATGAAAAATATAACCCTAACTAGTAGTATTAAATTACAAATAACCATCTAAAATAAGAAATCGCGATTGATTAAGAATTAGTACATATTTGCCTCAGTTATTATAAAGTCAAAAACTTATGTGCACACGGGAGCACTTCCTGTACGCCTTTAGAATTTTGTGTTAAATTGTATACCTTTTAGTATAAAGATATGTATCCTTTATTTTCTGAAGAAAAATAAAAAAATATTAATGAAAAGTGTATACCCTTTAAAACGACGAAATGATGTACCTAGGGATGGCAACGGGTAGGGTACCCGCATTTTTTGGGGGTACCCGAAACCGTATCCGATTAATATATTACTACCCGTATCCATCCCATAACCGTTTAAAATAGCACTTGCAATACCCGTATCCGTCCCGTACCTGATAATTCCTACCCGCGGGTACCCGAACCCGTTAAACCTGTTTTTTTTTAAACCTAAAAAATTAAATTTCAAGTCTCAAATATAAATGTGCTTACAACATTAAACATTCTTTGTTTAAACGTTAAACAATAATCATAACATGTCAGAAAATCACCACACAAGTTTTAAAATAAAATCATAACAAGTTTTAACGTGTCATAACATCTTCAATTCAAACTTCAAATAACATACAAATAAAATAAAATGATAGGTAGTTTTTTCTTCATGCTAGATGAGCTCATCCTCTTCATCTCCATGTGCATGTCAACCTGTTAAATTAAATAATTTTTAGGAACTTTCAAAATCTAAGATTAAACAAAGGGTAATTACACAGCCAGGGCCAACCCACAAAATTGGTGCAGAAGAAGTGAAGTGTGTCCAAGAACAAATAGATTCAAAAACCCAAGAATCTTAGTAGTTACTATTTCATCAATCATAATCTAGCTTTCTTCAAAGCTCCATCTAGTTTTGTTAATAATATGAACCAAAACACACAATTAAATCTATGATGGTTGGCCAATTTGAAATCTTTAAATCATAAAATGAACCTCCCCAATCCACCCAACAAAATAAAACACTGAATCACCCCTTATGAAATCTAAAATCTGGGGTAAACAAACAAGTAAAATCAAGGAGAATTGGGTGAAAAATGAAAGGCAAGAAAGAACTTCAGAATAAATATGATCAGATTCAGCGGAAGAAAGAACCTCAGAAGTCAGAATAAATACGATCAGATTCAGGAGGATCAATCAACATCGTCTTCACTTGCACATAAGTTGCTTGATTCAATTGTCGAGCAAGTGTCTACATAAAAGAGAGAGATTAAAAACTAAAGTAAAGTATAATTTATAAACTAAATGACTCTAATCAACTAAAATTATTACCTTCAATTGTGGCCTTCACTAACCAATTTTGAGAACACATTAATGCTTCCAATGTATTAGGATTAAGTCTACTACGATGGAGACTGACAACTCTTCCTCCTGTACTAAATGCAGATTCAGAAGCAACAGTTGATATTGGTATTGCTAGAAAATCTCGAGCAATCAACTGTATTGTAGGATATTTTATCCCGTTCGTCTTCCACCAATTAAGAATATCAAAATCTTGACTCCAAGGCAACACCGGCTCATCAAGATAATAATCCAGCTCACTTTTCACCAATGCACCAGTTGATGAAGAACTAAGAAATGCAACTAAATCTTGCATATTTCTCTCTTGGGAAAGATTTGGAACTTTAGATTTTGAGGCTGATTTTTTTTAGAATTAGCACACTTAGACTGATACTCATTAACCAAATCATAACAAGTTTATTTAACTCTATCAACTTCTTTCTGAACACCTTCGTCTCCAAATATGAGAGGAAAGTAAAACTCCACCACCTTCAACTTATATCTAGGATCCAACACAACAGCAACAGCAAGAACAGTATGCACAACACTCCAATATTTGTCAAACTTTTCAAACATTTTCACAGTCATATCTCTTATAGTCTCATCCTCAATAAACATCCATTCTTCCATGGAAGATCTTAACTGACACATTGTTATAAAGAAGCAATTGGTAGTTGGATAATTTCTTCCAGAAAATAATTCAGTAGCATTGAAAAACACTTCTAATTTTTCACAAATTTCCTCAGCTAATAACCAATCTTTATCGGAAGGCACATCATCATAACTCTTCTCCCTAATTTTCAAACGAGGAAAGACAGTTTTGTATGGAATTGTTGTCCGTAGCATCAAAAAGGTTGAGTTCCAACGGGTTTTACAATCCAAAGACAGCTTTTTACCACATGAAATCTTTAATTGCCTTGCCATTTCATCAAATTTTTCTACCCTTTGAGGTGTAGATGACCAAAACGCCACACTAGCTCTAATTTTCGAAAGAGCTTTCTCAATAACAGTCAACCCATCTTTTACAACAAGATTTAAAATATGTGCAGCACATCTCATATGCAAAATCTTCCCCCCACATAAAAGATCACCACATAATTTTTCAGCAATAATAGAAATCATACCATCATTAGAAGAACAATTATCAACAGTAATGGTAGAAATCTTGGTCTCAATATTCCACTTTGTCAAACCATCAATTAAGTTCTTTGCAAGCTCTTCCTTTGTGTGAGGAGATGGCACATAAACAAACCTACAAGTTTATAATGACATAACATAACATATTAGAAGTATAAAAATCAAATGTAATAATAAAAATATAAGTGAGTAATATAATAAATGTGAAATAATGATTTTTTTTTACCTTAGGATTCGACTTTGTAGCACCCAAAAATCATCAATGAAGTGAGCTGTTATTGACATATAGCCTTTCTTTTGATTTGACGTCCACATATCAGTAGTAATGGCTATTCGCCTACGAAGATTCCCCAACTCTTTATACAACTTCTCAAATTCTTTCTCATAAATATCAAAAATATCATTTTTGATAGTGTTTCGAGAAACCATCTTGAAAAGAGGCTGGAGGCTAGAACTAAATTTCCTAAATCCAATATGCTCAACAATTGAAAGAGGATACTCATGCAAGATTATAGCACACGCCAACTCCTTTCTTGATTTTTCTTGATCAAATGTGAAATTTCCAAATTGCACTTTGCCATCAAAATTTTTCTGTACCATAAGCTGTTTTTTGTTTTTCCAAACTCTTGACAATGTCTTGGTTATCCTTCTTTACACAAATAGCTATATGGTTGCGCAAAGACGTTGTCCCATTCTTACTAGGAGCTTTAAGTTCAGATTTACAAGTGTTGCAAATGGCATATTCCTTTCCTACTCTTTTGAAGTGGTCCCAAACATCAGATGTTAACTTCCTTTTCCTTGGACCAAGATTGATTGCATTCTCCCTCGGAGTATTGTCTGTAGTAGTGTTGTTTGGTTCAGATTCTTGAGCATGTAATGAATGTTGAGCTTGGATACTTTGTGTGGTTGGTTGATCAAGGGGGCTACTATCACATGGTGGAGTACCTTTGCAACTATCAACACAATCACTTGCATTTGGAGTTGACATTTAGAAATCTAAACAATGCCACATATTTAACAATTAAAAAAAAAACTTAGAAAGTGTAAGCAATTTTGTATGACATAAGAAATAGAGAAATAAATTTTTTTACTTAAAAATGCATAAGATTAGCTTATAAACTTCAATCTCTACTTGTATTGGTAACAATTAATTGATTGACTCTAGTGTGAACACTAGCAATTTATACCAGTAGCTGGAAGGTTTACAATAAAATGAACCTATATGTGGGGTCAAATATCTTAGTGCTTTTAGTTCATTAGTTGTGAGGTTTTAAATAAAATAATAATATATTATATAATATATATATATAATATAAATATAATTCAGAAATATATTATTATTATAATTTTTATATTAATGTAACATGGGTTTTCAACACAGTATCATTTTCTAAACCTGCCTTCCCCACCCACTACCTTTCCCTTTCCCAAATCTGCTTCCATTGTAATATACCAACGGTGGCCATAGATTCAATTAAAGAGTTCAATTTCTTCACTCCCCCATCTTTCCCCACTCCCATCTTTCTTCAACTCTTCGTTTCTGTTCTCTAATTTTAGCAGTTAGTGAAGGAATTTCCCCTACTATTCTTCATTTTGTTTTTTCTATTCCTATTCATGAAATAATTTTGGGAATTTGATTTTCACTTTAAATATTTCAAACATTTTGGGATTTACAATTTTTTCGAACACTTATGTTGGATTATGTTGCCATCCAGTGTATGATTATTCAAAATCAATATTGTTATATTTGTGAATCAACACTGTTATATTTGTGGTTTTTTGTAGTGTTAAATGATATGCTATGTATGAATTAATCTTCCCTTTTTGAACAATAATAGGAAGACGAATCTTAGCTTGTCGAGCTCGAGCTCGAGTTTATAACAACATCTTCCAATTATAAATTGCAGCTTACATCCAGTTAGACTACTTCATGGCATTATTGAAGTCTGATCCTTTATTATGTCTTTGAGTGAACTTATTGAACTCTTCTTAATTGTCTTCTGAATTATTCATGTACTCTAGGAATCTATCAGTACTCATGCAAGTTAACATTACAGTTCCTGGTTGTATTATAATATAGTACTAAATTTTTTCCATTATCATTTGACAACCATCGTTTATTGAACTATTACCTTGCAGATTAGTTTTCAAGAGTTCGAATTGAACGGAGCGACAGCTAATTGTTCGGTGAATCTGAGATCTCCACCACAAATGCCTGCCTGCGGAACAAACATTTGGTAAAAATCAATCAACACTCACTAACTCACATATAAATTCCATAAAGGGCATTGTTTGCAGCAAAAACAAGAAGAATATACCTTATACAACAGCTGTAACAGCAAAGGAAAGCTAAAATCTCCACTCCATGGAGAGAGCATCAAAGTTGAAGTTTTATTTCTCTTAGCTGCAACGAGGCGGTAGACGGCGTACAGAGGAAAATCGCGGACTGCAGCGGCTCATCGGTAAGGTTCTTCTCCTCTCCTGCAGTTGCGGCGCAGCTAAACACTTGACAGAGTGAAAAATGAGAATTCAATGTTAGTTAGGGTTACATACATTGGGTCGTAATTTTTGAATTGTGATCTCCAATAATTTGTATATTTATTTTAATATTGAAAGATGTTAACAAAAATTACTTGTGTATAAATGGTTAAGGGGTATTTTTTTAATTGTTGGGTCAAGTGTTCGAATCTCATTAAACACATACATAAACAAGTATTAAATGGGACGGGTATATGCGGGTATCCGCTACCCTTATCCGATTACTTAATCGGGTTCGGGTAGCGGTTACCCGAGTGGTTGAATCCGAACCCTACCCGAACCCTAATGGGAAATTTATTTTATTACCAAACCCGTCCCAAACCCGTTTATGGGTACCCGAACCCGTCCCATTAGGGTTCGGTCGGGTCGGGTACCCGACAAAACCCGCTTCGCTGCCATCCCTAGATGTACCCTTATTAATTAAAGTGTATACCCTTTAGAACAAAATAATGTATTCTTATCATAAAACTAAATTATAAAGGCACATGGTGTGCATCCGGGCGCACGCCAAGCCTCACCCTATTATAAATTTCGGCCATAAACTAAACATAATTAAGGGGGGAAAAAATCTTTGGAAAAGTCATAAACAGGCATCAATTATTATCCACCATAAAAAGTAAATTTAATGTTTATATAAAAAATTAAAAATTGAGTTTACTATAATTGCGCTTCAGTATAGAATTTTAGCGTGATTTACAATATTGGTCCTCTAATTTACACGTATTTGAAATTACACCTACTTATTACACAGTAAACCAGAGTGTCGTCACTGGTAGTAGAGAAATTGAGCGTTGACTTGTTGATCTGTGCCTTTGACTCCCGAAGGTGTCCTTTTCCTTGGATGGGTCTAGGATCTATATTAATGATAGTGTGATTTGATAAGAAAACGACTGTTTAGTATATTTCGGTGGAAAATACCTCATGGGTCGAATGAATTTGTATCTGAACTGAAGGATTTTTGTGTTCGTTTTGATTGGGCTAGACTTTGAGCTATGGTGGTATCCAGGAATGACTCCTTGGAGTCGCTATTGAGCAATATTCAAGTGGCATTCTCCCCTATCGAATCGAATTTTCGCAAGATCGTTGCTTTAATGGGGTTGTGAAGAGAGCCAGAGGTAACTCTAATGTAACTACCGATGATGTTTACGTTAAAAACGTGCCAGCTCATCCGAATGGTAATCGGCGCGTGGCTATCAGTGCCGATGATCAGAAAAAGACGAAACTTCCGATCAAGATTTTTCTGGGGGTACTTGCAGAAAGATGTGGCACAGATGAGAGAGAGAGAGTGTAATGGAGAATGGTTTCCGATTTGAGTTGGCATTGTCATTTGTGATTAATGTTTTTTTTCAGGATTTTCTCAGCCCATTCAAAGCTGAGAAAAGTGGGCTTCAAAACATGAATGGATCCTTTGGGAGTTTGAAGTTTGCCATCAAGTTTAATAGCTGAGGATTGCAGTGGTGACCATGTTGGTTTGCCTGAGAATTCATTTGTAAGGTGCATAAATACTAGTTGTCAAGCATAAGAACTAATCATATTTCTTGATTTTATTAAAAATAGCTATATATCACTGCGAGCTTTCTTCCTCCAGTATGGATTAACTGCTGTGCTGCAGCATTATGAGCAGCTCCCTCGATTTTTCTGGGTTGCCCCACTTGGCGCGATCAACTTTGCTGGTTACGAGCTTATAAGGAAGGCCATGGACTAAACAACCAAGCTGCTTCTTAACTTATATTTACCAATCAAAACAGATAAAAACAGTTGTGCGTTCATATCAGAGTTCTTAATTGGACATGAATTTACATGTGGGTTTGGTCATGAATAAATGTTTTGTTTTTACCCAACTTTTGGAATCTTGATTTATTTTATACTGTGTAATTGTAAATGTGTACAGATCATTTTTGGCATTTCGGAGAGGTTCTGAGGCTAATTAATATGAATTTTCAGTTTGATCAAACCCAATCTATTACGATTGTTCAAGATTTGTACAGGAGAGGACACTAACTTTTTTTTCTTTGTGATTAATCATTAAAATAATAGTTAATTCAAATTGAAGGAGGGCTTTCTATACTTGGCAAAATAATAAGAGTAGCTTTATGCAACTTAATATTTTATTTATGAAACACCTACATAAGGTGACTTGAATAAACAATGGTCAAGTACATGCAAATTTGACAATTAAATAAACACATGGAGTATACTGAAAAAATAAGTAAACACAAACCATTCTTATATATAGTGCATTTAATATTTTAAACTCATGATTTAATATAATTGTCTATTCAAATTAAATAATGATGTAAGAGGAAGATATGCAACCGGTCGTAGAATAATGGAAGGAACAAAAAAAAAAATCAGTTTGAGATGACAATGTTAGGTAACCAAATTATGTAGGCATTCCTTACTCATGTCTTTTATATGCCATAAATTCTTCATTCTCTCTCTCTATCTCTTCCTTAGAAAAGTAGGTTGAAATTCACTTGAAAGTACATAACATAAGCATCTGTCCTAGTCAACTCCACACATGAGTTTTCATACGCTCAAATAAACCGACATATATACACATAATCAAACACATGCACCATGTGTGTGAAATGGAACAACTATAATTAGTATATTATATAGATCTGAATCCCAAAAAAAAATAAAAAAAAATTATTAGGTCATTAATTAATTACCTTATTGGTAAGATGATTGATAAATTATAGAGTAGTATACGTCCTCCCAAGAAAGTCCCAAGTTAGGTGGTTCTTCAAAAAGGAAGGTTGAAGTCTGATTATAGGGGAGCAGTGGCAAGTTTTGTTGAACATGGTCCTGTGACTGATTGGTGAATCGTTGGATTAGATTTGCATTCTGGCATTGCACGTTCAAGATTTGGGCATGCGCCTTAGCTAGTTCTGCCTGGAGCTCTCCGATCTGCTTCTGCAGATGGCAAATCGCCCCAGCACACCCGTAGATGGGGTCCCTTAACCTTGCATCTGCTTCGTAAACCATGCTCTTCACAGCATCCGCTCTTTCATCCTCTGGAACTTCCTGAAACATTTACATTTTTCTCTTCATTATTCATCAATAGTTGAATTTTATATATATTTTGGGTTAGTTAACACTGTTTAATTATATTCTTGTACAGAATTAAGATTTATGTCATTTTAGTTAGCTGCCTACTCCCATTGACATTTACTCAAATCCCTTTCACCCTTGGAATTAGGTGATCATATATATTACCTGTATCTATATATATGATATGATATGATGTAGAGCCAATATGAAGCTGTAACAATTAATACAAGGTAGTCAACTTGGAGTTTTTATAATTTCCTCATGATTTTTGTATGGTCTATTTTTCCTTGGAAAATTTCAGACTCAAACAAGCTTTCATTAAAGAAACATGAACATTTTCCAATAATTATTTTGCTAAAGTTTACTTGACTCGTTCTAGCTAGTTCCGCATTTAATTATTTACACATGAAAATATTAAATTGGTGCATGCATTAAGAAATGAATATTTATTATGCGATCACAATCTCAAACTATTGAAGGAACATGAAAATTTGGAATCAAGTGCAATAGTGTAGTTGAGGAACACATGATCCAAAGATAAACCCTAATTAGCAAATTAAAACATGTTTAATTAATTACCTGCAATAACTTGATAATGTTGCTAGCTCCGAAAACCCGATGGGCTATGGCGAACTTGTGCGGCTCCGCCGGAGGAAAATATGGAGCCAGGATGCATTTGTCGGCGCACCGCCGCCGGAGAGTCTTGCAAGCAGCGCATGGACTCACAATCACCGGAGATGAAACTGACGACGTCGGGGACAGGGAGGACCGACGTCCCTCCGCCTTAGCGACCACCGTGGCGGAGGCGGAGGTTTTGCTGTATTCCATTTGATTTTGATTTGAGTGGTAATACTAATTGTGTAGGCAGGACTTGCTTATAGATGTATGTATTGTATTTATACATCATCAATTCCCAAATATATATATATATATACCCACTAACACGACCACCACCTATCTCTCATTTCCCTAATTTTTTATTCTTTAATAATATTATTATTATCCAATTGAATAAATGGTGATTTCCTTACAAGTATTTTTCTGAAAATAGACTTATTAATAACAATTTTTTACTCAACTGTATTAGAATATCGCCCACGTGTAACTCAAAGTTAGTCAAGGTGAAATACCCAAATTCGGTGGAAAAGTTTTGTACAGCTTAATAACAAGATAAATATGACTAAATAAATCTTTACTTTTACAAATTTCATAATATAGCATAGTTGGAAGAATATTAGAAAAAATTAAGTGCGACGAAAGATAATTAAGAAAAATCAAGCAAAGATACAGGATAGTTGCAAAGGTGGACTAACCATTGTCAATGCTCAACAAGGTGATTTATCTATTTTCCTACTGCAACTAACTTTGATTATTTTATTTCACTATTCAGTGTCCTCTTATCTTAAACAATCCTATTTAATTCTTCACTCCTTATTTATAAGATTTTCTTTCATTCGAGTATAAAACACTTATTAAATTATATTATCACTTTTAACCATCTTAAGACATGTATGCTCGCAAAATTATAAACAATAGTCCTTGTATTAGTGAAAAATTAATGTCAATCCTTAGCTTCATATTTTTATTTTTACTATTGTAATTTAATTAATAAACCCTACTTTGTTGGAACGGATGAATGATGATGATTTGGAAGTTTTGTGAAATAAAAATTGTTGTGAAACCAGCAGATTGATCACTCTTGGATTACTGCTACTAATCACTCAATGAACTAGATAACACACTCAACTCACGTTTTCAGATTTGAATATGAAAAGCAATTCAATGAAAACAGTAAATGAAAGAACAACACTCAAGGGATTATAGTGGTTCGTTCATGATGATCTACATCCACTTTCAAAGGAAATCGAGCACTTTGTCATTGATTAATGTTTACACTTGATAGAGAAGATTAACTATCTAACTTGATTACTCACTGGATCACTAAACACTATCAAGCAGAAGATGATGATGATAAAGAATGAAACATGTTGATTCCTTTTGTAGGTGGCAATAGTTGGATTCGTTTCAGCTGCACAACTGATGCCTCAGACTATCCAATGAAGTTTTGACACATCAGCACCTCCCTAACAGCATTCTTAACAAACTAACTCCCCTAAATGCCCTTCAACCAGCTCACTTAACCACCACAACTGACCCTTAACCTCTAAGCCAACCCTCCCTTGTACATGTATATTTGCAGCACTCCGTATGTACATTTTCAACGTATAAACTCCAAGAAATACGTATGCAATGTTCACACACCCCCTGGCCAACTTAATTCACCGGTTGCATGAAGATTAAGATCATGTTTTACCCTTCTACTTCTAACAATTCTCCACCTTAAAACATGTATCACATCTTTCAACAAAACTTGCTGCTAACTCCCTTTGCTGCTGCTCCATTATGAGCAGCTCCCTCCAAGATCACTGGAATCACATTCCAACTAAGCTCATGCTTAGTTCAAACTTTGAACTAGGCAAGGCTTTAGTCAAACAGTCTGCAGGATTGACAGATGTGTCAATCTTGTGCACTCTTACAGCTCCATTCTCTACAAGATCTCTTACAAAATATAACTTGACATCAATGTGCTTAGTCCTTTCATGATAGCCCTGATGCTTGGCTAAATGAATCGCACTTTGATTGTCACAAAATACCTCTACATAATCCTGTTTAATTCTAAGTTCATTCAGCATTCCAGAGATCCACAATCCCTCTTTGATTGCTTCAGTCAAAGCCACAAACTCAGCCTCAGTTGTAGATAAGGCCATAATTGATTGATGATTTGTTTTCAACTTATGGATGTTCCATCAAGAGTAAAAATGTAATCAGTCAATGATTTCCTTGTGTCTATATTTGCTGCATAATCTGCATCAACATATCCATACAACACTTCACTTTGTTCCTGCCTTTTCTGAAATTTCAAACCTCTGTCTGCTGATCCCTTGATATACTTCATTGCCCATTTTACTGCTTGCCAATGTGGCTTCCCTGGACATCCCATGAACCTACTCAGAATGCTCATGACATATGTCATATTTGGCCTACAGCAGACCATACAGTACATTAAACTACCAACAGAATTTGCATAGGGTATCATGTTCATTTCATGTGACTCTGATGTAGTTTTAGGTCCTTGCTATGAAGATAACTTCAAACCCTGCTTAAAAGGTATTGTGACAGATTTACTTTATTATGTATACTATCAGCATGTCATCAACATACAGAAGCAAGTAAGTACTTTGATTCCTTTCCTTCATGTAGTATACACAACTATCATATGAGCTTCTAGCAAATCTACAGGCTGTTATGTATTGATCAAATCTCAAGTACCATTGTCTAGGACTTTGTTTGAGACCATATAGAGATTTCTTAAGCAAATAAGCCTTAGATTCTCTATTCTGAACATCAACACCCTCTGGTACACACATGAATATTTGTTCTTCTAATTCACCATGGAGAAAGGCTGTTGTCACATCCATTTGGTGAAGCTCAAGATCAAACTGTGCTGTTAAAGATAATATAATCCTTATAGAGCAATGCTTAACTATAGGTGAGAATATCTCATTGTAATCCACCCCTTCTTTCTGTGAGAAATCCTTAGCTACAAGTCTAGCTTTATATCTTATTTTTCCATCTGGGACAGCTGAAAGCTTCCTTTTGAAAATTCATTTGCAGCCCACTAACTTTTACTTCTGAGGTTTATTTACAATCTCCTATGTTCCATTTTTGTCAAGAGACATAAGTTCTTCACTTATAGCAATGATCCACTGACCATTCTCAGGGCTAGTTATTGCTTCCATGTAGCTTTTGGTTCACTAGCTTCAATCTCAGAAGCTGTATACAGGGCATATGAGACTTGATCAACATGTATGTATCTAGCAAGAGGATTTATTTCCCTTCTTTGCCTATCCCTTGCTAGATGATATGTACTCAAATCATTCATTTCCTTGTTGGTGGCTGGTCTGTCATTTGCTGATTCAGAAATTATATCAGACTCCATCTCAGGCTCAATACTTTCATTTGATGTCACTAAAGTACCAACTTGCTCTAGAAATGGCATCTTTGTCTCATTAAACATAACATCCCTACTGACCAAAAACTTATGGCTTTCAAGGCTCCATAGTTTGTAACCCTTTACACCAGATGGATATCCAACCATCACACACCTTATAGCTCTAGGCTCCAGCTTATCTTGCCTTATATATGCATAGGCAAGACAACCAATCACCCTTAAGTTGCTATAATCAACAGGTTTTCCTCTCCAAACCTGTTCAGGTGTTTTGAACTTCAATGGTGTTGAGGGACTTTTATTTATCAGATAAACTGCAGTAGACACTAGCTCACCCCAGAAGTTCTTTTGAAAGCCTCCACTGCTCATCATATATCTCATCTTTCTAGGATAGTTTGGTTCAATCTTTCAGCAACTCCATTTTGTTGTGGAGTGGATGGGACAGTCTTGTGCCTCTTTATCCCCTTTTGTTTACAGAAATTTTTAAACTCTTCAGAGAGATATTCTAGACCATTATCTGTCCTCAACACTTTCAAAGTAACTCCAGTTGCATTCTCAATCTCAGACATCCATTCTTTAAACTTTGACAGAGCTTCATCATTTGTTTTCAAGATGTATATCCAAGCTTTCTTTGAATAATCATCTATGAATGAGATAAAGTATTTACCCCCTCTCTTAGTCAGAGTCTTGGCTGGTCTTCATAGGTCAGAGTGAATATAGTCCAAGATAGATGTGGAGCTATGTTCACCTGCACCAAACTTCATCCTCTTTGATTTTCCTAGAACACAATGTTCACACTGCTCTAGTTTAACTTCAGTTTCTCCACATAGCAGATTTTGTTTTACTAATTCTTGAAGTTCCCTTATACTTATGTGTGCCAATCTTGCATGCCATAGCAATGTACTATCCTGCTTTCCTACTGTATGGACATGAGCAGCAACAGTAGATCCACACAAAAAATACAGATCATGTTTCTTGATACCTTTCAGGAATAGACCACCCCTTTTTGTAACAGTGAGGAGACCATCTTTGGAATGAAAACCGTATCCCATGGAATCAAGCTTACCGAGAGAAATTAAGTTTCTTCTTAAATCAGGGACATACCTTACATCATGAAGGATTCTTGTTGACCCATCAGACAGTTCAAGTTTGATTGATCATATTCCCTTGATTTTACATGTTTGATCATTTCCAATGAGTACTGATCCACCATTCTGTTGCTTGAACTCACAAAACCACTGCTTATTAGGAGACATATGGAAAGTGCACCATGAATCAATTACTCATTCAGTGGCAACTTCTGATGTTGTTATTGTTAGAGCTTCAACAAAACCTCCTTCTTCTTGAGCTTGAGTTGTCTGATTTACTTGCATTTTCTGATCTGTTTCCTTGCCTTTGTCAATCCATTTTCCCTTTTTAGCCTTCCATTTGTAACAGTTTCTCTTCATATGACCTGGAAGATGACAGTGATAGCACTTTCTCACTTCACCTTCTTTAGATGATGATCCTTCTCCCTTGTTATCTTGTTTATCACCATTCTTGTGATCTTTCTTCTGCTTGTTATTTCTTTTGGATTGCTTATTCTTCCTAACAACCAACCCTTCTTCACCTGAGTTTGATGTACCCTCAGATTCAAGCTGCAGCTGCCTTGACTTGAGTGCAAGAAGTACACTATCAAACTTGACAGTATCTTGATTTGCATACAACAATGTATCTTTAAAACTTTGAAACAATTTTGGAAGTGCTGTCATTAGCATGAGGACTCTTTCTTCTTCAGAAATCTTAACATCAACACTTTCAAGATCATCCAAAATCTTGATGAATTCATCAACTTGACTTAGTATAGCCTTTTCATCACTTATCTTATATGCATGAATTTTCTCTCTGATATGTAGCCTATTTGCTAATGTTTTCACCATATACAGAGACTCCAATTTCTCTCAAACACCAATAGTAGTTGTTTCTCTAGCTACTTCCCGTAATGCCTTATCCCCCAAATACAAAATTATTGTAAAATGAGCTTTACGGAGTACCTCATTATCAACCTGCACTCTTGGAGGTCCAGCTGCTAATGGATCTTTGATGATCTCAATCTTGGTTGGTGGAGGTGGCTTCAACGCATCAATCAGCCCTTGCTGTGTCAAGATCGCCTGCATCTTGAGTTTCCAGACGCTGAAGTCTGTTTTCTCAGAAAGCTTCTCAATGTCAAAGCGGGTGGTGTTCATCTTCTTGGATTCAACTTCGTTCGATTCCCACAGACGGCGCCAATTGTTGTGAAACCAGCAGATTGATCACTCTTGGATTACTGCTACTAATCACTCAATGAACTAGATAACACACTCAACTCACGTTTTCAGATTTGAATATGAAAAGCAATTCAATGAAAAACAGTAAATGAAAGAACAACACTCAAAGGATTATAGTGATTCGATCATGATGATCTACATCCACTTTTAAAGGAAATCGAGCACTCTTTCATTGATTGATATTTACACTTGATGGAGAAGATTAACTATCTAACTTGATCACTCACTGGATCACTAAACACTATCAAGCAGAAGATGATGATGATGAAGAATGAAGCAGGTTGATTTCTTTTGTAGGTGGCAAGAGTTGAATTCGTTTCAGCTACACAACTGATGCCTCAGATTATCCAATGAAGCTTTGACACATCAGCACCTCCCTAACAGCATTCTTAACAAACTAACTCCTATAAATGCCCTTCAACCAGCTCACTTAACCACCACAACCGACCCTTAACCTCCAAGCCAACCCTCCCTTGTACATGTATACTTGCAGCACTCCGTATGTACATTTCTAACGTATAAACTCCAAGAAATACGTATGCAATGTTCACACACCCCCTGGCCAACTTAATACACCAGTTGCATGGAGATTAAGATCATGTTTTACCCTTCACTCCTAACCATAAATAAATTAACAAGGGGGATTATTCTCTTACATAATCCTTATATATAGTTGGCTAGCTAGGATGTAATAAATCAACTAAATCATGTTTCATTTTTTATACGGAAAGAATTAAATCACGCTCATCACCCTCAACTATGGATATAGAGGATCAATAAAATAATTTACTATAGTTTAATTACTTAAAAAAGTGGTTTTATATAAACTAGAATTTCTATGATTCATTTACGCTTTTCATTTATTTTTTTTATTTATTCAAAGAAAAGATGACGCTTTAATTAGTACTCCACAGAATAAATAGGTGCATGCCAGAAGGCGACTATTTATTTATATGTAATGACAAATGAGATTTCAAATTATGATTACAACGTGACTTTGCTGATAAAGGAAAATAAAGGGCTTCGTGCTGAACGTGTTTGGACTAATTTTGAGATGCAATAATTAAATTTAGAATATAATTATAACTATATATTTTATTTTTAATTTTTTAAATTTAAATGTAAAGGTGAGATTCAATTTATTTAAAATTTAGAGACTTATATAAATTTTACCGGTTGCACCTTAGGACTCCTAAATTTATCTATTTTTTAGGATGATATAGTTTTTTAAGAAATAAATAAATAAAGTAACAAGTATTTATATTATACATGTATTATGTGGAATAAATATTTTTAAATTAAAATATATTTTGAATTTATTGAATATAAGATTTTTTTTAAAAAAAAAAAAGTGGTGTAAGTTATTGTAGGATATAAGAAAAAAATAATAACGGAAAGTTCAAGGATATTTGTTGGAAAGAGGGAGTAATATTTAGTAATATTTTGTATGCTTGAATTTGTCGAACACTAAATTTGATAATTCACCATGTAAGCATGGTTAACGATAAAATCATATATATAAGAAGAGTTGATATTCAGCATCACGGATTTAACTTTATGCACTAATTTTTCTTTTTTTTTTTCTTTTTTTTTTTAATTTCATAGTTAACTTTTTATTAAAAAATTAATAGCATTTTTATTTTTTAAAAAAATTACAAACAAACCGTATATATTTAAATTTATTAATGTTTATATATTTATTAATAAATATATATGGATTGAATTGGATTTACAAACTAATGCGAGGTGCAAATGACATTTTGCACGTAATTAATTATGCTAGACTATACAATATCTATCGTCATTTAAAAAACATAAATAGATAACTATGGATCATCGGAGGATCGTGGTAACCAATAACTCGTGTGGCAAATTAAGTGTTCACAATTCATTGGTGTGACAATAAGATTACTAAAATAACACTTCAAATAATTACTCAACTAATAACCTGAATAAAATATAGTTAATGGATAATGAATAAAACGTAGAGGGATATATGAACTTGTTTCACATTTTATTTTATTTTAGATTAGATATAAAAAGTATGATGAGACTGTAAGAGTTTAACAAATTTGACCGTGGCTTGAATTGGGCACCAGGGTTCATAGAATTCCACTAGTAGTTAGAAAAATATATAAATAGGATCAAATCCTCGTATATATTATGCACGCATTAGTCTTAACGGGCCCACCATGATAATACAGAACTAACTAATTACACTCGAGTTTACTAAATCTTTAATTTGCGCCAACAGCCAACATGTGTTGTTAAGAGCTACTACTTAGCTTTAAACAAGTGTAATCATTACATTTTAATTTTGACACCAAACTATTATCGTGCAATTGGGTACATATGGCTATGGCGCCGTTTACTTTAATGCTTAGGGATAACTAAGACCAGGGTGTATTCGTCCCTTGGTTGAAGAATGTACTCATTTTACTAATTTACCCTCTTCTTCATCACCCCTCCTCTCGTGCTCTAGTTGAAGAATGTTCATGGCTTGGCATAAAACCAGTTTGATTTCTTTCCGTCATTTCTTAAACAAATCTTGAAATTAATGCAATTGTGCTTTGAATTGATACAGTGTGGTCATAAAAGAAAGAAAGTCAGTGAAACTCATGTAATGTAGATCCATGGCTTCTTCTTCTATGAATTAATTAGTCAACTCTCACTCGAATCTAACTTTTCCTTGGGTCTTGTAATGTAGATCTGCAAAAATTCATGCCTTCTTCTTCAAATTATCAGATCCCATCTGGGTTGCGAGTGTAGAGGGAGAAAGAGAGACAATGGTGGCAGGAGAAGTTTCCAAGTGCATCCTCGATTTGCAGAACAAGTCGGAAGTAGAACCGCGTCGGAAAGCTTCTCTAGAGTAGGAACCACACCAACACATTGTCTCTGTCTCGTTATCCTCAAATTTTAGGGACTAAATAATAATTTCAACAAATTAACCCGAGGGCTACATCTTAGTTAAACCTTAGCTACAGTGGACCGACAGAGGCTCCATCTATGGTGAACAAGTTTGGCAGATGTTATTTACGTGTATATATAAATATATATTATACTATTTATTTTACTTTTACAAAAAATAAGATCTTTATGTGACTTCCAATATTCCTTCCCATCGTACGCTGTGTAAGAAACTAGGAGTAATCATCAATTTCAAATGGTGACGAAGTGAAGAACCCGTCCGTCCGAGTTTTCATAAGTCATCCATATTCTCATCTTTCTATTACAACAAGTTCTTCTATTTCAGTGTAAGTTTGGCAGAGTACTTGAATCTCCATCATCCAGACTTGCACATCTTTTATCTGCACAAGTGTTCAAGATCTGCAGCTATTACCAAAAAAATGCAGCAATAAGTAAGCAAATACTGAATTGTCGAGTCAGTAACAAGTTGTTTCCAATATACATCATGCATACTCCTACACTAAATCAAGAAAAGTCGAACACTGGACCAAAGGGCATGGATGCGTCCTATATAATCGCGTTACAATTCAAGGTGATAGCTCAAGCAAGAATCCCATAAACAATTTTGTAAAAGGTGGCAAAAGGTGCATCCAGAATTTTTTTTGGGACCAGCAAGGGTGTTGAATTGGTGACTAAGACGGTATTTTGATAATAATGAATACAATAAAAACATGAAATAAGTATAATGTTCAGAACCAGTATGATCAAGAAGTAATCTAGTTATAGCGACTCAAAATTTCTTACTGAAAAACAAGAGCCAAGAATATTTACCAGGTGCGATTCCACTTTCCAGTGTAGTGTGCTGCTATAGATCAAGAAAACGGAGTAAGTGAGCTCAGTGCATAGAACAAGAGAGCACAAAACTTATACATTATCAAACTGGCTTCTGAACACCTTTCCTCCTCTTGATAAGTCCATTCATTAAAGTAATATATGTAGACTTATTTACAGTTATACCCTTCCGACTCAGTTCCACATACATACCCATGGCATCTTTGTATCTTCCTTCAGCGCATAGCTCATTAATCTGTCCTGAACAAGCCACAGAACTTGAGCCCGACTCCTCTGAAAGCTTAAGTTCATCAGTTGTCAGCTTTGAAAGTTGAACCAACTTCTCTCTTTCAGACATTTTTGATAAGAACTCTTCAGCTTCTGCAGTTTTTCCAGCATTATAAAGAGCAGCAGAAATGGCACTGAATGTGTAATTGTCGGGCCCTAATTTCTTTTCTTCCATTTCAGTAGCAAGGTCCAAAGCATCCTCAACCCTGCCTTCCTTGCATAAGGATGTTATCAATGTATTATAGGTGACAGCATCAACATTTTTTCCTTTCGAAATCCAAGTGTTGAAGAGTTTAATCGCCTTTTCAAGCATTCCTTCCGAGCACAGTCCTCGAAGCAGAATGTTGCATGTATAGATATCAGGTTCGAATGACTTTTCAACCATCTCATTGTAAAACTTAAATGCTTTCTCAATGTTTCCCTCGCCACAGTAACCATGTATAATTGTGTTATAAGTGAACTCATTAGGAACCAATCCAACCTTTAATAGTTCATCAAGCTTACTCATCGCTACCTCTGTTTTTCCCTGCTTGCAGAGCCCTCTAATCACCGAATTATAAGTGATAATACTAGGAAGTATACCTTTCTCCTTCATTTCATCCCAAACCTCCATAGCTCTATCTGCATTTTCATCCATAAAGTACCCCATAATAAGTGTACCGTAGCTTACTTCATCTACAATATAACCTTTTGTACTTGCATATCTCAGTAAATCATATGCATCTTTAAGCAACCTTTCCCGACACAAATTGTAAAGCATGGTATTGAGTGTCACTGTGTCCATCTTTAGATCTTTCGCACCCATTTGATTCATCATCTTAAATGCCTCTGCAAAATCACCAGATTTACAAAATTCACTAATTAGAGTATTGTAGGTGAAGCTATTCGGTGAAATTCCAGTATCTACCATTTTCCTCACCATCTCAACCGCATCTTTCATCCTACCTTCCTTACAATACCACTTAATCATGATGTTATGAGTGACCTCATTCAGTGATACTCCTTTCTCCCTCATTTCATCCACCAACTCAAAAGCCATTGAACTCATTTTTGCTTCAAAACACCCATTAATCAAAGTGTTATAAGTAATGACATCAGGCAATAACTTCAATCTTCCCATCTCATCCTTGAGCCTAAATGCCTCATCGATTTTACCTGAATTACAATGCCCATTTATCAACATATTATATGTCCAAACATCTGGCAACAAGTTATCCCGAGTCATAAGCTGCATAACCTTAGCAGCATCCTCCAACCACCCCATCTTACAGTACCCATGGACCAAAATATTGTATGTATTCCTGTCCGGAAAAAGGCCCTTGCCCTTCATTTCCAACAACAAATCACGGATATCATGCAATCTCCCCTTCTTAGATAAAGCACCTAATATAGTATTGTAACTTGCATTATCCGGCTTACATTTAAACTCCAACTCCATTTTCTTTAATAACTCTATGGCATCCTTAAAATTATACTCTAAACAGTACCCATTAATTAAAGTATTAAAAGTAAACACAGTTGGAGACACACCAAGTTTTACAGCATCATCAAACAATTCTCCACAAAACTGTGAAGACCGAGAAGAAGAGTTTTTCTTTACCAGAGAACCGAGCAAAATATTGAGAGACAGCAACTTCGGTTGAAGCCTCAGGCGCTTCATTTTCTTGAAAATTTGAGCGGCGAGGTGGGGGTAGCCGCTGCGGCAGTAAGCAACAATGCAAGTGTTGAGAAGGGTTTTCGAAGGCGGCGGGAGAGGAGGGGCAGGGTGGAGGAGGTGGCGGTGGAGCTGGTGGTGCGGATGCTCGGAGACAATCTGGGAATGAAGAATAGTATTAGCATCATTGAATTTGTGTTGGGAAACGAGGGATGAGAGAAGAGAGAGGAGAGGGGGGAGTGGTAGAGGGGTAAGAGGTTGAAGGGTAGAGTGAGAATTAGCCCAATTGAGGAAAGAGAGGAGGGAGGAAGGGTGGGAGAAGAAAGGATTGAGTGAACGATATCTGGTGTGAGGTAGGGTAGGTAGGGAGATAGGGCAAGCTGTAGGGTGGAGGTGGCGGGATTAGAGGTTTGTAGAAATGTGGTGATAGTGTGGACTACTTCTGTGGGGTTTGATGAGGGTTTCTGTGGCGGCGTCGCGGTGGAGGGCATTATACCGGTGGGGAAGAGTGAAGAGAGTTGCAGACATCAAGTCTTATAATTCGTTCAAATGTCAAAATTACCCTTTCTTAAGTGGAGTAACTAATTAGTAGGAGTAGAAGAAATATACTGCAAAATCACCAGAACTCAAACCACAGAAATATATAACCTGGTAATGGAGGAGTGCTCATGGTGAGAAGAACGGACATTCATAGAGAAATGATATTTCGCAACTGCCACCTTAATATTGGGAATTTCTCCAGGTTCATAGATTACTGGGCCTGTTGAAAGATTCAGCTCTTACACTGCCGTTCCTCCCTTGAAGTTATCATCACTGCTCTTGAAAAAGTTTAAAGATATTAACTCTATTGTTAACAAAATATACTAGTTTTCTGAGTCTTTAATTTTTTTAAGTGGAAGCGCACATATTGAGTTGGCGATTTAAAGAAATAATAATAAAATAATATTTTAAATAATTTAAATTTTAATATGTAATGGATAGTTTGTATTAGTGGGTATGTGAGCCCCATAATAATATACTACCTCCGTCCATCATACGTGAATTAAGAAATATTATTATTTTATCTAAAGTAGGTAGTTGTATTAGTGGTGTGTGGCTGATATGCGTGGGCCTTTTACTAAAAATGAAAAATAAATACCTTTAAAATGGACGATCAAAATGAATACTTTATCGGAGAATGGAGGGAGTATAATTTTTTTTAGTCTCATATATTTAAAAAGTAAATGTATAACTTCCGTGGTAATATATAATAGTATTGTTTAGTATCTGTTTCATATATTTAAAAAAGAAATGTATTATTAATTTTTGTGGGACAATTTAAAAAATAAATGTATCAACTTCTATTATTTGGAAGAAGTATAATTTAAACTATTGGCTAATTATAGTGTGTACCTGGGTGCACCCTAAGATAGGGTGCACTCATATACAAATATAAACAAAAACATATACAATTATGAGTAAAAATGTATACAATTATTAAAAACACATGTATGCACTATTGAATAAAAAGTTATACACATATTTATGTTAGTTTTTTTAATAAAAAACTTAGTGTGAAAAAGTATACAATTATTACAAAACACGTATACAAAATATGATGGGAATCAAAGTAAAGATGAACATTGGTTGTAGCCTGTTAGAAGAACATTGGTTGTGTCAAGTATCAAAAGTTTGTAATCTATAAATTCTCTTCCATCATGTGTTTCAGACAATTTCATCAAGTACCATTAGATACCAGACTTTCTCTTGATCTAATTACTGGTTTATCTATTTTTGACTCATCAGAAACACAAGATTTCATCGGTTCATTTGAAATCCTATCAACACGATACCATAATTGCACAAGATCATTGATTGATAGAGATGTAAACTGTGCATTAGGAAGGTGGAGTCCTGCATTCTACTCCTCATCACTGAATTCCGTCCGGTCTCTTGTAACTAGGGATGGCAAACCTCGGGTGACCTCTAGCAATTGACACCTGCGTTGCAAAGATAAAAACGCGACTCATTTAGTGCTATGAAATCGAACATGATTTTGAACAGAGATCGATCAGAAGAGAAACTAACAGAATGCAAGTGTCTGAGTTCAAGAAGCCAAAATTTCCAATCTGTGAACTCATTTCCAGCAACTTTGACAACAATGTCCCCCCAATTTGAGTGATGAAACCTACACTGAAACCAATTGCCTTCATGAAAGCTTCCTTCAGGCACCAATTTCTGGCACAATGTAACCCCGAAAGACATCACCATTCTAACTAGAGAAACCATTATGGCAATGGGGAAGATGATAGAATAAAAGCATATCTGAAGAAAATCCTCAGCATTTCATAAGAAGAGCCAGCATTGGAGATATTATACCATTCTAATCGAGACAAGTATGATGAGAAACTCTGTATAAACTTTTCGGCTGTTTCATTTACAGGAACGCTATGAGTAACGATATCCAACCCTACAAGGCATAGGGGTTCGGATGCTATCGCAACCTAGTCACCATGGTGGGATACATTGAAGTTAAAATTTGGAAAATCAGGCTTCATTTCATCACATACCTTGCAGCATCAGACAGAACGACTTATATCAGCACGTCCAAAGTTACAAAACACTGTTTGTCAACAAAATTGCAGAAAATAATGAAGATCAAACATGACAAATTGCTATAGTCAACAACTGGCAGAAGTTTCTTAAATTCATGAAACACTCGTATTAGCTTCATTAAAAATTAAACCATGAGTCTTATTCTCCCTAGTAGAATGACAACAGAATTACAAGAACCATTGCAGTAAAAAAATTAACTACAATACCACCAAAAATCGAGTTCGATGTCTTTCACGAAATAAATCTTCAGACATGAAACTTGTGTTTGCACAAACTTTTTTTCCCTTTTATGATAGTAAGATTATTTATCTTCCAATTTCACATATCTGATCATATCATTCAAATTCAATCCATAAATATTCAAGGAAAAAAATTGAACTTTTTTCTCTGTTGGACATAAATTTCTTCAGCAAGAACATGGAAACTCAGCAATATGAATTCTGGTCGAAAGCATTAATTAATTACGTATATAGGAAAAAATAGCAAGTACTAAAATATAAACAACCACGAAAGATTCTTCTTTAAAATGTTGAATCATAACTATGAATCATTAATTCAAAGGAATGCTTTCCCTTCTCTTGATCAGTCCATTCATTAATGCAATATAAGTGGACTTATCAACACTTACACCCTTCTCAGTTAGTTCCATAAACATATTCATGGCATCTGTGTATCTCCCTTCACTGCAAAGCTCATTGATCTGTTCTGAATACGCTATAGAACTCGACTGGGTTTCATCTGAACCCTCTCGATGTTCGTAATTCGAACGTAGACTGAGTTTACTCCGGTCGGACGCTTGAGATAGAAACTCTTCAGCCTCTTTAGTTCTTCCAGCATTAATAAGAGCACCAACAATAGCACTACATGTGTAACTATCCGGCCCTAATTTCTTCTCTTCCATCTCACCAACAAGGTCCATAGCATCCTCAACTCTCCCTTCTTTACATAAGGCTTTTATCAATGTGTTATATGTTACAGCATCAAGGTTCTTCCCTTTTGAAATCCACGTGTTGAAGAGTTTGATTGCCTTTTCGATCATCCCTTCCCTGCACAGCCCTCGGAGAAGAATGCTGCAAGTACGGATATCAGGATAGAATGACTTCTCCACCATCTGATTGTGAAACTGAAATGCTTTCTCCACGTTTCCCTCGCAACAATAGCCATGTATAATGGAGTTGTAGGTGATCTCATCAGGAACCAACCCATTCTTTAGAAGTTCATTAAGATTAGTTAATGCCAAGTCTGTTTTCCCCATCTTGCAGAGCCCACCAATCACTGAATTATATGTAATAATACTAGGAAATATATCTCTTTCTTTCATTTCATCCCAAATCTCCATAGCTCTATCCACATTTTCTTCCTTAAAGTATCCAACAATAAGAGTACCGTAGTTCACTTCGTCTACAATATAGCCATTCTTACTCGCAGAACTCAGCAACTCATATGCATCTTTAAGCTTCCTTTCCTGGCATAGATTGTGCAGCGCAGTGTTGAGTGTCACCTTATCCATAATCAAGCCTTTTGTGCTCATTTGATTCATCATTTTAAAAGCCTCTGCAAAATTACCAGATTTACAATATCCACTAATCAAAGTATTGTAGGTGATACTATCTGGCGAAAATCCAGTATCTTCCATTTTCTTTGCCAACTCACCTGCATTCTTCATCCTGCCTTCTTTACAATACCACTTGATCATGATGTTATGCGTGACCTCATTCTGCTGTACCCCTTTCTCCTTCATTTCATCCACTAATTTCAAAGCCATGGAACTCCTTTTCACCTCAAAACAACCATTAATCAAACTGTTATAAGTAATCACATCGGTCAACAACTTCAACCCTTCCATCTCATCCTTGAGCCGAAATGCCTCATCAATTCTCCCAATGTTGCACAACCCACTAATCAACATATTATAAGTCCAAACATCAGGCAACAAGTTATCTTGAGTCATCAACTCCAAAACGTTAGCTGCATCCTTCAACCACCCCCTCTTACAGTACCCATGGATCAAAATATTGTATGTATTCCTATCGGGAAGAAGCCCCTTGCTCTTCATCTCCAGCAACAGATGGCGGATATCTTGCAATCTACCCTTCTTAGATAAGGCATCTAATATAGTATTATAACTAGTATTATCCGGCTTGCAATTGAAATCATCCTCCAATTTTCTTAACAACTCGATCGCATCCTTAAAATTATACTCCAAACAGTAGCCATTAATTAAAATATTGAATGTAACCACATCTGGAGATACACCAAGTTTCAGGGCATCATCAAACAATTCTTTGCAAAAATGAGTAGACCGAGATAAAGAGTTTTTATTTACCAGAGAACTGAGCAAAGTGTTGAGAGTCAGCAAATGCGGTCGAAGCTTTAGCCGCTTCATTTTCATGAAAATCTGGGCGGCGAGGTGGGGGTAGCCGGAGCGGCAGTAAGCGAAAATGGAGGTGTTAAGAAGAGTTTTGGAGGGCGGAGGGAGAGGAGGAGCAGGGTGGAGGAGGTGTTGGTGGAGCTGGTGGTGTGGATGCTCGGAGGCGATTTGGGAGTGAAGAATAGTCTTTGCATCATTGAAGTTGCGGTGGGAAAAGAGGGATGAGAGAAGAGAGAGGAGGGCGGGGAGTGGTAGAGGGGCGAGGGGTTGGAGCTTAGGGTGAGAATTAGCCCAATTGAGAAAAGATAGGAGGGAGGTAGGGTGGTGGTGAAGGGTGGGAGAGGAGAGGATGGAGTGAACGATGTGTGGAGTTAGGTAGGGAAGGTAAGAATGGAGGGCGGCGTGCAGAGTGGAAGTGGCGGGATTGAAGTTTCCGAGGAAGTTGGTTATGGTAAAGATGAGTTCTTTGCTGTTGTTTAACGAGGGTTTAGCGGCTGACATTATTTCTTCATTTCTAAAGTTTTAGAATTTGATACTCCAGTCCTTTTATATGGAGTAGTACCAAATTGTTATCTTTTATTAAAAAATAAAAAGAAAAAGAAAAAGAAAAAAGGAGTAGTATATCACCCACCACTCACCAGTTAATGGTGCAGCCACATGAAGGGGCTAGCGTTTCCCCCCCTGTTTCACCCGGCACCCAATTCCAAGTCAAAATCCTCCGCCATCAGCAGCGTCGCTGGCGCCGTCACCCCCGCCTCCACCATCTCAGTAGTTCTGACCCCAAGGCCAAATTTTTCTTCCACCCTAAATCAAAGCCCTAGTCATTTTGAGGTGAATTCATTATCGCATCGACATCCCATGGAGGCAACAGTGGCGGCGGTTATTAGGCTGAAGCCGATCGAAGCAACTCCGGAGAGCTTCCAAGAATTCGGGCAAGTGATCGAGGCCTCGCCAGATGGGGATGAGTTCGGGCCGGGTGATGCGCAGCTCGACCTTTCTCGTGGAATCCCTAGGTATGGTATATATCCCTAAACCCAGAATTCATTGTTTACCAGTTTAAACTATAATTTATTTTCAATTAGAATTAGTATAGGAGTAGTCTAGTTTCCTAAGTAATTTACTCACCACAACAAAGTTCAAAATCTATTATATCTTCATTCATTATGTTTGTAGTTCATCCTTTGGTAGTTAACAATGAAACAGCCAAATAACATGAATGTGAAATGAATTTCAGGTTTTATATCATGCATATTGAGGACAGGCCACTCAAGTTTTCCACTATTACGCACCATGCCAGTGTCACACAATGCCTAGGTTCTATTGGTGGCCATGTCTGGTATCTAGGAGTTGCAAAACCATCCATTCTTGATCCAACTATAATTGAGGGCGCAGATGTTGTCAAATCACGCTGTGGTCATTTCTACGCCCCTCCACGTCCTGAAGATGTGCGCGTTTTCAGAATTTCAGGTCCTAAGTTCTTGAAACTTAATCTGGGTACATGGCATGCTGGCCCATTGTTTCTTGAGAAGGCCATGGATTTCTACAACCTGGAACTCAGCAACACAAATGTTAGAACTTTGCCTTCACTATTTTTTTTTCAGTAATTCTACTTCTTTCTATAATTATGCTCAACTAATGAGTTCGCCCTGCAACAGGTGGTAGATCATACAACGCATGATTTTGTCAAAAAGAATAATGTGAAGTTTGCTTTCGACGAGTAGATACGTTCTTGGGTTGGTTAAAATGGCTGTGAATTTTACGAAAATTGTATTCCATCGTCATAGAAGACATGCTCCCGCTCATCACGTAATTGTTGAGGATATTACTTCCTTTTCTAGTTGGGGATTGATTGAAATTTCCTTATGAAATGAAGACTCTGAGCTGCACTATATCAGTTGCTGCAAGATCCCTCCACTGAGGCAGAGGGTCATGTTGATACTTTCTCCTATTTTGTGATACTTTCTATGTGTCATGTTGATACTTGCTGCCTATGTAATGAATCATGTATCTAATGCCTTTTTCTCACTAATTTTATCTTAGGTGCAAATTCTATGAAAATAGAACATCTTTAGATACGTTTAGGTATTGCGTTGTGCCCTTTTCTCTCTTTATCTTAGATCATGGATTGTCATTTCCTTCCTCTTCTATCTCTATTATGATGGTGGCATAGGTTTTTTCAGACTATTTGGTGTGCTTGCAGATGCATTGCTGTAACAACAACGTTAACAGAAGATACTATGAAGGCCCATCACTTATCAGGAAGGACATAGTAGATATTTCCATTGATGATATTCTTAATGGTGGCTCTGGTTATCGATTTTGCAGTTTAAGTTGTGCAAAGTTCGTTCTGTTCAGTTTGGCAAGAAAGGTATCCCTTACCTTAACACATGATGGAAGGACAATCCGCTATCCCGACCCACTTATCAAGGCAAACTACACCATTAAGCTTGACTTGGAGAGCAACAAGATTGTCGATTTCATCAAGTTTGACGTGGGGAATGTTGTTATGGTGACTGGCGGTAGGAATAGAGGACGTGTTGGCATAATCAAGAATTGTGAGAAGCAAAAGGGGAGTTTTGAGACCATTCATGTTCAGGATGCTACAGGACATGAGTTTGCCACTCGATTGAGCAACGTCTACACGATTGGAAAGGGCACCAAGCCTAGGGTGTCCCTGCCAAAGGGTAAAGGTAGCTGTCGATTATCGAGGAAGCACGGGAGACGCTTAATGCCCAAGCTGCAACAGCTTAGGGATATATTTGTTTACTATCTTTGGGTTCAATTAAAACGCATCATTTTTTATTTCAGTTTACATGAGTTACTAGGAACTGCTGCCCTTTTTGTAGGCCATTAGCTTCTTGTGTTGAAGCCATCGTTTTGCTATATAGGATTATTTGTTGGTGGTTTTGTTATAGCTTTTTTGCAATCTTATGGAAATTGTTTTCTGCAATTTAGTTGAATTCCCTGAACAGGTTTTAAACATCTCTAATCTTTAAAAAATCAGTTGAATTTGTTGGTGGTTTTATTTTTCCGTTCTTAACTTTGTCTTTTAGAAGGGAAAAAAAAAAATCACAACTAACAGAAAAAATGTTTTGAATTTCGTTTTCAAACTTATTTAAAGCGATGGTCACACATGTTTATAATCTTTTTAATGCCAATAAAATTCAATATATGCGTCACACAAACTATATAATATATATTCACAAATTAAATGTATAACTTAATTCGGATAGTTCTATACTTCTATACACAACGAAATCACAGAAGTTATAATTAAATTATAATTAATCAATAATATATAGAAAATATTTCTCTTTTACACTTGTCTAAATCAAACTTTTTGTTTTTAATATATATTTTCATACCAAGTGATATTATACTATTGCAATAAAGCATGTAAGATTTAATTAGTCCTTTTAACTATTGAGCTCAAAAGAAGCTTCTAAATCAAACAATTTACAATCAAAGGACAAACACAAAATCACAGTCATGATATACTATATATAGATGGAACGAAATGCTCTCCAGTTCTATTCGAGGATGCTTTCTCCAGCACACAATGCAGACAAAGTCATTTCTCAGATCGTTAGTTTGTATTTGAATTATGGCATTGTAACATCCTAAGTGTGATGCTAAGGATGTAGTGATAGAATTTCGATTTTAACATGGTCCTTATGTACTTTGTAACCGTTGGAACTGAAATAAACATTTACCAATTTCAGTAGTATGCCATGTGCTAATCCTATCTAGTCCCACAAAGTAGTTCCCCCTTTGTTTGGCATTAATGAATTCCTTGTTAACCTCCCAAAATGTTGAAAGGTAGCCTCCTCGTCCACCCATCATTATCAATGAATGAAATGCTTGTTAACTCCTTCAACTCACCCTCACTCAGAGTCTTTGTCCATCTCACTCTTCTTGATGTGCTTGATCCTAAACCTCGACAATTATGCTCTGCAAATGTCAACTGATTCCTGAAGTCAAAAGGCAAAAAATGTTCAACTTAGAGCACACTTGACTGTTGGAGAGATCAAGATTGTGATGACTTACTCACGGCCAATGCTGAACCAAGCATCCCATCCCTGTGGGACGACGACTTTGGACAATGAAGTGTTGTAAAACACTACTCTTGCATGATCCCTCCAAGGCCTTCCAAGATATGTCCTCCCATTTCTGACTATGTTGCAATCTTTGAAAACGAATCCGTTGGGTTCATGGGGATGTGATCTTGCTTGTGCTGTTATGTAGCCTGCCCCTTCGTGGAGGGGATCTTGCAGCAACTGATATAGTGCATCTCTACAGCAGAATTATTGTAAGAGAGTTCAATTAATTACTTCAGAGAGGACTTGGAACAGAACTCACAAAATTCAAGTGAAAAAATGTTCAAATTCAGTACCTCATACCAGATAAGCAGGGTAACCAACATTAGGGGGACATACAGTGGATGAGGTATGAAATTAAGCAAAGATAAGCAATATACATCACACTTTACGCAATAGCAGCAAGCTTTAGTTCCAACCAAATAATCGTCTAGTAAAATCATCTTTCACAAACTCCCTGTAAGCAAGAATCTAACTGACATTTTGCAAATTCTCACATAGACATTTTATCAAGCAGTTGGTGTGCGGTGTAATTTTGTTATAGAGAATTCAATCATTTCATCGACATGCTAGCCCCAATCAATTTAGCAATAACCAGCAAAGAATTCAGATCACGTGAGATGAAGCGATTACGGGTTTACGAATACTCACCCGCTTCAATTTCTTGTCGCCGCCGATGATGCCTGGTTGGTTCAAATGGCTGTGATTTTTACGAAAATTGTATTCCATCGTCATAGAAGACATGCTCCCGCTCATCACATAATTGTTGAGGATACTACTTCCTTTTCTAGTTAGGGATTGATTGAAGTTTCCCAATAAAATGAAGACTCTGAGCTGCCCGTTTTCAACCGCAGTTAGCACCCACCTTCAAAGTTAGTCCATGTGTCGCTCATCCGGAAGGTGGAATTGCTTTGCTTTCATATTATGAACCCTCTTTCTCTCTCTTTCTCAACTGATGAATTGTCCTCTGTATACCATTTACGTGCACATCCACAGATATGGAAAAACACGTTGCAAAACTCACCATAAACACACGCAATCACATGTGTTTTTGTGCGTGACAGAACTATTAAAAAAAAATGTTTAAAAAACCATTTTACTCACCCAATAGCCAAAAAGGGATCACAACTCGAGCTTACCTATATTCTTTCAAGTTTGCATAGAATACGCACACGAAAGTGTTTCGAACCAAATGTGAATTGTGGATATAGCAGATGAGAGTTGAGTACCCAGTAAAAAATTTACAGATTCAACAAACAGTAATAGACGAGATGTGATAAAGGCTAATGTTACTAGGGTACAGAAAGCTTTATAACCCGAACAAGAATGTCAGCATTCAGTCTTGTCAATTTGGCCTTATATCTCGTATTTATAAATCCCTTTCAGATGCTTTCTCCAATCAAGTGAGTGTTGCATGGCCAAGGGTACAAACAAATCGAGCTTCCCTGAGAAAAATTAACAAAATCAGAACATAGATGAGCGCCACGACTAGCTATATACTAGTAGCAAACACATGAAAAAGCAGATGAAGAGTCAGATAACATGAACAAGAAATCAAGCAAAAAGAATCTGACGCTACATCATCCTTCCTATTGCCAATCATCTAGTTATCCTTGTATATGTAGCAACAATATAAAAAGAAGAAAAAGAAAAAAAAAACAAGTTTCCAGAAATACTAGAGAAATAAGAAAAACCAAATCTTCTTACACACTAAATGAGATGAGAAAGAGGAATGCATAGAGCAGAACCATAGACTCTCTGCTATCATTGTTTCAATTTACCAGCTATTACCAGAACCACAGATCCACCACCCACCATATCTAAGAATCCAAAAAAACCCTTGTACTCAGTATTCAAGAATGTGAGTAAAAATGATTGCTTCCTTGTTGCAGCAACTAACTTCTAATAAGGATTTCCAAAGACAAGTAAATGACCATAACTATCAAACAATTTCACAATATCCTCAAAATAGAGAAAAAAAAATGAGACTAATGTGTAGCCATCTTGGGACTTGGGAGCTACAAAATCTGATAGACAAATTTAAAGTAATTTTTTGTTGTAGTGCTTTATCTCTTACCAAATATTTAAGGCTTGTAAACATCAGGAAGCTGGAGACCTACACTTGCAGCTGATTTCCTAAGTACTTTTTTCATCTCGCCAGACCTATCCACTGCAATGTTGTATGAAAATAGCAAGTCCTGTACAGCAGCCGCAAATGTAAAATTTAGGAAGTTTAAAAGATATTAGCATCAACTATGATAGTAAACATCGGACCAACTATGCCCGCTTTTTAAGCAATATTCAGAATAAATCTAGCAACATGCATTTAACGCTGCCGTGTTTGAGTTATGCATTACAACTATTTCAAGAAACCACTGCACATACAGGGAAAATAAGACCACACATATACAATACTTGATCCATATATTGTCTTCCATTCACACGCATGATGATTCATGAAGATTGTGAGGATGGATCTTCAAAAGGAAGACACAGCGGCAAATAAAAGACTCGATAATGTAAGAACACCCATACAGAGCAAAATAAAAGGGAAACTAAATGGAACCAAGCCCATCTCTACTATGATACTACAACTTAATATCCCACTTAATTCTATCTAGCAATCCCATTAAATCCCTTTTTTCGGTACTAATATTTAAATATTGTGCAATTAACATCAATTGGATTCCCCCTAATAGAGTATGAGCATATAATAAAGATCCTAACAAAATGCTGTTCTAACTTCTAATGATAGAAATCCCAAGAACAGATTACAATACACTGAACCAAAACCAATCAGAACTAACGCAAGTAATAGATTGCCTTGCCGCATGAAAACCCTTAAAACGTGCCTCTTTTTCCTTCTAACGCAGATAAGAAATCATTAATCTAAATGAATCACCATCGCAATCAATCGAATAAGCATAATACCATCCTAAGAACCGGGAAAGTACCTTGTGGTGGTGGACGCTGTTAAGATAGAAAGTATAGTGATGGGCGACCTTCAGATTCTCTGGATTTGAGTTTATATTTTTTTCTGAATTCATCCTTGATGTAATCTGCGAAATGTGATTTGTGTTCTTCTTTCCCAATGTACTTTCTCACCGCATTGAGAAGGTTCCTGTAAACCCCTTTATCTGTTAAACCAACGCCATGAATTGATGAACCCATTTCTGCTCCGCGACTCTTCCTTCCCTCTCTTTTCCTTTCGAGTTCCAGCTATGGCGTTAGCGTGACAAAAGGGTGCCACATTTTTCGCAATTCATTTCATTGTTCTGTTCAGAAGACACTGAACCACTGGGCCTGAAGCTTCCAGTTTTAATAAGCCTAACAAAGTCTCAAAAGTAGAAATATCTATACCAGCCCACCTCAATAGTATGGTCCACTAAGTTGATACAGGCCAATCCATTTATTTTGGGCCACAACTATATCTAAGTTAATTTTTTTTCCACAGGCCTAGTATTGTGTTCTTGTAATCTATATTTGGTGGTTTTTCTTTTTCGTACTTATTTCTTGTAATCACACATACACCTGTAAAACTATAAAATATATATTTTGCCTTTTTTTTTTATGTGTCATCTATAAGCATAGATTTCTTTTTAAGTAATATATTAAAAACCATTATGTGCATATAGAATAATTACAGAGGTTACTTCATATCTGTATTCATTAATATGTTATTTTAAATACTAAAAACCATATATTTACGAGTGAGGCTCTGGTGGCTCAGGGACACCGTGCCCTTTTGCAATTTCCGTGCCCCTTTTGCAATTTAAACTCCCTAACAATACATAGATTTAAATAGAATATGGAGGGGGAGGATTGTGTTCACATGGGGACACGGCGTGTCCCGGGGGCGTAGGAGCTTTTACCTATAGTATTTATTAATAAGTTAGTCTACTGTGAATTTTATGGTATAAATTCTTTGGTCTCTTTAATTTAAACCCTAGCAATTTATATCTTTAATTTAAACCCTAGCAATTCATAGAGTATAATAAGATTGAAAGGGAGATCATAAGATTTGCACCATAAATCCGTTTTACCCTATAATTATTATGGTTTTTGATCTTTCTTGCAAAACAAGGCTAGTAACCCTTCTATTATTCTATACATCACCGTTGAGCACTCGTGGCCAATTAATCATGTAACTCATACATGACCATAAGATATAAATTATGTGATACAATAAGTTTTGACTTGGGTAATCATAATTAGGAACCACATGACCATGTGATGTATATATAATCATTCATGAATAATATGTGAAATTAGCATATGATCGATCATTCATATATATATATATATATATATATATATATATATATATATATATATATAACTTAAGGTAAAAAGTGTACGAATACATATCAATCTCTTATTTATTTTGAAATTAAAAAAGGTAAAAAAAAAAGTTTTTACCTGTGTACCGGCCATTAAAGTTTGGTAGAATATTAATATAATTGATGATTAAGTTTTACATATTGGTTGTACAATAATGCCACTCGAATCAATTACACTCGAGGAAATATATTAGAGTTCAATAAATCCATTAAAAACTTCTCATAAAACATGAGAAGAACCATTATACATGGAAATTAAAGGTTACAATATTTCCTCTAGTTGAGATCCATGATCATGCAGGTTAGAGAAGAGATAGTAATAACAATGAATGAATTAGATTCCTAAAGTTTTGAAAAATAAAAATAAAAAATAAAATAAATAAATAAATAGGAAAGAATAGCCACTACAGATGTAAGATAATATTGTTGTTCTGAGCAGCTACCTCTCTTTCCTTGTTATTTTTTTCTTTTCTCTTCTTAATCTTCAATTTTGTTGCCCAACTCTTGTACCTATTTATTCCACAGCCAGGCAAACTGTAATATATATGTGATATCAGTTAAAATTCATCACTATAAAAAAGTATATATACAATATATGAACAAATTATTTATTTTTTTAGAGTAACAGTAGATCACAAAAGGTGACGTGGCATGATCCTCATTATCAAGGCAGAGTGTCATGTATATAAATTACTATTCTTTAATTACTATTCCATCTTATGATTCCCACCTCTACCTGCAATTTCACATGCTAATGTTGGACCATGTGATTCAAAGATTCTCCTGCATGCCACTCCTTTTTACCATCAACTATGTTAAATAATGATAACAAGCATGCTATTGGATCTATCTATCTATATATATATATATATATATAAACTTGGTTTTTTTACTTATTATTTTGAGAAAACCCAATTTAAACACTAATCAGTATTTTAAATACTAATATTTCGTTATAGTACTTGTATAGGTGTCTAAATCAATTCAGTGAATAAATATGTATTGGGCCTATTTAATGACCAAGGCTCAACCTGCATTAGGAGGGGCAATAGATGTGGGCTTGGATATGAGAGCAGGAACAGTGGGTATTGGGCCAGCTGCTGTCGGAGAGTACAAGTGGGCTGGAAGGCCCATTGTCTGTGATTGGTGGAAATGGTATAGCGGGTACACCGGCATCAATGTGTTTGCACCCACCATAGCCTGTCCCGGATACACTTGACTAAAATGGCCATTCATGTAGGACCCACCAGTATAACCTACCTTCTGCACAACCAAAACAAGAACACAAAATCAGTGGAAAAATTGAGACTAGAAATAGATAAATTACTTACTTTCTTTTCGCAATGTCAAATTTGGTAAGAATATTATTGAAAAATTTAGGCATAGTAATTTTTAAGATTTTAAGAGGTCCATAAATAGTTTCAGAACCACAAAACTGTATATTTGTTGTACTGGAATTTAAAATAAATATTAGAGTATCAAAAACAGATCTTATATTTTTAAGAATGATTGTTATGAAATTGGGGTGGACTTTTACATCTATTTGACAGATGTAGAGATCTCCCCATGTTCTTAAAAAAGAAAAGAATCAAGTGAATTTTAATCTATAAACAAAGCAATTGCCTAATAACACTATTCGGTTTAAATTGGCTACATTGTATTTTACTTATTACTCCCTTCAAAATGATGATAGAATTATTCCAGTACATATGCTTACTGATAGTAACTATTAGTTACAAATATAAAAGAACACATACATTGAATTGAATAGTATATGGAGTATTTATTAATACAACATGTAACGAGATTAAGTCATAATGTGACAGTATATTATTTGACCAACTAGTTAACGGTGAAATTTATGCATAATCATTTAATATTGTATTTCTTATTTAATTTGATAATGAAAAATTATGGCATGGCGAGTTCATATATAACGAAATTTTGAAAGTTTAATTAATCGGCTCACATGGTTGTAATTCATGTCGGTTGTTGCAATGTATGTAGGAGAGTATCCATAGAAAGGAACAGCTTGATGGTGGCGGTTGTGCTGGTGAAAAGGGGGAGTTGCCGCCGGTGGATAGTACCATTGTACATGATTCGGTGGTGGTGGTGGAGTTGATGCTGCTGCCCTTGAACCAACATTCACTCCTTAATCACAAAATCGAATAGATTAATTAATTTGAGATCGTTATAATTTCCACCGGCCGATCAAATTAAAACAGTTACCCTGCTGATTATTGGCGGCGGTTGAGGAAGAACGAGGACGGCGAGCACCAAGGGCGGCGAGATTGCAGTTGGCACGGCGGCCATTGATGGTCGGAGTTGGATCCTCACAGGCCTTCTTCGCCGCATCGGCGTCCTTAAAAGTAACCTAATTATCCATCATGCGAAACGATTGATTGAATTAATCAAATATAGATAGAAATTTGTATAGATCTGGCAGCGAATTACTTACGAAACCGTATCCCTTGGATCGGCCGGTAAGCTTGTCAGAGATGATAACGGCCTCGAGAATCTGGCCGTATTTCTGGAAGTGGTCTCTCATGGCTTCCTTAGGAGTCTCCCAAGCTAAGCCGCCGACGAAGACTTTGGTGAGAGAAGTGTCGCCTAGTCCATTGTTGTTACTCATCATCGTCATGGCTTGAGAGTAAAACGGGGGTTGAAGGAGAAGAGTTTGCAAATATAAGTAATGCTGGGGATGTATGTATATGTGTATGTGTATGTGTATGTGTAATCGGGACAGATGGATTTTGGGTTGAGGCCAACAATAACTCTCTCGAATATGTATGTATATCTATTCTCATGTATTGGATTTATTTGTTGCAGTGCATTACCCTAGTAGCAGCTGCAACTCCTTTTCTTATTCACTTACTATATATTATTTTCAGATTTTACTACTCCTTAATGTATATTATATTTCAAGTATGACATTCGAAAATCATTAAAATTTCAATTACATACTCGTATTTTTTACTTTTTGGCATTTATTAACAGGGCTCGCCTCAATATTATAGATTTAGGTTTTCAATTCCCATCCACTGTCTTTAATTCATAATTTTTTTTTCTAGCACATATTGATTGAGGGAGCAGACACATATGTGACAGCATGTGCATGTTTTCATATATTTCAATTAATATTAGTACATGGTAATCTTTTGGTGATACATTTATACGTTATGAGTAGTATGTTTTCACATGTACATGTACATGCAGCATGTTGCGAATTAAAACTTAGATATAATACATGATCACATATCATCTGCCTTTAGTAGGAGAATTGTACAAATGTGCTCAAGTTGACTTAGGTTTATTTTTAGGTTTGACGCTTTCCCATTCCATCCCGAAATTTATTTATAATAATAATAATTAGATATATTTATATTTTATTGATTATCTATTTTCAACCAATTAAAAAATCTTTAATTTATAGATTTACATGATTTAAAAATATACATGAATAATAATAATTATAATAAATAAATAAAAGTAGAAAGATTATATATGTGATATTAAAACAAAAAAATAAAAAATATACCATAATTAATCACTTCGCGACACCTCATACTTTTAAAAAGTTATTTATAGCAGCGAATTCGTAATTAGTATATATAAGATATTGTCACCATAAATATTAAATAGCAAATTGTGAAATATAGAAACAAAATAATATGCCATATATTAAGATTTTCCAAATTTTAGACTTAATCGATACACATTGCATAACGCGTAAGCATAATATCATTATCTTTTAGTATTAAATTATCAAACATCTGTCAATCTACAAATATGGTAATTGAAAACTATACAAAGACATTGGCATACTATATATCAAAACTTACACATTAAAATAATATATGGAGAATATATTTTGAAAAATCAGAATATACTAAAGTTTATATTATGACTAGATAAATTAGTTCACTTCAACCTTTTTATTTTGCCGGATATGAATTTTACATTAATCAATAGGAATATAAACTAATTTCATATATTCAAATGCATGTAGTGTAGTGGTGTGAAATAAAATAATGATCCAATTAATTAAAATATATTTGATTTATGTGAGAATTAGAATAAAAATCGATGTTGTGTTTAGAGAGTGAAGAGACCCTCACGTTGTGCTGCTCTGTACGATCCGGTGCCGTTTCATTTTCATGGTACGGCAGCGTAGAGCTGTCTTCTTATTGGCTGTGACGTATGTTTGAGTTGTGCTCTACTACCACTGCACGTGGAACCCAATTGATCACTATCATGTTTACTTTATTTTTTTATTTTTCATAATCTTCATCACTTCATCGTACAAACGAAAAAAAAAAAGAAGGTTAATAGTTAAAATTATCAAAGTTTCATTACTAAAACACATATACTTTAGTCTTCATCAAATGGAAAAAAGGTAATGTGCTTTTTTTAATTATAAATTGAAAATTTAAATTAATAAATTATAGTAGGTGGGACAATCTCTTTTAAGATGAGTATATGCGACACGGGTTGTGAACCGGGTTAATCAATTATATAGTATTAAAGTAAAATATGTGTTTTGTTAGTTAAAATATGTTTATAGTAAATTATATTATAAGATCTAAAATCATATTTTAATATATTATACTTAATAAAAATAAAATTTTAACTATTAATACATATACTTACTAATATAACAATCATATTTTAGTATGTCTAAAAATTATCTCACATAGACTTCGTCTATATCATAAGTTTATCAGCATTTAGGAGTCGTTATAGTGATTAATGAAGAATATGAGCTTATGAATAGTTACATATTAATAAAAATTAATAAAATAATGGATTTAATGTAATAACTTAATAAGATGAAGAATATGAGCTTATGAATAGTTACATATTAATAAATTAATAAAATAATGGATTTAATGTAATAATAACTTAATAAGTTAGCTATCGATGGGCTTATGTTTAATTCAAGTTAGATTCAATAACAATAATAAAAGATCTTTTATTTATATTTTTTCAGGAACAAAAAGTATCAAAATGTTTTATAAGGTCAACTAAGATTCTACTCAAGAAAAACTTAATCAAAGTAATCGAACAGATTCTAACAAAAATGTAAACCTTATAAAAAGATGAGGTGGTTTTGTGATGTTCACGATATTTTAATTTGAGCTTTATATGATTTAAAAAAATAAATAAATAAATACAATTAGAGTGAAATTCCTATGTTCTATTAAAAATAAAATTTTAATATTAAAAAAATATTTGAGGTTTATTAATAAAATTTATAATTAGTAGGAATTTTGAAAACTCAAACAAGGGAAACAAGCACGAGCATATAAATTAAATTTATGTAAAGGATTCGAATAGAACATGGGTTAGCTCTTAGTTTTCATTAAAAATAAATCATTGTTGGGCTATGGGCCGGAAGTGTCGGTGAGCCCATTTACAAATCATTATTTACATATTACAAAATGATCAAGCCCATATTCTATAGGCCTATATTAAAAATTAAAAAAAGAGACTTTTCCGTCGCATATAAAATTACACTACGAATTTTAATTAATATTTTTGACAAATTTTATTAACTTAAGATAATGTAATTTTTTTAATATAATAAATAAATTATAAAATATAAAAATCTGAAGATTACAACTTTGAAATTAAACTAGTGTTTCAAGATTATAAAATTGAGGTTTATTTCAATTTTAAAGTGGTTGAGCTTATTGTGAAATACATGGAGAATGAATGGGATTCAATTGATAGTAAGAAACATCTCATATAAAAGCTTCAACGACCGGTAGATCAAAATAAGGGTTCCAAATTACCTGGTAACTGACCGAAATGAAAAGTAAAAATAAAAAGAGTTAGTCTCTTATAAACCGAGTTTATATCATAAACTCTAATAAATCTTGTGGTTCCCCTTAATTTAAACACCCTAACAATATATAGGATATATAGGATTGGAAGGGGGACCACAGGATACTATGAACTCGGTTTATAGGATTAGAAGGGGGAAATAACATGATTTACACCGTAACCCGATTTACAAAATTGTTTGTGAAATTTTATTTGTGAAATTTCGTTGTGGGAGTGAGAAATCATTTATGTATTTATATGTTTCATTTATGAGCTAGTTAATAAACTAAAAAAAACACAAAATAATGTACTGTAACCAATTTAATACTCCCTCCGTCCGCTCACAAGGTGGATATTTGTTTTTTCACGTGGATTAAGGAGTATTATTATTTAATATGTAGTTGATAGTTGTATCAGTGGGGTGTATGAGCCTCATATATTTATTGTATTATTGATGTGTGTGGGTCTCATGTGTTTAAAAATGGAAATGTAGATCTTTGGTGCGGACGCCCAAAATGGCAAAATGTCCACCTATCTGACGGACGGGAAGAGTATTCATTATCCATTACACTAAGTATTCCGAGTAATTAAGTAAATACTATATTATAATTTATATAATCGATAAATCAATGGAATTTAGAACCAAGATAAATCGAGAGAAATTACAATAATTTAAGCATTTTTTTTCTCAGTCTCCATTTATTTATAATATACAAATCCCCCGAACAGAAATAATTAAATGATGTGTGGAAATCAATAAGCTGAAAAGGAGCATGTTTAATTAATTAAAATTATATATAGTGAATTTGGAGATGAAAAAGGGCACGTGAGAATGATCAGAGTAATATGCTCCATGCTTTGTCTCCTCGAAAGTGTAACATGGCCAGCTGTTCGCCAATTAGGGGCGTTTCTGTTGACCGTTGACCACCAATTTAATAAATTTAATTCTTCTATAAAATAAAATAAAATAATAGTTCTAATATCTAAATGTGAGTGTGTATAATCTTGGGCTGGAATCGCTGTGGAGGGGTCGTGCAGAAAGATAATGGTGATGCTAGCTGGATACTCTCATGCTATGAGCTGGCAAAATGTGAAGGCTATATTTGTAATTTTGTTCCATATATATATTTTCTAATTTTCATTACACCAGATACTCTACTTATTACAATATCCATTTGCTCAAAATCATGGTCCTAGTATCTTGAATAATCTATAAGCTAATGTAAGTTATGTAACAACTGACAAATAGATTATAGATGTTATGCTCTTCCTAACTAACCTTACGTTGTTTAATACGTAAATTGTTAATTCAGCAATCAAAAATATCTTATTAAAGAATATAAGCTCAAAATTCATATTTTATTTTATTGAAAGGGATTCGTAAAGTAGTAAAAAAAGGAAAAATTGATCTAAACATGATCAAGCAAAAACATTATAATTGTAATGTTACAAATTATGTCCATAGTATTGTTATATGGCCATTATTATTATTGTGATATTAATGATGTGGCCATTTTTATCAATAATGGTCTACTTTCAATAATGGCCTACTTTATTATTTTTTAAATGAAGTGAGATAGTTTCTTAATGATATAAGTAGAACACATTATGATTAATGAAATTGGTAGATCTTTCGTCTTTCTATTCTTCTTCCTTACCTCTCTTCTTCTTCTTCAATCTTTTTCTTCTTGCTATTAATTTCCTTCATCATTTTACTATTAATGCTTGCTTTGTATCTCATCATTATTATTTAACACGTTATCAGCATGAATTGAAGAGAACCCTAGAAAAGAATCGTGTCTTTTCTGCAAAGTACTATCAAACCCTAAAATATTTGTATGAAGTTGAAATATTACTTAAGCATAAAGTTATTGATCTAAATATTATTATTTTTCAATATTGAAATTTAATCAAGAATATGAAATATATATATATATATATATATATATATATATATATGAAATATATGTGTATATATGTGTGATTGAATATATGTACGTGTATAAGCAATTTTCTCAGATAATTAGATCTGCATTTTAATTTTGAGAAATATGTGGAATATATGTTTTAACTTATACAATTTACTCGGATTAATTGCTTTGTTAATATGAAAAATGAATCAGTAATATCTTTGATTTATTAAATTTATCGGGATGCTGTGTAATTTATATATATATATATATATATATATATATATATATATATATATATATATATATATAGCTAACATGACAATTTCCTTAATAAATTTAAGTGAGATAATTGATTATATATGCACTAATTGAATACATGTGTATTAATTTATATCATTCTCTTATATTATTTTCTATAAACAATTAAATAAAACATAAGATACATCTATAATAGTTGTCAACTAATAATATTTTTGGCAGATATCTTCATCTTTAATTAAAATCATTAATCACCTACTTGCTTGTAATTTAATTTTGATAAAAAGTTATGAATCAGTTAAAAATATGTTATGTATCATATATTTTGTTTTATTTAGTCAGAAATACGTAGTTTAAAAATAAAAAAAAGGATATTTACATAATATGATTTTATTTTTTAAATTTATATGCTTCTAAAATAATTAATTCTTATTTTTTTAATAATTGTAGTTCATTAAATATGTCTGACATCACTAAAAAGGAATTCACCGAGCTCGCCCTAGATTGTAACAATTATTTAACATTGGTCCTAGATGTGGAAATGCACCTTACTGCTAGTGATTTGAGTGACACTATCATTCCAAATGCTAATGCTACTCCAGCCCAGAAGGCTAAATCACTCATATTCATTCGTCATCATTTAAACAAAGATTTAAAAAAATTAGTACCTAACCGAAAAATATCCTCTTATCTTATGGCAATCCCTGAAGGATCGTTTTGATCAGCAAACTGTGATAATTCTCCCTCAAGCTTAATATGATTGATTGAATTTAAGATTCCAAGATTTCAAATCAGTTATAGAATACAATTCCACTATACATCGTATTGTCTCGCAGTTGAAACTTTGTAAGCAGACAATTACTGAAATTGAATTGATTGAAAAGACTCTTTCCACCTTCCATGCTAGCAATCTCGTACTCCAGCAGCAGTACAGAGCCAAAAATTATACTAAATACTCAGACTTATTTCTGCATTATTGGTAGCAGAAAAGCATAAACAGTTGTTAATGAAAAATCATAATGCTAGACCAGTTGGTTCAAAACCTGTGCCTGAAGCACATGGCACATTCTATAAGAATCAACGTGGAAGAAGTAGAGAAAGAGCAAGAGGGAATGGTTAAGGGAATTCACATTGGGCTCATCCCAGTGGTAGAGAAAACTTAAGTGGGCCTCAAAGAGGTGGTCAAGGCAACTCAAATTTGTCATCTCGATGTGGTCGAGGTCGAGGCAGAGAATTTATCGGTATTGATAGGGCTCAAGGTAGTGGAATGACTCAAAATAATACCCATGAACAAATTCCAAATTCCACTCAACAAAACCAGAATCAGATTTGCTATAGATGTGGATACGATGGTCATTGGTCTCGTACTTGTCGAACACCAAAACACTTAGTTGAAGCATATCAAAGAATGCAAAAGAACAAAAAAGAAAAGGCCATCAATGGTGAATCACATCATACAAAATTGCCTGAAGCAAACAAAGATTTTGACCATGACAATGATGACCTCATGTGACTCGAGCTCGAGGATTATGAAGATCAAATGTGATCTTGTTTTCATGTTAATAATGTTTCTTATATCTGACAACTTATTTTATTATGTATTTTATAGATTCTAGTTATTTTTTAGAACTCTAGATATTTGCTACACTATATGTTTACTTATTTGTGGTGATGTAATTATGTTCATGGTTCATTTTTATTATTGTTCGTGTTTCTTTTTATGTATCTTATTAAATTGAATTTTTCAGTAATCAACCTATGGAGAACAAAGATACTTTATGCCTAGTAGACAGTGCTACTACTTATACAATATTTAAAGATAGAAATTTTTTTCAAAATTTAACTGAGAAAAAAGGGAGTGTTACTACTATTGCAAATGACAATATTTTAATTATGGGCTCCGGCAGAGCTTCAATCATACTCCCAATAGGTACGACACTAATTATTGAAGAAGCACTCTTATACCCACAATCTAAACGTACACTTCTCAGTTTTAAAGATATTCGAGCAAATGGTGTTCACGTTGAAACTGAAAAGGAAAACAATACTGAGTATCTCCTGATGACTCGGTTGAATGGATGTCGAAAACAAGTTATAGAAAAACTTCCTTCTTTCTCCTCGGGATTGTATTACACATATATCAAACCACATAATGATTATGTTGCAATGAGCTTAAAATTTAAAGACCCAAATTTTTTTAAATTGTGGCATGACCGATTGGGTCATCCAGGACAAACTATGATGCGTCGGATAATTACTAATTCTTTTGGGCATAATATACAAAGCAAAAATATTCCTTCTCCAACTGAATTTATTTGTGAAGCTTGTGTAAAAGGAAAACTCATAATTAAACCTTCTCGAACAAAGGTTAGAATTGAATCTCCTATTTTTCTACAAAGAATTCAAGGAGATATATGTGGACCTATTCATCCCTCTTCAGGGCCATGTCGATATTTCATGATTCTGATTGATGCTTCTACTCGGTGGACATATGTGTGTTTATCATCCACTCGAAATAATGCTTTTGCAAAATTTATTGCTAAAATTATTGAATTGCGAGCCCAATTTCCTGATTATCCAATTAAATCAGTAAGAATGGACAATGCCGGTGAATTCACATCAAAAGTATTTGATGAATATTGTATATCATTGGGCATTACAGTAGAACATCTAGTTCCATATGTCCACACTCAAAATGGTCTAGCTGAATCACTAATTAAACGTATCAAATTGATTGCTAGACCAATACTACAAAATTTTAATTTGCCCATTTCTTGTTGGGGACATGCAATTTTACATGCTGCTTCTTTAATTCAGATCCGTCCTACTGCATATCTTAATTATTCTCCCCTACAACTATTGCATGGTAAAGAACCTAATATTTCCCATCTGCTGATCGTCGTCATTTTCACCTAGGTTTTAGTATCTTTATTTGTGAATTTTCGTATGTTATTGTCCGTATTTGTGTAACTTTTGGTGGAGTTTTGTGTTAATTAGGAGAGATGTGTACATGATGATAAATGTATGGAAATGAACTTAAATGTATGCGAAACAGGACAAAAATGGAGCAAAATGGAGTCGGGAGATGAAACGGGCTGAAAAACACCCAACTTGAGTTGCATGGTCTTACTCGACTTGCAACTCGAGTCTAGTTGAAGCTCGAGCAAAGGCAGAAAGTGTCCAGTAGCTCAACTCGAGTTGCAATATCCAACACGACTTGCAACTCGAGTCGAGTTAGGTGCCGAGAAAAGTTTAGCTTCTGACACGAGTAGACAGGCGAGAGCTCGAGAAACCCTACTCGAGTCGAGCTGGGGTCAGGACAAGTCGAGTCGTAGGTCATGTGGAGCAGAGAAATTGTCCAGTAGCTCAACTCGAGTTGCAAGGTCCAACTCGACTTGCAACTCGAGTCGAGCAGCCTCTGAAAAACTGTCCAGTTTGCAGAGCCACGCAACTCGACTTGACAGGCAGTAGCTCGAGTTGGCTACTCGAGTCGAGTTGGCCAAAAAGCAGAAAAAAGTCAGAAAATTCCAGAAGCTTCTAGAAGGTCCTCAAGGGGTATAAATGCACAATTGGTGCGAAAATTACAGGAAGAGCCTCATTTGACAGTTATTTTGGAGATCAACACACATACTCTCTCACCACTATTTCACACACTCCATCCGATTCATTTTTTCCACCCTTCAATTCATCCATCCACTCAACTTGATCTTCATCAATCCATCATCCAATCCATTCATCCACCATTTGAGAAGAGGAAAGCTTCAAGGATTGAAGGAGTTAGCATATTGAAGAGAAGGAGGATTTCTCCATAAAAGGGAAGCCAATCTACTTTTCATTTGTTGATTTTCTTCTTATTTTGGTTCAAATGGAGCAAAGCTTGATTTGTAATGATATAATCACAATGTGTAGTGGCTAGTCCTATAGTAGGGCTAATCATATGATTGGTTGAGAAGAATGCTAGATATGTAGGATTTAAGATGTTGAATTGAGTTAATTTTGGACTTCCTTTTATGATTAATGATTCATGTTTCATTTCAATATTTGTGTGATTAAATTCTCTTTTCATGGTATTAGGATGGTCATTCCAATAGTATGATGAGTGATTTAATTGAATCATATATTAAGATGTGCATGCATGTTAGTGTGAGGGGAGGTAAGCCATACCCTTCTTGTTCTTAGAACACTCATAGGGGGACACTTAAGAAATTGAGTGAAAAGAACCAACTTATGATCATAGTACCTTAAGGGAATTGAGAGCAAGACAATCTTAGGAGATTTAGACTTGTAAAAGAGTCAAGAACCTAGTTGCCTTGGCCATAGGGATTAGGGGTAAAATTGTGATTGCTTTTAGTCCACAAATTAATGAAGTTCACCATCAAGAGTTATGCATATCTAGCTAGAGTCTTAACCATGATTATGATTAGCCTTGCTCTCTTCTCAAGTGAATTCTACCTCCATTCCATTCATCATTTGTGTGTTTATTGATCATTTACTTTATTAATTCAAATTCTTAGTTAATTGAGTAGAATAATAATTAGTAGCTTAAATATCAAAACCTTCAATCTATCATCCTTACAAAGCACAAATCAATGGAAAATCCGGATACAAGCCTAAGTTTACTTTTTCTTGGGACGACATACTTATAAATTTTGTTGCTTGGTCACACGTGTACAACAACGATAGAGTCTCTTACTCTAAAAATATTTTACTAGAAATGCGACTGTTTGCCTAATTTTATAGCACTCACGAGCAAGAATACTCGATCGTTGTAGTAGTATATCCCAAGAAAAATTATCAATCCAATAAGGAGTTATGTTCGGACTAGCAAAATACGTGAGCTCATGTTCATGCTGTTTTTATAAAGATGATCGGGGGTTTTGAGATTGATTAACAACTAAAACAAGTAACAAGTAAATAACAATATCAAATAAGTAGAATGACAAGAATAGAAAATGGGTGCTTAAGTTCAAGTATGGAAAAACATGGGATTAGAAACATCCAAGCATACTCAATTCATATTATCATGCAAACGGAATTCAATTCAATTGATGTAGACTAAGGGTGATCACGATTATATCCTAAGCTCCCTTTCGGGTTACAAAGGTTGTTGATCCATTTTAGACTCCCAAAAGCACTTAAGATCAAAGCCCAACATTAACCCCTTCCATCTAGGTACTAGTTAGATTAAACTCTCCCTTTTTGTGTACTAAGGCCAACGAATGGATTGGTTCCCCTCATTGAATTCAAATATCCTTTCGGTCAAACCCAAACTCAATGTCTAATCATGCCTTCCTAATACTATAGAGGGTCGTTTCCGTCTCACTCCAAGCAATACATACATGAACATCATAATAGCATTTAATTACCACAAATAATCCATTGATCAACAATCCATTAAATCAATAAACATTCATGAATAACAAACCATGCCATCACAACATCAAGACAATTAAATTCCATGAATAGAAATCAACATCAATTAAATCAAAAACCAATTTAATCCACATGATAATATAAATCTAATATGCTCTTCATATTCCTAATCCCACTAGAGGGATTAGCCTATCATAGTAAAAGTAACAAAACAATTAAATGATTCATTACAATTACCCATAGTCTAAGATCTAAAGAAATACAAAATGAATGGATTCTTCCCTATCAATTTCTTGAAGAGAATCTTCTATTCTTCTTGATCTCCACCTCTAGCTCTTGATTCCTTGAGATCTCTCACACCCAATGGAAGGGATGAAGTTTTGATGGAGAATTAATGGAGATGATGAAGTTGGATCAAAATGGATGAAGGTGGATGAAGATGATGGTGGGAAATGGAAGAAATGGTGTGTGAGGTGTGTGTAGATGATAGGAATTTCGGATTTTCTGCCAATTGTTGAATAAAGGGGTATTTATACCCCTATGGAGGCTTCTAGAAGGATCTGGAAATTTCTGCAGGAAAATACCCGGCACGAGTCGTGCTCTGCAACACGGCCACGAGGTGGCCGTGTTGTGTCTTCTGATGCTCCCGCACGGCCTCGCCTTACAGGGCCGTGTTACGCAACACGGCTCGTGTGCTGCAACACGAGTCGTGTGTTGTAACACGGGCACAGGTGTGGTCGTGTTGGCTCTTCTGATGTCGCCACACGGCCACCTTCTTACAGGGCCGTGTTGGCGACACGGCTCGTGCTCCCGACTCGACTCGTGCGACTGGACACGACCGGAAGTTGCCCGTGTTGAATGACTAGATGTCGCCACACGGCCAACTCTTACAGGGCCGTGTTGGCTACACGGCCCGTGTTGGTGCTGGCTCCTGCATTTCTTCACTATTTTGGCTCGTTCTCCCTCGTTTCAACTCCGAATTGAGATCCGCTTTTTCCTACACCTTCCTTATCATGTTTAGCATCCAATAAAAAGTGAAAATCTTACGTTTAAGCTCATTCACACACATTTCAATAAAAATACAAAACACAACCAAATAACATATAAAGTACGGATAAAATAATACGAAAATATATATAAAAAGACACTAAAATCTAGGTAAAAATAGCTCTAATCAACCCCCCAAACTTAAGGTGTTGCTCGTCCCCGAGAAACGAAAATGACAAATCAAAAGGAGAAAATTTCACCTAGAAAAAGACTAAACGAATATAAGCAATAACACATCGTTAGCAATAATAACAACAAACTATGCTAAGTCATCCTACAACATTTAAATCATGACATGAGAAATTAACAAGTTCAATCAAAAGAGAATAAAGTGTAATATAGTCCCTTTTACGTCCAAGCCTCACAATGGATATTGATGTCTCTCAACACTCTTTTGAAATAGGGTAAATCACACTCATTAATCGATTGGCTCGACTCGCTATAAGCTTGCTCGCGGACTATATTCTCAAACCACCAAAGTTTCAATTAATGATCAAAAAGGTCTTTAATTAGGATGTAATGATAGGCTCTTTGGTATGGTAGGAAGTATATGGATAAGAGTGACTAACAAGTGTAAGTAATCGAAGAGATGATCAACTTCCTCAACTTCTCCACTTTTCTTTCTTCCTTTCTCAACTTTGGTACTCACAAGCACTACTCATCAACATTCCTTTGGATTGAGCTTCTTATGATGCATGCTTCCTTTCTTTGAATTTTTATTTCCTTGAGCATCTTGTTGTTGCTTTACTCATTTTTCTTGTTTTGAGGTTGCATGTTCATTCTTTTTTTTATGCTCTTTCATCCTTTTTCTTGCTTGTTTACCATTCCCTTTTCTTCTTTTTCTAATCAATCAATCCTTTCTAGCTACCATCTCCTCAATGCCCCACACAAAGGTGTATATAAGCTTGAATGGGTAATTAAGGCTTGTAATGTGCTAAATTCACAAGAAATAGGCTTATAGGCTCAAAGTGGTTGACTAAGGATGATGTTCAAGGTAGGAAACATATATGGTAATGACTATAATAACAAGGATGGCCTTAGATCATTTCACCAATCTCCACTAATCGGGCTCGTTCCTATAGTCCTTGAGCAAGTTCTAACTTATCAAACACAACCGATCCACTCATGAAGAAATACCATGTATACATGGTTGAGGCTCAAATGCTCACAAGCTTGTGCTCGAACCTTAAGGAACTTATTACACCACATTCATCTCAAAATTGAACAAGTTAAGTAAAACATGTCACAATTTGAAAGTGTAGAGATTCTTAATCATAATTTGTCATCACTTATCACCACAACATATCATCACTCACGTTCAAAAATGACTCACGACATCCCTAAACAAACCACCAAACATCCCAAGACAAGAATGAAAATACACACAACATACAAATAAGGACTCAACAAACAAGACACAACAAAAACACAAAACATGCAAAAACACAAAATACCATCATCCATAAGAAAATTAAGCACACATTCATCCCAACCTTTATTGAAAAGAAAATCCTAATATACGAAAGTAAACCTCCCATAAACATAACAAATGAAGTAGCATGCTAGTCACAACAATCCAAATCAAACTCAATTCATTTCAAGTAGTAAAATGATAAGGTGTAGAGTACTCCCTCAATAGGCATTTGGTAAGGAAAGCGTTAGCTTCAAGCTCCATCATGCTTCCAATACCTCTCATTCATGCTCACACACTCAACAAACACCATTATTTCAACAATTTCATTATGAATATGGACTATCATGCACTTCAACACCACCAATAATGCCAAAATCAACCCAAACTCATGAGAAAAATTTTAAAATTTGTCCAATTTTACAAGAATCATACTCAAGTGGTGAGTCACACCACACACTCTCCCCCCAAACTTAAATCGAAACAAGAGTTGAGACTTAAGTTTGCAAAAAGTGGTGAGACTTACCCTTGTAGTTTCCATTGATGAACTTCTTGTAGAGAAGTAACCGCATCCACACGACTCAAGCTATGTCCACCACGCACTAGCACCCCCCAAACTTAACTCGAGACAAGAGTCACGAATTAAGTTTGCAACAAGTTGTGGAACATGTCAACTTGAATCCATGAAGCATTTCTCTTTTCTTCAATGTGCATTTTTCTCCATAAGCACAATCAACCTAAAAGGCCAAAATACAAAACAACAAAAACAAAGCAATAAAGATAGTGATGGGGTGCCTCCCATCGAGCGCTAAGTTTAACGTCTTCAAGCTAGACGAATGTTTAGCTCATCTTTCACATAAAGTATCCACAAAGAGGGTCTCCCTTTGTGATGGATCCATATAGTGCTTCACACGATGACCATTGACCAAGAACTCTCCCCCGTTCTCATCTATAACCTTTAGAGCTCCCCCATCAAGTACTTCCTTTACCACATAAGGTCCTCTCCATTTGGACTTCAACTTGCCCGGGAAAAGTCTTAGTCGAGAATTGAATAGCAACACCTTCTCACCCTTTTCAAAGCTCTTCTTCCTCAAACGAGCATCATGCCACCTCTTGGTTTTCTCCTTAAAAATCCTTGAGTTTTCATAAGCATTTTCTCTAAATTCCTCAAGCTCATTCAATTGTAAGAATCTTACCTTCTTCGAAGCTTTCATGTCAAAATTCAACTTCTTAATGGCCCAATAAGCTTTGTGCTCTAACTCCACCGGAAGATGGCAAGACTTACCATAGACAATTTGAAAAGGAGACATACCAAGAGTGGTCTTGAATGCGGTTCGAAAGGCCCACAATGCATCATCAAGTTTATTTGACCAATCCTTTCTACTCACACTCACTGTTTTCTCCAAGACTTGTTTGATTTGTCGATTAGAAATTTCAGCTTGACCATTCGTTTGAGGGTGATACGGAGTAGACACTCGATGCTTCACTCCATAAGTCTTGAGAATGTTCTCCATGAGCTTATTTATGAAGTGACTACCCCCATCACTTACCAATACTCTAGGTACTCCAAATCTTGTGAAGATATGCTTCTTTAGAAACCCCATGACCACTCTAGCATCACTTGTTCTTGAAGGTATGGCCTCAACCCATTTCGATACATAGTCGACCGCCAATAGGATATATAGGAATCCATTCGATTGAGGAAACGGTCCCATGAAATCGATGCCCCACACATCAAATATCTCCACTTCTTGAAAGCTCTTAAGGGGCATCTCATCCCACTTGGAGATTCCTCCCATCCTTTGACATCGATCACAACCCTCTACAAATTTCTTACAACTCTTGAACAAAAATGGCCAATACAACCCCGATTGTAAGACTTTTGCAGCGGTCTTTTGAGCTCCAAAATGGCCTCCACTAGGTGAAGAGTGGCAAAACTCCAACACACTATTCCATTCTTCCTCGGGCACACATCTTCGCACAAGAGAATCATTGCACATCTTGTACAAGAATGGATCATCCCACAAGTAACTTTTAACATCATGAAAGAACTTCTTGGATTGATACTTATTAAGCTCATAAGGCCTCCTTCCACTAGCCAAGTAATTCACATAGTCCGCATACCACGGGCTTCCTTCTTCCTCCACTAAAGCCTCAATTTGATAGCAATCACACTCCAAGATTTCTTCATCGGGAAAAACCTCTTTGATTAACTCATAAGTACCTTCACAATGCTCCCTCGACTCTAACCTTGAAAGATGGTCGGCTATCACATTCTCCGTGCCCTTCTTATCTCTCACTTCAATATCAAATTCTTGAAGAAGTAGTACCCATCTTATCACCCTTGGCTTTGCATCCTTCTTTGCCATGAGATACTTGATAGCGGCATGGTCGGTGTATACAATAGTTTTCGTTCCTACCAAATAAGGACGAAACTTATCAAATGCGTATACTACCGCCAAGAACTCTTTTTCGGTAGTGGTGTAGTTTCTTTGAGCCGCATCAAATGTCTTGCTTGCATAGTAAATAGCTCGGAATTTTTTCTCTCTTAGTTGCCCCAAAACTACTCCAAGAGCTACATCACTTGCATCACACATCAATATAAATGGCTCCTTCCAATCGGGGGTGATCAAGATGGGTGATGAAATTAAAGCTTCCTTTAGCACCTGAAAAGCATTTAAACAATTATCATCAAACTTAAATGGCACATCTTTTTCAAGGAGATGAGATAGAGGTTTAGAAAATGAAGAAAAATCCTTTATGAATCTACGATAGAACCCGGCATGGCCAAGGAACGATCGTACTCCCTTCTCATTTGTTGGTGGTGGAAGCTTCTCTATAGCAACAACTTTGGCTCGGTCAACTTGCAATCCCTTTGAAGAGATGTGATGTCCAAGTACAATGCCATCATTTACCATGAAATGGCACTTCTCCCAATTCAACACTAAATTAGTGTCTTGACATCGCTTCAAAACAATAGCAAGGTTAGACAAACAATTATCAAAAGAAGAACCAAACACCGAAAAGTCATCCATGAACACTTCCATTATATTCTCAATTAATCCTTCAAAGATTGCCATCATACACCTTTGAAAGGTGGCCGGTGCATTGCAAAGTCCAAATGGCAATCTTCGAAAAGCAAATATTCCATAAGGACAAGTGAAAGCGGTCTTTTCTTGGTCTTCGGGTGCTATGAGAATTTGGTTATACCCGGAATATCCATCAAGAAAGCAATAAAACTCATACCCGGCCAACCTATCCAACATTTGATCCAAGAAAGGTAAGGGGAAGTGATCTTTACGTGTGTTTTCATTAAGCTTCCTATAATCAACACACACACGCCATCCCGTCACCGTCCTAGTGGCTATGGTCTCATCTTTATCGGTCTTCACTATAGTCATACCCCCTTTTTTAGATACTACATGCAATGGGCTCACATAGGGGCTATCACTAATAGGAAAAATCATATCGGAGTCTAACCACTTAAGAACCTCTTTCTTTACCACTTCTTGCATGATAGGATTAAGTCTTCTTTGGTTTTGAACACAAGCTTTCCCTTCATCCTCAAGTCTTATCTTATGCATGCAAATTGTTGGACTAATTCCCTTCAAATCATCAATACACCAACCAATAGCCGACTTATGCTCTTTAAGGACATTAATCAATTTATCAAGTTGACTAGAAGTTAGAGATGATGATACAATTACCGGATAAGTCTCATTTTCACCAAGGTAGGCATAAGTAAGATGATCGGGTAGAGGCTTCAACTCCACCTTCTTTTCCTTTTTCTCTTCTTGCTCGAGTGAATCTCTAAGTGGTAAGAACTTTTCATTTCCTCTTGAGATGGCGGCTGCAACCTCTTGAGCTTCACTACAATCACCTAGATCAAGCAAACAATTAATCAATTCTTCATTTAAATCAAGAGAAGTAGTAGAAATATTAGAAAGAGATAAAGAATTGCTCAAGCAAAGTTCAAGTGGATCCTTGGTTACAATGGAAGGCCAACTCTCCTCGACACTTCCCTTTACAACATCTACACTTTTACATTCTTCATCATTCATTGGATATTGCATGGCCTTGTGTAGAGAGAATACCACTTCCTCATCATTAACCCTCAACTTCAATTCTCCTTTGTAGACATCAATAAGAGCTCTCCCGGTAGCAAGAAACGGTCTCCCAAAAATCAATGGCACATTTTCATCCTCCTCCATATCTAGAACAACAAAGTCCACCGGAAAGACGAACTTATCAACTTTCACAAACACATCTTCAACTACTCCTTTTGGATGTGTCATAGATCTATCCGCCAATTGAAGTGTGATGGAAGTTGGCTTTACTTCACCTAATCCAAGCTTCTTGAATATGGAGAGAGGCATTAGATTAATGCTTGCACCGAGGTCACAAAGAGCCTTGTTCTTCTTGTTCTTTCCAATTTCACATGGTATAATGAAACTACCCGGATTCTTCAATTTTTGTGGAAGTTTCCGTTGTAGAATGGCACTACACTCTTCGGTTAGATTAACTGTTTCATTGTCCACAAGACTTCTTTTCTTTCCCATGATGTCCTTCAAGAAACGAGCATAATGAGGCATTTGATCCAAAGCATCGGCGAAAGGCATATTGATTTGAATCTTCTTGAAGATTTCAAGAAACTTTTTGAACCTCTCATCCAAACCCTTCTTCAAAAACCTTTGAGGAAAAGGAACCGGTACTTGAGTCTTGGGTATTCCCCAACTATCTCTTTCAACTTCAACTTCCTTTTCCCTTAACTCCTTTGCCTTTTTCCACTTTGGAATTCTCTCTATCTTCTCTTCATCTTTCTTTTGCTCAACAATTTCTTTTTTCTTGCTTACTTCCTCCATTTCAATCTCTTCTTGCACCAACCCTTCTTCCACCTTGCTTTCCACTTCCCTTTCAATGACAATACTATCTTCTTTAGGCATAGGAGGTTCCTCATACTCTTTTCCACTTCTAAGAGTGATAGCTTTGCAATCTTCTTTAGGATTGGTTACCGTGGTAGATGGAAACTTTCCTTGTTGGTGTTGAGATCCCACGGAAGAAGCAATTTGACCCATTTGATACTCAAAAGCTCTCATCCTATTGTCGGATTTCTTCTCATTTTCCTCCATTCTAGCCTCCATCTTTTTCATGAATGTTAGCAATGTCTCTTCCACCGATGCTTTCCCCTCTCCATTTGGTGGTTTAGCACTCGGATCGAATCCCGGAGGATATGACACGGCGGCTTGAGGATTAGAGTAAGAAAGATTCTCATGCTTCCTCGGAGCTTGATAATTTCCACTTGATTGATTGAAATTGCTTCCCCGAGCTTGTCCTTGATATCCTCCTTGGTAATTACCTTGATTAGAAGGATAATTACCTTGGAAATTCCCTTGATGATGGAAATTCCCTTGGTAATTTCTCCTATCTAAATAGGCAACATCTTCTACACTTTGCATAACCTTGCTCTCATCATTCACCATAGAACTTGTGCTTCCCCCTTGGCTTACTCCTTGAGTGATCAAATTCAATTGCTTTGTTAAAGCTTGAATGCTCTCATTGAATTCTTTCATTCCCTCACTTTGGAACATATCACTCTTCACTTTGTTCACACTCTCCACTTGAGCTACTTTTCCAAAGGCATAACCTCCCATTACTCGCTCGGAAGGCCATTGATAAGCATTCATTGCAATGTCTTCAAAAATATCCATGGCTTTCATAGCATCCACTCCAAATATAGACCCTCCGGATGAGGCATCTACATGCATCCGATTTTGTTGATTCAACCCTTGATAGAAGAAAGCCACTTGTTGATTCTCATGAAAATCATGTTGAGGACACTTTCGGAGCATCTCTTTGTAGCGTTCCCATGCTTCATAAAAATTTTCATCCGGAAGTTGCCTAAATTGAGTGATAAGGCTTTTCAATTGGAGCGTCTTTGAAGGAGGAAAGTACTTGTTTAGGAACCTTTGCTCAAGATCTTCCCATGTATTACAACTTCCCAAAGGAATTGTATTGTACCATGCTTTAGCCTTGTCTCTTAAAGAGAAAGAGAACAACCTCATTCGAATAGCATCCTCCGACACTCCCTTCATCTTGACGGTATTTGCAACCTCCAAGAAAGTAGATAGATGAGTGTTCGGGTCTTCAAGAGGACCTCCCTCAAACTGATTTGCTTTAACCATGTTGATCAATCCGGTCTTGATTTCATAATCATTGGCTTGAACCGGAGGAACCATATTGTGCACGGCCCTCGGTTGGAAGTAATCCCGAATTGCTCTAGGCCTTGGCAACTCTTGTTGTTGAAATATCCTTTGAGCTTCTTGATTTGCAAGCAATTGCATATACTCTTGATTTTGAGCAAAGAAATTCCTCATTATCTCCGCTTGATTCTCTTGCACTCCTTCTTGTACCCCCCTTTGATCTTGTAAAGGATCTTGGGGTGGGTCATAATTAACATTGTCTCCCCGTTGATTCTCCATATTTTTTTCTTTTCTAGCTTTACGCCTCTCTCGCTTCCTTTGTCGTGCGGTCCTTTCAATCTCCAAATTCAAAGGAATGATCGATTGATTTCCCTTTGATCTTGTGATCATAAAACACCTACGAAAAGGCCAAGAGTGAGACCACAAACACACATAATAAATAAAAGAAAATAAAAAGAATCCTTATCAAGAACAACTAAAACAATAACACAGTACTCGACTAGTCCGTCAAACTCCCCTTTGGCAACGGCGCCATTTTCTTGTTTGCCTAATTTTATAGCACTCACGAGCAAGAATACTCGATCGTTGTAGTAGTATATCCCAAGAAAAATTATCAATCCAATAAGGAGTTATGTTCGGACTAGCAAAATATGTGAGCTCATGTTCATGCTGTTTTTATAAAGATGATCGGGGGTTTTGAGATTGATTAACAACTAAAACAAGTAACAAGTAAATAACAATATCAAATAAGTAGAATGACAAGAATAGAAAATGGGTGCTTAAGTTCAAGTATGGAAAAACATGGGATTAGAAACATCCAAGCATACTCAATTCATATTATCATGCAAACGGAATTCAATTCAATTGATGTAGACTAAGGGTGATCACGATTATATCCTAAGCTCCCTTTCGGGTTACAAAGGTTGTTGATCCATTTTAGACTCCCAAAAGCACTTAAGATCAAAGCCCAACATTAACCCCTTCCATCTAGGTACTAGTTAGATTAAACTCTCCCTTTTTGTGTACTAAGGCCAACGAATGGATTGGTTCCCCTCATTGAATTCAAATATCCTTTCGGTCAAACCCAAACTCAATGTCTAATCATGCCTTCCTAATACTATAGAGGGTCGTTTCCGTCTCACTCCAAGCAATACATACATGAACATCATAATAGCATTTAATTACCACAAATAATCCATTGATCAACAATCCATTAAATCAATAAACATTCATGAATAACAAACCATGCCATCACAACATCAAGACAATTAAATTCCATGAATAGAAATCAACATCAATTAAATCAAAAACCAATTTAATCCACATGATAATATAAATCTAATATGCTCTTCATATTCCTAATCCCACTAGAGGGATTAGCCTATCATAGTAAAAGTAACAAAACAATTAAATGATTCATTACAATTACCCATAGTCTAAGATCTAAAGAAATACAAAATGAATGGATTCTTCCCTATCAATTTCTTGAAGAGAATCTTCTATTCTTCTTGATCTCCACCTCTAGCTCTTGATTCCTTGAGATCTCTCACACCCAATGGAAGGGATGAAGTTTTGATGGAGAATTAATGGAGATGATGAAGTTGGATCAAAATGGATGAAGGTGGATGAAGATGATGGTGGGAAATGGAAGAAATGGTGTGTGAGGTGTGTGTAGATGATAGGAATTTCGGATTTTCTGCCAATTGTTGAATAAAGGGGTATTTATACCCCTATGGAGGCTTCTAGAAGGATCTGGAAATTTCTGCAGGAAAATACCCGGCACGAGTCGTGCTCTGCAACACGGCCACGAGGTGGCCGTGTTGTGTCTTCTGATGCTCCCGCACGGCCTCGCCTTACAGGGCCGTGTTACGCAACACGGCTCGTGTGCTGCAACACGAGTCGTGTGTTGTAACACGGGCACAGGTGTGGTCGTGTTGGCTCTTCTGATGTCGCCACACGGCCACCTTCTTACAGGGCCGTGTTGGCGACACGGCTCGTGCTCCCGACTCGACTCGTGCGACTGGACACGACCGGAAGTTGCCCGTGTTGAATGACTAGTTGTCGCCACACGGCCAACTCTTACAGGGCCGTGTTGGCTACACGGCCCGTGTTGGTGCTGGCTCCTGCATTTCTTCACTATTTTGGCTCGTTCTCCCTCGTTTCAACTCCGAATTGAGATCCGCTTTTTCCTACACCTTCCTTATCATGTTTAGCATCCAATAAAAAGTGAAAATCTTACGTTTAAGCTCATTCACACACATTTCAATAAAAATACAAAACACAACCAAATAACATATAAAGTACGGATAAAATAATACGAAAATATATATAAAAAGACACTAAAATCTAGGTAAAAATAGCTCTAATCAGCGACTAAGAACATGGCGCCGCTTGCCGGGGAAATGTTAAACTTTTAATTGTAATGAGTTTGAAGTTGATTAGTTTTGATAAGGATATTTCTTTTATTTGTTTACTTATTTACTTGTCTTGGTTACTTGGAAAACTAATTTGGAACTTCTTGTAGGTACATGCAAACGCGTTCAAGGTCTCAATCTATTGAACCTTTGAACTTAGAATTAGAAGCTACCTTAAGAAGACAAAGACGAGGAGTGTTAGAGCCTACGGAGGAAAGTATGGAAGAAGTAAGGGATAATGCAAACATGGTTGATGAAGAAGGCAATATGAGGAATTTTCATGGAGTTGATAATGCTAGAGGGGGTTATAATAATCCGGAATTTGTGCCACAAGTGTATGCTCAACAAATACACTTGCAAAACCAACAAATGCAAGCTATTATTCAAAACTTGATGGCACAACAAGAAGCAAGGAATAATCCTCCGGTGGTGCAAAACCAACCCCGTGGAAATGGACATAATGGAGGAGGAATGAACATTCGAGATCATTTCCAACCTCAGTTTGGGAATTATGCGATGGGACCGCCATTAAATGTTAATAATTTTGAGATCAAGACGGGATTGATCAATATGGTGCAAGCAAATCAATTTGGTGGTGGTGCTATGGAGGATCCGAATGCTCACTTAGCTCAATTTATGGAGTTAGCCAACACAATAAATATAAATGGGGTGAGTGAGGATGTTGTTAAAATGAAGCTTTTCTCATTTTCATTACGGGATAGAGCTAAGGCTTGGTATCATACTCTACCACCGGGATCTTATACTACATGGAGAGAATTGGCACAAAGATTTTTGAGCAAGTATTTTCCTCCTTCAAAGATGTTGCATCTCAAAGGGCAAATCTTTACATTCAAGCAAATGCCACTTGAGACATTTAGTGAAGCATAGGACCGATTCAAAGAGATGCTAAGAAAGTGTCCACAACACAGATTTCCCGAGGAACAATAAATAGGATTTTTCTATGCCGGTTTACATGAAAGTGAGAGGATGCTCATTGATCCTTCGTTGGAGGTTTGATTTTGGGACAAACTCCGGAGAGAGCAATTGCCATATGTGAGAAAGTAGCTTTGAATACGGGTTAATGGCCCATGGATCGTGCACCGGGAATGTATGATAGGGAGAAAATTGCTAAGATGGAAGAAGTGTGCTTGTAATAAGTGAAAAAGGTGGAAGTGCCTAAGGAAGATATGACCGACAAGGCGATTATGGAGATATTAAAGAGGATGAATGCTACCATGTAAGTGTATCCAAATTCGACACCTATGGTGAATCAAAAAGTGCTTGCAAGTCCTCAACAAGGTATGTCATTGCCATTGATGAATCAACAAGTGTTCCCTAATTCTCAACAAAGCATGACGATACCTAATATGGGTCAATCTTCTCAAAGTTGTCAAATACCTACATCTATGCCTCAACAAGGTATGTCCTCTAATTTTGGAATTCAAGATACATGGTGTCCACCGGAGATGACGCTTGAGGAAGTTGCCTTCATGCAAGGAAGGAACTTCCAAAGAAATTATGGTGGTAACTTTGGAAATCATGGAGGAGGATATCCACAAAGGCAAGGAGGACGGGGGCAAGGTAACTTTCAAGGAAATTTTAATCAACCTCGTAGGTATGAGAATTTATCATATGGGAATCAAGGGAATGCACTTACTCTTCCACCGGGCATCAATCCGGGAGAGAAGGCTCCAAACGGTGAAGGAAAGTCTACCATGGAAGATCAAATGGCCAAGATGTTTGATTTTATGAAGCAAGAGAAAGGGGTGAATGATAAAAGATTTGATTTTATGAAGCAAGAGAAAGAGTTGAGTGATAATAGATTCAAAGCCTTGGAGACACAAATGAGTCAAATGGCGAGTGAAAGGGGGGATGTTCATAGTCAAGAAAAATTTCCATCTACAACCATCACTAATCCGAAAGAGCAATGTAAGGCTATTGAGCTTTGTAGCGGAACAAAATATGAAGGACCTTCTTTGCAAACGGAAGTAGAGGAGGTAGAGTGTGAAGTTGAGCCTATGGAAAGATTGGATGAAGAAGGGAAAGAGAAAGAAGTTGAAATTGTTGAAAAAGGTGAAAGTACCCCTATACTTAAAGAAGGAAAGGTGAAGTCTCCAAAGAAGTGGGAAAGATGTATAGAAGCAAAACGTAAAGAGAAAGATGAAAAGTTTGAAAGGGATGAATAGGGAATCCATAAGTTGCCCGTTGCAATTCCGTTCCCACAAAGATGCTTGAAAAAGGGATTAGAAGAGAAATTTGCCAAGTTTGTTGAAATGTTGAAGAAGATACATGTGAATATTCCTTTTGCGGAGGTTTTACTACAAATGCCCAACTACTCTAAGTTTTTGAAGGATATCTTGTCGAAGAAAAGAAGCTTGGGAGAGTTTGAAACGGTGAACCTTACGGAGGAATATAGTGCGATCTTGCAAAAGAAACTTCCCACTAAATTGAAAGATTCGGAGAGTTTTACGATTCCATGTGAGATGGGGGAGTATGAGAACTACAAAGCCTTATGTGATTTGGGGGCTAGTATTAACTTGATGCCCTTGTCAATTTTTAAGAAGTTGGGCATTGGTGAGGTCAAACCAATGTTGGTTACACTTCAATTAGTTGACCGGTCGTTGACATATCCAAATGGAATTGTGGAAGATGTTTTGATCAAAGTTGACAAGTATGTATTTCCCGTTGATTTTGTGGTACTAGATATGGATGGGGATGCAAATGTTCCATTAATACTTGGTCGTTTGTTTCTTACCACGGGAAAGGAATTGATAGATGTGGAGAAAGGAGAGCTCACTTTGAGGGTGAATGAAGAAGAGGTGATATTTTCTTTAAGAGAGGCTATGAGGTATCCACTAAATATGGAAGAATGTAGAAGGTTGGAGATTGTGGACAACATTGTTGAAGAGCATATGTATCATCTTCACTCCAAGGATCATTTGAAATTATCATAAACTATTCTTACTCTATTGAATCTCTTAAATCTAAATCTTCCTTTTGTTTAGAAAATGATGAAATGATTAATGATTTACATGGTTTAAGTGCTTGTAGGGAATTCACAAGTGAGGAAGCAAAGGAAGCAAAAGTGGAGAGACTTGATGAAGAACCGAAAGAGGAAGTGCAAGAGAAGAAGAAGGTAGAGTTGAAACAATTGCCGGAGCATTTGAAGTATGCTTACTTGGAAGAGAATGAAATGTATCCGGTAATTGTATCCTCTTTCCTTAATGATTTAGAATTAGAAAATTTGTTAAGAGTTTTGAGAGAGCATAAATCCTCTATTGGTTGGAGCATAAAAGATTTTAAAGGTATTAGCCCATCTATGTGCATGCATAAAATTCATTTGATTGATGATGAGAAGTCTTGTGTGCAAAACCAACGTAGATTAAATCCTATAATGCAAGAAGTGGTAAGGAAGGAGGTGTTAAAATGGCTAGATGCGGGAATAATCTTTCTAATAAGTGATAGTCAATATGTAAGTCCCTTACATATAGTGGCAAAAAAGGTGGTATGACAATTGTTAGATCCGATACAAATGAAACGATTGCCACTAGAACTATCACGTGTTGGAGAGAGTGTGTTTACTATCGTAAACTAAATGAAAACACTAGGAAAGATCATTTTCCATTGCCATTCATAGATCAAATATTGGATCGTCTGCGGGGCATGAATATTATTATTTTCTTGATGGTTATTCCGGGTACAATCAAATATTGATTGCACCGGAAGACCAAGAGAAGACAACGTTCACATGTCCCTATAGTATGTTTGCATTTAGAATGATGATGTTTGGTCTATGTAATGCCCCTGCCACTTTTCAGCATTGTATGATGGTTATCTTCGATGGTTTAATTGAAAATATAATGGAGGTGTTTATGGATAATTTTTCCGTGTATGGTTCCTCCTATGATATATGCTTGATTAATCTCACCGTTGTATTGCAGAGGTGTGAAGAATCGAATCTTGTGCTAAATTGGGGGAAATGCCATTTTATGGTGATCAATTAGATAGTATTGGGGCATCATGTTTCAAAGCATGGGTTAAAAGTGGATAGAGCTAAAGTGATAGCCATAGAACGTCTTCTCCCTCCTACTAGAGAGAAGGGGTGAGATCGTTCTTAGGCCATATGGGCTTCTATAGACGCTTCATTAAGGATTTTTTCAAAATTGCTAAACCACTTTGTAAATTGCTTGAAAAAGATTGTCCATTTTACTTTGATGATGAATGTCGTGTATAATTTCAGGTTTTAAAGGATGCTCTCACTTCATCGCCAATACTCATCACCCCGGATTGGAGTTTGCAATTTGAACTACATTGTGATGCTAGCGATCAATCTATCGGAGTGGTGTTGGGCTAAACAAGGGAAAAGAAGTTTAGAGCAATCTATTATGCCTCGAAGATATTAAATTCGTGCCAAGTCAATTATACCACAACGGAGAAGGAATTTTTAGTCGTCGTATATGCTTTTGAGAAGTTTCGACCATACTTGGTTGGAACACAAATGATTGTATACACGAATCACGCAGCTATAAAATACCTTATGAGTAAGAAAGATGCTAAACCTCTTTTAATCCGTTGGGTGTTACTTTTATAGGAATTTGATGTGGTTATCAAGGATAAGAAAGGCGTGGAGAATGTGATCGCGGATCATTTGTCAAGGTTGGAAAATGGAGGTGAGAATGAGGATGTGAAGCCAATTGGGGATGAGTTCCCGGATAAAAAAATTTTGCTAGTAGAAGTTGAGCAAATGTGTACTCTCATGGTAAATGTGCCGCCTTGGTATGCCAATTTTGTCAACTTCATTGTGTGTGGAATCAAGCCCACATTGCTTAATGAGTACAAGGAAAAGAGGTTTCATGTTGAAGTGAAGAAGTACTTGTGGGATGAGCCATATTTGTTTAAAATTTGCAATAATGGGGTAATAAGGAGATGTATGGCCAAGGAAAAAGTCATAGGGATTCTTGAGCTATGTCATTCGTCTTTGTGTGGAGGTCACTTCGCTCATCAAAAGACAGGGCTAAGGTTCTACAATCGGGATTCTATTGGCCAACATTGTTTAAGAATACAAAGAAGTTTGTTGCTAAGTGTGATAGATGCCAAAGGATAGGGGGAATAGGTAAGCGAGATGAGATGCCCATAAGCTTAAGGGTTGATGTGGAAATATTTGATGTATGGGGCATTGATTTTATGGGACAATTTTCCTCGTCTAAAGAATATGTGTACATCTTGCTAGCCGTGGATTATGTGTCAAAGTGGGTGAAGGCAATCTCCACTAAGACAAATGATGCTTTGATTGTGCAAAGGTTCTTGAAAAAGAATATTTTTGCTAGGTTTGGAGTTCCAAGGGCTTTAGTGAATGATGGAGGATCACACTTTGTAAACAAGTTGATGGAGAGTTTGTTGAAGAGATATGGAGTGAAGCATTGAGTGGCTACACCTTACCACCCTCAAGCAAATGGTTTGGCGGAGGTCTCAAACCGCCAAATCAAGTTAGTTTTGGAAAAGTCCATCAATGGAGGGAGAAAGGATTGGTCGGACAAGCTTGATGATGGCTTATGGGCCTATCGGACGGCTTTTAAGACCATTCTTGGTGTGTCACCATATCAATTGATCTATGGTAAAGCTTGTTATCTTCCCGTAGAGTTGGAACACCGTGCATTGTGGGCTATCAAACGCCTCAACATGGATGAAAGGGAGAGTGGTCAAGCAAAGTTGTTGAGGTTAGTAGAGTTGGAGGAGTTTAGAGGAAGAGCATTTGATAACTCAATCATTTACAAGGAGAATATGAAGAGATGGCATGATGCTAAGGTCAAGGAAAAGATGTTTGCTCCCAGGGACAAAGTTCTTGTATTCAATTCGAGGCTGAAGATGTTCTCCAGAAAGCTTAAGTCTAAATGGATGGGGCCATATGAAGTGATTGAGATGTTAAGTGGACATACGTTGAAGCTAAAGGGTCCCAACAATGAGTTTGTAGTGAATGGTCATAGGGTGAAACATTACCTATCTCCTTCTCAAAAGGAGATAGTATATGTGGATACTCTCTCCTCTTGAAACTCTTTGAGTGCTTAGTAGAGTAGGTTATATTTTATGTTTGTTTTTAATTGTCTTTTCTTGAATTTTTGGTATGTAGGTGGATTGTGCTCATGGAGAAAAATACATATGGAGAAGACGAAATGTGTTCGATTTGGAATGAAGATGCATGTCCCGCCATTTTTGAGCTTACAAGCCTATTCTTTGTGATTTGAGCATAATACAAGCCTTGAAAACCCACTTAAGCCTTATATATATTACCTATGTATTGGTGATTGAGGAGATGATGGTCTACAAGGTTTGATGGTGGAAATGTGCAAGAAAATGAAGGAAATGGTAAATCAAGAAAGGGACGAAAGAGCTAGAGCTAAAAGCATATGCAACTTTAACAAAAAGAAAAAAGGAGCAAAATCATAAAACATGCTCAAGGAAATTCAAAAGACAAAGAAAGAAAGTATGCAAGTTAAAAGAAGATCAATGAATCCATGGTATGTTGATGTTTAGTGTTATGAATTTTTAAAAAAGGAAGGAAGTTTGAAAGTGAAGAAGTTGGAGAAAAGAATCATCTATTCGATTATCTACACTTGAATAGTCATTATTATCCAAAATTTACATGCCCTACCAAAGAGCCTAAACATTACATCCTAAGATAAAGACCTTTTTGATCACTTGTTGAAACTAGAGTGGCTTGTGAACATAGTCCATGAGCAAGCCTATGGTGAGTCGGTTTTAACCGGTTGATGAGTGATGATAAAAACCCTATCATAAAGAGTGTTGAGTGAAAACTATAATCTATGAGAAGCTTGAATTGAAAGGAATTTGAGTGCTTTAATGTCATTCTTAAGATTGAACTTGTTAATCTTTCATGTTATAAGTTTGATGATGTAGGTGATAGGCTTTTTCTATGCACTATAATTTAATCCTCAAGTATAAGGATGTCAATTGTAGCAACAAGTACCCAAGTTAAATTATCGATCCCACTGAGACAGCTAATTATTTATTTTACTATTAATTACTAATTAATTAGAATTAAGTAACCAATTTCCAATGTTTTGAAGTAAATTATCTAAATAACGAAATATTAAATAACTGAATTAATTAAAAGCAAGGAAAAATAAAAGCAAGTGTCTAATCAAGATATAACAAACAGTTCTAAGGTATCAGGTATTGATCAATTAATTTGGGTTATTAAACTTACGATTGTTCATTCATGCAGTTTTACTGAAAATACACCACATATCCCTGTTATCCCACCGAATATGATTCGATTCTAAGCTAACAGTATAATCTGGTTTAAATCCTAAGGTGCGCAAATATTACCAAGCCTTATTCCTAGATACTAATCCAGCGAACAACAATACCTCCGGATGGTAAGTTCGACTAACAAGATATTTTCTGGAATTACTACAAGGTTCTATTCACTTCCTACTTGATTGTCTAATTGCATTGTTCCACTAAACTAATCAAGTATTTGATTAACCAGTTCATGAAATTAAAGTGCTTATAGCGGAGCTACTCTAATCCCTAACAGATGGACAATACCAATCATGAACGCACACAAGCTAACACAATAATCCAAGCATTATAGCGGATGTCATGAATATATTATGAAGACGTTATGAAGCAGATTAACATGTCTTAGTAAAATAAGTAAAATCAAAAGCTCAACTGCATAAAATCTCAATCTTTGGTCTAAATCCCCAAATCAATTAAATCAATCCATCAAACCCTAGAACTGTATAGGAAATTAGCCCATGAGATTACAAGCAATCCTCATGGCTAAGCAATTCATAACAATAATCAAAGTAATAGAAAGGAATAGATAAGAATTGTGAAACCCTAGTGTAGGAGCAATCTCACGTTCCTTCTCCGTCTCTTCAATTGCTTGATTCTCCCTCGATTAGCACTTGGAACCCTTGTGGAATTGGATGGATGGCGAAATCAGGTTGTAATCTGATATGGGTATGAAAGGAGTGTGGATTGATGATGGTTTATGGCTGGGCTCTCTCCGATTGACGTCTCAATCTCCCTAATTGTTTCTAAGATGGATGCAGGGCTGTTTTCACGACGAATCCGCTTCAGAATCGCGTCTGGAAGGTATTTATACAGTGTTGAATCGAACAGGCCCCGTCTGGGCTCTGAACTGGGCCGCTCGGCACCCAACTCGGCTCGAGCTGGGTCTGGACCCAGCCGAGCGGCCTGCCACGTCACTGGCCACGTCACTGGGGTCCAAGTGGGACCCCACTCAGCACCGTTTACCACCGCTCGGCACCCAGCTCGGCTCGAGCGGCTCGCCGAGCTGCTCCCGAGCTGGGCCGTTCCGGGTCTGTTTTGCTCCTCTTCCGATCCTGCCCTGTTTTACCCTGTTTTCTGCCTTCGAAACTCACAAAAACACCTTAATAGCCTTAAAATCGTGTAAATACTTAAACATACACAATTCCATGCAAAAACGATCAATTTCCTAAGCAAAATGGTGTAATGTGCACACATAAAATGCGTGAAATTCCACTCTCAACAAACCCCCAAACTTACCTGTTGCTCGTCCCGAGGCAACAACATCAAAAACCAATAGATTAACTGAGAGGAAATTTCACAGCAGAAAAACATTCAAGACAATATAGCAATTTAAATATCATACTTTGGATACAAGATAACCATCCATTTAAAAACATACAATTCAAATCAACTAATTCACCTTTTCGGAATGCTCATCCTCCCATTCTCACGGGTAGTATTTACGCTCAACACTCAAGTGCGAGATATACACTTTAGGGTATGGTGTTTACACTCATAATCAATCCATACACACGCGTAACCATAAGCTTGGCAATCATCTCAACTCTCGACTAAAGGAATAATTTCGACAATAGGATCACAAAGGTCTTGCATTAGGTTATAATGTTGGCTCTTTGGTAAAGGTAGGGAGTATATGGATAAGGTGACTCAATCACTAGTAGAGAATCAAAGAAGACTTACAGCTTTTCAACAAACAGCTTAACTTTCTTCTTTCTTCTTCAACGCTCTTCAATGCTTCTTGCAATTTGATTCCTCCTTCACTTTTGAACACCACATCCTTACTTGAATTTTTTCTTCTTCCCTCTTTTCTTTTTTTTTTTTTCAAATAAGGGTACCAGTTTCAGGCACTACCCTTTTCATGGGGTACCAGTTTCGGGCACTACCCCTTTATGCAACAATTTAACCACTCTCTTCAACAAATTTCATCACTTCCAACTTATTTCTCCTTATATACTTCATCACAAGACACCAACTTGATTCCTTCAACTCTCTACTAGGTAGGAATTTTTTAAAGGCTAGCAAAAGGGATCAATTGGCTAATCACGTAGGCTTCCAACAAATAAGGCTTTTATGCTCAAAAGGGTTGACTACGGATATTTTCAATAGGTGGGATAATAATTTGGCTAGTGACTAATAAATAACAAAGATGGCCTAAGATCATTTCCTATCATTCAATTAAACACGTAGCTTCAAGCAAGATATAAAGCCAAGTTCTAGAATACGTGTGCATGAACGATACTCACAAGAATAAACTAAATCATGCAATTAGTCATGATTTCAAAAGGCTCAAAATCTCACATGGCTATAGGAATGAACGAGCAATCCTAATAAAGTTACATAGCTAATCTTTCATGCACATAAATAAATTTCAAGTATCTCAATATCCAAGCACAATCTCAAACTGCTTCTCAAATACAATCACACAACATAAATCAATAGCACATACCTCTACGAATGAATCATAAACCCTTAATAATCAACCATCAATAGAAACAGAATAATTATATCATACATGCCCAAATCAATAGAATAGAACTCCTAGCACAGACTGTCAAATGACTCCAAAAAGGGAAAAAAAAAACAAGAAAGGTAGAAGTAGAGAGACACAAACACTATCCGATAACACTGCTCAAATCAGATCATCAGGATCAATGCGCCATGCGTTGAATTCCTCCCGAATGTCCTCCAGTGTCCTTACTCTATCTGACATCTGGGTAAGCGTGTTGTTCAACCCTCCAATCTGAATGTTAGTCGCTTGCTGAGTTGCATTGATCTGGGTCAGCTGGCGACGAATAGCAACGTTCTCTCTTCTTCTCCTCCTGTTTTCAACTGTCAAGTTAGATAAATGAGCATGCATACCTTGGGCCTGCTGGCCATACCATGAAACCATCGGCTGCCATGCCTCAAAACCAGGAGGCAATGGTGGTGGAGGCATCCCGTATAAGGGAAACTGATCTACTCCGGGGAACAATGGTTCTCCCCCAAACTGCTCTCCTCCTCCAAAATCCGGGTGCGGCATCTCATCATCTGCTCCACCTCCATAGTCCTGATCATCTCCATAATCTGCTCCATCGTATGCCTCATCGACAGGGTCCCCCATAGCCATCGGCTGATCCTGGGCTAGTGCATCTTGCGCTGCCCTCCTCCAGTCTCTGCCCTTCTGAATCGCCTCAATGATTGACTGATGACCAGGTGTTTTCATTCCGATGTTACCCTCATTCAGGATGTTTCCCTCATCCCGGATGGTAATGAAATGAGTGAGCTCTATAGGGAATGAGAAGGCATTAGGTGCACTAGCATAAACAAACTCCAAAACACCTCTCTTTGACACCTTAAACACCTTACTTGATTCCAACGATCCAAGATCAATGTCTGGCTTCTTCCTCACAACCAACATCTCACTCGTGTCAATCCCATAATGGTGAGCTATAGGCGTAACCAAACCTCCTATGTTCACTATCTGTCGGATGTGTGTGGCGAACTGGTACATCTGGTGAATCAAATAAGCACCCACATTGATCCTCACTCCATGGAGCATGCACCACAATACATAGAGCTCTCCTCGGGGAATCGCACCACTCTCGGATCGACAGAAGATTGTACATCCCAAAATCCGATCCATATATCTCAGCACTGGGTTGCGGATGCTAGTGGCTCGTGCATAACTTGAATAATAAACCTCATTCCGCCCCGTAATCAATCTCCAGAAATCATTGGGCTTGAATCTTTGATCCTCTATAAACGCAGGAATCCCCTCAGGACACCCGAGTATTCTATTGATCGAATCTGGGGTCTCTTTTCTAGACTCACCCCCTCCAAGTACAAACTCACACTCGTACGGAATCTCCTCATCATACAAAACTTTTAGCGTGCAAAGAAACTCCGCAGTGAGTCTGAAATAAGTGGGTAGTCTCATCTCCATGAACCTTCGGATACCAACCTGATCAAACATCCATTTTATATCATCAGTAAAACCCAGAGTATCCATCGTCTGATCGTCTTGGTATCGAGTGTTGACTATCTTATCTGCAATCCTCCCATAGAGAACAGCTATTTTATCCCAGTTAGCAAACTCGATGCCAAAATCTCCTGGTAGCATCCCTTTTCTCCTCAGCCTCTCATAAATCTGTGCTGCTGTCTCCTCCTCTGGATCAACATCATCGGACTCATAAGAAGGACCCTCATCTGTTCTCTTCTTCTTATTTCTACCTGTCGCAATTCATATAGGCAAGGCACACTCTTCCATCAAATAATCAAATAGATAGGACCTATGCAATTCTAATTCCAAGTTCAAAGCTATCATATTCAAAACATAATCATTAATCAAACTTCTAACTCTTTACTTAGATATGCATAATAGTAAACATCCTATATCACATTCTTAGCTTCAACAATTCTACCATAAACATGCTTCCAAAAATCCAAGAACAATCATGCTTAGTCACATTCAACTCAGAGAACTCAATATTCAAGCATTCATGCACTCTTTCAATTCAAAAACATAGCATTTTCATGGGAACTTCTCAATCTAATCTCCATTTCCATCTTACTTCCACATGTAAGCACCAATCAACACCCCTACATGTTCAATAATCATCATAAAACCAAATAATTGAGAACAAAAGCAACAAACAATCAAGATATTCAACAATTAAGCACAAATTCGAATGCACACCAAGTGTTTGTCAAAATGCCTCAACCAAATCCCAACTTGAACATGTAAATTCAACACACATATGACTTACCCATACCAAATTCACAACACCAATGAAGTTCTAAGCATCAAAGAGTATAGAAAACATACCTCTTGTGTTATACATTGTGAAATTCGAATGGAAGTTCTCACACCCACAAATTCCCAAATTGAACACTTATAAGCCCTAATTTTATGAATTAATGCAAGGGAAGATGAGTAATGATGTGTGTGAAGTGTTTTAGTGGAAGGAATTGAGAAAAACCGGCCGGAATCGCGTCGGAAATCGGCGAAATCGCGACGGCAGGGCTGGAAATAACGTTGAAATAGCGCTGGACAGGCTTAAATCACCGCCCGCTGCCCGCCTGACCGCTCGGCTGCCCGCTCGCCGTGAGCCACCTGCCGAGCGGGCTCTTCTTCAGCCGAGCAGGCCTCCAGGCCAGCTATCCATGTGTCCTGCATCCTCCGGCACCCTACTCGGCAGCTTCCGACGTCGCTCGGCTGCCCGCTCGCCGCGAGCAAGGTGGCGAGCCGTGACCGGCCTGCCCGGTTCTGCTTCCGCTTTCGATCCCCTGCTTTTTCTGTATTGTACCCTGCTTCAGAACTCAATTCCAAGTGAAAGCACACCGTAAAATACCATCAAGTGCTATGAAAATCGAGAAATTATCCTAGAGACCCCCAAAAATCGATTAAACTAACACTAGATTAACACAAAACAAATAAACACAAACAAAAACAACACGAAACCTGGAAAATCGCAAAAAATCGAACCCTCAACATCATCAAATAAATTGAAAATATCAAAAATCCGCAAAAAATCGACCCTCCAAGCAACAACACAATGCAAAAATTTTACTTCGGTACTACAAGACAAGGTATGTACGTAACCTCCCCCCAAACTTAGATCAAACAAAGTGAGAAACTAAGTTTGCAAAGAAGTATATACTGTAGTCGAGCAATACCTAATAAAATTATTACACCAACACAGACATATAAAAGCAATAAAATGGAAGGGACAGCCCCCAACAGGCGCTCATGTTTAACGCCGGAGAGTCACGACGGAATTCAAACCTCAACTCAAATACTCAAGAGAGAGTACTTGGATATCCTGCGGTGACTTGTAATGCTTCAATCTTTGGCCATTTGCTACCATGATATCACCATTCTTACCTTTCAACTCAAAGCTTCCCCCTCCACAAGCTCTATGTATGACAAACGGTCCACTCCAACGGGACTTCAGCTTACCTGCAAAAAGTTTAAGACGAGAGTTGAAAAGAAGTACCTCATCACCAACATTGAACTCCTTGAATTTGATCTTCGCATCATGCCATCTCTTCATACGTGCTTTGAAGATCATTGAGTTCTCATAAGCCTTCTCACGAAATTCATCCAACTCATTGATTTGAGTTGTTCGAAAATCCTTAGCATCCTCCATGCTCAAATTCACACGTCTAACAGCCCAATAAGCTTTATGCTCAATCTCCACAGGAAGGTGGCAAGATTTTCCATAAACAATCTGATAAGGCGACATCCCCAAGACAGTCTTGAAAGCTGTTCTGAATCCCCACAAAGCATCATTAAGCTTCGCAGACCAATCTTTCCTTGTACTTCCAACTGTCTTCTCCAACACTTGCTTAATCTGTCGATTTGAAACCTCGGCTTGCCCATTTGCTTGCGGATGATAGGGTGTAGTAACCCTATGCTTGACTCCATAATCTCGAAGAACCTTCTCCAACATCTTATTAACAAAATGGGTTCCTCCATCGCTTATGAGCGCCTTAGGTACTCCAAAACGGCTGAAAATGTCTTTCTTGATGAACTCTTGAACCACTCTAGCATCATTCGTCCTGGTTGGAATTGCTTCCACCCATTTCGAAACGTAGTCCACTGCAAGCAGAATGTAAAGGAATCCATTAGATGGGGGAAACGGCCCCATAAAATCAATCCCCCAAACATCAAAAACCTCTACTACGATGCTAGGCTGCAAAGGCATCTCATCTCTCTTTGATATATTCCCCATCCGCTGGCATCTATCACATGTATCCACATACTCTTGACAACTTTTGAACAGGGTAGGCCAATACAAACCAGACTGAAGCACCTTTTGAACAGTCTTTTGGGTGCCAAAATGACCCCCATTCGGTTGCGAGTGGCAGAAATCAAGGACACTCTCCCATTCAACCTCAGGAACACACCTACGGATTATAGAATCCGTGCAGATTTTGTAGACCCATGGCTCCTCCCATAAGATAAATTGAACATCATGCAGAAACTTGACCATATGGTGTCTACTCAACCCATAAGGCTTCACTCCCGTGACAATATAGTTAACAAAATTAGCATACCACGGAGCATCCTTCATCTCCTTCTCAGGATAAGTCTTCGAGACTGCGAAAACCTTGTGAATATCCACCATTAATATCCTTTCATCAGGAAAATGGTCTTTGATCACCTCAGCAGTATTATCACAATGCTCCTTCGTCTCTAAACGCGACAGGTGGTCGGCTAAGACGTTCTCACTCCCCTTCTTATCACGAATTTCCATGTCAAACTCCTGAAGCAAGAGAATCCATCTAAGTATCCTTGGCTTTGCATCCTTCTTGTCCATCAAATATTGAATAGCCGAGTGATCAGTGTACACCACAGTTTTCATGCCCACCAAGTAAGGCCGAAACTTATCGAAGGCATACACCACCGCCAAAAATTCCTTCTCAGTAACAGTGTAATTCTTTTGAGCAGAATCGAACATCTTACTAGCATAGTATATGGCATGAAACTTCTTTTCTCTCATCTGCCCCAACACGACTCCCAAAGCAGCTTCACTAGCATCACACTCCAGTACAAAGGGCTGAGTCCAATCCGGAGTAACAAGAATCGGAGCAGTTATCAATGCTTCCTTAAGAACCTGAAAAGCATGTAAGCAAACTTCATCAAAATCAAATTTCACATCCTTCTCAAGTAACCTGGACAGTGGTTTTGAATATTTGGAGAAATCTTTACTAAATCTCCTATAAAATCCCGCGTGCCCCAAGAATGACCGGACTCCTCTTTCATTAGTGGGCGGTGGAAGCTTCTCAATTGCCACGACCTTAGCACGATCAACCTGAAGACCTGCAGCAGAAACATGATGGCCCAAAACTATCCCGTCTCTTACCATGAAATGGCATTTTTCCTAATTCAACACGAGGTTAGTCTCTTCACATCTCTCCAAGACCAAAGACAAATTAAACAAACAAGAGTCAAAAGAAGAACCGAAAATAGAGAAATCATCCATAAATACTTCCATGACTCTTTCAATCAAACCCTCAAAAATAGCCATCATACACCTTTGAAAAGTCGCAGGTGCATTACATAAACCAAAGGGCAACTTTCTAAAGGCAAAAGTGCCATAGGGGCAGGTAAATGTAGTCTTTTCCTGATCTCCTGGTGCAATCATTATCTGATTGTAACCAGAGTATCCATCCAAGAAACAACAAAAATCATAACCTGCTAGTCTATCCAACATCTGATCCATAAAGGGCAAAGGAAAATGATCCTTACGGGTGTTCTCATTCAATTTTCTATAATCAACACAGACACGCCACCCCGTAGGTACCCTAGTAGCAAGCACTTCACCATCATCAGACAATATAACAGTCATTCCCCCCTTCTTAGCGACTACATGCAATGGACTCACATAGGTACTATCACTAATAGGAAAGATAATTCCTGCATCTAACCAGGTAAGCACTTGTTTCCTAACAACCTCTTGCATAGCAGGGTTCAACCTCCGCTGATGCTGCACAGAACATTTATTTTCATCTTCTAGTCTTATCTTATGCATGCAAAAAGTAGGATTAATCCCTTTCAAATCATCAATTGTCCACCCTATTGCAGTCTTATGCTTTCTCAAAACAACTAACAATTTATCAAGTTCATCTTTAGATAGAGAAGAAGATACTATTACCGGAAAAGCTTTATTCTCTCCCAAATAAGCGTACTTGAGATGTTCAGGAAGTGGCTTGAGCTCGATCTCTTTCTCTTCCTTGCTACTGTCCCCTTCAACACGTAGAGGCAAATATTGCTTTGTCCACAGAACTTCCTCCATTGCTGAGTCTTCTTGCTTGTACCTGCTCTCATCAAGATTGAGTAAGGTTTCAAGATAATCAATAGCAAGCTCATTAGACAAATCATCAAGTAAAATATCATTAGGAGTAGGTAAAGTAAGAGATTCGCGGATGCATGTTTCAACAGGATCCTTAGATAGGATCAAAGGCAAATCATCCTCCATAATCTCCTCTACTATTTCCACAAACTTGCACTGCTGCTCTTCTGCTGGCCACTGCATCGCCTTGTTCAAGGAGAAGATAATTTCTTGTTCATTGACTCTAAGCCTCAACTCTCCTTTGAACACATCGATCAGAGCTCTTCCTGTTGCAAGGAATGGACGTCCCAAGATCAAAGGCGTTCCATCCTTGTCATCCTCCATGTTAAGAACCAGGAAATCCACAGGAAAAACCAAATTCGATACCTTCACTAACACATCCTCAATGACTCCCTCGGGGTATGTCAATGATCTATCTGCTAACTGTAAAGCCACAGACGTAGGCTTCAACTCCCCCAAACCAAGCTTCTTGAATACCGATAAGGGCATCAAATTTATACTAGCTCCAAGATCACATAACGCTTTCCTCACTTGTCCTTTTCCAATCTCACAAGGTATGATGAAGCTTCCAGGATCCTTTAACTTTTCAGGTAACTTCTTCTGAATCACTGAGCTGCAATTTTCTGTCAAGTTCACTGTTTCCACACTGTTCAAGCTTCTCTTTCTGGAGATGAGTTCTTTAATGAATCTTGCATAGTATGGCATTGACTCCAAAGCTTCAGAAAAAGGAATATTGATTTGTATGTTCCTCATTACATCAGCAAACTTTCTGAACTTCTCATCCAAGCTTTTTGACAAGAATTTCTGAGGGAAATGAATTGGTACCTTTGTGATCGGTAATCCCAAACTGTCTTTCTTGAATACCACTTCTGTTTCTCTCAGTTTCTTTGCTTTCTGCCACTTTTTATCAGCGATTTCCAGATCAGACTGACTCTGTACAGAATTCGGACGTACTGGAAAACCCGGAGGACAGCTCGTTGGCTCGCTCGAGCCGAGCTGTGGAAGAACTGAGCCGAGCTGGGTTCCTCCCAAACCAGAGGACTCAGCAGAACCAGTCGGAACCCCACTCGGCGGTGACTCAGCATCGACGGGAGGCGGCTCGGCCCGAGCGGGTGGCCGAGCGGCGGTAGATTGACCCTGTCCCGTCCCTGTTTCGTCCTGCTTCTGTTTTGTATCATTCTGCATCAGTTCTGATTCATTCTGTACCAATTCTGGACCTTCGTAATTCCTTCCGGATCTCAAAGTGATCGCATTAACACTCTCTTTTGGGTTGATTTCCGTATCCGAAGGAAATTTTCCTTTCTGCAACTGCACTTGCTACTGATTTACTGTAGTAGAGATCTGCCCTATGTTATATGACAAATTCTTCAACTGCTTGTTCACTTCCTCATTCTGTTTGGTCATATTCGAGTCCATGAGAACAATGCAGTTATTGATCTTGTTTATGTCGGCATCATTCTTCTTCATGTATCTTGCTAACACATCGTCAATACTGGACTTCCCTTCTTCAGTCTTAGCACCAGGATCAAAATTAGGAGGATATGGAACTGCATTATTCGGATTTGAATAAGAGAAGTTCTCATGCCTCTGATTCTGCCAATTGCCTCCTTGATTATTAGGACCTCCCCCTTGGATATTCCTCTGGTTCGAATTACCTTGAGGGTACCTATTTCCTTGCCAATTTTGAGGAGCTCTCGAACCCTGAAGACTCTGCCCCATAGCCCAATTAGCATCCTCGACCTCTTGAAGGTTCATCACTACATCATCACTAGCAGACCCTCGGTTGCCTCCCCCATTATTACCTGATATCAGAGTAATCAGGTTCTTATTCATCTGTTCCAATTGAGCGACAACCTTATCATTCTTATCAGCTTCAGAAAATTTCTCTTCAACCTTTGCAACTTTACCAAGTATATAAGTCCCTCGGATCCTCTCAGATGGCCAATCCCTTGAGTTCAAAGAGATATCATCAAAAAATTTCTCTACTGCATTGGATGTCTTGCCAAAGATTGTTCCTCCAGCAGAAGCATCAACCAACACTCTCGATTCGTTGTCAAGGCCATTATAGAAGACACTGATGAGTTGAGACTTTTTGAATCCATGCTGAGGGCATCTCCTCAACGCATCAGTAAACCTTTCCCAAGCCTCTCCAAACGACTCATCTCTCCGCTGCTTGAATTGATTGATCTCCTGTTTCAGTAAAAGAACCTTTCCTGGTGGCATAAATCGATCCACGAACAGCTGCTGCAACTCAGTCCAGTTTGAGCAACTGTCTCCCTTTAACTTATCATACCACTCCCTTGCCTTATCAACCAATGAAAACTGAAAAAGCCTCATCTTCCATCTATCATTAGTAGCATCAGCAGCTTTCACTGTATCCATGTAGCTGTTGAAACGCTTAAGATGGCCATAGGGCTCATCAAAAACGCCTCCGGCAAAGGGGTTTTTCTCCACCATATGAATCAGGGCTGGCCTTATGTCGTTCGTTTCATCAGCTTGAATGGCTCCAACTACGCCTGATCCTCCTAGATTGGTGGACTTGAATGTTTCTCGGATGACGATGTCATCCTTATCGACTCTTTCTCCCATTGATGCTGTTTCAGGTTCTGTCTCAGATTCTGATTCAAACTCCGATTCAGCCTCTTCTAGGATAGCCTGATTCTCAATCTGCACTTCTTCCTCCTCTAAAATTGCTTTAGGAGGTGCTTTGGTATTCTTTGATTTTACTCTTCTTTTTCTCGCAGAAGCTTCAATTTCCGGATCAAATTCAAGATCTTGTGCTCTCGTCTTTGACCTAGTTTGCATGCAACTTCAAGAAAAATCCAAAGAAAAACAATTAAATCCCAAAGAAAATATTCTAATTAACTAAGTAATAAAAGAAAATAAATAATTAAAACTGTCCCCGGCACAACGGCGCCAAAAACTTGATAGGCTTTTTCTATGCACTATAATTTAATCCTCAAGTATAAGGATGTCAATTGTAGCAACAAGTACCCAAGTTAAATTATCGATCCCACTGAGACAGCTAATTATTTATTTTACTATTAATTACTAATTAATTAGAATTAAGTAACCAATTTCCAATGTTTTGAAGTAAATTATCTAAATAACGAAATATTAAATAACTGAATTAATTAAAAGCAAGGAAAAATAAAAGCAAGTGTCTAATCAAGATATAACAAACAGTTCTAAGGTATCAGGTATTGATCAATTAATTTGGGTTATTAAACTTACGATTGTTCATTCATGCAGTTTTACTGAAAATACACCACATATCCCTGTTATCCCACCGAATATGATTCGATTCTAAGCTAACAGTATAATCTGGTTTAAATCCTAAGGTGCGCAAATATTACCAAGCCTTATTCCTAGATATTAATCCAGCGAACAACAATACTTCCGGATGGTAAGTTCGACTAACAAGATATTTTCTGGAATTACTACAAGGTTCTATTCACTTCCTACTTGATTGTCTAATTGCATTGTTCCACTAAACTAATCAAGTATTTGATTAACCAGTTCATGAAATTAAAGTGCTTATAGCGGAGCTACTCTAATCCCTAACAGATGGACAATACCAATCATGAACGCACACAAGCTAACACAATAATCCAAGCATTATAGCGGATGTCATGAATATATTATGAAGACGTTACGAAGCAGATTAACATGTCTTAGTAAAATAAGTAAAATCAAAAGCTCAACTGCATAAAATCCCAATCTTTGGTCTAAATCCCCAAATCAATTAAATCAATCCATCAAACCCTAGAACTGTATAGGAAATTAGCCCATGAGATTACAAGCAATCCTCATGGCTAAGCAATTCATAACAATAATCAAAGTAATAGAAAGGAATAGATAAGAATTGTGAAACCCTAGTGTAGGAGCAATCTCACGTTCCTTCTCCATCTCTTCAATTGCTTGATTCTCCCTCGATTAGCACTTGGAACCCTTGTGGAATTGGATGGATGGCGAAATCAGGTTGTAATCTGATATGGGTATGAAAGGAGTGTGGATTGATGATGGTTTATGGCTGGGCTCTCTCCGATTGACGTCTCGATCTCCCTAATTGTTTCTAAGATGGATGCAGGGCTGTTTTCGCGACGAATCCGCTTCAGAATCGCGTCTGGAAGGTATTTATACAGTGTTGAATCGAACAGGCCCCGTCTGGGCTCTGAACTGGGCCGCTCGGCACCCAGCTCGGCTCGAGCTGGGTCTGGACCCAGCCGAGCGGCCTGCCACGTCACTGGCCACGTCACTGGGGTCCAAGTGGGACCCCACTCGGCACCGTTTACCACCGCTCGGCACCCAGCTCGGCTCGAGCGGCTCGCCGAGCTGCTCCCGAGCTGGGCCGTTCCGGGTCTGTTTTGCTCCTCTTCCGATCCTGCCCTGTTTTACCCTGTTTCCTGCCTTCGAAACTCACAAAAACACCTTAATAGCCTTAAAATCGTGTAAATACTTAAACATACACAATTCCATGCAAAAACGATCAATTTCCTAAGCAAAATGGTGTAATGTGCACACATAAAATGCGTGAAATTCCACTCTCAACAGTAGGGATACGTAATATGACTTTGTAGTCCTTATTACTTGTAGTGTGTTGTGGTTTATGTTCGTTAGGTGTTTTTTAGGTGAAAATTACTCCTTTTATTTATCATTTTTTGTTGTTCGAGGACGAACAACACTTTAAGTTTGGGGGGTTGATCGTCGTCATTTTCACCTAGGTTTTAGTGTCTTTATTTGTGAATTTTCGTATGTTATTGTCTGTATTTGTGTAACTTTTGGTGGAGTTTTGTGTTAATTAGGAGATATGTGTACAGGATAATAAATGTGTGGAAATAAACTTAAATGTATGTGAAACAGGACAAAAACGGAGCAAAATGGAGTCGGAAGTTGAAATGGGCTGAAAAACACCCAACTCGAGTTGCTTGGTCTTACTCGACTTGCAACTCAAGTCGAGTTGAAGCTCGATCAAAGGAAAAAAGTGTCCAGTAGCTCAACTCAAGTTGCAATATCCAACACGACTTGCAACTCGAGTCGAGTTGGGTGCCGAGAAAAGTTTAGCTTCTGACACGAGTAGACAGGCGAGAGCTCGAGTTACCCTACTCAAGTCGAGTGATTAGAGCTATTTTCATCTAGATTTTAGTGTCTTTTTATATATATTTTCGTATTATTTTATCCGTATTTTATATGTTATTTGGTTGTGTTTTGTATTTTTATTGAAATGTGTGTGAATGAGCTTAAACGTAAGATTTTCACTTTTTATTGGATGCTAAACATGATAAGGAAGATGTAGGAAAAAGCGGATCTCAATTCGGAGTTGAAACGAGGGAGAACGAGCCAAAACAGTGAAGAAATGCAGGAGCTAGCACACGAGCCGTGTAGCCAACACGGCCCTGTAAGAGTTGGCCGTGTGGCGACATCTAGTCACTCAACACGGGCAACTTCAGGTCGTGTCCAGTTGCACGAGTCGAGTCGGGAGCACGAGCCGTGTCGCCAACACGGCCCTGTAAGAAGGTGGCCGTGTGGCGACATCAGAAGAGCCAACACGACCACACCTGTGCCCGTGTTACAACACACGACTCGTGTTGCAGCACACGAGCCGTGTTGCGTAAAACGGCCCTGTAAGGCGAGACCGTGCGGCAGCATCAGAAGACACAACACGGCCACCCCGTGGCCGTGTTACAGAGCACGACTCGTGTTGGGTATTTTCCTGCAGAAATTTCCAGATCCTTCTAGAAGCCTCCAAAGGGGTATAAATACCCCTTTATTCAACAATTACCAAGAGAATCTGAAATCCTATCATCTACACACACTTCACACACCATTTCTTCCATTTCCCACCATCATCTTCATCCACCTTCATCCATTTTGATTCATCTTCATCATCTCCATTAATTCTCCATCAAAACTTCATCCCTTCCATTGGGTGTGAGAGATCTCAAGGAATCAAGAGCTAGAGGTGGAGATCAAGAAGAATAGAAGATTATCTTCAAGAAATTGATAGGGAAGAATCCATTCATTTTGTATTTCTTTAGATCTTAGACTATGGGTAATTGTAATGAATCATTTAATTGTTTTGTTACTTTTACTATGATAGGCTAATCCCTCTAGTGGGATTAGGAACATGAAGAGCATATTAGATTTATATTATCATGTGGATTAAATTGGTTTTTGATTTAATTGATGTTGATTTCTATTCATGGAATTTAATTGTCTTGATGTTGTGATGGCATGGTTTGTTATTCATGAATGTTTATTGGTTTAATGGATTGTTGATCAATGGATTATTTGTGGTAATTAAATGCTATCATGATGTTCATGTATGTATTGCTTGGAGTGAGACGGAAACGACCCTCTATAGTATTAGGAAGGCATGATTAGACATTGAGTTTGGGTTTGACCGAAAGGATATTTGAATTCAATGAGGGGAACCAATCCATTCGTTGGCGTTAGTACACAAAAAGGGAGAGTTTAGCCTAACTAGTACCTAGATGGAAGGGGTTAATGTTGGGCTTTGATCTTAAGTGCTTTTGGGAGTCCAAAATGGATCAACAACCTTTGTAACCCGAAAGGGAGCTTAGGATACAATCGTGATCACCCTTAGTCTACATCAATTGAGTTGAATTCCGTTTGCATGATAATATGAATTGAGTGTGCTTGGATGTTTCTAATCCCATGTTTTTCCATACTTGAACTTAAGCACCCATTTTCTATTCTTGTCATTCTACTTATTTGATATTGTTATTTACTTGTTACTTGTTTTAGTTGTTAATCAATCTCAAAACCCCCGATCATCTTTACAAAAACAACAATGAACATGAGCTCACGTATTTTGCTAGTACGAATATAACTCCTTATTGGATTGATAATTTTTCTTGGGGTCAGGACAAGTCGAGCAGTAGGTCGTGTGGAGCAGAGAAATTTTCCAGTAGTTCAACTCGAGTTGCAAGGTCCAACTCGACTTGCAACTCGAGTCGAGCAGCCTCCGAAAAACTATCGAGTTTGTAGAGCCACGCAACTCAACTTGACAGGCAGTAGCTCGAGTTGGCTACTTGAGTCGAGTTGGCCAAAAAGAAGGAAAAAGTTAGAAAATTTCAGAAGCTTTTAGAAGGTCCCCAAGGGGTATAAATGCACAGTTGGTGCAAAAATTACATGAAGAGCCTCATTTGACAGTTATTTTGGTGATCAACACACACACTCTCTCACCACCATTTCACACACTTCATCCGATCCATTTCTTCCACCCTTCAATTCATCCATCCACTCAACTTGATCTTCATCAATCCATCATCCAATCCATCCATCCACCATTTGAGAAGAGGAAAGCTTCAAGGATTGAAGGAGTTAGCATATTGAAGAGAAGGAGGGTTTCTCCATGAAAGGGAAGTCAATCTACTTTTCATTTGTTGATTTTCTTCTTATTTTGGCTCAAATGGAGCAAAGCTTGATTTGTAATTATATAATCACAATGTGTAGTGGCTAGTCCTATAGTAGGGCTAATCATATGATTGGTTGAGAAGAATGCTAGATATGTAGGATTTAAGATGTTGAATTGAGTTAATTTTGGACTTCCTTTTATGATTAATGATTCATGTTTCATTTCAATATTTGTGTGATTAAATTCTCTTTTCATGGTATTAGGATGAACATTCCAATAGTATGATAAATGGTTTAATTGAATCATATATTAAGATGTGAATGCATATTAGTGTGAGGGGATGTAAGTCATACCCTTCTTGTGCTTAGAACACTCATAGGGGGATACTTAAGAAATTGAGTAAAAAGAACCAACTTATGATCATAGTACCTTAAGGGAATTGAGAGTAAGACAATCTTAGGAGATTTAGACTTATAAAAGAGTTAAGAACCTAGTTGCTTTGGCCATAGGGATTAGGGGTAAAATTGTGATTGCTTTTAGTCCACAAATTAATAAAGTTCACCATCAAGAATTATGCATATCTAGCTAGAGTCTTAACTATGATTATGATTAGCCTTGCTCTCTACTCAAGTGAATTCTACCTTCATTCCATTTATCATTTGCGTGTTTATTGATCATTTACTTTGTTAATTCAAATTCTTAGTTAATTGAGTAGAATAATATTTAGTAGCTTAAATATCAAAACCTTCAATCTATCATCCTTACAAAGCACAAATCAATGAAAAATTCGGATACAAGCCTAAGTTTACTTTTTCTTGGGACGACGTACTTATAAATTTTATTGCTTGGTCACACGTGTACACCAACGATAGAGTCTCTTACTCTAAAAATATTTTACTAGAAATGCGACTAAGAACATCTGCGAACTTTCGATTGTGCAGTTTATATTCCTATATCACCACCAAAGCGTACTTCAATGGGCCCATAAAGAAAATTAGGTATATATGTTGATTATAATTCACCATCTATTCTTAAATACCTAGAGCCCATGACAGGGGATCAATTTATTTCTCGATACGCTGATTGCACATTTGATGAAGATTATTTTCCGGCATTAGGGGGATATAAAAGCTTAAATTCAAAAGAATGGCGAGAAATTTCATGGAATGAAAATAATCTTCAACATTTAGATACACGCACTAGTCAAATAGAACTAGAAGTTCAAAGGATTATTAATTTGCAAAATTTAGCAAATAAATTTCCAGATGCATTTATTGATCATAAAGGAGTGATAAAGTCCCATATACCTGCTGTTAATACACCACCAAGTGTGGAAGTTCCCAAGGAACTAGAAAATTCAACTGATGCTTCTCAAGCCAGAAGCGTGGGAGACTCATTGGTGCAAAAGATAAGAATCCGCGGAAATCTAAAATTAATAATGAAACACAATCACTCTTACAGTATCAAAATAAAAAATCTCCAGAAGAGAGTTGTCTTGAAGACAAAAACCCCAGTCGATTTGCACGTGCATCAAATACTCATACCACTGGGGATGCGGAAAAACCAAATTTAGAGTTTTTGAGAAATAACGAAAATTTGGTTGATATAAATATAGAAGTTGCCATGAATTTTACAAACACAGGAGAAACTTATAACAAAAATATCATAGTTGTCGACAACATATCTGCATCTACAATTGCACATACTATCTCGAATGATAATTTAGATCCAGAACCTAAATCAATAGCAGAGTGTCGGAAGCGCTCCGATTGGATAAGATGGAAAGATGCAATTGAGGCAGAGCTTGACTCGCTAAACAAAAGAAAAATGTTTAGTTCAATGATTCGTACACCAGAAAATATTATCCCTGTAGGATATAAGTGGGTGTTTGTACGAAAAAGAAATGAAAATAATAAAGTGATGAGATACAAAGCGAGATTAGTAGCTCAAGGGTTTACGCAGAGACCCGGAATAGACTTTGATGAAACATATTCACCTGTTATGGATGGCATACTTTTCTGTTATTTAATATCTTTGGCAATTAATATGAATCTAAATATGCAGTTAATGGACGTCGTAGTCGCGTACTTGTACGGATCATTAGACACTGACATTTATATGAAAATCCCAGAAGGATTAAAAATTCACAGTTTGGGTCATAATAAAAATCGCAATATGTATTGTATTAAATTACAAAAGTCATTGTATGGATTAAAACAATCTAGAAGAATGTGGTACAATCGCCTGAGTGAATTCCTTCTAAAAAAGGGATACATAAATAATGATATATGCCCCTTGTGTGTTCATAAAAAAATCATTAAAAGGTTTTTGTATTATCTCAGTCTATGTTGATGACATAAACATTATAGAAACATGTAATGAACTTGAAGAGGCTCGTTCATACTTAAAGATAGAATTTGAAATGAAAGATTTGTGTCAAACCAAATATTGTCTCGGCCTGCAGATTGAGCACCTCCCTGAAGAAATCTTTATACACCAGTCAACCTATGTAATTAAAGTTTTAGAGAGATTTTATATGGACAAATCTCATCCACTTAGCACACCAATGATTATTCGATCCCTTGATAGAGATAAAGAACCTTTCCGACCTAAAGAAGAGAATGAGGACATTTTAGGACCAGAAGTTCCTTACATGAGTGCCATTGGAGCACTCATTTATCTCGCGAATCGCACTAGACCTGATATTGCATTTGCAGTTAACTTATTAGCGAGATTTAGTGCATCTCCTACAAAGAGACATTGGAATGGCATTAAACATATCCTGAGATATTTGCAAGGAACAAAAGATCTTGGTTTGTTTTATGAAAAGAATAAAAATATATCATTGGTGGGTTATTCAGATGCTGGTTACATGTCTGATCCCCATAATGCTAGATCTCAGACTGGTTATGTTTTTCTCTGTGGTGGTACTGCAATATCATGGAGATCTGTTAAACAAACAATGGTTACTACTTCCTCAAACCACTCAGAAATTATTGTTTTGTATGAAGCATCACGAGAATGTGTATGGTTAAGATCGTTGATGAATCATATACATAGCTCAAGTGGAATAGAAAATGATAATACCTCCCCTACAGTCTTATATGAAGATAATGCAGCTTGCGTTGCGCAAATGAGCAGTGGATATGTTAAAGGAAACCTAACAAAGCATATATCTCCAAAATTCTTTTATCCACATGAGCTCCAACGAAATGGTGAAATTACTATACAAAAGATTTGATCTAGTGAAAATCTAGCAGATTTATTCATAAAATCTCTCCTCACATCAACTTTTGAAAGACTTGTATATAATATTGGAATGCGAAGGTTAGGAAGGTTATTATCTTCAGGGGGAGCGACAATTTCTAAACAATCCTGAAGATTGGGTCCTGAAGACCGATGTTGCACTCTTTTTTTTTTCCTTAACTAAGTTTTTCCCACAAGGTTTTCTTAGTTAAAAGGTTTTTTAATGAGGTAGATTAAATCATTTGTATTTAGGGGGAGCAACGACTTCTAAATAATTTTGAAGATTGGGTCCTGAAGACCGATAATACACTTTTTTTTCCTTAACTAAGTTTTTCCCACATGGTTTTCTTAGTTAAATGTTTTTAATGAGGCAGACTAGATTATCATGTTCAAGAAGCACGATAACTTCTAAACAATTCTGAAAATTGGATCCTGAAGATCAAGCTATATTTTTTTCCTTTACTAAATTTTTCCCACGGGGTTTTCTTAGTTGAAGGTTTTTTAACGAGATAGCTATAACACATGAAAATCATAAGACATGTATTATTTTCCTCGACTAGTTTTTTCCACAGGGTTTTTAAGGGAGGTTTTTAACAAGGCATGAACAGCGTAATGTCTAAGGGGGAGTATTGTGATATTGATGTGGTCATGATATTAATGATGTGGCCATTTTTATCAATAATGATCTACTTTCAATAATGGCCTACTTTATTATTTTGTAAATGAAGTGTGATAGTTTCTTAATGATATAAGTAGAACACATTATGATTAATGAAATTGATAGATCTTTCGTCTTTCTATTCTTCTTCCTTTCCTCTCTTCTTCTTCTATCTTTTTCTTCTTGCTATTAATTTCCTTCATCATTTTACTATTAATGCTTGCTTTGTATTTCATCATTATTATTTAACACATAGATATATTTTATGGCCATAATAATTAAGATGGCAGATATAGTAATGGAATATTATAGTATTTAGCATCCCAAGTACATTTCTGTCAAAGTCTGGCCAATAATTATTATCTATATTGTTAAATAATAAAACTGCTTTTTATAATTTAAGGGGTTTATTACTATTTACTTTAATTGGATATATGTTTATTCGATTGGATGCTCCTCATGGATAGATTGAATGGGCTGTGGGCCCGTCACCAGCCCGTTTGCCAATTTTACACCTAAAAATATATGTTCAGCCTGGAACTTATTAACAATTTGCATACTTGTTAGGACTAATCCCTTCGATTTTATCCATAGAAATATTTTTTAAAGATATAATATTTTTTAAAATAATAATAACAGCCCACTACATTAAAAATAATTTATAAACCATATTAGGTGCACCTTTAATTAAGCAGTTTCTTGGATAAAATTTTTATTTTTAACATATATTTCCATTTCCTGAAACCTTAACAAAACAACACTCTGTTCTCAAACATTACTCACTTTTAATTTTTCTACTTAAATCAATTCAATTCTCCTCTCAGAAACTATAATTATTTATAAATACCCGTTATTCAGATCAACTTCATTAGCAAATTTTCTTCAGATCTCATCTCATGCTCCATAGTTTTTAATACAAATAGCATATTAATACACACATATTAGCAGTGCACGCAATTAATACATATTACCAGATTTCATACAATTAAACATTAGATGAAACACTAAAATAGAATATCAGTAAGGGATCAAGAGTCAACACAATTGGTGCCGGTTGTTCTGGCTGACTTCCACTCCATATGGAGCTACGATTGAAAGAGTTGTTGAAATAAACGAGATAGAGTTGAAACGAGCTACTGAAATGTAGGAGCTAGGGTTGAACGAGCTAATGAAATGACTAGCTCATCATATTGTCGATCATGGATGCCACCATTGTTGTGTCTTGATATTCTTGAAAATGCAGGTACAGATCATGGTAGGTCACCCTTCCTGCTCGAGTAAAGCAACTGAAAATGACTCAAAAGTGGCCATCTCCATAATCGCTCTCTGCCACAGAAGGAAAATTTTGAGATTATTGCGACTTCCTGTTGGAGGAAGCGGTAGTAGAACAATAGTGACTAAACATGATGTTCATCATGTTAAAGAGACAAAACGAAGTAGTAAAGCAATAACGTGCTAGGTATGAAGTATTGAGTTTACCTGCAACATGGACGTTATTCTCCCTGGACCATCCTGGTTCAAAGAAAGAGCAAATAAAGATGACTGGATATCTCAGAATGCCAATTCATTGAATATTAAATCACGCACCTCAAATCGCTTCTCCACCCATGTTATCTCCTCCCAACTATTTGATTCTATTGATTTCCATGCATTTGGGGCTTGGATTGTCTCCACATGTTGTAAAATCCTAAGACTATCTGCCAATTTTTACTTGAAATTCAATGAGCATTCTCACCTTTGACTAAAACAATGAGAAATCTGAACAATAATCGTATGATTAGTTCCAAGTTGTCTAGCATACGCTTCATTATAGTGAAATTGGGAGATAGAAGTTAAGGATAAGAATCAGCAATCAAATGTAAGAGATAAGCTGAAGTCTAACAAGTCAAGGGATGAAAGTATCATAATGGTTAGTTCTATAAATAGAATGCATTGAACACACCAAACTACATACTGGAGTACTTCTAGAAGTCGAGATAAACTACATCAAAATGCTGTTGCACTGATTATGATTAACAAACTTACTTGTTACAAATGCTTCTGTCCATAATTCGCGCTTTGACCATGATGGTGCAACTTCTCGAAAAGCGATTCCAACTTTTAAGCATATGCTGCACAAATTAATATACATATTTTTTTTGAAACACTTGCAATCTTGATTATTTCATTAAGGGATATGCTCTTTATCTTCACAAACAGAAAAGCCTTCATGAGCTTAAATTTTAATAATTGATGAAAGACACGCAAAAAAGAGGACTACTGGGTAATAACAGGAATGGACTTACTCTCTTATTACTTGTCGTATAACTCCAGGAAGAACACCATTACTCAAGGGAGCAGTTTGAACTTCAATACATCCCAGACTCTGGAATTCATTCCATTCAACACCAACATCTCCATCTTTTTCCTACAAGTGAGACATAAGACTTTATATATATCAACAGATAAAATATGCTTTCGAGTTTATATTCCAACAATATATTTGCCAAATATTAATATTAGGCTTTGAAAAATGCCTTCAGAAAACATAGAATAGTCCAAAACTAAAAAAGTTCCAAATACTCATAGTCTCAGTCAATTGGTAAACAAAACCTATGCTTAGAAAAGATGTGGAATTCCACAACTAAACTCAGCCCAAAAGCACAAAATTTGTCAGAAATAATTCAGGATAAGACTCCTCACCTTGAGACTAACAACAAAAAAATTTGTCAAGCACCCTTCCAGAATCCTTTCGCCATCATTTGATAACAAAAGTTCAGTAACAGAAGGTGGCCTCAGCTTCTCCAAATGCTTTCTTAGCCTGCCTAAAAAAGCTACATCAGACAATGCACATACCATATTATATCATTCCCTCAAACTCAGGGTAAAGCTGATCAGCCTCGCAAAAATATTTATTAGCGAATATATGCACAAACAAAGAATCCAGAAACAACATTCCATAAATAATGAATGTTAAACATCAAGATTTTGCAATCTCAAAGAGAGATTATGGATAGCCGAAGACGCGTTTACCTGACCCAATGTGAATACTTTGCATTTGCAAAATCCCTTCCATGACCTACAATTGCCAAATGTGCTGCATTACTTCTAGCACCAAAAATGGGTGGAACATATCCACAAACATGTAGATACACATCCAACACCTCTGATATCAATTCCTCATCAAAACCACCCTTCAAATGATTCAAGTTCTCCCACTTTCCACTCAGAAGTGTTGTAATGGCCAATTCCTCCCCGAATTTCCTCTCTTTTATAACAAAAGGCATCACTTTTCTCATAGAATCGTTAACTAGACTCTGAATTACCGACTCTGACACTAATACACGGTTTGACAATTCTAGCATAGGAGCACTAAGATTTCCAGGCTGATTGAATAAAAGATTTGGGTTGTCTTTTAACAGCAACTTGAAGGAATTTGATAGCCTATGCAGATGTCTATCCCAGAATAAGAGCTCTGACCCATTGTTACGAGTACGAGTAGTTGTATACGCACCTAAACACAACGCAAAAAGCTAATCAATACAGCATAATAATCTAGCTTACTCTGTGATGGCCATTTTACTTTCTATTTTTTTTAATATGGAAAGCTTGGAGTGTGTGCTTTATTTTTTATGAAGAAAACATAATAAAAGCTCACCTGGTTGACTTTCAAGAAAACCTGCCACTGAAGGAGTCTCTGCTGCAAGTGACAAGAAACCGTTTTTGAACAGAAATATGTTGCCCTGAGACATTTATGTACGAGAGATAGGAGGTAGAGAGCTTGAAGTTTAAAAGAAAATCGGCAGAATCAGAATCGCATATTTCTACGCCGGTATTTCAAGAGTATACTGGTTCGTCCGGAAAAGAATCCTCTGCAGTAGGCCAATAGCAATTTAATGAAGTTCCCGAAATACCGACCGAACATCCCCCGTCAAGAACTTAAGCACGCCATCTCTGACCTAAAAAAGCACCCAATTCCCTGCGCGAACAAAGAAAATGAAAAACAGACGGTATTGCTTAATTAAGTAATAAAATATGTTCACTCTAAGCTAGAACTCGCCATTAATTGAAGTATTGAACTCAAGTCGACAATTGCACCGTAAACAAAATTTAAAATTATGATCAACTACAACTCAAGGTTCAATTTTGATAAGAAAATTAAAAAAAATGTTAATTACATTCGAAATCCATTTAACTCAATACGGCTGCTGCTGGGCCGGTCCTCTGGCGCCGCCGCCGCCGGATGCTGATTATCAACGTGAACCGTTGGGCTTGCCGGTGCACCCATTATGTGTACTGTGAAGCCTCCCCCATTTCCGATATACTGGAATTAAGTTGAAAACTAGGACTCAATTTCGCCGTTTCTGCTTCAATTCATCACGATTTTTGTGTTTAGTGGCGGTGTGCGCTAAGATGAAAATGAAAGAGACAAGAAACTTGGTAGAAAGAATGAACAGAGATTTTTTATTTTTTATTTTTCATTTTTGTATGCGAGTATAATCTATTGGGCCTTATAAGAAAATTTTGGGCTGGGCTTACACTTTTAATTGGGCTGGGTTTTCTCGAATTTGAAAACGTGATATATATGGTTTGATTTGTTTGTGCAAGAAGTAATTGTTAATTGATCTGTATTCTGTATTAACAACTTTCGTTCAAACTTGATCCACGCACACAGAAGTAGTTTTTGAAAACACATCCAACCGTTGTGTTCCTGAATTGGGAAAATTTTCATTACAGAATCCGACATACCAATTCTGATGAATCGCCACCCTTCCAAACGCCGTCTGCTCCTCAAGTTGTACCCCTTCATCTCTTATATATACCAACAAACAAACAAAATGTACCAATCCACACACAAAGAAATGGACAAGTATTATGAAACTCTTTTCCCGCTGGAAAGTTGCCCACAAGTCAGCGACGAAGCTTTCCATCGCTTTCACACTATAGACAGACAACTTTACACCCGATTGATTCAGAATTTGGGTCGCGACCCGGCTGAATCGGTTCAAGTAATGGCATTCTGGATATGGCTGGAAAGGGAAAACAGCAATTCGAACCTCATCAGGAGAATGCTGTCTCTGCCCCCTCTTTTACTCAACGAACTCGCAGACGAAACGACGGCGTGTTTGGTGTGCGTAGAGAGTGATAACTTTCTCTTCGGAGTTGGGAATGATATTACGTTGTTGCCGGAGATTTTGAACAGTCCTGTTGTGAGCCTTGGATTCTTCCATGAACACCGAATTGCAGTGTTGAGGAGTGTGAGTAAGATCATCAACACCGTTTGTGTTAGGGCTTTCAGCGATATCTTGGAAAGGGTTTGGAGTGGAAATAACGCGGCGGCTCGCGGGAAGCCGGCGTGGTATTTGGGTGGCAATCAAGAAATTGGGGAGTCGAGTAGACAGGGTGAGAGGAGAGTAATTGGTGGAGCGCCGCCGCCAATAATGTTAAACCCTTATGTTGATGTGCCGCCATTGGTCCCCCTTCATCCAATTCCAGCACCAGCACCAGCGGTTGGGAATTTGGCCGCGGATGATCGGACAGTGTTCTTGACGTTCTCCAAGGGATACCCCACCAGTGAGGATGAAGTGAGGGAATTTTTCAGCAAAAGATTTGGGGATTTCATAGAGGATGTGATAATGCAAGAAGTGGGAGAAGATGAACAGGTGCTGTATGCAAGGATGGTGGCCAAGGGGAAGTCGGCGGGAGTGGTGGATGAGATAGTAGGAGGGAACAAGGCCAAGTATTCTATCAATGGCAAACATGTATGGGCAAGAAGATACGTCAAGAAATCACCTCACCAATCTTGATTGCCTTCACTTTATACTCTCTAATATATGTGTATTCTTCATATAAATTTTCAATGCAAATTATAAAGATTTAAGTTCTGTCAAAAAAATTTTTCCTATACCAAAGAAAGCTTATGTTTAAGGTAACTTTATAATAATGAATGTAATTATATCTAAAATATATTTAACTTATATTATATAAATATATAATTGAAATAATATATATTTTTTTATAATAAGGCATGTCCTAATATAAATATGATTTGATGAAGTTATTACTAGAAAATATGTTTTTTCGAAAATCTTTATAAACAATATTAAAAATGTATTATTAAAAATTTTGGGTAAGCACTTGATTTACATTCAATGCTCTCTATCTACGTACTATTTGGGCCTAAAAGAGTTTCCATATATGTTGTAGCCGTAATCTATTGGGCTTAAAAGAGTTGTATTGTAGCCCAGGCTCACTGACTGAGAATGAGAGCTTGGCCCAACACTAGTCTTAATGCACTCAGTTCAACACCATCCATTATTAAATTAGATGGTAATCAGCTTACACCCTCACGTTCTTAGGCATTAATGGAAAGATCGCACGAATTCCAAACAAATCTTGCAATTAATGGAAGGAGAGACCACGTTTCATTACAACGCATCAAAGATCTAGTGTGAAAGATCTTGGATGTGCTGTTACATGTTTGTGTTACATCTCCTGTTACACGAGTTAAATGAGTAACTTAAGGTTGATTGTTAGGGTATAGATTAGTTTATCCTACATGTTAATCATTCAACAGTTTGTAACCAAAATGTAACAGAAGATCCGGAGTGTGAAAGCCAAGATTTATCACTATATATAGCAAGCCAAATACAGTAATTCAATCACAAAACAAGCAACCTCATCTAAAAATGAAGCTGACAGTAGTGATAGCAGTGGTGATCACAACATGGATGGTTGTGGGGAGTGCAGAAGCAGGGATGTCATGCCCCGACATCTCTAAGAACCTGTCCCCGTGCCTGGACTACCTCCACAACGGCGGCACGCCACCCACTAAGTGCTGCGACGGTGTTAGAGCCGTGCACAATGCAGAGCATTCCTCAGCTGACCACCAGGATAGTTGCAGGTGTATCAAAACTCTTGTTCCAGCCGTAAGGGCAAGCCCGGATTTTGTTAACGCCCTCCCTCGCCACTGTAATGTCGACTCGCCATACGTCTACTCCTCATCTCTTGACTGCTCTAAGTAAGATTAATTAACTCCACCTTATAAGATTAATTACGTGTATATTTGGTTTTAAATATACTAATTAATATGCATGGTTTCGCTTTTTCTATTTGCAGAGTGCAGTGATGAGATGCAGCATGTATCAGAGTTTTCCGGGAGATATTCCAAGAATTTTTATGTTTATCTGTGTGTTCATTGGAGTCACCTTGTAATAAATCTTTCCATATTATTCAGAATAAGCAAGTTTTTGCATTTTCATTTATATATTTGTACCCAATTCGAGTGAAGACTTTATAAGATTAACAAACATTATAAATCTCTTTTCATTATACACAGCTACGTGCATATAAGTATAACTACTAGAAATTAGACTACGAAATCACAGTTTTTATGATCATACATATCTAAATTAAAATTACAAATATTCATGAATTTCCAGCCATGAGGACAAGACTGATCCTGTTCTGCCTCAACAGCAGCCCCTTCTTTTGAGTTGCAAACGCCCTCTATGATACTTAAAATCTGGTAAAAATGTATACCCAAGTGAAAATCCAACGACCACCCCACATCCATAGCCGAGATAGGAGTCATTTGTGTAGGTATTGAACTGATTCCCAACTGGTATACTCCCTCTCAGATTGTTACAAGACACATCAAAAACTGACAAGAAAGTAAGTTGCTGAGGAATTGCCCCTGAGAGTTTATTCCGCGAGAGATCTAAAGACTCCAGCTCAGCCAAGCCCCTGTTGATGAGGGGATCGTTTCGGGACAAGTTGAGGACCACCAAGATCACCGATTTCATGAGGGATCTTCCCGTGGAACTGGTTGTTGGATAGATCAAGAGATACAAAAATGGTCAATATTCGGACAAGCACCATTTCATATCCCTTGTTCATGATTGTCACAGAATCTTGACAGTACTCATATTGCCCTATTGTTTTTAGATCAGCAGACTTTTTTTCTCTGCTCATCGACATCTCGCTCAAACTTTCCAGGAATTCTTGAGGCAATTCTCCGGTGAACTGGTTGGATGACAGGTCGACAATCCCCAGCTCTGATAGAGAGAAGTTGCTTCTTGGAAGCTGTATTTGGCCATAGAAACTGTTGTTCCTCAATATGACAACTCTCAATTTGGAAAGCTTTTCCACCCACAAGGGAAATGAATCCCTAATCATGTTATTTCCAAGATCCAACACCTCAAGCTGTTGACAGTTTGCTAATGACAGGGGCAGCTGTCCTTTCAAGAGATTACTGTTAATATTGAGAGTCAGTCTGCTTGAATTAGAAAACTCTGATGGCATTCCCTCATATCTGTTCCCCTTCAAGTTCAACACAGATATACTGCTCATCAGGCCCAGACATTGGGGGATTAACCCGCTAAGGTTATTGTGAGAAGCATCGAAAATGGTCAGACTGCTCAAATTACAAATCCCCCTCGGAAGCAGATTCCCCTGAAGATCAAGAGTCTCCAACGAACTCAAGGAGACATTTGGGAGGAATTCCTCCATTGAGTCGAGACTATTGTGAGAAATATTGACATGTAAGATGGTTCTTTTCCAAATCCAGTTGGGTATTTGGCCCTTTATGTTGTTGCATGAAAGGTCAAGATACCGTAGGATGTCCAGCGATTTCAGAAACTCCGGAAATCTGGAAACATTGCAGGACCTCATTATCAATTTGACCAATGGAGCCAATGTGCTGCTTTCTTTGTTATCTTGACAGGGTTCTTTTGGAAAATCTATCTCGTTCCGTGAAAGATCAAGCTCATTAAGCGTGCTACTCCACAACCACCTTGGAACATATCCTCGGATGTGATTGACAGAAAAATTCAGAGTCAGTTGATCCTGTTTCTTGAGGAAAGTTGGGATTGCTGTCAGGTTGCATCTGCTCAACTTCAAATCCTGCAGATTTGGAAACATCAAATCTGGTCTATCAGCTCCAACGGTTAAGCTGTTGAAAGAGAGCTCAAGGCTTGTTAAGTTGCTGAGCTTCTGGAAGGCTTCCAACTTCACAAGGCCAGTGAATTTGTTAGCAGCAAGTGAGAGAAAAGTGAGACTTGGGATCTCAGACATTGATCTTGGTATTTCTCCCCTGAGGTTGTTGCCGTTCAAGTGCACTTGCTCCAAAACTGAAGAGGACGCTGAAAATTCCTTGAGTTCACCACTCAAATGGTTGTCGTTTAGGTACAGAATTTTCAGGGATGGAAGTGTGAAAATATGAGGTTCTATTTGTCCAGTGAGAAGATTGAAAGATAAACGAAGGTGTTTAAGATTTGGGAGGCTGCCATCTCCGAAAAAGGGGATTGACCCTTGAAATTGTTATAGCGAATGTCTATTTCAGTCATACTGGTGAGGTTTGCAAGTGATGGTGGGAGCAAGCCCGAAAAGTTGCAGGTATAAAGAAGCAAATTCGTCAAGTGCTTCAGATTACCAATTGAATCAGGCAATCTTCCTCGGAACACTGGGTTTTTTGACAAATCAATGGTTTTTAGTCTTGGCAACATGAAAACTTTTCCAGGAAATTCCCCGTATAATTGAGTAGAAACGAGATTCAACTCCTGCAAATCCCTGAAACTGTCTAGAAAACTAGGTACCTCGGAGGAGAGATTATTGAAATCAAGCTTGAGTGTGTTCAAAAATTTGAGATTTTGAAATGAGCTGTGAATAGGACCAGATAGTCGACAGTGCGACACACTCAGGAGTTTAAGGTTAGGAAGTACAGACAGGGCTTGAGACCAGGTCGAACCTTGAGCAGAAAGGTCCACATAATCAAGAAAAACTTCGGTTATAGCTGTTAAATTCTTGAAAAATTGCTCAAGATTCGGTTTTTCTAACCGGAGTCTATGGAGCTCTTCGGCAGCAAAAACATCGTTGTTAGGGCCTGGATCATTAAAAGTTGGTGGCAACTCACAAAAGAACACCGTGGAGTTGGAGAGATCAAGAGATTCCAATCTCTGTAAACTAGAAAGCCCAGCTGGTATTTGATCAGAAAAACAGGAAAACGAGAGATTAAGGTGATTCAAATTCTCAAGCCTTTCAAAACCTGGTGGGATCGGAGTTAGCCGGAAGTTGTTGCCCGGCGAGATTAAGACGCCGGAGATGGGTTAGATTGAATATGGCGTCAATGCCGCCTGAGAGGCGGCTGTAGCTGAGGTTGAGGCCGACAACGTTGCCGGAAAGATCACATGTAACACCATCCCACAGGCAGCAATCTGTTTTCTTGTCCCATTTCTCCACTGTCATGGATGAGTTCTCAGCGAAGGTGACAGTGGATGAGTTGTGTGAAAGAACCTCTCTCTGCAGCTGCATCAGGGACTCTCTTTCACCGTCCAGGCATCGAGAGAGTGATGTTTGGGAGAGAGAAAGTAGAGAGAGAAGCATCATGAAACCCTCACAGGTGAGTCCCATGTTTCTGATTTTCATGTCGTTATGTGTGATGAAAGTGATTTATGAATAATTTGTTGGATATTTATACAATGAAAATCTTGGTCTTGCCTGTGGGGACAAGAAATAATTGAAGTTAGGGTAGATGAAAAGTGAGGAATATTTATTGTCTTCTTTTACCAAGTCAAGTCCTCTGTTACATCAATGTTTAAAACAAGTCAAGTGATAAAGTAACGAATTTATATTCTTTGAGGAAGGGAGAGGAAGATAGGGTTCATGAACGGTTAAATATCATAATAGAGAAGATAAGACAAGAAGACAATGAAGATTACAAATCTATTTCAAAGAATGGTGAGTTTTCCACCATAGAAGCATACAAAAAGGAACATGGGGAAATTATACTCAAATTCAGCAAGAAAAGAAACCTCCAAGAACTTATGTAAGAGGATAGCTTCATAGAAAGTTCAGGTAATAGTTTGGAAAGTGCTTCAATAAAGGACGCCAACCAACTCAGTCCTCCAAAAAAAAAAAAGTGTCATGAATCTAAACTTAATGCTTTATGCCCTTTTTGTGTTGGAATTTTGGAATAGAATTTATGATTGGATTGATATAAGTATTGTGACACATTGTGATCATGTTATATACTTTTTGCAACATGGTAAAATATTGGGTAAAAAAGTGCGATGAATGTATTGCTCATTCACCATCGATGGGGATTGATTTGGATAATTTGGAATATGAGAAATGATGTGATATTCCACATCACAACTCAAACATCGAAAAGGTAGTGGGAAAAGTTAAGGCAAGATTGTGGTCTTGGCTTTATGTAGCACAATTGGATAGACAATAATCTTTTTTATTTGTGCATGGAATAACAATATTATAGCAGTTCTGAAGGATTGGCGATTCAGGAAATTAGTGTGAATGTGAAATTTGATGTAAGATTCTAATAATACTTTCTCTAGTTTGCTTTATTTTCTTTTCCAAAAGATTCGGATGGTGTTTTTTCTCTAGTTTGTTTTATTTTAGTGTGGATATGAATTTTGATGTAAGATTCTAATGATATTCTCTCTAATTTGCTTTATTTTCTTTGCCAAAAGATTAGGATGATTTTTTTTTCTCTAGCTTAGCTTTATTTTTCTATCTAGGTTGCTACATTCTTTCTTTATGTAATCTTTGGAATTGGAGTACATTTGACTTGGAAAAAAAAAGTTATATGATTTTTATTGCCCATTTAATTTTTAATATATGTCTATAATTATTGGTGATTAACTTTATTGTACACAACATTTGTACATGGAGATGCCATGGTATAGTTTTTATGAAGTTAAATTTGATACAAATAAAATCAATACTCTAACCCTAATTATGTTTGAATCTCAAAATGGGCTTCATGTCATTTTTATATAAACACCGCATATTGTCTTGTGTGGTTTAGTCGAGATGGCTGCTCAAAGGAATAGAAATACCAGGCAAATTTTCTAGTGTTTATTTTTTCCCCCCAATAAGACTTGTATCGTATGCTACGGTATTTATCTGTAAAATCAAGTGTGCGATATCAATATAATTAATGGAAAAATAAAATTCAAAATACAATTTTCTAAAATAAAGAATCACCATTTCTTTAACATTTTTGCCCCAAGTATAATTATTTTTGATAAGTTCCCCAAGTATAATTGACTGAGGTATTAGACAAGTTTTCATCTGTATTTCAGTTTTTTTCAGTGTCCCTATTATGTTAGGTATTTCATTAATTATTTCTTTTTCCATTTTTACTTTTAAGTAACAATATTTAATTTCTGCCTACTTTTAACATTTATTACTCTCTCCGACTCAAAGGAGCTTTCACGAGAAAATATCAATTTTAGTCCGGTATCTTTTACAAAATTCAATTTTAGTCCTGTAACTTTTAGTATTTTCAATTTTGGTCCTATAACTTTTAAATTTTCAATTTTAGTCCTGTAAGTTTCAAATTTAGTCCTGTATCTTTTTAAATTTATCAAAAATTAGTCCTGTATCTTTTGAAATATGATATAATTTATAATATGACTAATTTTGAAAATTAAAAAAGATATAGGACTAAATTTGAAACTTATAGGACTAAAATTGAAATTTTAAAAGTTACAGGACCAAATTTGAAACTAAAAGAACTAAAATTGAAAATACTAAAAGTTACAAAACTAAAATTGGATTTGACAAAAGATACGGGAACAAAATTGATATTTTCTCGAGCTTTCACACTCTTTTGTAGCTTTCACTGTTCACACTTCACGGGTCCGAATATCTATATTTTTTAAAAAATTAATAAATTCTCAAATGATGTAGGAGTAAATGTTAATGGAATATGCTCTTCTGAGAAAAAGAAGATTGAGAAATATGTTCTTTACACGAATAAATATTTAGATTAGAAAATAGTGAAAGTGGAAGAAAGAAAATGTGTCACACAATACATAGAATTGGATTAACATAAACCTCTTTCTCTCTCAGAATTACAACTGTGGATTAACTGACGCATAAATCATCAAGTTGATAAAAGAGAAGAGAAGAGAAGAGAAGAGAAGAGAAGAGAAGAGAAGAGAAGAGAAGAGAAGAGAAGAGAAGAGAAGAGAAGAGAAGAGAAGAGAAGAGGAGAAGTAGATAGAGAGTTCATGGAGTAAGATAAAGAGTGAAATGTGTGATGGTTTCCAGGCCATCAGTGGTGTGCTGATCCACATGTGGAAGAGTTTCAATGGTAGCATATCCCTTAGCATTCTCATACTTGCCAGTTCCACCAATAATGGCTATATGAGAAATTGGGGTGGCTGTTCTGTGAACTCCAAAGAAGCTAACAGTGTCAAGAATCTCATCATGGTGGTCGCTGCCGTGGAACACCGCCGTCAACGACAGCGTATGGCTGCTCCCGTCCGATGAGCTCGTCAGGTAAAAACCCTGAGCTTTTCCAAGAACAGAAGACCCCAGCTCATGCCCTTCTGTTATCTCATTATCCACCACCGTCACCGACCCGAACATGAGCTGCTGGAGGGTCAACCCTGCCGGAAGTTGTCCCGCCGTCACGAATGGCTGGTTGTTTCCGGCAACAACATTATTCCCGTTACTTTGTATCAGGGTGTTGGTTGGAGAGCCGTTAAGGCCGATGAGAGAGGGGTAGTTGTTGTTGTTGATGGCGTTGTTGATGGTGTTGAGGGGGACGCCACCGTTGATGGGGAAGATTTGGTTGTTGGGTTTGGAGAATGGAAGGTTGTTTTGGTCGGAGTTTGCCACTATGCCGGTGACTACCCTGCCGGAGGGGTGTGACCCTCCGAGAATATCATGCATGAAGAAAGATAATGTGGGGTGGTCTAAGATGGGAGTTGTTCCTGATGTGGTGGGGTTTGTGGCAGCACCTGTGGCTCCTCCAACAGTGGCAGCACCTGTGGATCCTCCAACAGTGGCAGCACCAGTGGCTCCTCCAACAGTGGCTGCAGGGGTGGTTACCGGAGGCACACTGGTGGTGAGCGGTGGGGTGGTTGTGTTGGGAATGTCAGGCACAGGTGCAATGACAGGAGCTGGTTCAGCTGGAAGAGGAGGGTCAGGAATTGGGGCCACATTGGAGGCGGGGGAGGCCGCGGCTGGCTGAGCGTCCTCAGGTATATCACCGTTCTCTGGTGGGAATGGAATTTGTGGGGTAACATCGTCGAGGATTCTTGCAGAAGTAGCCGAATTGGTGGCTAGCAGCAGTAAGCAGATGATTGAGTAGAGCATGCTAAGTTTAGCCATCTTTAAGGTGAATGTAGAAGAGAATGTGAATGAAGAAGTGATGATATTGATTTCTTGGTGAAGAATTGATGAATGGCAGAAGGGTATATATAGTTCTGATATTATGAAAAATGGAGTTGTTGTCATGGAGTTGGTCATAATTTGTAAATGATTACTCCATATGATTTGGTTGAGAAAATTTACCTAATATTCTTTTCATGATTCTGCTATATTGACACCAATATGCCATTTTGTACAGATAAATGAAACATCATTTACAACATAGAACAGAAATTATAATATCTCCCTATGCACATTCAAGGAATTGTCATTAAAAATTCACTCAGCTTTTCAAGTGCAGGTATAGCAAAGTTAGTCACCATCTCCATTATCTTAACTTGGTTCAATTTACAACAACTTCTAGAGCAAATCCACAATTTAAATTTCAGAACAGATTCAATCTGGGATGCTCTTATCTTAGGAGCCAAGACAATAAATTAGACATGACCATAGAAAAACAACATTCTTCAACAAGATCACAAAATGGCACTTACAAATCATATTTTCAGAATTAGAGCGATGTTGAGCTCATAAACCTGAGCATTCCTACATATGTTTGGCAAAGATAGCCTCGACAACACCCTGAGCTATCGGGTGGTAACAAGCACAGGCCTCTGAGAAGACCCTCTTAGCAAATATTTTCTCCTCTTCTTTTCCAGTGCCCTGGACAAGAGCTGTGTACAGCGGCCGCAGGTATTTCATCCGACCAACTTCTTTTAGAGTTTTCTCAACCTCACCGTAGTAAATACTGCACCTTGATGAAATGGCAAGCTGAAGAAATGCCACCTTGACCTCGTAATCTTTTGATTCTGAAAGCCTGTAGCGTGCATCCAGAGCTGATACCTGTGATACAACCAAATATTAGAGTCAAACCAGCCAGCATTCCAAGCTTAAATTCTTGCGAAAAATCTTGTTTGAATCTAACTCCTCAGTTCCTATTTACAGATGAGGCCTATAAACTTTTGACATCTTTCTAGGAAAAGAAATTACAGGAATTCATTATGCCATCATGATACCTGTGATGCCTCAACAGATTTAGGCAAATTTTCTAAGTATAGCTCCCATTCCTGTCCTCCCCAATCAGCTACTTCATCCTCATTCGGCATCCTACCTGCCTTGAACTCATTAGCCAATGATACAATCTTCGTATAGATATCAGAAACAGGCTCCATTGCATCTGGAGGTATGCCAGTACCCTCAGTCCATACTTTTAAATCGATCTGATTTTCTATTCCATGAACATTTGCTTTTAAGAAATCGAGAAACATATCAGTGTCAATAGACTGGAATTTGAAGGTGGCAATGTACTTTTTGAGAAACTCATCAAATGCAGGCCTCCCAATCTGCTCATAAAACAGAAAATAAAATAAATTAAGCACATCAAGAAAATGTGGAACTGACATGGTCACAAGTAGTGTAAGCAACATGAAGTTTTTGCTCGCCTGTCTCTCAATGCGACACAAGAACTGAAATCCTTTCTCATAGGGCACTTGAGAATATACATCATCCGGGTCCACCCCTTGCTGATTAGTTTTCAGTTTTGTGAATTCCATGTTGTCCTTGAATCTTTCTATGTCCTCAACCAGTCCTCTCCAACCAATTCCAATATTTAGTATGGCCCTTTCCTTTCCTTGCACAACCTCAACTATACGCCGTTCAGCATATGTTGTGAAACCCTATAAGCACAAATCAAATCATAGTCCAAGGAACTAGCAAAAAGATCCATTTAGCAAAGGCAGGATTTGAACCAAAACAGAAAGGCAGATGCTTGCATACCTCCAGATGTGCCGTACATCTGGATGTTTTATTACTATTTTACCTTTGTGGTTTAAGGTATATTACCTATTCTAAGATTAATTATATTTCTCCCTTTAAGGTTTTTATTGTCAATTCATTCAAATTACTATTTAACCTTTGTGTCCAGCGTATATTCTTCTGCTATCTTAACCCTTTGGGTTATTATTTAGAGGTTTTATGTAAATGTATCCACCTGAATGTATTAATTAGCATTCATACATACGGATGTAAAGGAGAATGACTCAATCAGAAAACAAGAGGCGAAAATTGACAATACCCATTCACATAAGAAACCCACCCAAGTAAGCCTCCAGTTTTAGGAGTTTTGGATCAACTCATTCGATATACTTCCCATGTTAGCATGCTCTAAATAGTCTTATTTTTACATTTTTATCGTCCGCTCTTAAAATTTATCTTTTTTTTTTAATCTACATGAGGCTCATACTCATCCATTAATATTAGAATATGAAATCCACAATTAAGACAACTTGGCGTTCCCTTGAGTGATTATACACTTTATTTGAGATGTATAAATCTATGTCCAAGTTTATCAAGATCAACTTTATCTGCAATTTTTTAATTTGTAAATTAAATAAATCGTGTGAAAATACTGCGGTATCATTTTCGCTACGATAATTCATTCTATAAAACTATGCCAAAGCTTATCAAGATTGACGATCTGAAATTCTTTCCAATCTGAATTTAATGTCACCGACAACTATTAAATTGGTTGGCAAACCACTTTCTCACAGAACAATTGTTCCACAAGTTATATCTAATAAGGTGCATGTGACTACAACTTTGGAAAATTTACACTTAGTAAAAAGTATCAATTGTCCCTTTTGTTCACAGTTTTCAATCTAATGGCCACTAAAACAATCAAAAGCTATATCACTCATCATTCAACTGCCTCAAATACTGCACATACATACAAGGATAAATAGTAAGAATAACATCATAATTAACAGAAGAAAGAAATGTATGGGTGAGCAAGCTGAAAGCAGTATACCTCATTCAACCAGAAGTGATCATTAGTCTTATTAGTAATCAAGTTCCCCGTCCAGCTATGAGCTAGCTCATGAGCAACAACCTGTGCACCAGTAGCATCACCCTTTATAACTGTGGGAGTCAAAAATACCATCCTTGGATTCTCCATTCCTCCATAAGGAAAACTCGGAGGTAAAACCAACAAATCAAACGTTTCCCATTCGTAAGGCCCAAATAGCCCCTCCCCCACCTTAATCATCTCCTCCGTCCCTGCAAACTCCCTAGCCGCGGCATCCAGCACCGCAGGGACCGCTTCCGAATATACCTTAGTCCTAGGACCAACCTCCCTAAACGCCAATTCCCCAACTGCAAAGGCAAACAAATAAGGAGGCACCGGTTGCTCCATCACAAACTCCTCAACAATTCTCCCCTCCGCACACCACAGTGAATCATCACATGCTCCCTGGCACTCACCGGGAAGTGGGTCCCGCCTATTGATATGTTTAGCCGCCATCACAGCCGATAAATACCTCGGAATATTCAATTTCGCCGAATATTTGATTCGAGCAGCTGGCGTATCCTGGCAGGGGAAAATAGACCTGGCGTGGATGGCTTGGCACTGGGTGTATACAAATGGATAGGACTTGTTGAACGTTTGGGGAGGAGAAAGCCATTGTAGGGCGGAAGACGAGGGGGCAGTTTTGAAGACGACCAGTAATTGAGACTGACCAGAGAGGGTGACAATCACGGATCGTCCCAGAACGGCATCGGGGGAGGCGGGGTGGAAAGTGAAGGGGAGGGGGTTTCGAGTGGCGGGATCGATTATTGCGGAGATGGAGAGGGAGCGGGAATCGAGGGTGAAGGGTCCGGAGTGAGGGGCGGAGAGAGCGATGGTGGCGGCGGAGAGGATGGTGGAGGAAGGGAAATCGAAGAAGAAAGAGAGGGAAATGTAGGTGGAGAGGGGGTGGGTGGAGTCTGTGTAAGAGTGAGGATCAACGGGCGCCATTTTCGGAGAGTAGAAGCTGAAATGGCAGGTCGGAGTAGAGGTGGAGAGTCGGTGGATTTTGAAATAGCAAGAAATAGAATCAATATATCAGTCCACTAATTGAAATTAGGGTTTAAAATATTTGGAGGGAGACATGAATTGGGGAATAAAGACAACAATGGATTGAACTTTAAAGGGGTGGATTTATATAATTTAATTTAATTTAATTTAATGGATTTCAACTGTTGAGCTGCCTACTTTGCAAAAAGTTTGTACCTTAATAAAATTTATTAAATTAATACTAAAATTTATTCTACTCTAAACATAAATATTAGTACTTCTATTTTATAATAATAATGAAACGGTATCAAAAATTTTAATGGATTTTTTTTTCAATATTTGTGTATGTGTGTTTTTCATTAAAGTGATATTTGTGTGCTCTAATTATATTTACTTAGTTTTTTTTCATTCGTTTATTTTTATTGATAATTTTTTCCCTTTTTATTGTGTATTTCTCATTTATTTTTTTATTTTTATTTTTTATCTTTCATATTTGTTTGATTTAAATTTTTGTGTTCGAACCGCAATGGTTATTGGTTATGGTTAAAATTGAGATTAAACACATAAACTCATGAATTGATATATATTTTTTATTATTATTTGGTTACATCAAGAAAATGTTAAATAATCATTCACTTCATTAATGGTTGATAACGTGATTATATTCCAAAGAAGGGGTTCTAAAGGGTTGCTTAGCTTTTTTTTTTTTTAATTCATTAAACTTTTTTAAAGATGAGGTATGGAACATACTTAAGCACTTTTAGGTCGTTGTAGTGTAAGATATTATGATGTGAATAATTGATTAATGATTGTATAGATTTTTTTATTATTATTTTTATTTATGACACAATACTAATATAATTACACATTTTATATTAAATATTATTATATATTTCAATTCAAATTTTACATTAGTATATTTTTCAACCCACTATAAATTAAATTTTTTTTTTTAAATCTCCACGTAAAAAGCAAAACGGGATAGAGAGATTATAATATTTTATTTATTTTTATAAATTACCAAGTCATCATATTTTTTCTCACATATTATCTTATATATACTAATTGCGAATATGTTGCTATAAATAACTTTTTAAAAGTATGAGGTGTCGCAACGTGGTTAAATTTCGTATATTTTTTATTTTTTGTTTTAATATTACATATATAATCTTTCTACTTTATTTATTATTATTATTATTATTCATGTATATATCTTTAAATCATGTATATTTATAAATTAAAATCACCTTTAATCATATTCTTTGATTGGTTAAGGAATAGATAATAATCAATAAAATATATCCAACTTATTAATATTATTATTCATGTACATATTCAAATTAAATAACATCTTTAATCATTTTTTTATTTGAAATAGATAATTAAGTCAATCAATAAAAATATATTCAACTAATAATTTATTTTTATTTTTGTTCTTTCTTGATTACAAATATATAATTAAACAAATCAATAAAAGAATATATATCTTAAAAAAACTATATAAATAGAGCAAATATTAATTAATATACATAAATCACACGTACTAATTCTTTAGGGCTATTCATGTTTATTGATAGGCTTTTTCTGCGCACTATAATTTAATCCTCAAGTGTAAGGATATCAATTGTAGCAGTAATCACCCAAGTTAAATTATCGAACCCAAAAGGACAGCTAATTATTTATTTCCTAAAATTACTAAGTTAATCAGAATCAAGTAACCGATATCCAGGAGTTGTGAATTTAATTATTATCTAAATAACAGAAAATTAAATAACTAATAAAATAAATCACAGAAGAAAGATTTAAGATTAATTCAAGAGAAAATCAACAGTTCTAAGGTATCAGGTATAGACCAACTAATTCGGGTTTCTAGACCTCTAATTGTTCATTCATGCAGTTTCACTGAAAATACACCACATATCCCTGTTATCCCACCGAATATGATTCGATTCTAAGCTAACAGTATAATCTTGTTTAAATCCTAAGGTGCGCAAATATTACCAAGCCTTATTCCTAGATACTAATCCAGCGAACAACAATACCTCCGGATGGTAAGTTCGACTAACAAGATATTTTCTGGAATTACTACAAGGTTCTATTCACTTCCTACTTGATTGTCTAATTGCATTGTTCCTCTAAACTAATCAAGTATTTGATTAACCAGTTCATGAAATTAAAGTGCTTATAGCGGAGCTACTCTAATCCCTAACAGATAGACAATACCAATCATGAACGCACACAAGCTAACACAATAATCCAAGCATTATAGCGGATGTCATGAATATATAATGAAGACGTTACGAAGCAGATTAACATGTCTTAGTAAAATAAGTAAAATCAAAAGCTCAACTACATAAAATCCCAATCTTTGGTCTAAATCCCCAAATCAATCAAATCAATCCATCAAACATTAAAACTGTATAATAAATTAGCCTATGAGGTTACAAGCAACACTCATGGCTATGCAATTCATACCACAAATCAAGACAAAAGAAAATTAAAGAAAGGAATAGAAAAACCCTAGTGTTGGAGTTGTCTCAGATTCCTTCTCCGTCTCTCCGATTGACTGATCTTCCTCTTGAATAGCCCTTGAATCCCCTTTGATGTGGATGGATGATGGGATGGATATGGATGATGGTAGATGATGGATGGTAGGGGGTAATCCCCTTGTGGAGGGTGGTGTCTCTTATGAATAATGATGTGAGATATATATAGGTGTGAGAAGGGAATGAGATAAGGAAAGAATTGTGCTCCAAGAAAGGGAATGAGATAAGGAAAGAATTGTGCTTCAAGAAATAGCTAAAATTGGCTAATTTTCGGAAATTTTCGGAAATTCCCGTTGGCAGTTGCGCAGTCTCACTGTTTCGAGCATAACTTCTTCATACGGACTCCAATTTGAGTGATTTTTATACCAAAACGATCCTCTCTTCCGTGGCTTTCCAACCATATATTATATGACCAATTTGGACTTCTACACGAACACAGAAAAATTATTCAAGTGGACGTGTGTTTTTCACCATTCCTTCACACTTTCACTCTTCATTCCAACTTTTAACTTTTGATCTTATTTTACCCTTCAAAACTCAACAAAACACCTTAGTAGCATCTTAATTATGCATGATATGAAAACCACTCAATTCTACACAAAATCATGGCCACATTCTATCAAAAACGGTGTAATGTGAGACCTAAATCACGTGAAATTTCACTCTCAACAAACCCCCAAACTTACCTGTTGCTCGTCCCGAGGCAACATCATAGAAAACCAATAGAGTAATTGAGAGAAAATTTCACGGCTTCACATCCAAGAAAATTTAACAATTCAAAAATCATACTTCAAATACTAAGATAACCATCCATCTAAGAACATACAATTCAAATCAACTACTTCACTTTTTCAGAATGCTCATCCACTCATTCTCACGGGTAGTATTTACGCTCAACACTCAAGTGCGAGATATACACTTTAGGGTATGGTGTTTACACTCATAATCAATTCAAACACACGCGTAACCATAAGCTTGGCAATCATCTCAACTCTCGACTAAAGGAATAATTTCAACAAAATAGGATCACAAAGGTCTTGCATTAGGTTGTAATGTTGGCTCTTTGGTAAAGGTAGGAAATATATGGATATCGTGACTCAATCACTAGTAGAGATCAAAGAAGACTTACAGCTTTTCAACAAACAACTTTACTTTCTTCTTTCTTCTTCAACGCTCTTTAATGCTTCTTGCAATTTGATTCCTCCTTCACTTTTGAACACCACATCCATACTTGAATTTTTTTCTTTTCTTCTTCCCTCTTTTCTTTTCTTTTCTTTTTTCTTTTTCAAATAAGGGTACCAGTTTCAGGCACTACCCTTTTCATGGGGTACCAGTTTCGGGCACTACCCCTTTATGCAACAATTTAACCACTCTTTTCAACAATTTTCATCACTTCCAACTTATTCTCCTTTTATGTTTCTTCACAAGACACCAAATTGACTCCTTCAACTCTCTACTAGGTAGGAATTTTTAAAGGCTAACAAAGGGATCAATTGGCTAATCACGTAGGCTTCCACAAAAATAAGGCTTTTAGGCTCAAAAGGGTTAACTACGGATAATTTCAATAGGTAGGATAATAATTTGGCTAGTGACTAATAAATAACAAAGATGGCCTAAGATCATTTCCTATCATCTAATTAAACACGTAGCTTCAAGCAAGATACAAAGCCAAGTTCTAGAATACGTGTGTATGAACGACACTCACAAGAATAAACTAAATCATGCAACTAGTCATGATTTCAAAAGGCTCAAAATCTCACATGGCTATAGGAATGAACGAGCAATCCTAATAAAGTTACATAGCTAATCATCCTTGCACATAAATAAATTTCAAGTATCTCAATATCCAAGCACAATCTCAAACTGCTTCTCAAACACAATCACACATATAATCAAGTGCTAAGAAAAATAAGAAAATCATCCTAGAGAACCAAAAACAACTAAACTAACACTAGGGCCAACAAAAAGCAAACAATAAACACAACTAAAAAAGACACGAAACTTGGAAAATCGCAAAAAATCGAACCCTCAACATCCTCAAATAAATCAAAAATATTAAGAATCCACAAAAAATCGACCCTCCAAGCAACAACACAATGCAAAAATTCTACTTCGGTACTACAAGACAAGGTATGTACGTAACCTCCCCCCAAACTTAGATCAAACAAAGTGAGAAACTAAGTTTGCAAAGAAGTATATACCGTAGTCGAGCAATACCTAATAAAATTATTACACCAACATAGACATAGAAAAGCAATTAAACCGGGAGGGACAGCCCCCAACAGGCGCTCATGTTTTAAAGTCGGAGAGTCACGACGTAATACCTCAAGCTCATCGGAATGGCCATGGATATCTTTCATCATTTCCATCGTATTCTAATCGCTGTGCTTCTTCATCAATCCAATACTTATGGCAAGGGATGGCCTCGTTGGCAATCTTAAAATTTATCTTGACCTTGCCAACCATGTTAAGATCAAATTTCATCAACCTCTTCATTCTACTCCACCACTTATTCATTCTTCCGACGAAAATTCCCAACCTCTCTTCTAGTTCCTTTCTATCCCTAAGAATATGAGAGGAATCATAAGGTGAAACAAAGTCAACAGAAACAATATCATTAAATTCAATGCAACTTAAAGAGTTTAAAGGTTTAGAAATGCTCATTTCATTCTTCAAGTCCTCTTCGGTTGCTTCATGACTTTGCTCTTCTTCATTCTTTTTTTCCTCAACAATTGACTCCAGTTGATAGCTCAATTCAAGTGGAACCACTTGACTTAATCGAGTGGACTCCTCTTCGAGTTCTATTTCCTCAAACGACAGCATAGGACCTTCAAATTGCATTCCAGGGCACAATGGAACAACAATATCTTCCTCAAACTCCTCTTCATCCATTCTTTCCTCTTGTTGACCTTGAGAATTTAAACTTGAAGTGATGTTCGCAAGAAGATTGTTTATGTCTCTCGTTCTTTGATCAAACTCCTGCGATGCAACTTCCCTCTCCTGCGATTGAACTTTCATCTTTCTTTCTAGAGCTTCCAATATTCCCATGTTTTCTTCATGCTTCTTGATGGAAGTATCAAACGCGTCTTGCAATTCTTGGGAAACTCCGATCGATCCAGAATAAGTGTTCTCTTGATAAGGTTGATATAAATTTTTATTGTAAGCACAAGACCATTCATCTTCATATCTGACTTGATTGTAATACTGAGAAGGACTTTGATTCACTAGAGAATCATAACCATAATTCCTCTCATCCATGTAATATGGAGTAGGAACCATATTATTCTGATTTTCATAGCGTTTCAATATTTCGTCTATGCATGGAGAAGGATTCATAACATTTTGATTTTCATATCTTTTCAATATTTCGTCCATCTCAGTACCTCAAAGATAATTTATAGTCAGAATATATCCAAATAAGAAAAATAAAAAAAGCAATAAAAAGTCCTAATTAAACTAGCAATAAAAGAAAAATAAATAATTAAGCCGTCCCCGGCAACGGCGCCAAAAACTTGATAGGCTTTTTCTGCGCACTATAATTTAATCCTCAAGTGTAAGGATATCAATTGTAGCAGTAATCACCCAAGTTAAATTATCGAACCCAAAAGGACAGCTAATTATTCATTTCCTAAAATTACTAAGTTAATCAGAATCAAGTAACCGATATCCAGGAGTTGTGAATTTAATTATTATCTAAATAACAGAAAATTAAATAACTAATAAAATAAATCACAGAAGAAAGATTTAAGATTAATTCAAGAGAAAATCAACAGTTCTAAGGTATCAGGTATAGACCAACTAATTCGGGTTTCTAGACCTCTAATTGTTCATTCATGCAGTTTCACTGAAAATACACCACATATCCCTGTTATCCCACCGAATATGATTCGATTCTAAGCTAACAGTATAATCTGGTTTAAATCCTAAGGTGCGCAAATATTACCAAGCCTTATTCCTAGATACTAATCCAGCGAACACCAATACCTCTGGATGGTAAGTTCGACTAACAAGATATTTTCTGGAATTACTACAAGGTTCTATTCACTTCCTACTTGATTGTCTAATTGCATTGTTCCACTAAACTAATCAAGTATTTGATTAACCAGTTCATGAAATTAAAGTGCTTATAGCGGAGCTACTCTAATCCCTAACAGATAGACAATACCAATCATGAACGCACACAAGCTAACACAATAATCCAAGCATTATAGTGGATGTCATGAATATATAATGAAGACGTTACGAAGCAGATTAACATGTCTTAGTAAAATAAGTAAAATCAAAAGCTCAACTACATAAAATCCCAATCTTTGGTTTAAATCCCCAAATCAATCAAATCAATCCATCAAAACTTAAAACTGTATAATAAATTAGCCTATGAGGTTACAAGCAACACTCATGGCTATGCAATTCATACCACAAATCAAGATAAAAGAAAATTAAAGAAAGGAATAGAAAAACCCTAGTGTTGGAGTTGTCTCAGATTCCTTCTCCGTCTCTCCGATTGACTGATCTTCCTCTTGAATAGCCCTTGAATCCCCTTTGATGTGGATGGATGATGGGATGGATATGGATGATGGATGGTAGGGGGTAATCCCCTTGTGGAGGGTGGTGTCTCTTATGAATAATGATGTGAGATATATATAGGTGTGAGAAGGGAATGAGATAAGGAAAGAATTGTGCTCCAAGAAAGGGAATGAGATAAGGAAAGAATTGTGCTTCAAGAAATAGCTAAAATTGGCTAATTTTCGGAAATTTTCGGAAATTCCCGTTGGCAGCTGCGCAGTCTCACTGTTTCGAGCATAACTTCTTCATACGGACTCCAATTTGAGTGATTTTTATACCAAAACGATCCTCTCTTCCGTGGCTTTCCAACCATATATTATATGACCAATTTGGACTTCTACACGAATACAGAAAAATTATTCAAGTGGACGTGTGTTTTTCACCATTCCTTCACACTTTCACTCTTCATTCCAACTTTTAACTTTTGATCTTGTTTTACCCTTCAAAACTCAACAAAACACCTTAGTAGCATCTTAATTATGCATGATATGAAAACCACTCAATTCTACACAAAATCATGGCCACATTCTATCAAAAACGGTGTAACGTGAGACCTAAATCACGTGAAATTTCACTCTCAACATTTATCTTCAAATTAAATACCATATTTAATCATATTTTTTATTAGTTAAAATACTACTTTATTTATTTATTTATTATTATTACTATTATTATTCATGTATATTTTTAAATTATGTATATCGATAAATTAAATACCATCTTTAATTATATTTTTTAATTGATTATAATAATTTATTCGTATATTACGCGGGAATCTGTACTCGTTATATAAAAAAGTAATTTTATCTACGTGCAATTACAAATGAGCATAAAAAGTGTATGTTATATATTATTACACTGTGTAATAAATGAAAATTTTAAAATTAAAATATATTTTTGAAATTAAATTTGAAATATTTATTTATTTATTTTGAGTGAGCACGGAATAAAAAGAATAAAAAAGCAAATAATTATGTGAGATGAAGAGATTAGTAAATAAAGAAAAATATCAGCAGCGCTTGATACGATTCTTACATTGAAGTTTGAAGGGTTAATTTACATTGACAAGGCGTGTTGTAATAGTAGCGACTTCCTTTCAAAGATGACAGAATTGTACTGCAAATCACAAAGACGAAACATTCACACTTACTCGTTGCAGTTCCAACTCACCCAAACCAAAATCAAGAATCAATAAACCCAACACCGGGCTCTGAATTTGTTTTCTCTGAGAAAGAAATTCTTGTGATTTGGGGAAGTTTGAAAATTTACAATGGATGATTACGCGAGAGAAGTGATGGAATTAAAAACCCTCGTCACTCGCACTCTGGAGAAGAAAGGCGTCCTAGCCAAGATCCGTGTTAGCATCAATGCCCTCCTTAATTTTTATTACCTTTGCTACAATTATGTTTCTCCCTCATTATATTCCTATTTTCTGTTGAAATTTCTCTTCTTTTCTGCTTGTGCTTATCGATATTTGGGCTTTAGATTTGCTGGGGAGAGAGGGGTAGCGAAATTTTAATGTGAAGCTAAGAATATTTTCTTTTTCAAATTAATAATAATAATTTATTTTTTTTGGTACTTGTTGATGCTTTTATCTCGAGATTGCTGTAAAATGAGCGTACGTTTTGTGGCACTAGTTGATTTTCTTGTGTAATAACCAGCTCTGGATATATGCAGATCGGAAAACTGGAAAAAAAAAAAAAAGGTCCATATAAGCTAGTTAATTGATCATGGCGAAGTTTTATGAAGTTCACTTTTTTTTTTTTTTTTTTTTGGTGGTGGTTGTGTTGCTTACATGTGTAGTAATTTTCAACTTATTCGTCTGTCTAACTCCTCATGAATGAATTGATGATTTATGGAGTTGGTTCTGGTCAAGGCATTAGTCTGTCTAACTCATGAATGAATTGATGATTTATGGAGTTGGTTCTGGTCAAGGCATTACTTGTAATACCGGAATCTTGCAACACTAGTATCTGGTGTATCATAGTTAGCTCTTTGAAAGCTAGTGAAGAGTGTTGGATTTGGTATATAGACACCCAACATTAGTATGGTCATGTTCCTTGAAGCGTGTTATTATTTACCTAAATATTTTCTGGTGTTATCAATCTGCCCAGTAAGAACTTGCAAGTAATTTTGCACATCATGTATATATGCTCGTACGGTCGTACCTAGGTATGAAGATGTGAGGCATGTGCTGTTGAATTAGATTCCACACAATTTGCTGAAGATTCTGTTTTTCTTTTTTATAGGCTGAGCTTAGAGCTAGTGTGTTTGAAGCAATCGAAGAGGAGGATAGAGTAATTGAGAAAGATGAAGGCCTGCCTCCTGCGCTATTGGGTAGCTGCAATGATCGAGCTAAGCAACTACACAACTCGCCTTCCGGTAAATTTAGTTTCAACTATCAAATTCTTTTTCTTCAAGAATTATGTACTGATGCATTTTTCTATTCTTCTTATATCTCATATTTCTCTCCTTTCGTAATCCTTGAAGTGACTCTAAATCTTTAAAATAGTTAATATTACTGATGTATGTCAATACCAAATTTGTTATATAAGAACAAATTCCTTGCTGCATCAGAACCTGTATCCATGTACTTTTGGCGTATATCTAGTTATATGTTTCTTCTGTACATCATAACAATTTAATCTCAACTGCTTAAAAGTTTTATTGGGAACACTCTAAAAGGTTCTCTTAGGTTTAAAAAAAAAATGAAGAGGAAGAAAAAACTTTTAAGGGGTGAATTTCTTGAAAGCTAATGTGCAGTTGATTTCTTTTATTGTCCAAATGATGGGTTTCCAGGAAGGCTTCTAACTGCATTAATATGTGAATATATGGACTGGGCTCAGTTAAATCACACGTTGAAAGTCTACTTGCCAGAGTGTAATTTGGTACTTCCTCCATTCCTCTTTTACTTGATGTTTCAGAGTCCGGTTGGTTTTTTTATGATCAACTATTTCATTATTTTCTTTTCTAATTTCAGCCAACGGATTCCTGGAAATCTGAGTTAAAAGAATTCAGCAACAAGAATGGGTATGACATTAATCGGAATGGAGACAGTGGTCCTTTGCTTTTAGACGTTCTTGAAGGGTTCTTAAAATATGAGGTCCGTTTAAGTCAACTTTTTAAACTGTATTTTTATTGTATTTGCTTTATTTCTCGTTGCCCACCTGGTATCCACTGGGAAACTAATTTCTTGCTACCAACTAGCAATAGAACATGAATTGAGCGACAAAGCTCTTAAATTTTTTCATCTGATGATGACTATTCCCCCCACCCTAGGGTTTTATTCTCATAATGACTTAGCTTTCCATTGTCATTTATTGCGTGTTCTTGTAGAATTTATCTCAAGGTAGAGGTGGCAACAGGAGGTTGACAACTTCAGATGCCGAATCTCTGTCAAACTTGGAAGCTCGCAACATTAGGAGACCTTCGTCATCCTCAGTTGTTGGGGGTTTACCTCCACTAGGAAGGTCTGCTAAACAATAATAATTCCGTTTTCCTCTTTTTCCTTGCCTTTTCTTCCTTTCTCCACTTATAATTTTATGTTATGCTCCTTGCAGGCCTCATCCTATTCCACCATCTGGTAATAATTATAGAACTATTTAGCTGGTTCTACAATATCAGTTAAGTTGTTTTCTGTTATCTGACGCCAATGTTTCAGATCGAAGAGCTGGATCTTCTACATCAGGCTACAAAAAAGATGAATACAATTGGAGATATGATAATGATGAACATCCTGAAGATGTAGTTCGTGCATCTGCAGCTTTAGAAAATCTGCAGTTGGATAGAAAAGCTCGACATCTGACCTCATCTTGGAGGTTTGTCATCCATTACATCTCATCATTTATTTGCAAACTTGGATTTTGGAAATGGCAATTGTTTTTATTAGGGATTGAAGTCTGGAAACTGTTGCATAGGAGTTCTCTTTTTCTGAGTCTTGAGAAAATAAGGATGTTGGTAACACTTCTGTCTTAATGTCCTTAGTAATGGATGGAAGACAATAGTAGAAGTGGAGAGGCAATTTGAATAGATACAAGATTTTTATGCTGACTTAAATAAATTATTTATAAAACAAAAGAAGAGAATAAATTTTATAGACAGCAACCGTTCTGGTCTGCAATTGGTTGCTGATGACCACCTAGTACCATGCAGTTACGTAGGATTCTGGAATTCACCAAAGCAATAGGTTAATCAAGAAACCTAAAAGAGGTAAATGGGCCAACTAATCATGTAAGCTTTTCTTGTCGAGTTCAACATTTGAGAACACTGAAAAGAACCGTATATAATTAGATTCCCACTTATGCAGATCGTTACCATACCTAGAACTCTTGGATATTTACGGAACTTAGACTGATAGAATGGTTGAAAATAGTATGGAGACTTTTCTATCTTATATCTGCGACCTTGCATCATGTAAAGATAATTGTCTAGAATACTTATAACATCTTAATACTGCAAATTATGCAGTGAAGATGGTTTCAACCATCTTTAATGTGTTTGGTTGCAGGCAAGCTGGAGACGGGATATCCGAGGATGATAGCACTGGGTAGAGAACCTCAAACAGAACAATCTCTAGCTTAGTTTATGTGGATTTTGTATGCTTTTTTGCCATTCAATGGCATTTGGTATCCGTGTATAAGGTGTAAAAACCCTCTGTATTTTGCATTCTGAGTGATATATTAAGCTCCCTCTCTTCTCAATCTTTCCATTTTTGTCGTTTTTTTTCCTTGTAATATTGATAGTTGTAATGATTAATATTTTAACATTATATCGATGGTTTGGTGCAAATGTTTTGAGAAGGTTGTAACTTGTAAGCATGGATTGCACGAAGGGGGAGTCATTACTCTAATCATTTTAAAAGTAATAACCTCAATATATTTTAAAATGTCACTCCCATGTTAATTATTTTATAATTTATTTATTGTAAAAAAAATATTTTTCAAAACAGCATATGAAACGATTATTTCAAAAATGTCACACCTATTAATTATTTATAATTTGATTTATTATTAAAAAAATATTTTTTAAAGCAACATAGGGTTGCATTGAATTGCTCCTAATGATATATTTGCGTAAAGCATTTTGTTGGAGAAAATCGAAGAATTTTGGCGGATTGTTTTATGTTCTGTAACATCGCAAAACTAATTTAAATTCCTTCATCTTAATCATACAAGTAGCACAAGAAACATATATAATTATTTTTACAATAATTTGGCCCTAAACCTAAAATATAATCCCATTATGCATGTTTTTGCCAAAATAGTTATTATTGTAAACGAATAACAAACAAAGATATAACAAATATTATCAATTCCCTTGGTAACAATTAGGCAAAACGAAATTTTATATATATAGCTCCTGACCCGATTCGATTCGATTCAATCTATCCCATCCATGGTGAACTATTACCAACTACGATACCGTTCTCTATCTTATGACCGTTGCCGTCCTCTGGCTCATTGCTTAAACTCTGTCCCTCGATAGGAGATTTCCCGTCATTTTGCTCCTCAAGCTCCGACTTCCCCTGTTTCAGTCAGCATTTTAGTTCGTCAAATTATTGCATCGAAGGGTTAGATTTTCCAAGACTTGAAGGCTGGTTCATGCATGTGAAGATTCTAGGCGGATTTAATCATTCGGCTCTATAATGCAGTCTCTTCACAGTTAAGATACTTCCTATAGGGGTTATAATAGAACAGGGCATTAACAAAGAAATTCATCTTCGAGTTGGGTTTTCAAGAACAAATATGATGCAAGCTAACTTGTACTTTGTTAACTAACAAGGAAAAATGATTGCAAGATTCTAGGCAAGAAAAGAGAAGGGCAACCACTAACCTTGTTCTTGTCCCTCCATCCTAGTCCAAATGGTCGAGATAGCAAACTGATCTTTCTAGGCGGAATGTCCTGTGAAGGATCTTGATTTTGCTGCGTGGTTCTACAAAGAACAAGATAAATTACAGAGCAAGCTAGATTATAAGTTACAAGCGTAATAGTAATATGGCAACATAAGGGAAAAGAGGTGGTAACATGCACAATCGACTGTAAATACAATGTCGATTGTTGATGCCAAACAACTCTAATTTCATGGGATAAATTAATTATGTTTCAAGTGCAACTGCATTACCGAGGAGAAGATAGTGCTTTGTTTTGTCCAGACTGGTACTGCAAGGTAGCTTCCAGCATGGACTCCGCCATAACTGCCCTCTTTTCCATATCAGCCAGGGCCGCAGCCGCTTCTTCATATTTCTCCTGCATGTGGTATTGCCAAAATTACAGATTAAACCCGAGAAAATTTAAAGGGAAACAACAAAAAACATTTAAGTATAATCTGAACATAAATCTTGAAACAGCGATGTCAGATATGGCTCACATTGAGGATATGTATCCATACGACATAAATCAAGAAAAAAATAGAAGCAAACCTGAAGCACTTGAGCTGCATATCTCTGGGCAGCAGCATCCTGCTCGGCAAATATCCGAGCATCTTCTGTAACTTTCTGTTCTTGTTCTACCCTCATTAAGATCTGTACAGAAAATCAGTGATGCAATTATCATGCATGCTAGAATAAGTGAAGATCGAATGAAAAATGTTTCAGAATCCTAGAGTAATCATCTTACTTGAAGCATGGCATTCTCTTGTTCATGCTTATCAAGAAGAGCACTCCGTAGCTCAGAGAGCTCTCGTTCTAACTGTTCTACCTATAACAACAAACAAGGCATAATTCAAGAATTTTAAAAATGAGAACAAATTTGAGCTTAACTAAGAAAGTGGATTCAGACACTGGTGCTCTGATCCCACTTAAATGTCTAATTGGAAACAGGAAAGAGCTTAATGACTAATGAGATCGAAGAGAAATAAACTTCATAAAAAAATACTTATATTGACGAACTCTTTTCGTCAACTGTATAGGTACCCCCTTTAGTCTACATTCACACAACTATATAAACTCATATTTGAACTTAATGTAGAACGAGAGCACATGTATTCTCTTAACAAGCACAAAAATAAATGAAAAGAAAAAATAACAATTGACACTGTGCATCAAGCTTCTTACTTACCCTTGCGCTTAATTGTCGACGATTATCCTGCTTAACCATCTCCATCAATGCTATTTCAAGCTCTTCTGCTCTGTACAAATAAAAGTAAAGTGAAACAATGATATAAAATATGATATTATAGAAACATAAGAAGTTTAAAAAGCCATGTATAATTTTGCTTTCATCAAAGACAACTATTCCACATTTCCTATGAAATAGTTGAGCTGGCAATAAATTGTCGAACAGATGTATCAGAAAAGGATGAAAACATGGTGAATGATCAATTACTACAAGGATATTTCAAAGTTTCCATAACCTTTACGTATAAAAAAATATATTAACATCCATTGATATCAGCTGGTCAGACAATTTCTGTTCTGAATTTTACTTTGACAAAATAAGTGATATGGATACAACATATGAGCTTTTTCATAATGTACAATTTATGTTCAATATTGGGCAACTTTCCAATTTCCTGAATGGGAAATTGGCTTGTTCAGCCTTGAAGGACGTAATTAACCATATGAGGAGCTAGTTCTAAAAAGGAGGTCCATTTGAACATGGTGGTTTCAACAAGGGATAGAAACTTCCAAGAACCAGAAATTGCACAGACCTGAGCTCAGCAGATCGTTTTTCCTCGAGCAGCTTGCACAGCTCAACTTTAAGCCATACCACCTGAATATTATTCTCTTAAAAAGCTAAACAAGCTAATAAGATATGATTTATTAAACACACATTAAACACGGGACAAGGAATCTGTAACAAGCAATCTAGGCAAATATAATGCATGCAAAAAGAAACGAACATTTTCACAATTAGCATGAAGACACCTTTAATCGATACTGTATATATATAACATACAGTGTCGATCGAAATAGTAAAATTATTAGACAAAGAAAAAATAAGCAAAAAATATTCTTAAGAACCTATTTGACATATAAACTTTGGCATTTGTTTTAAGTGTATTCAAATTTAAATAATATATAAAAATGGGAAAAAAGTTATCAGAATATGTGAATGAAGAAATCTATATCATTTCAAGGACATTAAGTCATCAAGAGAGGAAAATAAACAAGGACTATAGTGTTACTAATCAAATAAATGTCACAATTCATAAGTCCATATTTGTAATAATTTTGTACCTGAAACGCATACTGAGACGTCATTTTAGTCCATTATCCTACTAAAAATTTATAAAAATTTGATAAAAGTGTATTGGCATGAAACCATATGGTCAAGTCAACAAAACTTATTCAGAGTTGGATCATAGAGAGGATAAAATTACACATTTTGGGAGAAGCAAATAATGCCTACCTGCTCCTGGAGATCTTTTGCAGGATCTATCTCCATGTCGCCATTCATGCTTACATAAAGCTCATCCACGTTAGAAGTAGAAGCATCCAAGTGTGAAATATCACCGTTCGTTCCAGTATCCATTCCTTCAGGTTTATCAGTTTTTGTCATCATTGAACTCGTGTCCTGCTTGAAACCATATAACTTTGATGCCAGACCCTGAGAATCCCTCCAATCTCTAATTCCCTTAGATCTTTCATCCAATGCAGCCCTAACAGCTGGTCGATGTTTATTTCTGAGTTCTTGTAATCTTTCTTCTGTGACATTTTGGTAGCCCATGCAAGCTGTTAAAACAAGTTGACTGCTATCAAAAGTGGAGCCAGCTAATGACTGAAGCAGCGTAACCGCATCTCCAGCATCCTTGGTCGTAACCAATGCAGGTCCTGCACAAAACTGAAGATAAGTGTTGTTTATAAGCCCAAAACACAACCTAACAATGTACTATTACCTCAGACACAAATGGCTATATATACACACACACACATAAATAAGAAATGTGAAGGATTTTATTAGCCCAGTACCGTATAACTCCATTAAAGCTAGTGCTGTCCGGAATAGCATTACACGATTTCCCTCAAAGAGAAGTACATCCCAGACTCTAAGAACTGAAGGCAAATTGAAGTGGTTAGGTTTTAGGGTTTAGGAATTGAGTAATGTTAAGCTGGACTAGATTTAGAGCAAAGCTTCCAACTTGGCAATAATTCTTAAAATATAATATCGTGTCTGTAGGATATTGAAACTCACCACTTTCCCAGGGAAGCATATTCATAAATATTGTGAGGAACCATGGACTTGTGACCCATGCCACCTGCACTCCTAGGTAATCCAGATGGTTTACTGTGATACACAAAAACAAAAATACATAGAAAGTGACGACTAACAGGAATCTCATTAGGAAAGGTCAGACGGGAGTGTAATAAAAGACAAAAGAATACAAACCTAATTTAGGGAATTTTTCTCGCACCAACTGATCAAGAACAAGCTGATCAACCTGCAAAGAATAATACGGCACAAGAACCCTAATCAACTTACATGACCTCAAAAAGTCGAGAAGTTGGTCGGATACTGTCCTTAAAATATGTAAAAGGCAGGACAACCAAAAGCAAGAAATACCTGTGATTCTATCATTTCTTCGGAATAATAGCCATCAAAATAGTCATCCAGAATACCAACCAAGGTCCTGAATAAGAGATTCAATAGATCACAAATGTGAATTCATGCATCTGATAGGAGGCAGGCTCACATTTTCTGGCTGCTATATGACCACTATTTAATTTGCAATACATCATTTTATGTGGTAGAAAAATAATAAAATTTCACTACATCATTGTAAAATACCATTGAAAAACCAAGCTTTGAACCTACCAAAATGCATTTTCTTCTGACATCAAAAGCAATAACAAGCCTGCAAAGAAATTCATGGCCTGCATAAAACAGACATGTGATAAACACATAAATTAATGACCCTGACAAGCAGGAAAGAACATAAATTTAATTGGCCAAGATGCAAGATGACAAGCCTTCCAGCAGAATACTAAAAATCTTGAACTTAACATAAGGCCCAATGTTACCAAAATTTGCAACTTAAACAATAGAAGAACCTGACAGTAGCCAACAGAGGGGTTATGACGGGCATAAGCTGTCAGTAAACGTCTTAAAGCATTTCTACCATCCTCATCTAAAGCAGGATGACCAGGAAAAGTTCGAGGCAAATCCTGTGTTCATAAACATGGACTTTTAGATGCAATTACATTTAAGCAATAGATCTATAAGTAGTAAAGTGATTTCATATTTGAAGAAGAATTAATAACCTTCTCAATCTGGCCTTTCCATTTTTCAGTTGCAGATACAGATTCAAGATTTGAAGCAGATTTCTTGTCCTCTATTTCATTGTTCTTAGTTTCAATGTTATTATCTGTAGAAAGCAAATTTTGGTAGTATTTCTCCACTCGGCGTGCTCTAACACCAACAAAGGCTTGCCAAATCTACAATTTCCAAGTGGTATTATTTGAATAAAGAGTACAGCTTGGAACTCTAGAAAGAAATAATTCATTTAATGCTGAGACTTTGTACCTCTCCCCTTAGTGCCATTGGAACCCCACCTCGAACAAGACATTCTAATTCTTCTCTCCAAGGAGGTAGAGATTCTGAATTAGCAGCATCGCTAATTGGCCCTATGGGAGGAGCATGTACACTATCTCCTGGAGTTATTTCTTGAATAGTTATCGGATCTGATTCTGACCTCTCCAAGTCATAAAACTCTTCCTCAGAGTCCTCTTCAGATGCTCCTTTTCCAGGTCTAGCCTCTTCAACAGAATGAAGTTGCTTAGCTGTACCAGTATTTGGATCACTTTTATTCAAAATGGCCTTCCTTTTCACACGAGTGCTCATCAATTCCTCTATGGCATGAAGTGATGATCTGATTTCAGTCCATGTTTGTACTCGATGAACTTTTCCATCCGTTGCAGGTGGCACCTCTTTTGTTTGTTCATTACTGTTTGGCTTAGTCTTGTTGCCATCTAATGTATCAGCTTCAGTAACATCCTTGCAACCATCCTGAGCCGTTGGGTTGGTTGATTCAGCACCCTTTCTTGTGGTATCACTAGTTTCATCTAACCCATTTACCGGCAACTGAGTCAAATCTGACTGCCTATCCAGAAAGTCCTTCCACCTATCTGACCTCTCCTCCTCCTCCTCCTAAAGCCATGTCATAGTTATCACTAATTAGTGCTTTTTTTTAAATAAAGGAAGTCATCAATGGCCATTTTGATGTTTCAAGTTCTAAATATATAAAACTAGAAAAGCTTAAGCAACAGAAAATTGAGTTTACAGTGACGATACGACCTTGTAGATATTTGCATATTCTCGATATCTTTGTAGGTGCTGAGGTCTCACTGCAAATCCATAGGCATCCCTGCTCATTCAAGTTCCCCAATTAAATTCAGGAGTCAAGTAATTACCCCTTCATACTAAATTAAAGGCAAAACTGTTCAGAAGAAAACCCCAATATACAAATTAAAAAAATATGTCCAGAAGGTGAAACATGTGAATTAAGAAATGATACGTTAAGGATGGCCATAGCAGTTAAAATTTAATGCACATATTACGCATTTATATGTCTGAGAAACAGCATAAGAAAATTAGCACAGTTTTAAATTTACAAAGCACTATTAGTGCTGTGAACTGGCTTCTAGCATTGTATTACCACACCCCAATTCACCACACCTCATTCCACATATTGCCATTACCCACTCAAGTTTTGGTGAATATAAGAAATTTAACCATATCTAATATCCATAATCTTAAAGTCAGAAAATTCAGGCAACCCATCCAAATATGTTGCCAAAAAATTTGGGACAATTCAAAGCTAAGGAACAGGGAACCACAGCCGACAAATGCTCATATACATCTATTTACAAAAATCAATGAACCAGAAGCTTCTTTAATACCTAAAAAAAAAAAGAAGCCAATCATACAAGAAAACTCTACAATATGATTTACTAATAAGTGTCGATGGAACATGATATCATCTGAGAAGTCGAAGATCACAAAAAATTACTAACTACACAAATTTTTTTTTTCAAAATGCAGCAGAGTTATGTGATATAAACAGGTTATGTAGAGCCACAGATCAAAATATACAACCCAAAAAATAGAACAAAAGATAAAACAGAATGAGCAGCAGGTGGCGCAATGTAGCCCGAAGTGAACAGCAATACCTCTTGTGATCAAAAGAAACAACAGGAACCGGGTTCAGCACAGCCGCCGCTTTGGCCTTCATTATCGGGACAGAAAATATCCAACTCCAACTGCAAAGATCGAATTTTTGCTCTGTATTAATTACAGGGCCCTCGTTATTTTTGATGGGCTCGATCTATTATGCGACACAATAAACCATCCAGACAGCCAAAAAAATGTCAAGTGAGTCTTACTTGATTCCTGCTTATTCTTTCTAGGTACAGTCTCACTTAGTAAGCAGTGGCTTCACCACTGGTGCGTGTAATTCGTGGGGTAGATGAATGGATGATTTGAGGAGGGAGGTTATAATGGGTTCGTGGGGTCCATCATTAATCACATGGAAAGTGCGAGTTTACCGTCAAAGAAAACTGGTTTACATCTGTGAGAAGTGGAGATTTCTCAGCACGAAGTTCGAGTGGGAAGAAGAGTGTAATTGCAGGTAAAAGGGGAATCAAAGATCTGAATATTAGTAGAAAATTGTTAGTTCATGCTTGAAACTGCAAAAAAGTTAGCAATTTCTTGGGGATGAGCGGTTGGGCCACTGAATTTGGCCTCGTATTTCTTTGTTATTTTCCTTAATATTGTCAATTTCATTTTACTTGATACTGTAAATTATTGCATTTAACAAATTATACTCGTATTTTTCGAAATTTATTTATAGAGCATTGAGTTTAATTCTTCATACTTGATTTAAATCTTGTAATAATAATTAGAGTAGAGTATGTCATTATTAATTCCTTTTAAAGACTTTGACCCCTAAAATAAATATTAAATTTAAATTACAATAAGATATAAACCATCATAATTTACAATTTTACATAAATGTTGACAATTTTTAATTAAAATATAGTACTTCACATGATTTTCGTAATGTATTATAATACGAATTTTTGCTTTAATATATTCCTTCCATTTTATTTTAACTCATTTTAATTTTTATAAAACAATTTAACAATTAATATATATCTTTATATCCACTAAAAATAAAATAAGTGTAATACATCCCAACTATATTTGAGAAATATGAAATTATAGATATCAGTCTACAATTAAAAATAATTGCAATCTATCCCAACAAATTTTGAGAAATGTGTAATTATAGGCATCAGTTTGCAAATCTACAATAGTTTGTGGGCCAAAACGTAATTTACAATATTTCGGTACGGCAGTCGGGCAGGGGAGGCACTTTAATTGGCAAAAATAAATGAGAAATACCACAATTTGGCCTATATGGGGAAGTCAACATTTTTTTTTGCCCTACCTTTTCTAATATATCTAAATTGCCCTAAAAATACATGCAATGTCATGAATACCCTCAAGGATGGTCCACCTTTTTATATTGTGAATGAGTTGACAAGTACAGTTGCATGCAAAATAGATGTGTCAGGGAATATGTTGATTATTTAGGGGTGACACATTAATTAAAGAAGAAATAAATAAATCTACTAAAATATAACCCCTAACTCGGCGGACAAGCTGAATGAAGTGAAAAAGTCAAATTTTAAGCGCACACCTACAATTTAAAATTCACGAAATTTAATTTTTAAATTCCTTAAATTGTTAGATTATAATAGGCTTTTTATTAATTAACACATACAGTAATTATGTGATTAAACACATGCAAAATTTACTACCTACTACTCTACTGAAACACACTTCATTAAATGGGGTGAAAATTAAGGCACTGTGTTCACAATCAGTTCATTTATGTAAATTCTTGTCACATTAAACTCTCAGCTATCCCCACCAACCAAATAACTTCACCACCAACAAACAAAAAAATTGGGCACAGTTGATTCAAACTTCATTCCTCTGTATCCACAAATTATTGGAGCATAAAAAGGTGATCGGCTCCCGTATTTACCCACCGTTTTTGTCGACGGATCCATAGTTAGAGCCAAAGGTAAGATACGAACGCTGTTTGCATTGTATTTTATTTATTGCTTTCTTTCAATGTTGTTGTTAATTTATTTAAAGATCGCAGGGTTTTTAATGTTTTAGGGTTTTTAAGGCTTTAGGGTTTTAAAAATGCATGTCTGCTGAGTGAAATGGTTATATATATCCATGTCCGCCAAAGAAAATGGTGAAGTATGCATGTAATATGCTTGTCCGCCGAGGAAAATGGTGAAATACGGATGTAATATGCATGAATACCACTACATACACCCATCGTAGACTTGTCCGCTAATATGCATGGTTAATTGTGCTTGTCCGCCATTATTTGAGACTTATCGTCCATGTCCGCCGATTTTTGTGGCCTAATTGAGTGTGTCCGCCTATTATTTGACAGTAATTCAGCTTGTCCGCCGAAATTAGTAGCCCAATTTAGCGTGTCCGCCAAAAGTAGTTGCCCAATAGAGCCTGTTCGCCGAAAATTGAGCATGTACGCCGATGATTTGACCATGAATGAGCCTGTCCGCCGATAATTTCACCATATTTGTGCATGTTCGCCGAATCTGTACCATATATGACCCTGTCCGCCTACTATTTGACCCTATATGAGCATGTCTGCCGATTTTCTCACCCTAATTTATCATGTCCGTCGATGTTTTGACCCTAATTGATCATGTTCGTCGATTTTTCACCCGAAATGGTCTTGTCCGCCGATTTTTCCTTCCTAAGTGAGCATGTCCGCCGATATTTTCACCCTAATTGAGCATGTCCGCCGATTATTTGGGCGTAATAGATTATGTCCGCCGATTTTCCCACCGTAATTGGGCATGTGCACTGATTATTTGACCCTAATTGAGCATGTCCGCCGAAATATTACTGGTTTTTGAACATGTCCGCCGATTTTTAATGCATAATTGAGCATGTTTGGCCATTTTTTAAGCATATTATATCATGTCCTCCGATTATATTTGGCTACCTGAGCATGTCCGTCAAGTTTGAGCAAAATTCAGCATGTAAGTCATTATTTTTTTAGTATAATAGACATGTTCGTCGATTTATGAAAAATTTTGAGAAAAAGGAGATAGAAAAATCGAGAGTTTGAGAGAGAGAGAGAGGGAGAGAGAGAGACAGAGAGTAAAAAATAAAAATTTTGAGAAAAAGGGGTCAAAGATTCTCTCCCCAATTTCAACGCCTCTAAAAGCGGTACTTTTAACTGCTGGGCTACTATTCCGAGATTCCAAAAAGAAGAGAAAAATATGACATGTGTCAGGGGGTAAATTAGGAATATACACAAAAAATAGGGCAAATTAGATGTTTTAAAAAAAATAGGGAAAAAAAGATATTGCATGAGTGATATAGGGCATAAAATGTGCTGTCCCAAAATAAATCTCCTTCTCCACCTGGACCAGCACTACTAAAATAAGCATACCTCGCTAACTTGAGCCCCGGTGCGCAATTTAACCTATATCCACCACCCTTCCACCATGCCAGGAGCCCTCAAACACACAAATTTAACCATTCTTTACGCTCATAAACCCTACAAAATTTTCAGCGGTTTCTCCTCTTCTACCTCCATCAACGCCGTTACCGCCACCGTCGATACGAGAACAATTCTGCCGATCAGGAATTTCGCCGGCTGGTGGTGCAGAATAACCCCATTCCAACTCCCCGCGCACGTTAACATTACGTCAAATTTCTTCCATCCACGCAAGTACGGCGGATTTTATTGCTTCTGCACATCCGATTCCTCGGACAGAGGGAAAGTCGGTTATTTCAATCGCAATACCAACAATAATTTAGGAACTCAAATGGGAGCTATCGTCAATGGTAAGGCCGAGAGCCAACAAAACGAATCTGATGTCCAACCGAATCGGAGGCACGGCCACAAACCGCCAGTGAAGCCGTCTAAATTGTTTACATTGCCCACGATCCTGACAATCGGACGCGTTGCCGCCATTCCATTCCTCGTATGCAGTATGTAATTGATTTTATATCTCCTTTTTGTATGCTTGATTTGGTTCGGAATGAATCGGAAGCTCAAGTTGGATGATCTTGTTCGTTATGTTTCTGTACTTGTACCTTTATATGATCTCAGGTGTTCTATTTTCTTGTTTTGTTTAAAGTGTTTATGCATGAAAAGGGATATGTGCTCCATGTTTTCTATGATTTAACATGAGGAATTATCAATGCATCTATTATGATGTACGCTTCGTTGCTGTTTTATCTTTTCTAAATATGATTAATATCCTGTTTAGTCTATTTAGTGTTGGCTATTTTTATTGATAAAGTATTAGAGTTCATGAAATTTACTCTGTTAATATCTCATTCTCTAGCCTTTTATGTTGAGAACTGGTGGGGACCATCTGCCACAGTTGGAATTTTCATTGCAGCTGCAACTACGGATTGGCTTGACGGATACCTTGCTCGAAAGGTGCTTCTTTGCAACCTTAAATTTATTGGAAATGTTTATCTGAATTTTCTTTATTTCCTGACTTACATGCTACAGTTTTGGTGTAACAGATGAATTTAAGTACTCCATTTGGTGCATTTTTAGACCCAGTGGCAGATAAGGTATTAACAATGTCTTAATTGTTCTGATGAGTTCTTAGTCCCTTAGGATGCTAACTGTGCACTCATATACAAAAGAGTGAATCTTTATCAAATAAGAAGTAGAAGGTTGTTGTTTTTTAGAATGATATCGGTTCAATGCAATCCCGAAATTGAATTCTAGGATTCTCCTTCTTATGAAGGAGAAATGATGATGAATGCATTGCCCCCGGAGATTTAACTTAAATATATGGTTTTTCAGCTAATGCAAGAGAAGACCTTATTAAGTTGTCTTTTTATTACATGCAGCTTATGGTAGCTACCACCTTGATCTTGTTGTGTACCAAACCCTTTGAAGCTGGTATGTTTGGCCAATCACCATGGCTGTTGACTGTGCCTGCAACTGCCATTATTTGTAGAGAGGTAATTTTTAGTAGTTTTTATGAACTGATCAGTTTAGTGCTTGAGATATCAACTATGTGAGTTATTTTTTTGGCACTGGATATGGATTGTGGATTGACGATTGTGAATCATACGTAATACTCAAACCTATCTGGATGGTATTAGGAAGAAAAGGATAAATGGAGGCATGTAGCAAGTGAATTATTAGTGTAAACGGAATTTGTGGTAATGCATAGTATGCATATTATCATTTCATGGTTTTTTTTTTCCAAGTTGATATTTATACTTGGCTAAATGCATGAATGTTGTGGAAAAAGATCTCAAGGTTGAAGCCCTTCTCATATCTACAATCAGAATAACTTAAAACATTTTCCGTATGGCCGTTTACATGGTAGAATGGCAATTCTTGTATTAATGACACTCTAGTCGACCTTGGTACGTTCTTGCAAATTATATATTGTGTGCGATATTGTGTGGCTTTATCTTTTATTAAATGTAAATGTTTAAATGTGCTCAGCTTCTATGCTTCCTTGATTGATCTATAATATAGAAATTGCTTCTTTTTGTTAACTTGGCCTTTATGTACTCTGTATGTCTATCTGAATCGCTACTTTGTAGATAACCATGTCTGCAGTCCGGGAATGGGCTGCTTCTCGGGACAGAAAGCTATTACAGGTTTGAATCTTCAACATATAATTTGGAATTACATATTTATTCACTGGCCTGGCAAAGTTGTTGATTCCATTATAGCTGATCCAATCCCCATACCTCATTCTTAGGCAGTTGCAGTTAATAATTTGGGTAAATGGAAAACCGCCACTCAGATGACTGCTTTGACTATTCTTTTGGCTGCTAGAGATGGAAGGTTTTCTCTCATCTTTAAGTGCCATTTAAGTTTATATTCTTGAGGTTCTGGGAAAAAAAAATCCAAATCTCTGCAATGATATACATGTTGACAGTTCCTTTGAATTTACCTATTGAATTATGATTTGATTATTTGTGCTATTTGGCGCTCAAAATTAGGCACAGTGTGTATCGGCTTGAATGATATACATCATCTGAACCTAAAATGGACCCATCTTGTTACCTTGTATAATGTATATACTATACTTGGCAAAATACATAGGGTACAGTATCTACGGTCCCTAAATTAAAATATGCATTGTGAAGCGCTGTCAAATCTTCTAATACCCTTAAAATCAACTCTCCAATTCACACATCAATTTCTTTCTGACCATTTAAAATAATTGGCAAATAACGTTAGTGCTGTATACTTTTAGGTCTTTTTTGTCCATTAAGTCTTCTGGATGTTTGATTTCTGATGCTGTTCTCTTCTTTCTGTCTCTTCAGTCTTGTAGGGGCAGGATCCCTTGCTTCTTCTGGGGTAGTGCTACTCTATTTCTCAGCATGGCTTTCCATATGGTCAATGGTTGTTTATTTAAGAAAGATATGGAGAGTAATGCTATAGTGACAATGAACTCTGGTTCGAATCAATTATAGCTCTAGACACAATTCATGCTCTAAGGAGATGGCTTACTCTCGAGACATGGATGAGGAAATGGTTCTTTATTGCAGATTCTTCAGCTTCATTTGAGTTCAGTCAATTTTAAAGATCCGGATGAAAATATGCTATGCTCTAGAATTCCAAGTCCCCATCCTCGGGTAATGATTTTCTTGGAGATAAACTCGGAGTAGATGCTGATTTATCGGTTCTCATACATAGGTTTGGTAGATATTAACTGCATATGTTCATAATCTGTCTGAAGCATCTCTTTCTTGCATAATCCAGCAGCTGCACATTTATACATAGTAAAATGGTGGCCGAGTGTTGAAGCTAGAAAGACCCATGATTGTTAGTATTTTTAAATCTGTAAGAAAAGCATACTAGGTTTTCAATTTTCTGTTGATATTTATTTTGATATATCTTGAAGCATATCAGTTGTAGTCTCCATAACCTTCACATTAAGCTTGATTCTTAATGATATTAAACAGTTGTGTAAAATTCTGCATTGTCATTTCTTGACTTTACTTGTCTTTGTGCCCATAAAAATACAACAGGAATTTATAAAATACTTATAAATATATACAAAGTATCCACAAAGTATGGTTTTAGTATTTTAGATGTATCTGAGTAGTAATCTCAATTGTTCATAAAACACTAACCAAAAAATCAAATTACTAAAATTTATATTTTAGTGAACTTGATTAGATTGTTTAACAAGATCGTGGCAGCCAACTTATTTAAAATTAATTGTACTTTTCTTGAATAATGTATCAATTCAATAAATTAAACTCAATAAAAAGACGCGTATATATTCAGTAAGTTAAACTCAATTCAGCTACAAAGCTCGATTCAACTTTTCACTCATTAACTGGAACAAATTTAAATACTATCCGACAAAAACCCATACGATGTTAGAGCATTGACCAAACCTTTAGTATGCTCTTGATGATGGGTTGGAAGAAACTAAAATCTTCATAGCAAAACCTTTCTTAATTATTACAACAGAATATATCACTATCTTCAGTTTCATATGCCAGTTAGCTGAAATCTGGAAGGGCTGTTACCGTATGCATCTTCCTGGCATAATCATAAACTTTACGTCGAGCTTGTTGAGATGCAATTTAACAGCTTACATTGCATATTCTTGAAAGTCAGTTGAATGGAGATCTAGAACCGGCACTTAGGATTTATATGAAGTTATACTAGGTATTGGCATCTCGCCTAAGAAATTCCGCCGCCACCTTTTACTGAAACTATTCTTCCATCAAACGAACTGCTACCAATTAAATTGGAGTCTAGGAAGATAACTATAACCGTGATGTCATCATGGAAATGTCTTCTTACTCCACGTTCGATTTTCTCCAGGTCTGAATATCTCATTTCTCGTTTCTTTGCTGCTTCACACAATGCGGCTTTGATAAGTCTTCTTGCAATTCCCTACGAGGAGAGCATGTCTATGAAAGAATGTTCAAGAAAAAAAGTGAAAATGGCATTTCCAATAGTCTGTGACTTTGTAATAATGCAGGGGAAGAAATCTCAATGAGTGAGGCTCCTGTGCACCCGGGCGCACGGAACATATTCCGTGCGCCTTTGCAATTTCCATGCCCCTTTGCAATTTAGGTCACTAGCAATACATAGGTTTAAATAGGATTGGAGGGGGAAGGGTTGTGTTCACATGGGGACACGGAGTATTCCTCCGTGTCCCCGGGGGCGCAGGAGCTTTTGCCAATCTCAAATACATAGAAATCTTACATTTCGGGGGGAGGAGTTGACAAGTTCAACTGCTTTTTTATTGCTGAGGTGCTCCCATAAGCCGTCAGAAGCAAATATAAGAAATAGATCTTGAGGATGAAGTTCTTGAATGACTATTGATGGTTCGGCCAAAAGGATTGGTTTTTGGAACGGTGCTGGCAGTCTGAATTTCTGCAATAAAGGTGGTTTATTAAACTCTTCTTTTTTCAAGTAAGCATCACCAATTGATCTCGAAACCTGAGATGGAACCAATTTTCTTTCAGAAGTGCAAATTTGCAGAGTGTGTGCATTTTTCTTGTCACAACTAAAAGTGACAATCAATGAATCAATGTTGATCAGGTGAGGGTAAAATACAGTTCTCTGTATATAGAAATTTTTTTCCTATCTTCCCTGGTGGTAAAAAATTTCTACTCTAGTGAAGTAAGTCTTGTCTTGAACACGTGGAAAGTAGTAGTTAACTCACCTGAATGATACCCTTGACTCGCCAGACACTGTGTCTCTGAACAACAATCTGAGGATCATCAGGGTGCAACAAACGTAGCTCCTCACGAACAGATTCCATATTTGCATTATGTTCAGCTGATAATTGAACGGCTTTGACCCGTTTCTCAACCACACTTGATCTCCCTAACACCACCCTAGAATCTCCAACATTTGCAACGTATAACAGTCCACGACATATAACCCCAACCAAACAACATGATCCCACAGAAGCAATTTGTGGCTTAAGTTCCCATTGCTTTTTAACCAAAGAAAGAAATTCTTCTTCTGTTGCCGAATATGCATTTTTTATAACATCAGCAGACATTTCTTGATCCTCTGATGTGAATTCTGCATCACAACTAGCTGTCCAGTGAGTAGACGTTGACAATAGCATATACAAAAAATTGAGGCATGTTCCGCAATAGGCCACTCCAATCAATATCAACTCAAACTTCCATATTCCAGAACTGACATTCTAATTTAATATAGATGACATTATGATTTAGACAACCTGGCAAGGCTAATTAATTCAGTGGACAATATGCAAGTGTCCTCGCACATGATAACTAATTAGCATGACAAGAAATGGCGCTCTCAAATAAGAAAAATATCATTGAAAGATTTTATGAGGGTACATAGCTTACCCAGAACCTTATCAATAAATATAAATACATGCATGTTTGTGCGTGTATAATATATTTTTAATAAATTAATTAATTTAGTTAAAGAACACTCAATGTTCCATTGAGGAATTTAACTTGCACAAAATCTTATCAATATAAAAAAATAGCTTTTCAGATGCTTATGAACTGGTACTAGTGCAAGCAATGTGACGATATCAGCAGCCATCTCAACTAGTTCAGAACACTATCCTAGATGCAAATTATTCCTTTAAAAGGAAAAAAGGCAAACATAATTTCCAATATTATACAAGGGAATACTCTTCTCAGAACTATTTAAAGCATCTTTCAAGTAAAAAAGCTATTAATCATACAGTATTCCCAGGACCTAAACTTAGACCATAAGATTCTCTCACTCCTATAATTCTTTGATTCTGCAATAAAGTTCCAACAGGATTATGCTTTCTGAAAATAACATGTGCAACATATCAATTTGAACTATGAACAAAGACTCCAAGACATCATGTAATGCAAGCACATTCCGTGAACAGAAAAAAATCAACTTGAAAAAGAAAATCCATTAAAGCGTAATCATCAAAGATCACAAAGAAAATAAAACATTAAGGTTGGTATAAACATACTCTTAATGTTTTCAAAAAGGTGATGTTTTATGAAACGTGAAGCTTCCGGACCACCATGGCCATCATAGATTCCAACAAATGTACCATGGGGACCCGACTCAACGGAGGAACTCAACGGCCCCGACTCTAGCTGGCTGTGATCTTCTATTATCATATTGGCTTGAACTATTGCCATAGAAAAATCACCATTAACATGGCGTCCAAAATCCTTATACCACAACAATCCATCAACACGGCCACTATTCTCACTGCTACTATTTTCTCCTTCTTCCCTCACACTGAAACACGGGTATACTAGCCTTCTCCATGTAGGGGTCCCCATAGCTCACATACTCTACCCAAAATTCTACTCCTAATACCTCAAATGAACCATTAATTTACAACAACAGTTAATATATATCAAACCCACGTCAGAATAAATGTGCTTTGCCCCCAAGTTCCGAGCCCACGTCACAAAAACCCAAACTTCAACCATCAATCTGTATCGTGGACAAAAGAAGACAGCATAATAAATCAAAAGGGTCCACCAAAAAACGGCATAATCCCAGAAAATGTTCAGAAAACAACAACAGATAATTAATGGCTTCGGATAAAATGCAGTGAACACAGAACAGAAAATGCAAAAATTCCTAGCACATTTAATCAGCAGAGGAAAAGAAATAGAAAAAGAAATCAAAAGTTTACCTAGTTCCAAAGCTTCTCAACCAAGAAGGGTAACAACCCACAGCATTATAGAATTAAATACCGCGGATTTTCATTCAGAAAAAGGGCGAAGATTGTGTCTTTTTCCTTTTCTTTTAAAATATATCGTCAAAAGGGATAGATCGAGAGAGAAAGATAGTGAGAGAAAGAGGCATAGAAGAAGGTAGTAGTGGTTTATTATATAACCAACTTTCTGTTTTGTGGCTGGGTTTTCAGAAATCTTTAGAAAATAGTCGCAATCTCTCTCGCTCATCACCATTGAAGCTCTCTTTTAGGCAATCTTTTCTCATTTCTTCCACTTAATTAATTAATTTTATACTACTACTAATATTCAGTATTCACGTATGCGCTTTCAACGCGTTTAATTTATTGCCCTAATTAAGAACTACTACTCAATAAATCCAAACTCTTACCAATTTCACATTCATTTATTTAATTTAAATGGCGTGACACATAATTAGCTTTAATTTAGCACATATTTAGCATTATTAAATATTGATCACATTTGTCTTAAAAATCATTATTATTATACACTTCACCCCAAGAAGTTGACATCAAAAGGTAAATTAAATATGTCTATTTTCAAAATAGAGGGAGTTTTAAAAATTAAAAATACTTAGTAATAAAGTATAATTTAGTATTCGAGATGAAATCCATTCAAAGTTACAAACATATTATATCAAATATATAAATAATTTACATTAAAGAATGGTTACCAATATAATGCCTTTTAATGTACATTTTAATTTGCTTCATTGGAAAATGAGAGTAGAATTTTGTTATATTGTTCTATGATTTTTCTATTTATAGTCTTTTTGCCTAACTTTTATTCCAAATTTTGGGATAACTTTATAAAATAGGAGAATCTTTGTGCTAACTTTAGTTTTAATGTACTGTGGAGTATACAAATTATTCTTAAAATGCAGGGGTATTTATTAATTTTAAAATTATTTTTTCAATCTAAGATTTATATATTAATAATAATACTCTAATATAGTAGCTTGGAAATTTCAGATTTATCCTAATAAGATTTACTCCATATAACAATAAATGATAATAATAAATAATGATAATTATATGCGCTGAAGATTTTGAACGTGGCTTAATAAATCTAATAGTATAAAATATAAATCAAATTTGGGCTTCAGGTCCAGATCCGTAAAAATAAGGCCCAGTAATTGTCGGTCTTGACACCAAGTCCAGCTGTCCAAATTAAATACAAGAAAATTGAGCTGATTCGCTGATTAATAAGGACGCGATTACAGTGTAAAAGATTGGGCTTTAGGCCCTGGTCTGTAATACAAGGCTCATTAAATTGTCTCTCCGACACCAAGTCCAGCTGTCCAAATTAAGGGAATCTCGAAGAGATTCTTCAAAATTTGAAAAGTATTTTACAATATAAAGAGTAATTTTAATTTTAAAGAGTCATAATTTTTTTGTGCTCCAACAAATTCTTTAAACTTTGTTTTTGAATGTTCATTTATTACATTATTATTTTCTCTTTTATTGATTGTTTAAACTATTTCTATTGAATGAAAACACTAATAATTAAATAGCATTTAGTGAAGTAATAAAGTATGAAGAGTGGTTTGTGATCTTCAAATTTGAAGAGTGAAGATAACTCTTTAAATTAAAAAGTTAAAATAAAGAGTAAGTTGGAGTTTGTTTTTCTTATATTTTTCTTTAAAATATTCATAATTTTCATTTTAGATGAGCTTTTGAAGATGCTTTAAGGGTGATTTTGGAGTGCACACCCCAAATTTATATTCCCTCCGTCTCATTTCAATGTTTACATATTTCTATTTTGGGCGTCCAATTTCAATGTTTACGTTTCATTTTTTGGAATATGGGACTCATCTAAAACAATTAATATATCATCATAGTTCTCACATCCAACACTAATACACCTACCAACTTTACATTAAAAATTATATTTTTCCACCCACTATCTATTAAAATACTATACTCCTTAATCAACGTGTAAAAAACAAACGTAAACATTGAAAAAATACTATACTCCTTAATCAACGTGTAAAAAATAAACGTAAACATTGAAACGGGACGGAGGGAGTAAGTTAAAATAAGTAGTGGGATTGTTTTTTTTTTTTAAAAAAATTAATTATTTTATTTTATTTAATGATAGAGATTTATTTAAAAACTAATCAAATGATATGCCCGGGCACCTAAGTTGGACTCCCAAATTAATTACTACAAGAGATTAAGCTGATTCGCTGCTTAAGAAGGACGCGTTACAGTGTAAAAAATTGGGCATTAGGCCCAGCCTCCCAAATTGGGCATCTGTCTGACCTCAAGTCCAGCTGTGACGCTGTCCAAATCAAATTAATTACAAGAAAATTAAGCTGATAGCCTGATTCACTGCTTAAGGACGCGGTATAAAATCTTGCGAGAGAGAAAGCTGTGCATGAACACACAGTCACACTGTAGATGGAGGAAATGAGTGGAGTAAGAGGGATTCTGCTGGATTCGTCGGTACTATTGCCGTTTCCGGATGATGATGTGAACGAAGATATTGTTCTCCACCCAAGTGCTGATTTTGTGCTTAGCAAATTGCGTTACTCCAAAATCCCAATAGTACGTCTATTCGAGACTCCCCCTCCTACTTTGTAATCTGTGTCGCTACTGTTTGTGATAATTCTTTCAAACATGCATGTCTTGAATATCTTATTGCCCCTGTAAAATTAGTGAGTGTACTGAATTTTGAGATTGATTCTTCTCCTTTTTGTATTAGTATGATTCGAAGATGTAATGAACAACCCTAAACGAGATTTAATTTTTTTAATTTACGATATATTTTGTCGGAGTAGGAAATTTTGTTGGAATTTTTTTCGAATTGCTTATAGATCACAGCATAAAAATGGTACATAAATAGCTCACAATGTCTTAATTACTGGCACACCTGTCGTCCTAGCAAATTGCTTTAGGAAACTTATAACTTACCTTCCATAGGCTGTTTAGATAGCTAAACTAACAATGCAAGTTTTATACAATATTTGCAGGGCATATCTTATCATCAGGGTCTTTCAAGTCCCAAGGTGAGGTTTCTCTTCTCTGTGTTTCTGATTTTTGTTAAGCTATCACAAAAGGAATATTTCTTCTATCCATATTACATGGTTAATATGTTTTTCCAGTGGAGTCAATGTGGCGTGTAAATGATAACCACCATTTATTGGGCAGTGCAAAATGTAATTTTTGGCTGTTGAATTCCTACACAGTCTTACAACATTGAAAAGTCTCTTCTATTTTTCTTGAAATTTAAGACAAATATGCATGTGACGTCAACTTTTCAATTACAGGATTTATCTGGCCCAGTATTAGAAAAATTAACATTTCATAAGAGAATGCATTTGGATCTCATCCTTTTATTTGTCCTTCTTGATCCCTTGCATCTTTTCATGTGAAAAGAAGCCTTTCTAAATACGCAGTTTTAATGATAGTAGCCACGTTATTCTCTGGAATCATAATGCTATAATTGACAAATGAGAGTGTAAGATTGTTTCCAATTTTTACAGAAGTGCCTTCTTCAAGAAGTGGCCACTACCTACTTCCTTACTATCTTCTGCTTGTCTCCAGAGGATGATATTTTAAGTAACGTTGCTCGGCTATGGGAGGACAAAGGAGGAAAGCTTATTTATGTAGTTTCCTGTTTCGGAGATGATCTCTCTCTCAATGAAAATTCTTCTGACTTGTTTAAGGTTATAGTTGGTAAGTTTTACCTAGTTGGTACTCCCATTTGAAGGAAAATGCTTAAACCATATTATAATAATTATTTTCATTTGAGAGCATGACTTCATTTTAAGACGTGAGAGATATGCTAGATTTGTGAGATAAGAGTTAGATTAAGAGATGATGATTTTAAACTCTTTCATTTTGGTATCCTTCTAGGTTAGGTTTACATTTATGACCATATGTATGAAACCATCTACTATGTTCAAAAGTTATGCTTTATCATCTTATGTGCTTCATTCTCTTTTGCAGGATCTGCTGAAAGAAAACCATCCAGTGGTATACCTTACATCCTTCCAAATTTCCTATGGTTTTTTAATTTTGTCATTGTTCAAAAAAAAAAAAATTATTATTCTCCTTGTTATGCTATTTGTTTAGGATGTCTTTTTGGGAAATCCTGGCTTCATCAAGCTGTTGAAGATTAGTTTCATTGCTAAAATCAGTTGTCCTTTCATCACAGATGATGATTATGCTGTTGCGCTTGGGATGCCAAGTGTAGCTATATGCCAACTTGAAGAACTACCTTTATTGATCTGCAATATGAATAGAGAGGTATCCCTTTTCAATGATGTAACCTTGATTTTTCAGTGTGGATTGGAGTTTTTGTAGCTGCTTTGTAAGTTGTATTTTAATTCATTTTGAACCTTACTATAATTTTTGCAATGTGCATATTGCACTCTTTAAGTCAAAGACCAAAGCTCGAAAAATCTTGGATGAAGGTCTTACATATACGTGGACCTAGTTTTCTTCTATACTGTTTACCAAAACTAATTGAATGTGTGAGTGCTTTGTTATTTCTGGATTTGATTTGTTGATGTGATCATGTGATCACCTTCCCATAAGTTTATCCAATTAGTGTTTTTTGTCATAGGTAATGGATAAAGACATCTTGACAGTGGGTTATGTAATGAAGCCTTCTCGAGAAGAAGATTTTGCAAAGGTAATTTCTGTATGGATTAAAGCAGCAAATATTGTGGAGTATTATATAGTTTTAGTACTCTATTATTCACGACTTTAATTGCCTCGTTGTCTTTTTTAGGGAAAAGTTTGATTGCTTGAGTTGGTCAGATGACTGGTGCTTCATAGTATAATGCTAAGTTGAAACTTATTTTTAAATATTGTTTGAATTTTGTTATGCCATCCAATATTTACTTTTCTCCTGCAGAGATATCACTTCAAATATTCATATGACTAACGACCACAAAAGTCTGAACGTTTAGTCTCCAAAGGAGGGATTTATTGTTTTTGAATTATTGCTGATTATCCTTCACATTATAAGTTCTAATAATGCACAATTACCAGAAACTGATTAACTAACATTTTGCTCTGTATGCTTATATGTTCTCTTAATCTGGTTCATTGCTTTCTCTCTTGACATGTATGAACCTCACTTGAGGATTCTGCTGCTGTATTTTTCATTGCTGCATGTATATTTTATGTTTTTCCAATCATGACTATTCGTGATTCATGAAGTTCTTAATCTTTATCTTACCAGAACAGCAGAGCCAGATTCTTACTTTTCTTTGCTTTTTGCAGAGAGGTGCCTTTCCTCTGTGTCCAACACAAAATGGAATGATCTTTCTGCCTCTTAATTATGAACTTCACTTATCATCTCAGTTGCAAATAGTGGATGCCGTTCTTCACAAGGCAACTGATGAGATTTTGGCCGTTGACATGGGTAGTCCTTCTGAGTTAAGCGTCCAAGTTACATTTACAAGAAATCTGCAGAATTTGCAAAGGTAAAAGAATACTGTCTAATTAATTTTATTCACTATCATGTGCCTCTATTTGTCTTGTAGATTTTAATGAAATGTGTGTGAATTAGCAGCATGTTGTCATTTTTCAAGTTGTGAAATATAAGAAATGGGGTCCCTCTATGACTTTCTATTTTTCCAATTTGTTTTTGGCTCTTAAGTTTCTTAGTGTAAACTTCTTATGCTTGGATAATTTTGGAGACAATCTATGTCTTGGATAACATGTATATGTTGAGGGTTATATCCTGGCAGGTCATAGTATGCCAAAACATGATGATGTGTCAGTTCCCCAAATGCTTTATCTGAAATTTTGTTCGATGAACGAGTCATACTTTGCAGGCACATCAAGGACATGGTTGATTGTTGTGTAATTGATCCATTTAACAATGTACTCCCAGTATTGGATAGACTCAAGATACAGCAGATCCTTATTGGCTTGGAAACCGTCAACAGTAAAGGGCGTTGTAAAATCAGGGCTCCAAATTTTGTTAAGGTCAGTCTTCATAGTTGCATCTTTATTGTGATTGAAAGAAATCCCTGATCAGGAATAAATGTATCGATTTTATATGCTACTATTGAATATCATTCAGTTTTAATGCTGCTAAGTACTAATTCTGTTGATTATAACACCATAAAATTTATGATGTGTCTGTTCTTTTGGAGTTTATGAATCTATCTTAGCATTCAAGTCAAATGTTGAATACCGAACTGCAGGTTGATAGTTTCAATGAGCCCAATTTGGGGCAAAGGCTAGCGGAAGCGAAGCTGTCTCTACCAAATATAGTGAAACCTCAAGTTGCTTGTGGTGTATCTGATGCTCACAGTATGGTATGCTCAATTTGATAAAGTCTGAATCCATGATCAAGTCTTCAAAAATCTAAGTTTTCAACTCTGGCATACTCTAAAAAGGAAAACACATTGTCTAAATATGGTACTCTGGAAGAAATGCCTATTTGGTAATAGAAGTACACAATTGATATGCAATCGAAACAGAGAATAGAATACTGTTCAAACATAAAATGGCCATCATATTACATTATTGATATTTTAGTGTCAATTTCTGGTAAGGCTTATTTGGTTGCAGGCAATTGTTTTTAAAGTGGATCATTACAAGGATCTAAATGTTCCTCTTCCAGCGGTTGTGCAGGTCAGATACATTTCATATGTTTCTAATTACAGTTTCTTTGCACATCATCTGCTGCTAGTATACAATCTAGGAGTATTAATAGCATAATGTGGTCCTTATTTTCTACTTTTTGCAGTTTGTATAATGGATTACCTTCTGATTGTTATATTGGCCTACCTATGGAAATGAATTCTGTAACAAAACTTTTCTTCAGGAATATGTTGATCATTCATCTTTGCTATACAAATTCTATGCCTTGGGTGGCAAGATTTTTCATGCAGTGAAGAAATCTACTCCGAATTCAGATTCCTTAATGAACTTATTTGCAGAGAAGGGACTGAAACCTTTACATTTTGACAGGTATTCGACATTTTCTGTTCTCTTCTGCTTATTAGTTCGCACAAGCAATACTTATGTGGTCTTATATGGTTTCAAAACAAACTATTGATAACTCTTCATTTTATAGCCTTAAATCTCTGCCTGTTGCCATGGAACAACTCAATGCTGATGGTCATATGATTGATTTTGAGCTTGTCAAGAGTGCTGCAGATTGGCTTAGAAGAGCACTTGACCTTACCATATTTGGTTTTGATGTAGTTGTGAGTAATTTTCTGAATTTTTTATTCAAAAAAATATATTATAAAAGCACTAGCTTTTTTATATAAACCATACAATAAAAGCTTTTATCTAATTATAACTGAATAGATCTGAGGAGCAAAGTGTGGATTTCTAATACTATTTTCATTTTCGTGAATTCCAGGTTCAAGAGGGTACTGGTGACCATGTCATCGTGGATGTTAATTACCTACCATCATTCAAGGAAGTCCCTGATGATATTGCGATACCTGCCTTTTGGGATGCTCTGAAGGAGAGGATAGTTTCTGAAAAGAGTAAACAAGCCAGATAAACCTCACATTCTACTTTTGTTGGTACTCCCAGATGATGTGAACTAGTATTCAGATGACTGTTAACTTTTTCTCTTCTTGTATTTTAACATGTGACATTTTACCTAGGTAAATTCTGTAATGTGATAATTTTTAAGGCTTTCTTTCCCCTTTCCAATTCAAATATTGAAGTTGAGATGGATATATATGCTCAGAACCTCTGAGAAGTAGAATCTTTGATTACATTTTCTAACCATTGTGCCACTGATAAAGCAACTGATTTTCTACCAGGATTTGAGAAACTAGTTTTAAGTCAATCTCATAAGTTCTTGCATGATGTTTTGTTTTCAGAATACATATACCCCTATTTATTATTACTAACAAAACATTTCTTTTTGAGTGATGGACTTCCTAGTTTTCCAACTATAACTGTGCAGGAAAAATGTCGGAAAGCTCTTATGTTCTCAGTTACTATCCTAATTCTAGTGTTGATCAACCTGCATTAACTCCCCACCAGGAACTGGCTCATCCTCTCATCTCCAAACTCCCTCAATCGGTTGAGCTCTGGCAACACAATCATCCCAAGATTAGGCCTATCTTTCCGCCTTAGCTCAGCGCATTGGACACCCAATTTTGCAAGAACTGTAGCTTCTTCAATAGGCCAATCAGGTACAGCGGGATCCAACATTTCCACCAGTTGATCCTTTTCAATTGCCAGACCTACACTGTGAGCCAACCCCATTGGTGGTTTAGCAGTTATTATTTGCAGAAGAACAACCCCGAAAGAATAAACATCTGATTTCACCCCAAGCATTCCTGTCTGTTGATATTCTGGATCAATGTAGCAGAAAGTTCCAGCTGTTGATGTCATTAGGTATTGCGTTACATCATCTGCTACATTGGGAGGGACAAGCCTAGCTAATCCTACATCACCAATCTTGCTCACATAATTTTGGTCAAGCAGAATGTTTCCAGGTTTTAGGTCACGATGGACTAGAGGCTCCGGCTTCATCTGGTGAAGGAAATTTAGTCCAGTAGCGATTTCTGCAGCTATTCTGAACCGAAGTTGCCATGAAAGAGCTCGCGTATGACCTTTCCTGCAGAGGCGATCTTCCAGGCTACCGTTAGACATGTACTCGTACACTAAACAACCGTATTCTGGACAAGCTCCAAGGAGCAGGACCATATTGGGATGTCTCATGCAACTCAAAATTTGAACCTGAATTCACATATGCACAAATAAAATGCTTGATCTAAGTAGGTGTATATCTTTCTTGAAATCATGTATTTGAATTGAATGTCTTTCTGTTCTAACCTCTTGCTGAAACTGTGATCTTCCTTGAGCAGCATCAGGGCGCAAGACTTTAACTGCCACGGGTGTATGATCCAGGTAACACTTATATACAGGTCCATATCCGCCTTCTCCAACTTTAAGAGATTTACTGAAATATTGTGTTGCCTCTTCAATTTCCTCAATGGAGTATCTTCTATAATTTAGTGATCTGCTTATTGCCTTCTCATCGGTCTCTTGAAGGGATTTTATTTCAGTGCTCGCTCCTTTTCTGGTCTCACTTTCTGCTGTATTTTGAGCTGCTTGAGTATTATTCATGGCTGCTCTGTACTTGGCTCTCTCTTTTTCGGCTGTCAATCGTGCTGATTCCTCAGCAAGTCGTGCCTCTTCCAATCTTCGTTCTTCTTCAGCACGCCATTGATTTAGACCCACAGCCTGTCTTAAACAATAACAGTATATAAGAGTTTCTGATTATTGTTCAAATCAGACTGTGTATTCCTAATATGATATCAGATAAACTTTTTATCCTTACCTTTTGTTTTGCAGATTGAGCATCCTTGCATACTGTGCTGTACATATCCATTGTCCTCTGCAACTCGAGCTTTAGCCTTCTCATTTCAGCTTCCATGTCATCCTGCACACATTTTTCTTGTAAACAAATTTCCCTCGACCTTCCCAACGTACAAATTTTAGCGTATTTGTATTATGTTGTACTAACAGGCTTTCAACTCTTGAATTTTTTCTTATCAACATGATTTCCTTACATGACCATCAAGTGATGACGATGAAAAATCAGTGAAACAACTGGATTCAGTCCCCGCCCTTGTCCTCGAGAAGTTTGATCCAAAGCTACTATCTGAGCTACTTGAAGCTTGTGGAGTTCGACTAGAATTGATGCTGTCAAAGAGCACACCAGAATTGCTAATACAATCCGTGCTTCCCTTCTCCGAACTTATCAATGATACATCGGTCTCAGGTTCTGAAATATCAGCATACATCCTCCCATTGAATCCTCTTCCTCTTGAAAATGGAGACCTGTGCAGCAGAAATGGTAAGGCGTGTAATCTCTTAGTTCTTATGCCAGATATTAGGTGGGAGGCATTCATTAAAGCGACTTACTTGAACAAATCAGTATCGTCCACTGTTGTCTTTGGTGGCGTCCTTTCTCCTCCTGCTCCACACAGAAATTTCAGCTCAAAACTTAGACATCACCATGGCAGTATAAATCGTAAACAATGGAAGTATCATAAGCACACAGTAATAATTTCATTCCATTCTGCCAAGGCTGAAACATCTGGTTCCAAAATGAAACAAACTGACGTGTTTCGTTTCAGCCGGAATCTCAGGCCTTCGATGGGTGAAATGGTGTTGAAAAGGCTGAGTTAATGAGATAAGTGACAGGTTTGAAAATTGGGAGTTAAAAACAACCGTATTTTCATTCATTTATTCTCTAGTTGAAACCTGATCTGCGTTACTGAAATGGAATTGATAACCTTAAAGAAGGGCGAACATCTCATACTTGGTGTCGACTTGGGATCGCCTTTTGCTTGCTTCTCCAGTTGTGGTATTCGACCAATGAGAGGCGATACAAATGGAGCTGGACGAGCAGCATTCCTAACAGAAGAAATCTTTGTTTTCGAAATCACATACACAGTGCAGAAATCAGGTGCTGTTTTTGATACACTGATAGGCAAATCCACCATCTTCAATCTTTCAAAAAAAAAAAAAAAAAAAAAAAAACAGCCACTGATTATTAAACCAATCGGAAAATACAAGACCATCTCACTCTTAAGTACTGATCACCTTTTCATTACTTTACTGTATATTTGGGAATCTGATATTATCAGTTATATATTCAAGAATTAATTAAGATGGTTAGAGAAGAAAGGAATGAAGCTTCACTTGATAAAGCTATGGCGGGACGCCCCAAGAACCAAGTTTTCGATTGCAGCATGAGCAACATACTCTGTTATGGCTTTTGCTGTATCTGTATCCTCCAACACAACATCATAGCAATTTATCTGTTCAAAAATATCCAGGGATGGAGCTAGACAATAGTGTTTGAGGGGCTGAAGAACAAAATGGGTAGAAATAAATGGTATTTTAGCAAGTTGGGAGGCTGCTTACATCTTTTCGACTGCAGAAGCAATGGAAGGTTAGAAACAGCTCTTTAGTCTGCTTTTCAAGTACTCTTTTCCGGCCATTCGTTGCCCCGTTGAGATCATAAATGGCGTAGCTATTGCTATCTGCATGAACACAGGGCAATTTAATGAAAAAGCTGCCATGTATGCGAAAGATTAATTTTGAAGAATTACATATTATATCAGGTATCAAGAATGCAAGGTTATACACAACTTATAGTTGACATGCATGGAAAAAAAAAGGATGAACGAGAAGTCGTCGCTACGTACATGGAGCTGGGGACGACCTATGGACGACATGGATGAGAATAATGGTCTGGCCTTTGGTGATGAGGTTTTCAGATGCCCATTTAAGTGCATTTTGGCTTCCTTTATCTTTATCAATAGCTACTGCGACAAGCCCATTTCTTTCATTCTTTCTTCCAATGTTACTATGCCCCTTTGAATTTGAATGCCACATTTTACCACTCATTCACAAACTCTTTCTTCTCTCTATTTTACACATTTTCCTACATTTCCTGTTGCAGAATGTAATTACCTTAAACTTTTCTTTTCATATTTTTCTGTTTCTATCCTCAAAATAGAAAGTTTGTTGTTGGAAAGATATTAGGAGCCATTTAAAGAGAGATGGCGACAATAGGTATGCCTAAAATCTCTCACTTCTCCAGAAATCCGGGGAAATATAATATTTTCCCAACTTTGTAGTTTCATCAAAATTTGCCACTTCACCCTTTTAAAATTCATTATTATCTATATGCTCAAAAAATAATTACAATGTATGGATTATATTGATTTCTTGAAAAGGATTGGGTTTTTGACCATTGTCATTCATCTAAATTGTGCTTTGAATCTGTTGTTGACCAATGTCTGAGATATCTATAACTTGAAGACCTGTGTTTTATTAATTTTTCCTTTTTCTTAACTAAGATGCCCGACTTTAACCAATTTACCTGAATCTCTGGATCTTTCTTACTTACTATTCTCCAACATTTTAGGGTGACAACTGTGCTTCTTGTTTAATTATAGCTTCTGGATAATAAGATATTCTTACCCCCTGATTGTTACTATGTTTGGTTTAAGTTTTAACTGAATTAGATCTGGAAAAAAAAACAGACTTCAAAATATTTCTGAATTTCTCTCTCTTGTGTAATCATGGAAAATTTATTTGGTCAAATTGAATGCAGATCAAGCTCGGATTCTATAGTAATGAGAATCTTGAGATCTGCAATGGATAAAACTCATGAAAAGTTGCAGTTCAAGGATGGACCTATCGAGTTCTTACATGAGAGAACAGTGTTCTACAAACTTGCAGCAATCCTAGTGGAGGGTGGTTTGAATATTGTTCAAGAGGAGACTCACGTTCTTGAAGGTGGCTGTAATGAAATCATATCTGACTTGATGGAAATCCGACAGTGGCTCGAGGGGCGGATCCAAGACATGAAGCAACTTATATTCCAAAAGGACAGAGAATTGGCAGACAGGTTAGAGAATGAGGCCAAGCTTCGACAGGCCCTCGATCAGAAAGAAAGAGAATTGTTTTATCTGCATGAGAAGATTGAACCGGGAGGAATGAAGAACGATGATCCCCATGATTTGCAGACTAGCAATCAGGATATGCATGATGAAGATACAGATGGTGATATATACAAATTGAAAAGTTCAGTTGATCAACAGGTGTTGAACATAAAGCAGAAGCTGGAAGATGAGAAGAAGATCTTGACGTCTGAGAGAAGGGCTCGAAGATCGCGTATTTCCAGCCCCAATCTCAGCTTTGATTTCTTGGATAAGGAGAGAACTGGAAGTTTACCCTTAAAGGAAGCTGATTCCTTTGGAATTGACAAATTTGACAACATGAAGCCCTTGAGTGAATTATCAAGGCTGAATGCGAATGTGTTGATCAAGCGGATGAGTTCGGACATTGACATCTTGAAAGAGACTCTGGATCTTGCATTTGGGAAGATGCAGAGTGCTGAGGTGCTCCCTTTAGAGAAACAATGGAGGTCAAAGATTGAGAAAGAAATAGAGTCAATTTTGGTGAAAGGATTCATAGTTGAAGTGAAAAACAAAGTTGGGATCTTGAAGGGTAATTGGTCTAACTTCATAGACGAGATGAGAATGTTGTTGCGTGAACTGAAAGATTTCTTTGCTGGAAACGACTCGACTCCGATCCCCATTCCCAAAGTTAGACGAACGACTAGTGAACCTTTTCTTGATTTCAGTTGCATGGAGAATCTGCTCGAGGATGACGCTAATGGAAGCAGCCTTGTGGCGAAAATGATCAAGAATCACGAGTCCATTATATGCAAACAGCGTGAGCAGGATCAGTGGCTGATGAGAGAGAGATCTTCTTGTACGGTGAAGAGAGAGAAGGACAGCAAAAGACAGAAGAGAAGGATACAGGATGCTATCAAAAGATTGGAGAACTTTGAATTTGCATATGAAACATGCCTTGACTCTAACAAAGCAGAAGAGGAGAGAGAGGGGCTGTGTCTTCAGATCTCTATAATGGAAGACATTTACCAGCTTCTTTTCCTATGCATGATGAAAGATGTCACCTCTGTTTCCGACAGCGCTCGCGACGCAGGTGTTGATGATCCAGATGAGATTCTTCAGCATTACCTGGAAAGCACAATAAGGGAGGATCTACACATAGTTTTCTTCAAGGAATTGGCTGAATCATGGAAATCAGAGATGGTTGGTTCCGCCATCAGGGAAGATGTTCATCATTTGGTCATTACTGAGGCTGCAATAGATGCCAACCTCCATTCAATGGAATCTAAATTTCATAAACAAATCAGTTTCCAAGAACGCACGCCACGTTCGCGAAGATTCTACTGTGACAGTCCTCGTGAAGGCACCCCTCGTTCCAGGAGACTACATGCAGATAATTCTCGCGAAGGAACGCCGCGGTCACGAGCAGATGGAGACGAGAGCCTGATCGAAAAGCTGGATTCTCTGTTGAAATGCGTGGAAGCAGAGGAAGATCTGATGCTGAAAGCAAGCTCCATCATCAAAGAACACAGTGTGAGCAACAGTTTAGTGATCTTAAACTGTGAGGAGATGGACGAACGCGATGCCATCGAATGGCTGATAACGGACGATGAAAGTGCATTCAGTTCAGTGAGTGAGAAACTGGAAAGGGCTCTGCAGCAGCTCTACACAAGCAAGGAGTTATTAGCAGAGTTGGAATACACTCTTGATGTGTCTGATGAACAAGATGACGTTGCATCCGATAATGTTCTCGCACTCATCATGCAATTCCAGAAAGTATTCAACTACGTTGAGCACTCGTTGCTCCAGAATCTAGAGACCAAAACCTTGAGGTACATGTAACATGCATGCAATATGTATATATATTCTTAGTAATATTTATTAAATTAAATGGTCAGATTGCAAGTGTTGAAGACTGAAATCGACACACTAATCCAACCAGTATATTGGATGAGAAGGAGGAAGTTGTTGTATAAGGAGGCATTCATTTCAAGATGCCACAACCTAAGATTAGCTGAAACTGAGGTTTATATATCTCAAAATTCACTGTCATTCAATTATCAAATCATGCCTTCAAAAAGACCTACTTTAATTAATTATGTATCAACTAATTAGTGCGATTATCATGCATGTTGTGCTTTGCAGGTTGATTTACTTGGGGATCAAGTGGAATCCCTTCTCTACTTGCTTGAGAGGACATACGTCGTACTCAATCAAAATGCAACACTCGTGTCTGCAAACTTTGAGGTGATTAATTATTTCCATTTTTTTTTCTTATTTAAGTTTTTAATTAATGGAGTTAAATTATTTCTATCATCTTTGAATGATATATATTCCCTTGTAATTTGATTAGTTGATAAAATAATGCAGGTTTACGATATTTTAAAGTTGATCGAATTAGAGTTGAACAACAGGAGTAGTATATCCAATCTTGATTGAGAAAGATATTCCTGTCCTTGTAAAAATTAAAGATATGAGATATTATGCTAGGATCAAGAGTAGTTAACATTGATAGCAGCTGTATTAAAAAATTCATTACGATATTTATTCATGAGTAAATACTGTTACAGACCACAAATGGCAGCACCATGGTATTGGTACACACACAAACAAGAATACTAATTAAGTGCCGGTGTATGTAAGAACACAATAACAATTAGATTGTAATTTGGGTCTTACAATAGATAACATCAGCAGAATTGAGCGAACTGTGAATCTTCAATTTGTGCCTGAAAATTCCACCAAAACCAATGTTTAACGTTTAAAATATATACACTTTCCGTCGGGAGTAATTATTAATGAATTCATTTAGGAATTAAGAATATACTAGCTAGTATATAAGATAGTATAATTCAGAAAAAAAGAGTGTAATTGAGTAGGTTATCTTACATGTGGGCATGAGTGGTGGATTAGCGTGCATTCCGCATTTTCCTCTATTTTGAAAGAAGTGAAAAATGTGGGAGGAAGTGTGATCAGATACACACAAAGGATTGCATTTGAAGTCCAGGTTTTGAACAGAGGGGCAACATGTCCTGTCGTCCGGACCAGTGAACCTGGAACACAGCTTATTCACTGCTCGAATGTCTTCTCTTCTATACTCACCCTCGGCATACACGTCAAGTTTACCAATTTTGGGCCTCCTACATTTATTTATTTTAATGTAATCATCCATATTATCCTATCCTATCTATATATTTCATTTTGAATAACATACATACATCTCCAAATACAGAATTACCTTCACTGCATCGCGGCAATACTTTTCGCTGCACCCTCTTGCAATAATATGTATTCCTTACAAAGTGCGAGATGTCCTTTAAATTCTCACCGGGTTGTCTACACAGCGCATCATGTTTATCTTTTCTGCCTCTGGACAACATTTGTCCCCAACATCCACTGATTTTATACCCCCATTCTTAACAAACTTCGTTCGCCTCTTTAATGTCACTCCATATGTCCGACGCGCATGTGTCTTGCCCCCCTACTACTGTAACTAATACAACTATAGCTATACCTTTCAATGATGACGTCATCACTTTTTTTCCCCCCTCCATCTCTCTTAAAAGGAAATGAGGCAGCTACTAAATTTGCAAATCAGTGCCATATATCGCGAGCTGGCTAGCCTATATATAAGTCGACGCTGAATTTACTCCTTATGAGGTGTATGCAACTGGATATATGGCTGGGGTGATTAAGGAATATTGAGATTTTTTTTTATTGTACAAAGTTAGTTGTTAGTACATTAAGTCTTCATACATCCTTATTTCTCCAAGTCTTCTTATAACTTTCCCTTATTCATTCCCAATGGGAATCGAACCTAGGTCTCCCACCTTAGTGGGGAGCCTGGGCCGACACTGACACTGAGAGACGAAAGCATGGGGAGCGAATGGGATTAGATACCCCAGTAGTCACCAGGTGGGAGGAATATTGAGAAATTGATTATATATAAATCAGATTGCAATCCATACAAATGTATTAATTAGCGGGCACGTCTTCTTATATACTCCACATGCGAGCACGTTAATTTAATTTGATGAACTAATTTGTGATTTTGTTTATATATATGTGCATGAGTCGCATTAATTTTAAAACAAGTATATTAATTATATTTTAACATTTGACTTGGATATTATAATTTGAATTAATAGAATATCGCAATCAATTTAATGAGTATTTTATGTATATATAGTTGACTTCACTAGTTATAATTAATTTGTTCAACATGATGTGATCAGGTCTTGATCAACTTTACTTCATTAATTACTTTAATTATGATTGCATATACATATATGTTGATAAATATATGTGTTTGAAATTTGAATGAAACCACTAATAATCGATACATTTAGTTTCTGTTGTGTTTTTTGGAATTAATTCCATGTTAATCTAAATGCATTAGCTAGATAGATTTGAAAGTCGAATTGTAACTTAATTTCTCAAATATATTTTAAATATTTTTTACAAAACATAAAAATCAACAATTATAAGCATCAAATTAAAGAACGGTATATATATATATATATATATATATATATATATATATATATATATATATATATAATTATCCTTTATTTATATAGTAATAATTTAATAAATGAAATAAAAAATGGAATATGAAAATGAAATAAGTGATCCCATTTATCATACGAGTGGTGCAGTAAAACTTTAAATTGATTAATCAATTCCTTGATTGGCTATATCAATCAATTCCTTGATAGACTATATCTCTCCCGTCGGAAACAGCATTGTCCGCAATGCTAGTCATGAGAATCTGGTACATCCATCCAAGTAGCCTCTTTCCCATCATCTATGTCGCCTTCTTCTTCTTCGCCTGCAATTAACAATTGAAGAGATTTTTCCTTACAACGATGTTGTGGATGGAAACGCTCCTTGCACTTGAAACAGAGGCCACGAGCTCTGAGGTCCTGGTATTCCGTGTTAGACATCTGCTTTATCCCTCTGCTTCTGTCGTTTGTAGGGTTGGGCCTGCTCCTATCGATGGAAGTTATAAGAGGCTGATGAGTTTTAGTCCAAGAAGACGGGCTTTCTACCCGCCTATTTGTGACATGGGGTCTGTGTATATCAGGGGGTTTTTTATTAGGATTTGGCCCACCAAATCCCTTCCATCCCAAAAGTACAGAGTGAATTCATTCCAGGGATAGTTTAGATTTCTTGTTTTATCTCCCTAGCCAGATTCATGGTATCAAAGATATCCACGACATCTTTAGATCGGATCCGAACTTGTATCTCCGGTTGCAACCCATTGAGGAAGAGGCCCAAACTCTGGCTTTCCGTAATATGGGGGGCAAGGGCCATTCGAGCAGCAAAATCATCAATATATTCATCAATGTTTTCCATTTGCTTAGTGGCTGCAAGGGCCTCAAACGGATTCGCCAATGGAGTACCTCCATATCTTTTCAGCAGTTCATATGACAACTGGTTTTAAGTCATATTTGGGAATTTGTCTGTCAGCCAACGGACCCAATGCAACGCTGATCCTTCCATACAGACCATAGCAAATTCCACTTTTAATTCCTCGCTCGTCCCATGGATTCGGAAATACCTCTCTGCTCGAGTGATCCATGCTACGACGTCATACCCATCAAAGTTTGGCAACTCAACTCGTTTGACAGTGAGTTGAAAGTCATTGTTGGAGATATTCCGCCTGGAACGAATTCTTGGAGCAGACGACGGGTGCTCGTCTCTCCGACATTGCTGGTTTGAAGATCCTCATTACTTTCCTCAATTCGTTTATTCTTCACGAGCGTGGAAAGCATTTCTTCTATCTTGTCAAGTTTGTTAACCTTTTCAGCAAGTGTGATGACTTTTGTAGATAGGGCGATAAGATTTGCAGAGAGTGTAGCAACGACCCTCTCCATGGATTCAACATTCTTCTCTATCGCCTCTACTCAAGCTTCCATTCGGGTGTGTGGCATCCGGCAGGTCGGACCAAATTGATAGAGTGAAGATGTTGAAGATATAAAAGATGAAGGAAATAAGAGAACTATAGGAACGTAAATACGATTCCTCCCGGGAATACTCTCGTCAGCCAAGGCTGCCCAATACTAAACAATATAGATTAATCGATACCTACCCTTCCCCTCTATCCACTTATTTATAGATCTTCTATTAGGGCAAATTTATTTATTTAAGGAAACATATTATTGGTATTGATTGACTCTATCAAATTCCTTGATTGGCTATATCAATCAATTCCTTGATAGACTAGAGGCCTACGTACGCCTGCACGTCTAACTAATGTTGCTTCATTGAATTCTGATTTTGTTTATGAGTTTAATTACTTTTAAGATGAATTAGACAATGTGCTTCAGCATATCTTTCTTGGGCTTACAAACTTACAATTTGCATTTTTAAATGGATTTTGAGAAACCAATTTCTAGAATTCAGTGAATTTTAAAATTCATGTGAATAGTGGAGTGATTTTCAGTGTCAATATTTGGAGAGCAAATACCTCCAAGAGTTGAATTTAAGAGCATGTTGCATATTACCTTAGGAGTAGTTAACATTAATAGCAGATATACTAAGAAAATAATTACAATAATATTTATTCATATGGTTACACACCACAAATGACACCACCAAGAATACTACATAAAATAACAAGTGTAAGTAAAAATGCAATTACAAGTAGATTATGATTTGGCTCTTACTCAGTTATTATTAATTACACCATCTCAAATGAAAATACATAACATCAGCAGAATACAGGCCGGCCCGGACATTTCGGGGCTTGGGCGAACTAGAAAAGTGGGTCCTATTTATCTCTATAGTTGCATGCTCTTTCAATTCCATGCACATCTTCTTTTTTCGTCCTTTCATACTTAAAAAATAAAGAGTGTATATTAGGTGCACCCAGGTGCAAGGGTGCACCCATATGTGTATAACTTCTTATTATATTTTGTATACATGTTATTCTCTTTTGTATGCATATTTTGTAATAATTGTATACTTTTTTCACACTAAATTTTTCATTAAAAAAACCATCATTTATATGTGTATAACTTTTTATTCAATAGTATATACATGTATTTTAATAATTGTACATTTTTTTACACTCAATTTTTCATTAAAAAAATTAACAATTAAATTGTATACATTTTTACTCATAATTGTATATGTTTTTGTTTATATTTGTATGTGGGTGCACACGAAGCTTCGTGTGCACCCGGGTGCACACTATATTTAGCCAAAAATAAATATCACTAATACAATAATTTCAAAACTACATTTAATTTAATAATTGACATTCATCTTTAACATACGTTGTATACGTTAAAATTTATTCATTTTATCTAAAAATATTAAACTGTTTTAGAAAGTTTTTTTTCTTAAAAAAAAAAGCAATTATTAAAGTCAATTTTTATCCGTGAAAAAATAAGTGTGAATATTTATATATACATGAGAACTATTAATATATAAAACCTTTAAGTTATATTTCTTGGCCGTCTCAATATTTACTCCACACTTTTTTATTTTTGTCCATTCTAAAAATTATGCACATTTCCAAACAACAATTCACACAATACCATACTATTATAAAATTACCACTTTTATTATACTCCCTCCGTCCCACAGCAAGGGTCTCTTTTTTCTATTTTGGTCGTCCCACCCAAAGAGTACTCTTTCCTTTTTTACACACATGAGACTCACTCATCTCCTCTAATACAATTAAAACATGGGTTCATGCTCCCACTAATACAATTATCCACTACACATTAAATAATAATACTCCTTAATCAATGTGCCAAAAAGCAAAAACTACCCTAGTCGTGGGACGGAGGGAGTATCTTAAATAACTTTACAAAATTTTCTTATAAATTACCTAAATACCCATCATTTACCTTACATACACTTAAAAATAAAAAAAAATAATAAAATTCTTATTCTTTACTAACAAAAACACTTGCACTAATTATACTAGAAATTTTATAAAAAATACAATTTATTTTATTAATAAATTTGACAAAAATATATAAATTAATTAATATATATATATATATATATATATATATATATATATATATTTTTTTTTTTTTTTTTTATAGGGCCTCTTGGCCCCCTCAAAATTGGGGCCATGGCCGTCGCCCCTCGCGACGTACCTCAGGGCTGGCCCTGGCAGAATATATATTTGAGCGAACCGTCGACCTTCAATCTGTGCCAGAAATTAAATTCCTCCAAAACCAATATATGTTTAACATTTAAAAAGCACATAAAAAAAACTATTAATTAAAAAAAAAAAAGAGAGTAATTATTTAAGTTAAGTTAAAATAACCTGGAGGACATATGGGGATGCGTGGTAGATACGCGGATATTCTGCATTTTCCTCTATTTTGAAAGAAGAGAAGAATGTGGGCGGAATTCTGATGAGATACACACAAGGGATTGCATTTTTGAAGTTGAGCTTTTGTAGATTGGGGCAACATCTCCTGTCGTTGGGACCATTAAAACTGGAACACAGCTTATTCACTGCTCTCATGTCTTCTATCCTCACCAATTTTCATTTATCTGAGATCATCCATAAGATGAATAATATGGTATGTCCAAATATTTCATCAAAATTAGAATTAATTACCTTCACATCGCGGGATTACTTTTGGCCTCATTCTCTTATCGCAAAAACCTATTACTTGTAGGAAGATCTAACGAGTTCTCACCCGATCCAAGACACTGCACGAGCTTATGTTAATCTTTTCTACGTCTGGACAGCAATTGTCGATTTTAGCCTTTACAGTTTCCAACTTGGAACAAAACATGTTCGCCTCTTTAATGTCGGTCATTATGTCCGACGCGCATGTGTCTTGCGCCATACATCTTTCACCGCTGATTAGCAGTGTGATCACAGTAGCTAATACTGCTATCGTCATACTTTTCAATGATGATGTTATCAGTTTTTTTTTTTTTTTTTTTTACTTCCTCTCCTCAAAGGAAATAGCTACTAAATTTGCAACTATATTGATGAATCGATCCAGAAATCCGTTATGGGGTAGGCGCTCTCCATATTAGCTGCCCTGCATGTCTTCTATCTCGGGAATGAAGACGAGAAAGAGAATCCAGATTTACCACATGACCATAAACCAAGGCAAGAAAGAAAGAGCACAGCCGAAACCAACCTCCGTGGAAGTAGCATCGGCGAGAAAGGCAAGCAGGGATTGAAGCAGAGGGAGAGTAGGCCCTTTAAAGCGCCTCACTTCTTTTCTTAATCTATTTCGTAGTCAATAGACTTGTCCTTTTACCTAAGGGAAAAAAAAAAAAAAAACCTATTGGGCTTTGTTTTAAGGAAAATATTGCGCTTAAATTATGGACTTCTTCTTTAGTGGAATTGAATTTCCAGAGTATTTGGGTTTGGTTTACGGAACTCACCCAATTACCTTATGGATGGCCCAATGATAAATTGGCTAATCTAAGCGCAATATATGTTTTTAAAAAAATGTAATTTAGCCTATAATCCTCTTTTGAAACATATAGCTAGATTTCTAAATAAGACACTTATATTTCTATTAATTCTTGTACCTTCCGCTGTAGCAAAAATAAAAAAAATAATAAATCAATATAAAAAATAAATAAAATTAAGAATGCATATATTAACATTAAGATGTGGAGGAAAAGGTTAGAAAAAGGAGGCATGAGATTTTAAAAGAAGGGATATTATCTCGTTAGATGGGCATGTATGAAACGTATTGTAAGACGAGTTGATTAATTGTAAAAGTATAGTACTACTTGTTATATAAGCAAAGTATGATTAGTTATAGTTAAAGTATGTTTGTAATTAATTATTTAATAATATTTTAAAAACATATTTTAATTCATTATTCAGGAGTATACTTTAAAAAATATATTTTTAATTATGAATTAACATACTTTCTTTATATAATAATCATATTTTAAAAAATGTGTCAATATATTTTAAAAAATATGTCAACTCGTCTCACAACTCCTCTCATATATTTAACGTCTTGCACAAAAGGCTTTGTCTTTGAAAAGGGGAGCGGCTATTTGCACCCCAAAATTGTTAAATGAACCCCAATTACAATATGTATTAAAATTAAAAATTACAGATTTAAAATACTAAATACATCCCATACAAAGACAACTCTACCATTTTAAATAATTATACTCAAATTAAAGAATAATTAACTAATTACAAAATTAAAAAAAATATTGAAACCGCGATTGTCATGTTCTGCAGAATCTGCCGCGATTGATCAGAAGCGAAATAAGAGGGAAGAACTCCTATCCACCTTCAAGACTTCGTCAATTTTAAGTAAGTATCATGTCTTCTTTGTCATTTTACTTCTTTATTTTGCAGTTGACACGAATTCTAGGGTTTTGGTTGATTTCAAAATTTGAAAATTAAGCATGGGTAATTTGAATTTGTGTTTCTGTAGTGTGGTTGAACTTGTCTTGCAATTTGAATTGAATTTTTTATGAATTAGAAGCAATTAGACAGGTTTCTGAGCAAAACGTATGTGAATTCCAAAACTTGATGTTGTGTGTTCTGTTCGAATGCAGCAGTCGAACACCTTAAGGTTATTCAGTTGTTACAACCGAACGATCTTTTTTGTGTTCTGTTCGATTACAACAGTCGAACACCTTAAGGTTGTTCAGTTGTTACAATCGAACGATCTTTTTTTGTGTTATGTTCGACTGCTGCAGTCGAACACCTTAAGGTTATTCGGTTGTTACAATCGAACAAACTTTTTTTTACACATCTGCAGTCAAACACCTTAAGTTGTTCGCTTGTTACAACCGAACGAACTGTTTTTTATACACATTTGTTGTTTTCTGCTGATGGATTGACATTTCTCTGAATATTTTGATTATGCTTCTCCTTTGCGATTATTGCTTGTTCCAAATGATCATCATTCTCAATTTTACTTGTTTCATGATACTACGCTAATGCAGAAGGGTTAGGGTTTAGGTTGATCGTGATTTAGTGATTATAACAATGGGGTGCATTTAGAAATCTGATTGGGGTGCATTTAGAAATTAAATTATAATTATTTTTATTTTATTATTTATAAAAGGTTATTTACGTCTTATCACATTATCATATTTTAATTCTATTAATTATTGGGGTTCATTTAACAATTTTGGGTGCGAATAGTCGCCCTTTAAAAAATTATATAAAAATTGCTAAGGGTAGATGAGACTTTTCCATTTTTATTTTATGTGCTATTAAAAATACATTGTAGCAGCCAATAATTTGTCTTAGTGAAAATTTCTCAATTAGTTCAGCTGGTCAACCATATAATTAGCCATTATGACTATTTTACTATTTTCCACTAGTGTTCACAGTGCAGAAAAGTGCATTAAAAAGTGGAGTATTTGTGGACATGACCTAAAGAAAAGATTACTGTTGGAAAATTTATTATTGATACTAATCCAAAAATAATTGATGTGTTGTTGAATTCACTCCTAGTAAAATAACTGAAAAAAAATTGGTCAAATAGCAATATATGATGCATGGAATTCCAAAATGTTGTCTACTATACATAATATATTCATAAATAATAAAGAGAATTTCTGAAGCAGTTTTATTGTTGATTTTGCTTTGATTTTTTTTAAAGGAAATTTCATTTATTTGGGTATAAGATTTACTCAAATTTAAAAAAACAAAGATTTTGCTTTGAATTAATACGTATGTATAATATACTTTCTCTGTCCCATTCAAAGAGGGTCTTTTTTCATTTTGTTCGTCTCATCCAAAAGGTCCTATTTATTTTTTACACAAATGGGATCCACACACCCTTTTTAATACAATTAAAATATGGGGCTCACACTCTCACTAATACAACTACCCATTACACATTAAATAATAATATTCCTTAATTTACGTGCAAAAAAGTAAAAGCCCCTCTTACGCCGGGATGGAGGGAATACTTCATAATATACTCCCTTCATCCCACAATACGCTTCATGTTTACTGTTCCACGTTGTTTAAAAAATTTGCACTTTTTGACCAATTTCATTTACTTTAAAGGGTATTGTAGTATTTTTAGGTAATAAAAAAATATAAAGTAATGGTATGTGGGTGAAAAATGAGTGGCAAATTTGAAATTAAAGTAACTTTTGAGGTTGTTGGATAAAGTTATTTTTCCATTTTTTGGGGTGTGAAGGGTATTATAGGATAAACAAATAAAAAAAGTTTGAAAGGTTTTGTGGGATGGAGGGAGTATTTCATAATATGCCATCTTACATATATTAGTCTCTAAGATATATAGTATTCCTAAGACAAACTTTATTGAGCCTAAGTTAATTTTCTTCGATTTGATTTTAAATTAATAATTTTTTTAATTCTAAATTTAATTTTTCAAACGCTCCTAAACTTTATTTTATTTTTCATGGTAACGATGGATAACTGGTGACGTAACGGTAGTTACCGACCCAATTTCTTCCCTAACGATCGATATTTATACACAGTGATTGTTATCTGAGCGAACACAGAATTTTTCATAATTTACTGCTAACAGTAGATATGAAGTATCGATCGTTACTTACCTAATCTGCTTGATAAAGATAGAGTTGTATGGATAACTATCGAGCTTCTTGCACATGATAAATGACTGTTAGTTGTGAGAAAATAAATAACCTCGTTATTTTTGATAGATCAACCTGTATAAATAATTAAATTATTATTTAAAATTAATTGGATCACTTGTAAAAATAATTAGATTATTTTTTAGAGTTAGTTGAATTATTATATAGAAATAATTAAATTATTTTTTAGAGTTAATTGGATCATTATATAAAAATAATTTGATTGTTCTTTAAAATTAATTGTACTAGTTTGTAGAAATAATTAGATTATATCCTATGATGTACCTGAAGATTTGTGAAATTCGATTATTAATTATTTATTGGGTTCATCTTGTTGTCTTACTGAACATTAGTGCTAATACTTTGGTACATTCTATTATTAAGACTAATTAGCTTCTATTGTTGATCAAGCCCTCATCTCCTTTGGGAGATTTTCTTAATAACTACTGTTCTATGTAATAGTAAAGGAAAAAAAAAATCTAATATTCAACTGCACTCCTAACTTTTAACCAAGATAGGTTGTGACATAATTTAAATATTCGTACATACATATGTTTACATAGATTGTTAAGTTGTTGGGTGGGTGAACCATTAGTCGATATATATATAGTCTGGTAAAATACAATTTTAGTCACATACAACAAGTGTGATTTCACTTTTGATCTCTAATTTTTTTTTTAGTTCCAAAAGTTGCAATTTTGGTCCCATCTATTAAGTTTTGGATGAAAACCGTTTAAAAAATTAATTAATTGAGAATTAACCTCGTTAAAAAAACACTAATAACAATCAACACAACTTGCAGTGTATTCTCATTCCCAAACGTGATATGCCCCATTTTCCCAAAAAAAAAAATCAATCAACATAAAATAAAACATCATCATCTTCTATGGATAGCACTTCAGTTCAGATACCCCATAAATAGTATCATCATGATTGTCAGAAACTACAGTCTTCTCGATCTCTGTAGTACTGAATTGCTTCCACTACAAAAAACTCTCGATTAAACACCCACAGCGGCGGAGACGGTGGCGCCGCCGCCGCCGACTTAACTTTTTCTCCACTCACCAGCACTTCTTAACCTCGAATTTCTTCGTTGTGTTTCTTCCTCTCGCTGTTGCTGGGACTCAAAATGACGAAATTACCCTTACTCCCATCTTTGTGGCTTCTATGCAGCAAGTCTTTAAACTTCCACCTCTTCGAATTAGAGATGGCGGAGCTGTTCTTCTTGAACTACCCCTCCGCCGCCTCCTTCGGCCGCCAAACGTAGTACGAATCCGCCGGAAATCCTTCTAGCTCTCATCTTCATCGTCGATTCTCGTTCCTCAATGAACAACTTTCTCAACAGAAGGCGAGTCGGTGGAGATTTCTCGAAATCAAAATTTCGCGACTCTGTTTTCTTCTTTTTCGTACGACGCAGAAACAAATCTCCGTTTAAAAACTCTAATTGTCGATTCACGAAAGCAAACTCTTGGATCCGATCTGATTGCCGGTCACGGTTAATCGTCCAGCGCACCGAGGTCCGCCGCGCCTCTTGGTCATCGCCACAGATCCACGTGCCGTCGCTGTCAGTTTTTTCTCCTGCCAAGACAAGAACAAAAATCTAGGACTTCTACTCCATAAAGAATTAAGGATGACCGCTGGATCTACCGCATCTTTGCCGTCGCAAGATTCGTCGTTCATCGCCGCCGGAGCACACTACCAGCACTATCAAAAAATTACAAAATCGCCACCATTCAGATTCGCCATTCACCTCATCAGAATTTGCCGCCAACATTTGTCGGAGTTCACCGAATCCTGCGTCACTGTCCACAGCAGTTTCAGCACTAACCATCCTGAAGAATCTCGCTGAAAATCTGTTGTAAACTGTAAATTTGGGTTGGAGAGAGAGGGCTTAGAGTTTAAAATAATTCAAGATTTGGCTTTGGTAAATTAAAAAAAAATTACTCATGTATCCTAACGGCCCCATAACCCTTCCGTTAGTTTGATTGACGGAACTTTAGAAAAAAAGTAATGGTACTAAAAATGTAACGAAAAGAACCAAAAATGAAATCAAACTTTTTGTATGGAACCAAATGTGCATTTTACCCTATATGTTCTTGACCACGATTTGCTAAGTCATATTCACCACTACCTAAATGTAATGTAATGCATCATACACTAACTAACACAACTCCTTCCATTAATCATATAGTACGTAAATATCAAATTTAATTTTTAAAACATTAATTAACATTTCTTTTTTCTACAATTCAAGAGTTTAATTATTTAAATATAAAATCTAGAATTTAATAACTAAATTAAACCTCCATAGTTATAAAATTTGAACAGAATTTAACAAACGAATATTTTTAATAATTGGTTAAAAAAAAAAAAAAAGAGCTCCAAATATATATAATTGATTAGTGCTTGGCCATTATAATTTTTATTGCCGACGATTGCGTCGTAGTGGATCCCGGCTCTTATGCCCCACGCGTTATTCACAGTAACTACCATCCAATCAAGGGAAAGTACTGCCTAATCAAATCACACCGTTCAAATTTAACACAAAAAACAATTATGATTACTCTAAAAGAAAAATTATAAACAGTTTTGATTTTAAAAATCCGAATTATAACATGCACACTTTGGATTCTGTAAAGCAATATTTGTTTCAAATTTAGAAAAATTAGGTTTAGATGTTCAAACATACCTTAAAAATCACCATTGTAACATTTCTAAATTCACTCACATATTATTTTACTTCAACTATTTTTTTTTTTTTGCCTTTCATTGTATACTCAAATAAATTAATATTCTATAATCTCTTGTGATACAGATATATACGTTATTTCTCATTTTGTTGTACAAACCAAACGCTTGTATGTTTTCAAAATATATAAGTCATTGTGCTCCGACTTATATTTTGAAAAAAGAAATAGAAAAAAAAGTGTATCTTATTAATAGAGATTCCTACCGTCCCTGTTCTAGGAAATTGACGAAGAGGCAAGTCGCAAGATATATCTTATTGACTTGTAGAGAAGATTTATTGTTTAACTATCCTTACAAGAAGCTAAATTTATGTTAAAGTTTGGATTGTAATTGCAATTTACTACTCTACAATTGTGTTGGAAGGCTTTTCCACCCATTCTCTACAAAATTAAGAATATGATACATCATACTACATTCTATTTATTCACGTAACTATTTTACAAAAATTAATCATAAAATATAAATGGTAGCATTTTGAAGAAAATTGAATGACCATTTGTGTGTTTTGCATTGTCTTTTTCTTTTATTTATTATTTATTGGATACTTTTGTAAATTTTAATTTACATTATACGATTAAAATTGTTTTATAAAACCAAAATGAAAACAGACATGCTCTGCAAAAAACTTCTTTGGGTTTGTTTGCCTCGACGTCTCTTCTCTCTCTCCTGACGTCTCTCCTCTCTCATCCCTTCGCCATACCTCTTTTCCTTCTCTGTTCAATTGATTATCTTTTGACCACATTCCAATATGAAATTGTAAGTCCATTTCTAGCTGGCTATTTACATGTGATATGCTCGGATTTGGAGAGCCATTGCATACAATTATGTGAAGATATCTACATTGTTCAGATATGGCGTGTATTGATGTTCATGCTGATATTATTGATCTCAAGGCGGTTGAAATGCAGGAGCCTACTATTGATACCGATAAATTGAGCTACGAGATTTTCTCAATTTTAGAAAGCAATTTTTTGTTCGGTTACGATGATCACAAGCTTTGGATTCCGAAGCAAATTGCTGAGCCGAAGAATGGCCTCATCGCCGTTGCCGCCGTCGATCAAGGCGGAGTTCCGGAGATGAAGAACCAGAGGGGGAAAATCTGTATCCTGAGCGTCGACGGTGGTGGGATGCTGAACATTACTTCTGGCAAAGCGCTGTCGTATTTGGAAACAGCGTTGAAGAATAAATCGGGTAATTCCGATGCCAGAATAGCCGATTATTTCGATGTCGCAGCCGGCACCGGCGTCGGAGGAATATTTACGGCCATGCTCTTCGCCGCGAACGATCAGAATCTCCCGATTTTTCACGCGGACGAAGCGTGGAAATTTCTCGTTGCGGATGGCCAAAATTTTTGCAGTTCCACGAAATCAGGTGGTCGCAAAATTAGTTTCTTAAACCGGCTTTTCAACAAAACCCGAGACGACACCGTTTCTACCGGGTTGGAGAAGGCAATGAAGGAGGCCTTCAAGGATGAGAAAACAGGGCGCAGCCTAACGTTGAAAAACACGCTAAAACCGGTTCTGATTCCGTGCTATGATTTATCCAGTGCGGCGCCATTTCTATTCTCCAGAGCCGACGCCTTAGAATCGGATAGCTTCGATTTCAATCTATGGGAGGTGTGTTTAGCAACTTCAGCTGAACCGGGTGTTTTCAACCCGGTGTGCATGAAGTCGGTAGACGGGTTGACCCAGTGTGTCGGTGTCGACGGGGCGTTGGCGATGAACAACCCGACGGCCGCGGCGATAACTCATGTTCTGCATAATAAGCAGGAGTTTCCGTTTGTGAGGGGGGTCGAGGATATAATGGTACTTTCACTAGGCGCCGGGGGGCAGCTGCTGGGGGGAAGCTTTGACTGCGACCAGGTGAAGAAGTGGACGGCGAAGGATTGGGCGCGACCATTGGCGCGGATTTCCGGCGAGGGCTCTGCGGAGATGGTTGATCATGCGGTGGCTATGGCGTTCGGAGAGAGCCGGAGTAGTAATTACGTACGAATTCAGGTTTGTGAAGGATATTAATTGCATGATCAGCTCAATTAACAAAATCTTTAATTAAATGCTATTTCAGAATCTTTTATTGGAATTTCTGTGGTGACTGGTGGGGGTTACAGGGGCAGGTGGATTCTCTAGGGCATGCAATTCAATTCTGTATCTGCTTGGCCATAATTTGCCTGTGCTATACCAGTTATTTCATTTTTCATTGAAGTATTTACTGTTGCATATATCAGCCAGTAAATTCTGGATCCTAGTGATGCAGACACACTTTTATTGTATAAGTGCACACACTGGAGGTATCGCACTCGGTGTTATCCAAAGGGTGGGTGGGGTAGGGTGGTTGAGTGAAAGAGGAGTGACACAGGTTGCTGTAACTCTGTGTTCTGCGTCTGTGTGACAGTAATAATCATATTTATTTATTACAGCTGTTCTTTTCTACAACCAACTTTATTAATTTTGTTCTCCACTATTTCACTCTCTGCCACGATTTTTGTTTCTAAATAGTTAAATGTTTTTATTGTTTTTTAACCCCAAAAGATGATTTTCTTATTTTGTGGGATTATGATATTACCATCTGTGTGCTTTACTTGTTTAGGTTGTATGGCTTTGTATTATCACGGGATGTCACATGTTGGATTATGTGCTTGTTAATTAATGTAGTTTTCACAGTATCCATGTCATTTAACCAAAACTAGTTGAAGTGGATCTTAAAATTTCAGGGCCCTGTTGGTACACTGATGTCGTTTATTGTTAAAATTAACACGAGTAGGAAACTGATGAGAAAGATGAAAATGTTGTACTGTACACAGCTTGCAATCTTGTTTTTTTATTTTTTCTGAAACTTCTCTCCTGGTTGGGTGGGTAGCCTGGTGTATTCTTTCCACACTCCACATATAATATTTGTGTAGAATGAGCATCCACCACTCATTTCATATACACTTACATGGGGTATGTATGTGTAATGTCAAATACTAATAAACACGGGGACCGGGGTGGGATTAGGGTGGGGGTGGAAGGATTTTGATAGAGTCCTTTCCTCGTGCCTGAACAAGACAGTGATTACATGGACTATAAGTGGGATGTATGATGACAACAATAGAGAGAGTGACTCAACAACAAAATACATTTTTCCATAACAATCAACAAGAGTTTAACATCGTAAGTGCATCTTTTCTGATACATTGTGCTTGAATGGAGCATAAAGGGGGTGTTTTTTCAGTTTCCATTCTTGTATATCACCAAAAACTTGTACAACAGGGACAAACTGGGGTTTATTTCCATAAATAATTGTACAGTCTTGAATTTCATTGGTAGGTCCTACCCCGATGCCTTTGACTAGTTGTAGTAGTATTCATCATTGATCTACACACATCATACACGACTGTGGGAATTTGAATAAACGAATGGTGGACACTAAACATGTTATGAATGGCTGTGATTGTTCTGGATTTGAAGTTGCTGAGCTTTCTAACTACTCTCGAATTCCTGTTGGTTATTTGATTTGTGTACATTGTGATGATTCTTATCTTTCTTGCAAAATAACGAACAATGATGATTAATTAAGTCCATGATTAGAAGTATGCTGTAGAATAGTAATATTGATCATTTCATAACCTTGGTGAAAAATTAGGCAAGTGGATCCAGCTTCAGCAGGTGTGGGGAAGACGTGGATCCGAGGAACATAGAAATGCTAACTGGAATAGCAGACGAAATGCTGAAACAGAAGAATGTTGAATCAGTTCTCTTTGGTGGGAAGAGGATTGGAGAACAAAGCAATTTCGAGAAACTCGATTGGTTTGCTGAGCAACTTGTGCTCGAGCATCAGAGGAGGAGTTGCCGTTTGGCTCCCACTGTTGCATTGAAACAGCCCACGTCAAAACCATCCTAAAACCTGCCCCTAGGAAGAAGAAGGTAAGACAAGCTCCCTCCGTTACATTACAAAGTTATCACCATTCATGATGCTGTTGATAATGTCAACTAGGCCCCATTTAATGGTACTAATAATTGTTACATAATTCATGAGGGTCATCAAGACTTTGTGAAGAATCCTAATCACATAAAGATATCAATATTGTCTGGTTATGGTCCCCGTGGGCTCTGTGTTGTCATTTTCTACCTATTTAAGAAACAGAAAAGCTAACAACATCTCTCGGTTGTTGCAATAGTTTTGGCATTGAGGTAGTTTGAGATAAGAGAAAATTTAAAGCTCAACAGGGTGATCTTTGTTGTCTGTTTACCGACACTGATTCTTGGACGGCATTCATATGAGGGACGTTTTTGTCATTTTGAACTCCAGGGGTAGGGGCTAGGCGAAAGAAACTTGTGCTTTGACTCTTGAAATAAATGTTAGTATTTATATTCTGTACAATATTTCATTATATGACTATGGTGTAAAGGACTTGAGGCTCTAGGTTGGGGACCATCCAGATTCCAGAGTGTATCGAATAGGGGAGCCAAAGACAAATTAGAAAAACTATACTGCATTTGATACACATCTCTACTAGACTCTGTGTCCATCAATATGCACATTCTACATATGCATTATTCTTGCATCAGTTCCTTCCAAAAGTATGTCTGGGTTTACTATTTGCCCTTCAAAATGAGTAGCTGAAAGCACACAAACATTGCAAGAATCAAGTTGAATCAACTTGTTTCTTGTTGCAAGCCTGCATAATTGCTTCTTCTGGGGCATCATTATGTCTCCTTTTTTCAGTCCTTTGTCTCAACTGGGTCTACCATTTTTGTTACTCTTGGATTTTTTAGGGTGAAACTAGGCATGGCTTACACTACTTCCTGAAATAATGTTCTATTAAATGCTTTATTTCACTTTCAGCATCTTATTTTATATATACACCATCAAGCAAATAGAGTATGTTTGCAGTATGATGTGTAAAATGAAGTATAATAATTAGATAACATCATCAGAAATAGTAGATGCTTAATTATCTTGTCTAAAGTAGCATACTTTATAAACAGGTTGCTAAGATTTTGCAGTTACTATATGATTGCAGTTGGTTGTGTCATTATTATTCTGTTTCATATCTAATTCCATATTTCTCACCAGATTACTTTTAAAGGATGAGACAATTTACTGGAAATGGGACCATCTAAATGAAAAGGGTGGATGTTTCATGATTTTTTTCTACTTATTTTGATCATGGATTAAATAAATCTGGGCAATTGTTCAAAATTCTGCAAAATATATTACTCCATTAAATAAGTATGAACAGTACTTATGTTGAGGGTATAGGATACGGATCATATCCCGTAAATTGACTCAATTTCCTCTCCCTGTAGCACGCTATAGTGAAATCACTGTAGAGTGAGAGAAAATCCTCTCTGAGGGTATAAGGCTTGCCAATTGAGATGCTAATCATTTCCTACACTCCCTACAGAAGCATAGGGGTCAAAGAAGGCCTTGAAAAGAATAAAAAGCAACAAATAATATTATTTCTTAAGACTTCAGTGATAATATATCATGAAATTTGTACCCTTTTTAAACATGTCTGATTTATATCTTCTTTTGCAGGTAAAGAGGTATGAACTAGGCAAAAACTTCCGAAGACGAAAAGGGGAAAAGGGGAAAGTGCTAGTGTGGCATTTACTTTTTGAGTGGAGAAGTGGGGTTTGTGTTGAAAAACACTTTCAACTGTAAAAAGAAAATATCAGGTTGATCTTGGTCGGATTCTTTGCCGGCCGTCGGCCGTGCAAAGTGGTAGCCACCACATATATGGTGGTTCAAACAAACTTAAATTGTATAAATCCCTTCATATGTAATGTGTTAATGGTAACTATGCTTTTCTTCCTCTCTCTCTCTCATTGTGACTTCCTCTCTCATTCGTTGTGACTTCCTCCTACTCTAATTGGGCTCTGTAAAAATTTGTGGCCCAATGCATATTTTGGTAATGCTTGTCTAATATAATTATCTTGGCCCACAGAAACTTTAGTTTGGGCCCTGGAGTATAACATATGTATAGATTGGGCTTTTATTTTCAGAAGCTCAGAATTTTGGTCCAAATAAACCTTGTATCAAAAGTAGTAGTCCAATATACTTAGCCTCGGATCGAAGGAAGATTATACAATAATGGGGCCTAAAAATAACAACTCTTCATAGTTGGACTTTGTGATCACAAGTACAAATTTGAAATTCTACTCTTTAGTTACAAATGTGATAATTTTATTTTTGTTTTTAAAATAATAAACAAAAAATCAAATACAAATTCTAGTTTTTTTTTTTAAACCTAAACATAATTTTCTACTTTGTAGGGCCCTCTTTTGAGACACAGCTAAAAATAAACAAGACCTCAATGATTACTAGTGACAACAGCCCACCGATTTTCTGCGGTTATTTTCGTGCGTTATTTTTGTATATCATTTTTTGTGTGAAATGTTATATGACTGATACGAAAAGAAATTTAATCATTGTCCCTAAATTTTATGTTTTTCTTTTTAGGATATAGTTTTCCTCTAAATTCTAAGTATTATTCATTCAATGATATAACACAAAAAATAATGTATCAAAATAGCACAAAATATTAAAAAAATAATATATCAAAATAGCACAAAATATTCGAAATTATAGAAAAAAATGTACTTTATTATAGTAGGAAAATGATTATAACCGGAATTCATTGCTTCAAAATATATTATTGAATATTGATCTCCATACCTAATGAAATTATTGATCCCCATATCTACAGAATAAATTTATTAATCTCCATACCAGCACCTTAAAAAATAAAACTGTCCAATTATTTCTAAGCATCATTGGATCTCTGTGTTAGAATAGAGTAGATTTAGAGAAGTGTATAGAATGTACCTAGTTTATACCATGTCTATAACAAGACCATTTAAGATGTAGCATCAACTTTAATTGATCAATACTTACACGACTCATCATATTTTAACTGGTGATCAAGAGGCTTCACCCCAAAAATAGCAATCCATAAAGTCGTCACACATTGTTTTATTATAAGGTTCAAACTTATCACAAATTCAAAAACATTATTCTTCTTAAAATCTACCAAGCAGAATAACCAAAAGAAACAAGATAATTAAGCAATACAAACATCCTGGATATGAAAAATACCACCTAATCATATCTCATTAAAGGGCCACCTTAGCCTGCTCATTTCTGAGCAGGTTCAGGGGCTCCTGCAACGATTGATTGATCGGGAAAAGCATACATTGTGCATGTTGTGCCATTAATTGATCAACGAGCACCAGTGCCGTCACTGCTTCAACAATTGGAACAGCTGCATCAACAGACAAGATGTTAGAGCGACATCCATCTCTAGAATCGAACTAATTTGCTCGCAATCATATACCTCGTGGAGCAACACAGGGATCATGACGACCTCTAACCGTAAGCTCTATATCACGTTTGTCTCTAGTCACAGTTTTCTGTTTCCTCTGCTTGGAACGTAACATGAAATGATGATAAATAAATATGTTTCAAAAGAAAATATATTATGCCAACAAAACAAAAGAAAAGAAAAGAAGAGAATAAAGACTAACAAAGATAGTAGGTGTAGGCTTGAAAGCTATTCTCATTTTGATGATTTCTCCATTTGATATTCCACCCTGGTAAATGGATATAATAATATCATTAGCACTCATAAGAGTAACTTAGAAAATAAAAATAAAAATAAATAATCTTTTACCTGTATTCCACCAGATCTGTTGGTTTTAGTTCTAATACGGCCATGCTCATCCATGTAGAATTCATCATTATGCTCGCTGCCCTTCATAAAAGCACCTATTTGATTTTTTTATTTTTTTTCATTTTCAAGAAAATTTAAACCATATTAATAATGTTTGATTTAGATCATCAAAGTATATATATGATGATCCTAAGTTCCTAACTATCTATACCTGCAAACCCAGTGCCAAAATCAAATCCTATTGATGCTGGTATTGACATTGCAGCTTTTGCCAACTCTGCTTCAAGTTTATCAAACACAGGAGAACCAAGCCCCTGATGAATAATACATCATATCATAACCAAATTAATTAATGTATGTTTTTTCTTAAAGAATTGTTGAGCATTAGCAATATTGTAGTGTCGGAACGACATGAAAAGGAGCACAATCTCACCCGTGGGACGTTGCGTACAATGCAGGTGGTAACGCCCCCAACAGAGTCACCTTGTACTCGAACAGCATCAATAGCAGCAAGCATTTTATCAGCATATTCAAGATTCGGACACCTTACAATATGACTCTCTATCTGTAAAACATTTGGATTGTATTACGAAAAATTAAACAATATCGAAGGGGTAGTATGCTGTATGTGTATACCTGATCAAGGGTGAGTGTTTGTTGATCAACCAGATGTTCAGGGAGAACAACATGGTGCACTTGTGAAACATAAGAAAGAATCTGCAATAAATGGAAAATCCATTGGTGATGGTATACTACATAGAGAAGTTAATTTTCCATGGAATAATTCACAATTAAAGCTTACTTCAATCCCTGCATACAGCTTGAGAATTTTCTTGGCCACAGCTCCAGCAGCAACCCTACCAATGGTTTCTCTTGCAGAAGATCTACCACCACCCTGTATAGATCTGACACCATACTTGAAATCATAAGTTGCATCAGCATGAGAAGGCCTATAAGCTAGGGCCAAATCTCTGTAGTCCTCTTCCCTTTGATCCATATTAGGCACTTCTACCTTGATGGGGCATCCAGTGGTGAAGCCATCAGCAACCCCTGAAGCTATTTTACAGCTGTCGGTCTCCTTTCTCGGGCTGGCTATTTTGTTCTGACCGGGCCTCCTGCCAGTCAGGCAATTAATCAAACACTCATGATGCAATCCAATCAACACAGAATTAAGATGATGAGGAGAGAGATCTGACCGTCGATCGAGTTCAATCTGGATGTCAGCTTCAGAGAGTGAGAGCCGAGGAGGACATCCATCGATGACACAGCCCACACCGCCACCATGGGATTCTCCGAACGTCGTCACTCGAAAGTAATTGCCGTAGGTGCTACCACTACTGCGTATCTCTGTTCACACACACTACCGCAATTAATGGAAAACTCACCTTGCAAAACCCACTTCAATTAGATTAGTTAAGGCGTGTCTATAAAAAGTTTTGTTGAACTAATATTTGAATTTGAATTTAAAATCAAATTCAATGATTGTAATAGGCACTTCATTTTCATAATTTGTAACTTAGAACATCACTCATATACACTTTCGAACACACATGATCAAACACATGTCGTGAATGTCAAATCAAGTCGAGTGAAATATATATGCATGTTGAGTGTAATTCTGCTTTAAAAAAAATTACCGAAGCGTTTGGATTGGGTTTTAGGGAAGCGTGGGCGTGGGGTGGTGGTGAGTCCTCCGCCTCCGGTGAAGGTTACGGTGGCCATTATGCAGATGTCCTTATCAATTGGAGTGGAGTGGAGTGGAGTGGAGGTTTGCTCTGGTTTTATATAGAAGAGAGAGATTACTATGGAAACCAAACCTGCATGTGTTCACTCTATTTCACAAATTTAAAATTACTACAAAACAATACTCACCCCACACACTTTTTTTTTATTTTATTTACACTAAAATATCTGCTCCCCCCTCGTGTTTGTAGGGGGCTTGTGGAGTATTATTATTTTATATAAATTGAGTAATTGTATTAATGGTGAAGGATTAATATTGTATGTCTGGGATTTTTTTAGTGAAAGGGAAAATTGATACTTTTAAATAGACGATTAAAATGATAAAATTAAACTATAATGACAAGTAAAATACAAATTAAATGAAACTCCAATATGTAATTTCATGGCAGTTCTAACGTATTGTGCCCCAAAATTAGCATTACAATTCCAAACTTAAAAATATCCACTATCATTTGATAAATTATGAGTTTTGGTGATATGAGCATACAAAAATCCGTATTTGTTTTTTTAATTATTACAATTTTCAAATTTTAATCATTTTTTTAAATCTAATCTTGGTCCCGTGGCAGTGAAGATGCATGACACGGCCTTCAACATTTTGCAGTGGTGTCGTAGTTATCAATGGGAGGTTTTATAGAGGTTTAGAGGGAGATTTTAAACCTGCATGTTCAGTGTTCCCATACTGCATTAATTAAGTAATACCTACTCCACTTATTACATAGAAAAACTTTTAATTATTTACACTAAAATATACTACTCCTTCCATATCATTTTTAGTTCATTTTTTCTTTTCTTTTCCACATTTTTTAAAAAATTATATTTTACATCAATGTATTATTCCATCTTTTTTGTGTTAAGGTTTACATTTTATATTTATCTATCTTAAGTTTATTAAAATATACTTGCACAAAATAATTAATTATTGTGCATACACACACAATGCTGATATAATTACTTTCTCCACATTAAATATTATACTCCATCTCTCCACGCACTATATTTCTTAATCTAAGTAAGCAAAAGAAATCTAAATACAAGACGAGGGAGCATATGAATAAGAAATCTTCCTCAATTCCAAACACTAAAACAAAAGTGCTACAGTAGTACATTTCTTCCTCAATTTAGCGTAGCAAATCTTGTACTACCATGTTTTTATGCTGAACCACTTCTAAACTCGTAGTAGCATGAAATAAATCATGCATGTACCTCACCTTTATCCCAAACAATTTTAACACTCTAAGAGCGAGCATAGCACATCAGCCCAATAATCACACTTAACTTCAAAAGTTTGGTATTTCCACATGAAAGGAATATCTATTGCTAATAATAGTATTATGTTACCTTAAAATGTCAATAATATAGTACTCCATATATACACTAAACTCATGGAGTATTACTTAATTAACATAAAAAATCAAATGATGCACTAGAGAAATTCGTAAAAGAAAAATAAAAATGATTGGGGGCCGTTGATCCTTTTTCGTTTTTTTTTTTAATAAAGATATATACATGCTCCTGTGCACCCGGGCGCATGGAGCACATTCCGTGCACCTTTGCAATTTCCATACCCCTTTGCAATTTAAACCTCTAGCAATATATAAGTTTAAATTATAATATAGAGGGAGAGGGTTGCATTCACATGGGACATGAAATATCTCTCCGGGCGCATTAACTTTTGCCATATACAAATGGAGTAATGGTACTCATTCCATATATAGATATATATGATTTGTGGTCTCCAGAATGCCACGCTTTCGAATATCTGGTGAAGAATATTATTGGATATTTAATCAAACAAGTAGCAGGCTAGCTGAATTCAAAAATATTTCTATACTGCCCAATCAATTTCAACTTGCTAAATAATGCTCCATCCGTCCCGCCCAAATAACATTATTTTATTATATTGGGCGTCTCGTTCAAATTGCATCATTTTTCTCTTTTTAGTAAAAAGAACGTTCAAATTGCATCATTTTCCTCTTTTAGTTAAAAAAAATCCACTAATGACCCACCACTACACATCACATCTCTCTAATACACCTACCCACTTTACATAAAATAATAATACTCCTTAATCTACGTTACTGCCCCTACCCACTTTACATAAAATAATAATACTCCTTAATCTACGTTACTGCCTACCTACCCTCCGGAGTTGCGACCATAACATCATCTACACCATTCAATTATTGAGTTGTCACTTTCTCTTTCTCTTTCTCTTTCCTTTCTAATAAATCTCGTGAAACTATCAATGCCCTAATTTTGGTATGTTTGACTTTTAGTGCTTACCTAAAAAAGTGGCGTACTAAAAATTGCTGCCGAGTTTAAAGAGGAAAAATGACATGAAACTAAAAGAAATAAACGAAATCATTAAGCAAATAGAGAACTAGTATTAAGGATTAGATTGATTGAGATTTATATAGATTTTGAAAATTATGAATAGTGATAATTTATGTTATTTTAAATTTTGATACATTATGTTCTAACCTTATGTGAGTTATAATGTGTATGAGAGTATTGAAAATAAAAATAAGAGAGAAAGGAGAGTAATAATTTAGCAAAGAAAAAGGAGAGTGCATCAAAAATTAATTAAATTTGCAAGAACATGTGTGGCAATTTTAAAGGCCAAAGCAACTAGAGCCTGAATTATATGTTCAGATACTTTTAATGGATATTTTATGATGCTCCATCTGTTGCAATAGAATATTCATGGTTGCTTTTACAACATGAATATTAAATAGGTGACATCCATCTTTTTCATCATTAATTCATTTTAAAATAAAAATGATAAATAAATAACACACATTACAACAACATGATGTTTACTATAAAGCCGTATGGGCTGTTTAACTGATCAACATCGTCACAACTTGCCAAAAGACCAAAATGTATAGTATAAAAGATACTCCGAACTTAAAACGTAAAATATTTAGAAGGATATAGGTATAAATACTAGTATTACATAATGCTGAACTTATTTGTACTTTTGAAAGATAAACGTTATCGAAACTCCACAAAAACATCAACTATACAAGACCTAATATAAAAATGAAATATACATGTGTATATTAATGTATATTAAATTCAAAATCATCAACTAATAAATTCAGTAACACTGTTCTTCAAAAGGATAGCAGTAAATTCTATCTGATAAAAAATACACTCATGCATACTAGGCAAGTTAAATGGAAAAAGTTGTCTGACGGGAAAGGAGTAGCGAGCATTGCATTTTCAGAGGATGAAGAGGTAACCAACTAGGTGGAGTATACCTCTAAAGGTGAACCTGTGCCTGCTCGTTTTTGGGCAGTTCGAGGGGTTCCTGTAGGGCTGGATTTATTGGAAAAAGCATACATTGCGAGTATTGTGCCATTAATTGATCCACGAGCACTAGGGCTACCACTGCTTCCACCATGGGAACAGCTGCATGGCAACAATCAAGCTCATGAGTGGTCTGATGAGTTCAATGATTTGCTAACATTTATGAAGTTCCTATTGTTGAAACTTCTGAAAGTACACTTATAAGCATGCACGGCTCACAAACACACAAACACGCATGTATCCAAGTGTATACTGCAGATGAAGGTAGCTACTGAACTGCGTATTCTATAGGGTGTGGTATTTACAAGATTTGGGGTCTAAATTGGGTTAGTTTATTAAAAAAAGGGTAGGTCTTGTGTGAGACCTTCTAACATAAGTATTTAGGTGAGACGAATAAAAAATGATAAAATCATTATCACTTTCGCTATAAAATGTCATCACTTACGCAATAAAATATGGAGTATCACTTTTTATTTATACTATAAATTATTCATGAAATAGCGTCATTATCACTTTTCATCGATTATCACTTTTTGTTAATGATGTTATCACTTTTTATTCGTCTCAAGTAAGGGCTTACGTGAGACAGTCTCACACAAGTCTTTGCCTTAAAAAAAAAGGTTTATTAGTCTTTCATGTCTACAGAAGCATTCGCTAATGTCAACCTTCCAAATAACAGAATAAATTAAGCAGATCATCACCTTATAATAATTATGAACAAATTGGATAGGACAAAGTTGCACCATTTAGATCTTTTGGATATAATGCCCCACTGCCCCAGGAAAATTATGAGGATATATAACTAATTTTATAGCTGAAACAGCCACATTTAACTAAATGAAGATTGCAATTCTACATTTAAAGAGAACACCAAATCATCTTTAGTTCAGCTGGCATACCTCGTGGAACAACACAGGGATCATGACGACCTCGAGCTATGAGCTCAGTATCATTTTTGTCTCTTGTCACAGTATTCTGCTTCCTCTGCAGGGAAATGAAATATGTTTGATTAAAATGTACTAATGAACCATATATTATTTCATTCTTCCAAGACCAAATAGAGATTTCATTCAAAAGCATGATGAGTCTACAATAGTGATTGTTTATAATCGTATTTGTATGGTATCTGGGGGACTTAACATAAAGTTTTATGATCCATCCTGGTCTACTGTTTCTTCAAACTGAACTTGAGCCCGTTTGAAGCACCCAAAACTAAAACTTTGAGTTTGAGCTACGGGCATCTGTCTAGAAAGCACATAATCTGATAATCACATGGACAAATATAAGCTAGGCAGCCAGCTTGGTTTTTTCAAACACTTTCCAAGTAAGATGAAACAATAATGAAAAAACTTAGGCATTCCGGGATTCCTGTGTTGCAACTGAGCTAGAGCACCCTTTAACTGGTAAACATGCATCAAATACATGGGAGTATAATTCCTACAAATACCAAATTGTACGTAACCTCAATGGATCAGAATTTCATTAATCTTGGTTTGATTGTGCTGATAGACAAACAAAAAAGAACTAGGAGGTTGAAGGTGAGAGTTGAGCTTTAGGGGGGAGGAAAACGTACTGAGATAGTAGATGTTGGCTTGAAAGCTATTCTCATGTTGATGATTTCTCCATTTGATATCCCACCCTGAAAATGGAACCAAATCATGAATAACAATAGAGTTATATTGTTGAACAGCACAGCCCATTCTGAAAAATGAAAATTTTTACCTGTATGCCACCCGATCGGTTGGTTTTAGTTCTAACTCGTCCAAGATCATCCATATAAAATTCATCATTATGCTCACTGCCGGTCATAAATGTACCTAACGGATTTTTCATTGATAGAAATTACGGTTAAGTTCTACTATAGGACTCTCAGCAACTTACCATAAAACAAGGTTCTTATAATTGCTGGTTGTCAAAATAAAAGTATTAATCAGAAATCAGTGTGATTCTGCACCTGCAAATCCACTGCCAAACTCAAATCCCTTGGTCGCAGGTAAGGACAGAGCAGCTTTTGCCAACTCTGCTTCCAATTTATCAAAGACCGGAGAGCCAAGTCCCTGGAAAAGATGAAAATTTGATGCTTATATTTCTTTCATTTCCCTACAGAATTCTCCAATTTATAAAAGCCAGTGGTGGGATCCAGGGGATCTGTGCTGACTGCTGAGATAGAGATAGAAAACAACAGATAAGATTACCCGAGGGACATTCCGAACAATGCAGGTAACAACCCCCCCAACAGAGTCGCCTTTCACCCTAACAGCATCAATAGCAGCAATCATTTTATCTGCATACTCAGGATCTGGGCACCTTACAATATTGCTCTCTATCTGGAAAATAATAGTTATTGAAAACTTAATTGACTTCACAAGACCATGGATCTCAGTCATCACTTTACATAGAAAAAGTAAGGAGAACATTGGAAGTATAGGACAAGCGGGGGAAGGAAAAATAAAAGGAAAATTTGATAATTCAGGTATGGATCTTAAATTTGCAAAACTGTTAGATACACTGAGATGGCAATACGACCAGAATATTGTGCTTCTTGACTCAACCTTACGCCCCATAATTGCATGGATAACCCAATCTCAGTCTACATATAAGTACGTAATTTTTAAACTATAATTAGATATTAGTTTGTCTGCATACACATTAGACAATAACAATATTTCCGCAACCTTTTATTTGGCGATGTTAATATAGTAGCCACTAGATCATGATACATAAAAAAGTCGTGATTTATTGCCTCATGAGATCCTATGGAGTAATTACTTAATAAATCGTCATATGACTAGCAGTAATCAACAAGATTATAGAACACTTGCAACTAAATGCTATCACCTGCTGACACTTTTTGAAATGTACATGATACATTACCATTGACTTTGAAGAACAGAACAAGTAGATCATATTATGTATACCTGATCAAGGGTCACGGTATCATGATCAACTAAGTTTTCAGGAAGAACAACATTATGCACTTGTGAGACATAAGCAAGAATCTGTAACAGAGAGTATGAGGAAATAGAATCAGAAAGAAAATTTAATTATATAATTACAACTGTTCAAAACTCTATACTGCTAACAGCCAAATGAAGTACAGATGGAGAGTAATCGATATTCCATTTTGCCTTATTTTCCAGAGAAGCTGACAATATATGGGAATGTATACTTCCAGAATATTCAGAGTACCACATATAGTTGCTATTTTAGCATGATCATTAGTAACATTTAAAAGTTACAAACATGAGAAACTTACTTCTGTCCCTGCATATTGCTTTAGAATCTTCTTGGCAACTGCTCCAGCAGCAACTCTACCAATAGTTTCTCTTGCAGAAGATCTACCACCTCCCTGAATTTTAGTAATACATCAACACTAGCGAATAGGTTGATCTTGAAGAATATGTCACATTACTTCATGAAAGCTGAAGCCTAAGTTGTGTTATATTCATGATTCCTATATATAGATGATAACATGGTTGTGTAACTGCATCAAAATTATAGCCTATAGGATAGTACCTGTACTGATCTGACTCCATACTTGAAATCATAAGTTGCGTCTGCATGAGACGGCCTGTAAGCTTGTGACATTTCACTGTAGTCCTAGAAGTTTTTCATGACAAAAGATGAACTTTATAAGCACCATTAGGTCATGCATGCATCTCTAAATCTCCAATAATTCTCTACTGTATCCCAGAGCAGAACACAGGTTTCGGAGTTTAGGTACTTACATGTCCTCTCTGATCTGTATTGGGCACCTCTACCTTGATTGGAGATCCTGTGGTCAACCCTGAAGAGAGCGGACAATAGACCAGCCAACTTTAAAATCACAAGAACCTCAATCTAGGTGAAGACTAAGAGAATCTAGAGACAAAGGGTTTGACTGACCATCAGCAATCCCTGAAGCTATTTTACACGTGTCGGTCTCCTTTCTTGGAGTGGTTATTCTGCTCTGACCTGGCCTCCTAAACACAATCAATCATATATTCACAATCAGTATAGCACACTAAAATCTAAATCGTTCTTTAGGAGGAAAAAAAACATTCAATGCCAATTGGAAATTCTAGATTTCAGGTTTCACCACCATGACTCAAATGAAATATTTGTTAATCTGCAGGACCACCAATACCAGGTAATAAACATCCTTCTAGAAAACATTATCAGATAATATAAGGTTTTAAGCAACATTAGAATAATGTATTAGCTTTGAGCACACCTTCTGTCAAGATCTACTTGCATATCAGCTTCTGAGAGGGGAAGTCTAGGAGGACATCCATCAATCACACACCCTACACCACCACCATGAGATTCTCCAAATGTTGTAACTCGGAAATAAGTACCATAGGTGCTACCAGCAGCCTGTATTTCTGTACGAAGAGTATCTTTAGCAGCACATTCATTGCATTCAATAAGATTAAGAATAATTACCATTCAAGACCTCCCTAGAAACATTTAGAATAGGTAGTTTGTAGAGATCTCACAACTCACAAGTTACTCAAATTTCTCAAACAAATATAGGATAATATTAAAAACAGATTTTCATTTAATGTCATAGAACCAGAGGTAAAACAAATTAAAAGTAAAGGATAAATATTACACCATTTCCCTATTTCAACTCACAACTGAAGGTTTAGTATGGAGCTTCACATTCCTGTTTCTTATATCTTTTCTCAAGCAAATGAGCATGAAAGGTGTTGTGTATGCTATTGTAGATAGAAAGGTATGATATTGTGCACGTGTCTCACAATGATAGCCATATGGGCAAAGCCATACACCCCTTTTCCACTGACATGCCAAGTTCATTTTTCCTAGTATAATTTTTTTTTTTTTCTACACGTTCCTTCTCCGTAGATTACCGCTGTACGTAATTCAGTGAAATGAAAAAAACGCTTAATCCAGCACCTTTAAAAAGAGTTCAATATAGTTCACTCAGAAAAAGGAAAAAAAAAAAAAACGCATGTGACCAATAACTGCTGTATCACACCAGCCTTCCAAGAAGTTACGAAGATGCAAAGTTACTCGGCATATTTTGCCAAATTTCGTCCAGCCTAAGCTCAGACGCCAGTAAAATGGATCAAGCTAAAACAAAGTTGACAAATTAACTGCATTGTAATCCCCTTAAAAAGCAGTCGACCTCAGCTCAGACAATTTTATTCGGAAAGACTCCCAAGGAAATTGAATCCTCCTCAAGTAACATCCGCACTCACTGATTTAAATTATACAAACATCATAAATTACAATTCATCCCAATGGCCGAACAAACAAAAAAGGGTTGCTGCTATGAGACGCGTATTCGAATTCATTTCAACTTCACTTTAAGCAAACAATAACGATAATAATTCAACATAAAAATAAAAATAAAAAATAAAAAACATACAAGCATAATCACCCAGTACCAAACGAAATACATGATTTACGCAACTCAAATCACTAAAAAAGACAACGATAAGCCGAGAGATTTGTACCGAGGCGTTTGGACTGCGATCGGCGAGCAGGCAGCTGAAGGCTCGGCGAGGCCAGCATCGGCGGCGAGTTAAGGGATCCAAGGCGAGCGAGTCCATTAGGAGAAGATGGAGCTCCGAGGAAGTGCTTGGTGTAGAGCTTCGACGCCATAACCCCAAACAAACAATACTTTGAATTAGAGTTTGGTGAAATTCTCTCTCTGGTTTGGTGAGAAGAGAGAGAGTGCAGAGGAAATTGAAGAAATACGTATATATATATTACGAAGTGGGGGTTGTCATAGAGCGGTAGTTTGGCATACGCAGAAGAGAATGTAGGTGGGTGAAGGCTGGGAGGGTCCCGCAGGGCAGGAGGATGGCTGCACCTACCCATTTTCGCCTGCTTCATTAATTTACTTACCCCATTATTTTAAGAGTGAAGCTCTATGCAACCGGACGCACGGAGCACATTCCGTGCGCATTTGCAATTTTCATGCTCCTTTGCAATTTCCTCCTTTGCAATTTAAGTTTCCAAATGCTCCTTTGCAATTTCCATGCTCCTTTGCAATTTAAGTCCTAGCAATACATAGGTTTAAATATAATTGGAGGGGGAAGGGTTGTATTCACATGGGGACACGGAGTGCGCATTTGCAATTTCCATGCTAGCAATTTAAGCCCCTAGCAATACATAGGTTTAAATAGAATTGGAGGGGGAAGGGTTGTGTTCACATGGGGACACAGAGTATTCCTCCGTGTCCCGAGGGCGCAAGAGCTTTTGCCTTATTTTAAAAAGGTTTAACTGTAATTATATCACTAATTGAGGCAATTTCAATTTAATTAATTGTTACATACTCACATACAACAAGAACTTGGTTTTTGCCTTACTATGGATAGCATATAATAAAAGCCAGTACTTTATAGAAATGGGAGCTTCAACAAATGTGCTGTTCTTTCTAAAGGCACAATCAACTTGGTTTTTCCAACACTATCAAATGAATATGCAAATATGTGTAGCTAAAACAAGCAAACAAAACAAAGAAGAATGCCATAAAATGCTTGGCTGCTCTGTCCTTCCCCTACAGTAGTAACCGCAAACGAAAAGAATAAGTGTAAACCTCCTTGTATGCTTCCGCTCGTCTGCAGAATGCCTAAAGGAAAGCACAAAGCGAGAGAAAAGGACGAACACTAGCAGTTCGACGAGCTGCTTGACTTGAGTAAAGAATGCATTTTAACCAGGATGTTGCTCATGGCTTATTGGGAAGCATGATATTATCTGCTTGTACAGAATGTGAAGGGCTGTTTTGGTATTCCATAACGGCCTTTGTTGGTGCTCTGGTTTTAAGTACCATTTCTTCGTACTCATCATTGGGATTCGAGAGAGCTGTGATGGCGCCTCCTGCTCCTATTGAAGCCTCGCCTTCATGTATAACAATAGTTCTGATGACGATGTTGAGATCAAAGGTTTGGTTGTATGAGAAATATCCAATGCATCCAGAGTAGATCCCTCGGGAGCTTGTTTCTAAGGAGTCGAGAATTTCCATTGATCTCAACTTGGGAGCACCTGTCATGGAGCCACCAGGAAATGCAGCTTGGACAGAGTCGACTGCACTGACATTTGATCGTTTCTTTCCTCGTATGGTGCTCACCATGGTGTGAACCGTAGCATATGATTCGACTTCCATAAGATGAGGAACGTGGACTGATCCTGGCTCACAAACACGTCCCAGGTCATTCCTCAGAAGATCCACAATCATTAAATTTTCAGCTTGGTCCTTTTCACTGCAGAAGGGAAAAATACAGGTTATCAAACATCAGGAAAGCAAATTATTCTTACAATGGATGTCTAAAAGCACGAGAATCACAGACATTGAAAAGGGAAAAAAATGTCAAACTAATACATGATGAAAATCTAGCAGATACAAATAATGTAACTGTGCTTGCCTGTATTGCAGCTGTTGCTTGTTCAGTTCATCTTCCTCTGGAGAAGCTCCACGAGCTATAGTACCCTTAATGGGCTTTGCTTCTAGAATCCCATTCTTGTCCAACTGTAAGAACCTTTCAGGTGAAGAGCAGCAAATACATAGGTTTTGATTGGGAAAACTAAGCCAGGCAGCATAGGGAGCTGGATTTCTTTGTCGAAGATTTAGATAAAGTCCGAGAGGATCTATTTCCCCTACTCTTGTTTTCATCTGTGTCGTAAGGCATAACTCATAGCTTTCACCATCTTTTATAAATTTCTGACATTTCTCTACGTCTCTGATGTATCGTTCCCTCGATTTCTCAGCAGTAAATCCTTCTCTCGGAGAATTGTCCAAAGCAACTCTTGGTGCTGGATAGATAGACTTCTTTAGAGGACAGAATTTCATATTCAGAAGCTTCTGCTCAACGTCATCCAGCCAGGGAGCCATGCTTGTATTTTCATCGAGTATACACAGTACATAAATATCACCCTTGTGATGATCTATCACCAAAAGATTATCCGCAAAGAAAAGGCAAGCATCAGGAGTGCTCGACTTGTGACGATTTGCTGATGCCCCACATTCGACTTTAAGATCGTACCTGTATTCAACTGATGATCATCAGAACTATCTAACCACTTGATTATATGAATGTGTGAAATAATAAAGCTAGGAAGAATTTACAACAAAAGCAGAATGCATGTTGTAAATTCTGATGTCATAGAAGAATATTTAACAGCTAATTTATGATGCCAAAATAAAACCTTCCATAACATGAGAATTTCATTAAGATAACTATTATCTTCCAATAATGAGAATCTCTGCCATACCCAATGTATCCAATATAGCCACCATAGAAATCAAAAGGCAACCCTTCATAATCTGCCGCATCATAGCAAAATGATTGTAGTTCCTGAAGCATTTTTAACAAAAAAAGTTATGATGCTATGTACGACTGACAGTCACCATACTCTCAGGAATTCAACTTAAATATTAGAATGCATTCACATGGTCGGACACAGACGTACTTGCACAACAGAACTTCAAAAAATTACCTGATTCAAAAAGTTGAAAAATCCATCTTCCAGATAAGTACTTGAAATAGAGCCCTTAGCATCTTCGACTGATAGGTAGCCTCCAGGAATTTCCATATCACTGCAATAGTTTTCAATAGATAGAGCTTCTAATAAGTGATATCATAATTCAAACAACTCACATCACTAAAGCATATCTGAGTTAGAATTTAACAACTTATAACTACAGTACACAAGACCATGCTCTAACCTCTTGTTCGACATTCTAAACGTCACTTGTCTCCACATGGACCCACCTTTACCCCCCATAAATGAAAAGCGAGCTCTGCTCTACAAAGACAAGATGGTTTAACATCAAAATCACAGAATACAAAAGGAAATTATTATTTTCCCAAAAAAGACTATACACATAAATAATTGAAGTGTGAAGTTCTGAGATAACACGGTTAGTGACAAGGAAGATTTCAAGTCTTCTGCTCTACCAGAAGTTCTCCTTTTATTTTCTTAATTTGACGCAAAAATGCCTTATGCAGAGGATACAGCACCAGCAGAACTTAGACCTAAAAAGAAATTCCCAGAGCAACTGTAATGTTGAATACTTCTATACTTGAAAAGGAAATTGCTAACGTTACTTCCAACTAATATTACTTTTCTTGGCAATATCGATCTAAAACTACGTTAATTTTTATTTAAAACTAATTCCAAATAATTTAAAAATGAGATAGAGGGAGACTTTTAAGATCATTTCCAAAATCTTAAATCTAACGTTAAACAGACAAGTAATTCATCACAGCATTAAAATGAGTACAGAAGAGAATTTAACATACAGAAAATAAAATCAGAAGAAGTAGAAGTGAACCATCTCAGTCGAGGAACTATCCAGCCAAAACGTGTTTCCTGCATTATGGTCTCCAAACAGCTCACAGAATATATTTCCTGCTCCACCAACTTGGTTGACAGAACACTCAACTTTTCTCCATTTCATTTTCAAAAATTTTGCATTTCTTGAGTGTGATGGCTCCATTAATGTAGTAAGGCTGCTATTGGCATGCTTCTGGTTATCAAATCCATTCACCAAATGTTTATTTCTTACAATATCTTGGAATAGTTGAGTTACAGTAGGCACCTGCGTGCATGCTAAGTAAAGTTCACTGCTCAGAGCAACTGATGGAACACAATGCTGTCAATATGGTTTATCCATCTTGAATTATGGCTACATAGCGTATTACTTAATAGTAACATATACACAAGGAGACTAATGGTGTATCTAGATAAGTATAAGAACCCAAATAAACAGAGAAAAAAAAAGCCAGACTCGTCATGTTTGTTTAAGTTTATTACCAGAATAATGAACCTTCATCTTGCTATCCAACGATGATCTAAACCTAAACCAGTAATCCTTAGTGATTTCTGCAAAATTTTTGAATATTTGCCTCCCATGGCAGGTCGCAATGCTCTCTGGATGAAACTGCAGTAAAAAAGTAAAACCAATCAATATTGGTATAGAAAGCAAAGAAATTAATGAAATTCAGAATTACGATATAAATATACCTGCAACCCATAATGAGGTCTAGTGGAGTGCATGATTCCCATTAGAATGTTTTTAGCCTGTGTCTCCTGTGAGTTCGATGAATGCCATTGCAATCCATTTTCAGATTTAGTAGAAATAGATTTAGCAAAAATTTGTGGGCAGGCTTGTCCCTCAAAATCTTCAAGACAAGAATCAAAATTTTGGATTCCAAGAAAGGGTCTTGTTTCATGGGAGGACGTCCAGGCTATAGGTATGAGTTCATCAGGAAGTGAATCGGGATCTATAACAAGAGAATGATATCTGACCACCTGCATCAGTCCAATACATAAAGGTCAATTTCATTTTTAAGTGTCAGAGCCTATTCAAGGTTCTACAACAGAAATTCAGTTGACATTGGCAATAATAATTCTTTACAATGATTAGATACATGGATTCATGATGTTGACCTGACCTTAAATCCTGAACTTTGTCCAGAGGGAATCCCATGGAACAACCCACAACCATCATGCTCGATATCACTGAAAGATCAAATAAAAACCATCGAAATCTGCAACAAGACTACAAACAGCTAACACACACCGCAACAGAAAACTAGATTTAACAGTCAAAAAAATTTAGAATCCAGAGAGAAGTATGTTATGGAGAAAATGTTTTTTCTTTAAATCTAATACTATAATTACGTATTTTCTGATTTGACTCTGATGAAAATCTATCCATGATAAAGAGGTCGTAATCCATCAAGTCATAAAAACCTTTAATTTTGTAAGAACTGTAAAGCATGATTCCTCGTACAAATTAAAGGACATGTAAATAGCATACCAGAAGGCCGAAAGAGAAATGAACAAAATTTCTTACCTCAGTCTACCATGAATAGGTTCGGGAGCATGGATTACCTGAGCACCATGCACATATCCTAAAGCCTGTAGATTGTTTCACTTGTCCGTGTCAGTGAAGCATCAAAACATGCATCACAAGGTAATATGTGTGATACACATGGCAGATCCATAACAGCCTCAACAGCTTTAAATCTTGATTGCTTATATTTTAAGGGGCCAAAGGCAAAAGCAATCAATCATATGAGTACTAAAAACCACATAAGAATAAACCATGTTACATAGTAATAGATCAGTATTATTAACACTAAGATACCTGATGTCCAAGGCAAACACCTAAAATAGGGATGTCCCTGCATTCAAGCAGCAGCCTGAGGCATATTCCTGAAGGTTTAAGTTGACAAAACAGCAAAAAAGAGCATTAGAACCATATTGGGACAGGTGCAAAGTTGCTGGGAATTCAAATTTCAGGTTTAACCTATGTCAGCAGCACATGATGGAGAACCAGGACCAGGAGATATCACAATATTATCAAATGCCTTTTTTTCATATAAGTAATGACATACTTCCTCCCAAGACCACTCGTCATTGTGAATCACTACTGGAGGCACTGGTACAGAAAACATGTAGCATATAAGAGAACATTCCTTAGTGTACCAACCACTACCAATTACCAGAGCAATTACAATAAACTAAATTATACTACATTTACTTAAAATAGCAGTCCGATAATCTGATTTTCATTTAACCGACCAATTTGTAAATAGAAACTAGTAGCAGTCCCTTCCTCTCCCTATCAGCTTCACTCACCATACGTGGATTTGTTCGGTGTGTACTTGTGCATGCATCTCATCATAGGATTTATATTTCAAAACTGCCCAATCAAGTTCTGAGAGACTTATAAAGTAACTTATCCAGGTAGCCAATAAAGCAAATATAACAAATGTCTTTTAACTGCCAGATAGTGCAAGATAAACCGCATCTATGGTAACACAAAAGAAACCTTACATCCATTAATGACAGAAAGCTCCTGGTAAATATTATAAGTGTAACTATCATAATTATCAATCAACAGCGTCCGCACAAATTCCAACTTCGAACAAGATTCATTCAGCTGTTTCTTCCCAACATGAGTCCCTTCCAAGTGTCCCGGTACTAAATGACTCGAAACAAACACTTTCTTAACAGCCCCATCACCTATCTCTTTCATGTTCAAACCACCAATTCTACTGAAAGCTTTAGGAACATCCTGTTTCAAATTCTTACGATGAGAAATACTCTCTAAACAAGAAAACGAAATCTCAGCTGAAGAAGAAAACAAACTAAAACCCATCCTTTCAGTTTACTCTAGTTCACTTCTTCAGCAGATCAACACAGAGAATCAATCTTCCCCACACAATGCAAGAACTACTGCTAACCCACTACTCCCCTGCAAAACACAAGCCAAAAATAATAATAATAAATTACAAGTTTAAAATCTCCTGCAACTCAGACATGAGCTGAATCCCGAAATTTAATATAATTCATAAAATGAAAAGGTTCATGAGAGAAGAAAAAACACAAACATAGATAAATAACCAGATTCAACAATCAAGATTTCGGAAGTCTACCAAGATACTAACAGATCAAAACCATAATTTTTTATTTTAAAAAAAAAAAGTACCAAGAAAAGGAAGCATACCGTCGGATACTTCTTTGCTTTCATTTCTTTCCCTTTTTTTTTTTCTTTTTTTACCCGACAATATAATAATTCATAAAATGAAAAGTTTCATGAGAAAAGAAAAAACACAAACATGGATAAATAAACAGATCCACCAATCAAGATTTCGGAGGTCTACCAACATACAAACAGAACACAACCATAAAACTAAAGAAAGTACCAAGAAAATGAAACACACCGTCGGGATGCTTCTATCTTCTCTTACCCTTTTTTTTTCTTTTCTTTTTCTTTTTCTTTTTTTTCGGACAATTTTTTCTGTTTATTTTGGAGGATGAGGCGTTTGGTGGCCACCTATTTTTTCGAAGCGAAGAGTCGGCGGGTTTTTTGTGCGAGTCTGTGCTACCAGAAAAAATCAAAAAGTGTAATTCGCGTAAATTTAAAAGAAGTTTAACCAATAGGTTTGTGCCCCGCGGCCGTTGGCGGCAACCCACCAGCACTTCACCAAACGGTGGATACTGGATACGGCCCATATGGTTTTTTAGATTGGATCCTGGCCCAATTAATTTTAAAGACCATAAAGATTTTTGACCCAATATTTCAACTCCTTACTATTAAATCCAACCACGGTATATAATTTTTATTTGAAAAAACTTTTTATAATTTATTTTATTGATTAATAATATAGTCTCATTTTAATAATTAATGTGCTTTTATTTACTCATTTTAGGCACGGCTTACCAAGCAATATATCAATATTATTATTTTTTATAAAAAATAAATTAAAGAAATGTGATACTGCTGTACAAATAAATGAAAATACATGTTATTTTTCTTAATTGGATAAATTACAAAATTCTCATAAAATTGGATCAAGGCCCAAATTGAGCCTACATGGTTGGTCAAATTGGATCTTAGCCTATTTTGTTCTTTATATTAGAGCCCGAATTTCGGCCCAACCATCAACCTAACTGATAACTGTCCCCTTACTATTCACAAATAAATACGGGAGAGTTGCAAAAATACCCAAATTTTATAGTGTCAAAATCTTTATCAATATTTTATTTTATTTGTTATCTTTTTTATACAATTGTACATTTTTTTTATTTCTTTACCCTTACTATTCAAAATCAATACGCAATGTGTCCCTTGTGTAGGTCATCCATATGGCCGGCGGCGGCCGACGGTGGGTGTGGGTGACAGTGTGGATCACCCACATGGCCGGCGGTTGTTGCCGGCGGCAGTGGGGTGAGTGGGTGGGTACTTGAAATTTTTTTTATTTTGGTGGAAAGGATATAAGGGTCCATTTTTGGTAAATTGGTAAAAAAAAAAAATTGTAAAAGAGTTGTTGGTATTGATATTTGACAAGTGAGATTGTACATATTTACTTATTGGCACAATAAATACTCCCTCCATTTAGATAAGTTTTTCACCTTTACTTTCGATATAAATTTTGAGAAATTTTTTTTTTACCAACTTTATTGAACATTATTGACCAAGAATATTAGCAAGTAATGTGAATTAGGTGACAAAGACAATTTTGGAGGAGTGATGTATTAAGAGATTATTTATTTTGAAATTTTTATTATTTTTTGAATTATTACAAAAGAGAATCACGAAGGGTAAAAGAATAAGTACTAGTTTATTGAACCTCCCTTTCAACCTTTTTCTTTTTTAAAATATGTTTTTATTATTATTATTATTATTATTATTATTATTTAAGAACTTTCAACTTTTTAGCATTTAAGAGAATGTTTTCTGCGTTGAAATTTAATTTGCTTAGGTGAGATAGTAAATTTAAAATTGTTTGTTGTAATTTGATTACATATTGATCGTTTATCACATATATAAATGCTTATGGTACAACCTCGTTTTGAAAATTTGTATTTTTGGTCGAGTGTAAAAGATTAAGCATTGACATTTAGTTAATAAAATACTAAAAATATAATAATAATAATATTAATATTAAAGTACTGTACGTACATGTAAAAATTAGTATATCGTGCGAATAAAAATAATTGACTTGGCTAATGCAAAAAATAAGTTTTGTTTTTTAATATTAACTAGATATTATACATTTGTATGTTACACGGAAAGAATTAAGTATATTACAATTATATACATTTAAATTTTTTAACAATAATATATATATATATATATATATATATATATAGATATTATTGTTATTTATTTATTTATTTGAATTTATGTATTTTATAAAAACTACTAATTATTTATGTATAATATATAAATGTATTTTTTTAACATAACGTAATTTTATATTTATCATTAATTAAATCGTATTGTTTATACGCTTATTTTTTATAACATTAAATATGATTCGGTATTTAAGATAAATAGAGTATATATTAACTTTCTATTATTAATTATAAAAAAATTATTTTATTTTAATTGATATCTATTTATTTTTATAAAAATAAATATAATTTCTTTGTAAAACTCAATTATAATTTTTAAAAAAAGATATAGTATACTATAATTTATATTTATTTTTAATTGAATAACATATGAATAAATAAAATATAAAATATTATTTATTATAATAAATTATAAATATTAAAATAATATTTATGGAGACGATCCTAATGAAAATAAAATTGAAAGAAAAATTAAAATAAATAAAAAAATTTAAAAAATAAATTTCATACATTAAATTAAAAGAATATTTATAGAGACGATCCTAACGGAAATATAATTGAATGAAAAATTAAAATAAAATACAAAATTTTGAAAATAAATTTTATACATTAATCCAAAAAATTAAATAAAAAATATAACAAAATCCATTATTAATATAATTAGATTTTATGATTGAAATCAAAAATATTAATTTGACGGTCAAGATTAAAATTGAATTATTTCTAAATAGAGTAAAATTAAAAAAAAATTGAAAACAAAAATAAAAGTTTAGGTTTGATTTTATATATGTATAGATATTGTCCTGCAAATATATTAATATTGTAAAATGATAGAAATATATATAATTTAGTCATTTGTATAGAATTTTACGTTTTGATTTTGCTTTTTTCATGTTTATGATGTCAAATCATCTTTAATAAAACATTTTTTTCATAATTGGAATAGTTTTTCTTTTGTCCTTTAATTTATTTAAGGGTTCCACTAAATGCACACCCCTTTTTATTAAATACACACCCCTATTATTATATATTTAAATTTTATAATTTTAAAAAGTCTAAATTAACTCTGTCTCATTTAATACACACCATATTCTTTTAAATCACTTTGGCATAGGCCATCAAATTTCAAAACGAATCATCGGCAGCATCGTGGACTTCATCTTGCCACATCCACGCCTGCAGCCCCAATTCCGACCAGTGCAATATGAGAAGGAGTAGATGAGATTAGCGAAACAAAACATATATAAACCCACATTTTTATTACTCCATATTTTTTTGCAAATTTATTCATCTTCGACAACATACGTCGCCGCCCACTGCTCTAACTCATCTTGAATGTCGGCGATCTCATATAGGCATAATTAGGAAAAACAAGTTTTTGTTTTTTTTTTTAAGAATTTAAACTCATTGAATTTTAAAGCAATCAAAGATACTATGAATATGCATTTTTGGATTCAACTTATTCTTGTCTAGAATTTATATATTCAGTATTCCAATTGATCTATTTAATTAAAGATTTTATATATACTGTTATATATATCTTTCGAAAATATACTGTCCAGATCAACAAATGATGAAAGAATTTGCCAAAAATTACTTCCCCCGTTACGCATGTGTAATTCCAAAATAATGTTAATGCTAAAGTAGTTGTGTGTGGTGGTGCCAGAATCTCATACAAGACAAGTGTAAACATGTATATATATTGTTTCCATCAGCTTTAGGCTGCAAGTGTTCTGGATAAAGATAGATGCCACCAATTTTTATGTCATCATTTGGAGATGATGACGTGCAGCTCCCAAACTCCCCATATGAAGTTCTCGCTTGTTCTTAAAATAAAATTCATTAGGTGTGTATATAATAAAATTAAAAAGGGTAGTTTTGAAATTTTAAGGGGTGTGTATTTAATGAAATTTGAAAAAAGAAAAATTAAAGAGGGTGTGTATTTAATAAATGGTGTGTATTTAATATAATGGGGTGTGTATTTAACAACACTCTTTATTTAATAACTTTTTAATGATATTTACTCCATCTTTCGCCTTTTTCTCCTCCATTTGTTATTTTGACTTTAATTAATGCCATTTATTTGAATTTTAAAAAAATAATACTCCCTCCGTCCCGGGTATTTTTACCCGTTTGTACGGGCACGGAGATTAAGACGTTTTATTTTTTTAATATAATGTAAGAGAAAGTAGGGATAAATTAGTAATTTAAAAAGAAAAAGTGAATAAAGTTATTGGGAATGATAAATAAAGTGTAAAAAATTAATTAAAGTTGTTGGGATTGTAAAAAGTAGGTAATAAAATATTATGTATTTTTGCCAAAAATAGAATGGGTAAAAATACTTGGGACACCCCAAAATGGAAAGTGGGTAAAAATACGTGGGACGGAGGGAGTAATATCTCTTTATTAGTAATTAATATGTATAGTGACTGTTGATGATAATGATTAGCATAATTCAAAGGTTTGACTCATAATGATGTACCTTTGACTTGGACGGTGTTATCTCTTTCTTCTTTTTATTCTTTATTTCTTGTCACACCAAATTTTTTGACTTTTAATAATAATAACAATAACAATAATATGATAATAATATAATATTATTATATTCTCAATTTATAATAATATTATGGAATTATTACTATCTAATACAAAATATACTTTAATATTACTAGTAGATACAAAATATATATTTTATTACTATCCACTACAAGATTATCTAATAAAAAGTAACATTTACCCTTAATTCTATATACATTAATTATGAATAAATATTACATATTACTCTAATTACTCTCATCCTTTCTATATAATATTTTTCACGGTTGTATGAGAGAGAAAAAAATCAGCAATGACATAAAGAAATCTGGCATCATCGAATGAATGGCTATGACTAGAAGACCTCACTGGGTTTTTAATTTATTTGTTTTCATATGCATACTTCTTGAAATGGTTTCCCTTCAACCAAGCCTTCAATAAATTTGTGGTTAATTGTTCGATTTGAATAATTAAAATAATCCAAATCCCAATTAACAAGTATTTAATTCATTCTTTGTGTTTTTGTTTCTTTATATTCCTTGTTTGGATGTATTCTAAATTGTATGTATTAAGTGATTTTTAATTATTTGATTGTATGTATTCAGAAATGTTCATTAAAGTATTCAGAATACATACAAATAAGGTTATGAGATTAGCATCATGTATTTAGAAATTTTGAGTAATATATTTAGAAATTGGTGCTGGTAGTCAGTGCATTAATGTATTCAGAATACATATAAATATTAGCACTATGTATTCAAACTTTTTAGTAATGTATTCAGAATTTTTCAGTAATGTATTCAAAAATTGGTGGTTGGTGTCGATGGTCAGATGGAATTTTTACAGTGGAGATTGAACCCAAATTATTAATACTATTTATTTTTATATTTAATCGATAATTTAATGATTGAACGATTTTCACTATTTTAGTTGAGAAATTAGTGGGATATTATCTTTTATAATGTATTCAAAAGCATTATGTATTCAAAAAAATTTCAGTCTTGTATTCAGAAATTTTTAGTAATGGTGGTCGATGGTCAGCGGGAAGTTAAGATTGAACCCAAATTCTTAATAATATTTTTTTTATCTTAAAACCGATAATTTAATGATTGATTGATCTCCACTATTTTAGTTGAGAAATTAGTGGGATATTATTTTTTTATTGTTATTATAAATTATACTCCGTATATATTTATTTCTGAATACAATTAAAAAAGGATAAAATGGTATTTTGTGCATTTAATTTACTTGTGTATCTAGTTTAGTAGTAATATAGGTACATAAAATGTACCTATTAGTAATGGACTCAAATATTATTACTCCCTCCGTCCCGGGTATTTTTACCCGTTTGTACGGGCACGGAGATTAAGACGTTTTATTTTTTTAATATATAATGTAAGAGAAAGTAGGGATAAATTAGTAATTTGAAAAGAAAAAGTGAATAAAGTTGTTGGGAATGATGAATAAAGTGTAAAAAAGTAATTAAAGTTGTTGGGATTGTAAAAAGTATGTAATAAAATATTATGTATTTTTTCCAAAAATGGAATGGGTAAAAATACGTGGGACACCCCAAAATGGAAAGTGGGTAAATACGTGGGACGGAGGGAGTATAAAAGTATTGTACAATTATACCCCCATCACATATTAAATTGTATCTTAGGTAGGAATATATAATTAAAGTGAGAAGGATTCACAGTGAATTGATAGAATGATGGGCGAAAATGGATTTAAAGGATAGAATATATTGTTTTGAGATAAAATTAGTGCAAGAAACTCTCACACACTCCCCCTTAATATTCTAGATAACTACTAGTATTAGTAGATTACTAACATTTTCATTCAAAATGACATTTCTAACCCAGAATTTTAATTCTGCAATATATATATCAACTAATCTAAAATCTTCACATCTTTTCTTCTAATAATAATGTATAATTTTCATGACATCTCCACAAAACTAAGTTTATTATTTCAATTCTAATATTACATATATATACATTAACACTGCGGTGATAATTATATAAAGTTATTTTATTATTATTTTTTTTATAATAATGAAGAGTCGCGCAATTGTATGTTAGAGAAATGGAAAAAGATTAAGAGAAAGAAACGTATGCATGCATGTTTGCTTTAAGACCCGAAAAAGAAGAATTCAAACCCTAAAAGAGCAAACTTAGGAATTGCATGGACAACATCATTACCCTACCCCACCCCACCCCACACCCTGTCAATGCTTGTGCCTACTGCCTATATATACCATGCAGTAGTGGAGAAACAGTTATGGTGTAGAGGCCACAGAGCCCCTCTTTTAACTCGAATGAAATCCGACAAGAAAATAATAATCATTACACACCCACCAAACAAACCCTCCTCTATATCCATATCAATGTTTACGTGTCTCAATCTCATGTATATATATGATTTGTGAAGATAATTAAGTATCATCCTATTTTTTTCTCAATTACAAACACTCTCTCTCAATTCTCTACTATTTGAGTTTCATGATCTTAAGGAAGCAAAATTATTGGATAAGCTTGATAATTCTCCCGCAGCTTCCATTTATACGTATACTGTATACTGCATGATTAGCTCAATTACTACTATATATGCGTATGTGTATGCCTGGCTCCCTGTATGCCATCTTCAAATGTTGTCGGAAAGATCGGTCCATCTGTAAATGGCGTATGAGGAGCCAAGCATATCGGAATCAATATATATAGTATCTGTGTTGATTATATATATAATTGTTCTTATATGTGTGAATATATATATTTGGTATACATTCAATTTCTTGGAATACGATAATGATCATGAAGCATTGCATTAGGATAGGCTACTCATCAAACCACATGATGTTATATATAGCCAAATTCAAGAAAATAATATTATCCATGTATCATAATTCTTTTGTGAGCAATTAGAATTCATAATGATATATCAAGTGGTAGAGATATTTAGAATGCTTCTTCATATATTATATTTTAGATTTTACAATTGTACCCGTGTTAGGCCCATTAGATACATCTAGTATTCAAGTACTATTAAGGGATTTATTTTCCATTCTTGAAATAAGTTTTGTTTTTTCACCAAGTTTCTTCTCGTGTACTAGCTCCAAATGTGTCCTTTGATTTCCTCAATTATATCTTCTAGAGCCAAGTTTGATTTGTTGAAAATCACATAATTCATGTTTTTCCAAATACACCAGTGACGTTACAATTAGGCCAATTGAATCAGCCCATGAGGAATCATCATGTGCGCTCTTCTCAGCTTTAACCATCAAGCCTTACAGTTGTACCAGACTTGGGCTTCACCGTATTAGGCCCATTAATTAGCCCATGAGGAATTATAATGTGTCCTCTTCTCAGCTTTTCACCAACAGGCCTTATACAGCTGTACCAGAAATGGGCTTCACTCTTTTAGGCCAATTAATTTACGAATTCACTTTAATTTTGTCCATAAAATTCAATTGTTATCTTTTGTTCTTTTCGCAGTCATTTTTAGCTTGTCTCCTTTTTAATTATTTCTATCACTATATATTATTCTTCCTCAAATGTCTTTTGATATAACAATGATTTAACTCGTAATATAAGATTTAAGAATACGTTATCCTTAATAAAGCTATGTACTCTATTTTTAATTAATTAGTAATTATTATTATCATTTAAAAAATAAAAAAAATGAAGTGAATTAGCAATCAAAGATTTCTCACCGTCATGGCATATCTTTGAATGGTTGATATAACTCGGATTTCATCCATGGCCAAATAAATAAATACTAAGAAAACCCCAGTAAAGTACTCTTCAACCTTTCTCATGTCACTCACGGCTGTTGCGATGTCCACATTTCCCTCTTAAATCTCCCTCAAATTCTCCATATTTCGTGAACCCACTGCTCAGAACCACGCCGGAATGGCATCGGCTGCGCCGCCCATCGCCGTTCTTTGCCATACAAGAACCGGCCCAAGAACAAGAAAGAACTACCCAAACACTAGCAGAAAAAACCTCAGCCCCAACAAGCAAAAAGTGAGCATAAAAGGTGGTGGTTTGGGGAATATTGTGGAAGTGGTGCAGAAAGATGCAGAGTTTCTGAAAGCGGGTATCAGCAGAGGATTGGGATGGGCTAATAAAACATTTCGGATTCCGGAGGTTTCGAAATCGGTGGAGGATTTGATATGGCTGCGGAATATAGAGGATTCGCAAGCGACGTCGTTCCGGTTTCCGTCTTGGCCTCAGCCTTACTATGCAGGTAGTTAATGATGGGCAGGGGCGGAGGCTTGTAGAGGTGTGGGGGGGGCTTTAGCCCCCCCCCCCCCCCCCCCCCCAAAGTTTCTAAGAATCTATATTATACATATGGTACTAATATTTTTAAATTATTCAAATAAGTTATATATTTAAACATCATAATATGTAGTATTATAATTATAATTCTCTCTTCAATTTTAACAATTGTTGTACATACAAAATTTAAAAACTGTTGTCTTTTACTTTTGAAGGTAATGTAGTTTTTTTTTAATAATAAATAAATGATATTGTAAGGTATGTGTATTAGATTGAGAGTGTCATTTTATAATTAAAGTGTATCGAAATGTTACCATTTTTTGAATGTAAGAAGTGTAATGAGATTAAAATAAAAAAGAAGATATGTGAAATGTATAATGGTATGAAGTACATATTCAATTATATTATTAAACATGGTAATATTCAGTATCAACATGATCTACCACAGAGTGAGAGTATTCTCAGCCATTAACAAGAAAAAAAAAAAACTAACCGAGATTTCAGGAAAAAAATGGCTGATGAGTTTTAGGCGAATAATTTGATCATTTACGTTGAGAAATAGATAGCTTTTTCCTTTATCAAAGACTCCATAATTTTTCATTTTGAATTAATAAAAAAGCATCGTCTACACTTTTCTTAGTTTTAAACATTAGGAATTGTATGAAAACATCTCAAAATTCCTTTATATTAGCAAGTTGTGCTATTGTATTGAACTAATTAGTACTCCCTCAGTCCGCTTCTAAGGTATCCATTTTATTATTTTTGGCGTCCGGTTCAAAGGTGTCCATTTCCCCTATTTAGTAAACAAAATACACAATATGGTCCACCACTTCCCTCTAATACAACTACCCACTTTACATATAATAATAATACTCCTTAATCCACGTGCAAAAAACAAATTGACACTTTAGAACTGGACAAAGGGAGTATTATTCAACATATTTTTATGTCTAGCCCCCCCTAAAAAAACTGTCTAGCTCCGCCCCTGATGATGGGGAACGCTGAAGAGTTATACATGTTTGATTGTAGTATATAGTTTGTTTGTGAGAGGTGACGAATTGTAACTATGCATGTCCTTTTATGGTTTTGTTGCCTGGAAGTAGTGACAGGATAGAGTGAGGTGGTTTGCGTAGTTGTCTTTTAAGTAAGAATTTTGGACGGTAATGTGCTGTTTGATGACATCAATGTAGGAACTTATATGTTTGTTATACCTTGATGACTAAAGTACATGGGATTCTCAATTATTAAGTGATTATGAGTAAATGCATATTAGCTTTGGTTTGTTAATGTAAAGAAGGAAATTCCAGATAGAAACAAAATTATGTGCTTTTACAAACATTTATGGGATTGATTAAGTTTGAGACTCTGGTTTGCTACTAAGGTGTAAACAATGTGTACGGTCATATAGTGAAATGAAATAAGATCTGCACTTTCATGAGTTAATGTGGATAAGAATATATGGATATGCAGCTCAAATTGTGTCATCTGTTTCGTCTGTGCCACCAGAAAAATTGCCAGCGTTTTACCTCATTACAATATTGACAATTGGATTGTCCTTTTCATATTTACAGAGCTCTCTGGTGTTGATTTGTTTCTGGCTGATCTCAAAGCCATTGAGGTGTATGCTGGCTACTTCTACTATCTAGCCAAGATGTGGACAAAGCCTCTTCCTGAAATGTATGATGCAGATGTAGTAACTGAGTATTTCTCCTTGAGACCTCATGTTGTGGCCCTCCGACTCCTTGAGGTATAAAAATGCTTTTTGAGAGTGTTACTTGTGTGATATATATTCCAAGTTTAAATTTATGTTCTCCTTTGACTTTGCCTTTAAGATTCTCTATTTTTCTGTCTCATTGAGAATCTTGTTGTTTGCACCTCTGGGTCAACATATACAATCAATATGCTAGAGAGCAGCATGATCTATTATTCATTCAAGTCTGCATCCTTACTGACTAATATATTGTGGAAGGTCTTTACAGCATTTGTTTCCGCTACAATCAAAATCAGGATCTCGAGGATCAGTTCTGGTGTAGAGGATGATGTTCATGAAAGCATTTCTGATTACAATTTTGGGATGGTATTAAAAGAAACTATGCTAAACCTAGGCCCCACTTTTATAAAAGGTAGTGCAGTTTCCACAATATCGTGGTGTTTCTGTAAGGCATGATAATCAAAGAGTTTCTGTTCACTCTTTACAGCTTTATTTTAGTGTCCTGCGTCCTTATTCTCATAGTGTAAACTTTTCTAATTTTATTTTATGATTCCCATTTATTAACAGTTTCTAATGCTAGCCTTTGTTTGCATGCAGTTGGTCAGTCCCTCTCCACTAGGCCAGATATTATTGGTCACGAAGTTTCAAAGGTGTGAGATTGTATGCAATTGATAATTGATGTGCTGACTAGATTCAATGGATAAGTTGCATTTCATTTTTCATTTTCTGGTTGAAGTTATGATTGCAGGCACTGTCAGGGCTGCATGATCAAATCCCTCCTTTCCCGCGAGCTGAAGCAATGAAGATTATCGAGGAGGAATTAGGTTCTCCAATTGACGCATGTTTTAGCTATATCTCTGAGAATGCTGTAGCTGCTGCTTCATTTGGGCAGGTGTAAAAGGTTTCTATATTATTTTATGGCCCAGACTCTAACAAGGATACATGAAATTAAATGTTGAATGTTGATATTGTAGTAGTAATAAGATGATAAAATAGGCATTTCTTTTTCATGTCTATGTACTAGTTCAGTTCCTGTGGACTGCATGGGTTTTATTGTTTCTATTAAATAGTAGTATAACATAAAAATTACTTATTTCAACTTGAATTTTATAAATTATAATTGTACATGTTAATTGAGTAATTTTTTTCATTCAAAGTTGGATAACATGTGTTATTGATTTTCATTCTTATTAAACATATTTTATTGATTTATGGTTTCTGATTTACTCATGGACGTAGTTTTCAGGTTTACAAGGCAACTACCCATGATGGATTTGATGTTGCTGTGAAAGTTCAGCGCCCTAATTTGCGCCACGCTGTTGTTCGAGATATTTATATTCTTCGTATAGGGGTTTGTCTCAAAAACTTGTTTTCAGTACCTCTCTTCCAAAACTATATAAAATGCTAACTTTTCATAATGATTAATTATTTCAGCTAGGGATTTTGCAGAAGATTGCAAAAAGAAAAAATGACCTCCGCCTGTATGCCGATGAATTAGGAAAAGGCTTGATTGGTGAGTTGGATTACAACTTGGAAGCTGCTAATGCTTCAGAATTCAAGGTAATTTTTTTTTGAACTCTGCTTGGTTGTCTCTCATGCTAGGATTTCTCCCCAATCTCAAATACACCTAAATTAACTTACATGTAGAAACTAGGCGTAGGAAGTTTTCTTATTCATGCTGATTGTAGGACATCCTGCTACCTTTAGATTTTGTCTTGATTCTGCATGTAACTGAAACAGGAGTGCATTAGCCCAATAAGTTGTCGATGGAAGTAGATTTTTTGAGTTTCAATCTTTTGTGCTGACTCTATTGGAACAGTGCATATATTTCTTGGCAATTTAAATGTTTTGTTTTTTTACTGTTCTATATTAATCTTACTGCAGGAAGTTCATTCTCAATATAAATTTATTCATGTGCCACAAGTATTTCGTCATCTGAGCAAGAAAAGAGTTTTAACTATGGAGTGGATGGTTGGCGACAGTCCAAGTGAATTAATATCTGTGTCTTCTGAGCAGTCGAACCAAAAACTTCTTGATCTGGTAAGGAGATCTCAAATGCAGTTGCCTAACTAGTATTCATTAATTACAGAAATGGGACTATCAGAAGTTTTTGTTTGGTCTTGAATATCTTTACCCAAATGTTTGACAGTTAAATTGTAGATGCGCATTAATGTGAAAGTATTTTGTGCAACAAATGTTATCTTTTCATTCTTAAACTTTTTTCATGCTGCTCCATATTTGAATGCTTAATCTAAACTTTTTTTGAGGCAAGGTGTGGAATTTTTTCTTTCTCATTTTCCTTTTCTAGACCCATGATCATTGACATTGCAGTGCTATTGTCTTTGCGCTAATGGTTTAGTGTAAACTTGCTGTAATTGGTGAAACAGGTCACATACTTCCACATCTGCACTGGTTAAATCGTTAAGTATTTACATAGTTTCATATATACAGGACCAATAATACATTTCTCTTTGAAATAGTAGTATGTATGGCGAGAATTTCGCCATCAAAGGTGGCATTATTTTTGCTATATCCAGGATAATCCTTGTTTTATGAGTTCAAAAGAAAGCTATAGTATTTGATACAGGGGATATGCCATCAATGCCCCAAGGACATGGAGAAAGGTGTTGAATTATCCATTAAAAAAGCCTGTAGTTTTTTACATAATCTACCACTTAGCGTAAATTATAATTGAACCAGAGATAATGTTGCGTATGTTATCGTATTGGAACAATGATTAAATAGAAACATTTTCCTTGGTTGAAACTTGATAAACAATGACCACAAAGTTTGTCAAGATTCATTACTGCCTTTGGAGTTATATCAGATCTTCTAGTCAAACTTTCTCCCCAGCATCTCATCTGTTGTTTTATGCTCATGGATACTGCTATCTGGACTATTTTAGGTTAATAAAGGTGTAGAGGCATCATTGATTCAACTGCTCGAGACTGGCCTAATGCATGCTGATCCTCATCCGGGAAATTTGCGCTACACATCATCTGGTAGAATAGGGTAGGCACTTATTTGGATTATCAATTATTGATAATGTATATGCACATTCTAATTACGTATAATCATACACTTTGAGATCTGAAAAGAAACATAGACTACTTACAGGGTATCTAATATTTGGACGCTTATTGACTGGTTCTAATAGGTTTCTTGATTTTGGATTACTCTGTCGGATGGAGAAGAAACATCAATTTGCTATGCTTGCTTCCATTGTTCACATTGTAAATGGTGACTGGGCATCACTTGTGCTTGATTTGACTGAAATGGATGTTATAAGACCTGGAACTAACATAAGGCTTTTCACCATGGTAATTTCCATATCAACTTGGTCCTTCCCTTGGTTGTCATTATGCTCCTCCTCTGCTGGCTTTTCTCAGTCGATGAACCTTTTCATTTATTTTTTTAACTAGTCTCATGATATTTGTCTGCTAAAGAATTTTAATCGACATATCTGATATGTCATGAAATGATACAGGACCTGGAAGATGCACTCGGAGAGGTGGAATTTAAAAATGGAATGCCAGATGTTAAGTTTAGTCGGGTGAGGATCACATGATTCACATCTATGTTATTGAACCATGCATCTGGGCACAAAACAATTTTTTCAATCAGCCATTAAATTCTTTTTGGTGTCAATTTATTGTTTTCTACTTCAATTTAATTTTGTGCTGACCAATTATTTGAGAGGTGATACATGATTTTTTCTTAAGAGTGTGGAAATGCATCTGCTTACAAATTCACATGAATGTTTGATTTGGAGGACCACAATCTGTTGTATGGCCTGGTGTTCACAAAATTAGTGGAGCAGCCATCAATTCACTTAAATTTAATGCCTAATATATAATTCATGGTTCCTTCGTTGCTTATCTCAGCTTTCCTAAGTATTTTCATGATTACTTTTCCTGAAGGTACTTGGTAAAATATGGGCTGTAGCATTGAAGTACCACTGCAGAATGCCACCGTACTATGTACTTGTCTTGCGGTCTCTAGCATCTCTGGAAGGTAATTTTTTGCTTGAAGGACTATAAATATTGGTAAGGTGTGCCTATTGTTGCAACATATGATGCTAAAAGTGCCATTTATAATTTTCTCTGTAGAACCTTCTATCAATAAAATCACACAATTTGACACATGGGCATGAATTTGTCTGCTGTCAAGATCATTTAAGAATGTGAAGTACATTTCAGTTAAGAAGTTCATTTTTAAGGGAGATCATAGTATGATCACCTGAGAACATTTAAGAATGTCAAGAATATTTCAGCATGCAAGTTCATTAATGGAGATCACAGTAGGATCACCTGCTTGGGCTTTATAAACTATGTCAACAATTATTTTGAAATTGATTGCTTTGTCATGGTATACCCACCTAATCTACTTCAAATTGCATCTCCATTTTTTTTTGGTTGAGAGTTCACATATTCTTTAGTATTTATTTTATTCATCTTTTTTTGTTTCTTAGGATTGGCAGTAGCTGCAGATCCAACATTTAAGACATTTGAAGCTGCATACCCTTATGTTCTTCAGAAGCTTCTTATTGACAATTCTGCTGCTACAACGAGGATTCTACATTCGGTACAGTAGAAATGACAAAATTCCTCGTTAACTTTTCACCAGTTAATTCAAGACATATTTTTTGGATATTATATTTGTGTCCCTGTCATATTATGCTATCTCTGTATTGGTTGTTTGATTCTATACATAAATAAATCAAAACCGTCCTCTAATAGATGCCTTAAATCTTTGGCTGTTAACAGTTAATATTTGAAATATTTACACAGTTTGTGGATCCTTTTTTTTTTACGTGTCTACTTTCTAAATTTTCAGGTTGTGTTCAACAGGAGGAAGGAGTTTCAGTGGCAAAAGCTTGCTGTTTTCTTAAGAGTTGGAGCAACTAGGTATATATTTCCTTTGGCTTCTCTAAAAAGTAACATTGGCAACTGTTGAGAAAAGAATCTCATTTCTTTCCTCTTCTTCATCTTCGCCTTGTGTGTGTTTCTTACTGGAGGGTGGGGTTCCCTTAACTGCATTTTAGTATAACTAGCCCTACGGTGTAATTCCTAGGAAAGGGCTGCAATCATTAGTGCCGTCGAATACTCTAGTTTCTCTTGCTCAACCTGCAACCGCAACTGCCCCTGAACTTAATCTTGCAAACCTGGCTTTGAAACTTCTACCATCAAAAAATGGCCTTGTCTTAAGAAGACTTCTAATGACTGCGGTGAGCTCTTCTTTACTTGCTTTGATCTATTTCTGTCGCTAAAGTTCTACTTATATCTCCGTAGTGATAAAAATACATTGTTTTAATATTACTGTGGAACATGGTTATTCAATTCTACTCTACTGTAACAACCGGGACAAATCATCCCCTCTGCTGTCTGTCTAGTGTCACTCTGTGTGTTTGTATGTGTCATCTGTCTTATTTTATGCTATTGGTTTTAAACTGAATCCATGTCTCGATGAGCAGAATGGAGCTTCCCTAATGCGAGCGCTGGTTTCAAACGAGGCAAGTCCCTTTCGCAAACAACTTTCCAAGGTCATTGCTGATATAATCTACAAATGGATGTCCAACGCTCTACCGAAAGTTCTCAACCTCTCGAAACTCAGTTCCCCTGTGTTGGTCGCAGCTGCGATGAACGATCCACAAGCATCCTCGGCAGATAATGAATATCTATCCATCATCAGAGATCGTAGACTCAGAGTCATTTTCTTTAAGTCCTTAAATTCTGCTAGGAAAGACCCCCTGTTACTCTTAAGAATCTGCTGGGCGTCGTTCACAGTGTTCTTCATAGCATCAGCCAGTGCTTGTGGCCGTGTTTTGGTTGCGCTCGTCGGATCTTACACGAGTCGTATATCGTATAACTCGAAGCAAATACCCGCACAGTTTGAGCCCGTATGATGCAATATTGATAGGAAGAGTTGTTAACAGGTTTGATCAAAATGTTAACTTGCAGCAGAGAAGGCTACCAGATTCACATATGCTTGTATGTATAAATATATTCCACTTTGACATAAAGGTGGTTTAAATGAAATTACTGTACATATACATATATGTGTGAGATATCTTCCAATGTCAATTTTATTTATTTATTATTTTTCATTTTTGTTCTATAAATATTAGTTTCTTTAAAAACATGATTTATATTATGAATCATGATATAACCATGTAGTTGGATGGGTATGGAAAATGTTATAATTTGTACTCCAAAAAATCATTTATTTATTTATTTATTTATTATGAATGTATGTTATTTCTTTTCTGTTTATTTTTAGATGACTCATAACTATTTAAGGAGCAACTTATAACTATGAGGTCCACGGTTAAAAATTGAAGAAAAAAAAAAGAAGAACAAAGAAAAGAAGAAAACTATAGCAAGAATTAGTTGCGACTTTTCGAGGGCATTTATTATAAGGTGCATTGAATATTGGAGAAGAAAAAGGACCAAATTGTAAAATTACGAAACTTAATGGGCAATCTAAAATTCCCGAAAGATAATTTCTCTGCATCTTACGATCTTCAAAATTATCACTGTTGCGTCGGTTTAAATAAAATAAATTTTATCGTCCCAAGTTCATCTTGGAGAAATATTTACTTCAAAAATTCCAAGCAGTTCACTCCACGATTCAAAACCCAGTAGCAATGAGCTCTCAACAGCATCCAGGGGTGAGTTCTTGGTTGCTGATTATAAACTCAAATGCGAAAAAATTAACTGTAAATTGTACAACAACCGATTCTTCAGCGGATCTGAAGTTAGTTGTAGTGATCCTTTCCATTTCCTTTTACTATGAAAAGGGTTTAAGGAAAAAAATGCTTCTTCTGTTTCTTTTTTGTGGATTAGGGCGGGATGAGCATTTACACGGGATTTACAAGGCTGTGCAAGGGGTTAGCAGTGGTGTTGATTGGGGGTCACATTGTTGTTCAGATATTGCCCTCCTTAGTTTCTTATCTTGCACTCATCCCTGCTAAGTAATTTTCTTTTCTTTCTGCATTTTCTTGGTTTGTAGTTTCTCGTTTTGCGTATAATTTGTGTTTTTCTCTTGTATATTTATATTACTATTTTTCAAAGTAACTCATGTTATTTGAGTAGCGTTTCGTGGAGTTTTCTGGTTGGCTTGATCTTTGTTGAACTATGATCGGTTCATCTTTTTTCTTTTTTTGAGTGGGTTCTTGGTTGATTGATCGCCATTTGGGCTTAGAAGAATCTTTTGAATATTGATTGTCTGGAAGGTTAAAGTTCTCAAAGCATAGAATATATTTCAAGGCCTGACCAAATAGTTAGCTCTACCCCAGGATATGAAGTTTATAATACTTGTTAAAGACTGCCATAGCATTATCTTTGTGTAAATAGAATTGAATTGGAATACTGCTTTTGCAATCAGAAAATCGTGCAAAAATATATTTTTCTATAGTTGAAGGGGCTAGGAGATATTTATTTACTTTAGACATCGAAAAATTTTCTGAGTGAAACTCAATTTATTTAAGAATCTTGACTTGAACATGCTATTTTTTACTTTTCAGTTTCTAGATGAAATAAGAACAACTGAAGTGGATCAGTTGTTATCATTTTAAGAAATGAAAAGAAATTGAAAAGAGTTTTCCATGTTCCCTAGAGAGCTCAAGTCTTGACTGCTAAACTTATGTAATTGTGATGAGAGTGCTTCAGTGTTGATTTTAAAGTTATTTATTAGTTAGATTCAAAACTTATGAACCACATCAAATTGCTTTTTTTGATTGATTTCAATAGGACTATACCTTTTGCTTGGAATCTCATAACAGCTGGATACATTGAACAGACAATACACGGGGTATGTACTTTCCCTTCTTTTCTTTTTTTTTTTTTTAACTATTTTGTAAGCATCTCCATTATAGTGCCTTTTCATTTTGTTATATGTTTTGAAAAAAAAAAATTGTTGTTATCTTGCAGTTGGTCATCAGCACAATCGGTCTTCTTATCATCGGAAAGCTTCTTGAGCCCATATGGGGTTCTAGGGAATTTCTGAAGTTCATATTCATTGTCAACTTTCTGACGTCAGTTTGTGTTTTCATAACCGCTATATCCTTATACTACATCACAACACAGGAAACTTATCTGTAAGTGATGCAATAGAGATGTTTTAATTTAATGCATAAGTGTGTTCTATTGCGCTCGGTTTCCTATTAACTCCTTATGGCTTGAAACCCCCATGCAAATCTAAACTTAAGAAAATCTGGAATTGCCGCCAAACTTAACTCCATTCCAAGGCATCTTTTCAGCTCTCCTGTTGCCATCTCAAACAAAGATTAACTTGATTTTATTTCTTTTCCTTTTTTTTGTAGTTATATGCCCATTTCTGGTTTCCAAGGGGTTCTTTCTGGATTTTTAGTCGGCATTAAGCAGATATTACCAGATCAAGAGCTGTCATTATTGAAGATAAAAGTAAAAGTATGATTTTTTATTTTTGGAAGTTTCCATTTAGTTCAATACTGAACTCTTACATTATCATACTTGTTACTTATTTCAACTTTGTTCATCAGTGGTTGCCTTCTCTTGCTCTATTGGCTTCTGTTATTGTAAGCTTTTTCACAACGGATTCAGCATCTTATCTTCCTACCTTAATATTTGGCACCTATATTGGCTGGATTTACCTGAGATATTGGCAAAGAAAGCCAGAGACGAAACTGAAAGGCGATCCAAGTGATGAATTTGCTTTCTCTACCTTCTTCCCTGACTTTTTAAGGTAGTTTACGCTTTTGAATGCAAAATGTATTGCCTTTCTTTTCTTTCTGTGTCTTTCATTTCAACATTTAATGCAACCTCATGGTTTGCAGACCAGTGATTGATCCTATAGCTACAATTCTTGAGCGGCTGCTCTGTAGAAGATCTGAGTCCTCAGAAGACTCTAGGGGATATACTTTAGGAGGTACTTCATTGCCTAGTTCCGATCCTATTGAAGCATCAAGGAGGAGGTAATTATGTTCTGTTCTTCATCAGAAGGTGCTGATGTGAAGGATGGAGAGATTTTTGTGTAGCATTTGCTTAATTTCTTTTTGAATTGCAGGGAAAGAGGTGCTCGAGCACTCGAAGAAAGATTGGCTGCTGAGAGACTGGCTTCTCCAGGAAGAAGCGAAGAGGCACAAAGAGATGCGACAGAGAATGTGTAGAAACTTGGAAAATGCAACTTTCTTTGCTCATCAATTTCCAGATATGTATCTCTTTACGAGCTTGTACGCACAGATTTTACAATACATACTTGTGATCTTACAAGGTTCTCTTGCATGTTCTGATAATGATCCCTTGTTCCTTTTTTAGGCTTACGTTTATATAAAATCATTAAAAAAATAAATATATGCCTATTTATAAAATCAACACTAATAATCGGTAAGTTCCCTAGAATCTTTAAAAAATATCAGGGCACTCTAAAATTTAATTCATTCTGCTTGTTTCTAAAGGAGAAATCACGTAAACTAATTTCAACTTCTTGTTGAGCTTGATTTGATTCATATTCAGCAACGCTCTCTATCTCACCAGTGGTTTTGTTATTTCTCGATGTATCGTCAATTTCATACTGACCTGGGGAGCCTGGCATTTCCTCACCACCATCTTGGCCAACTTTACCTTTTTTTTTCTCATCGTGCTTCCTATTGTCATGTAAGAGATGGCCTGGTGATGTACTACGACGGGTAGGGGTGATGCTCCCTATCTCACCAATGTATCTGTTATTTCTCATTGTATCATCAATGTCAAATTGACCTGGTGAGGTTGACATCTCCCCACCATTATCTCGACCAACTCTGCCTTTCTTTATCTCATCAGGCTTCCTATTGTCACGTAAGAGATGGCCTGGGGTTGTACTACCACGTGTAGGGGTGGTGCTCCCCTCCGGCTGTTTCCTCTGTCTCAGTCGCTTGCTGGCCATTAAGTACCAGGACCGTAGCGCTGATGCAACTTGCTCACTGAATATGACTGGCTTGACGGATGAGCCCATCTGGTTAATTGGACAGATTAGAGTCACATTACCCCCAATAATTCTTAAGCATTATGAGCTATAGCTAGAGGATGATACCTGAGTGACTAATGCATAGAGAGGCAGAGTAACGTAGCTACATATAACCTGTACTAGCAAACTAGAAAAACCGAGAAATGAGAATGTAAGGTATGTTAAGAGGCTCGGTAGCGTTGAACAATGATGATGTTTGTAGTTAGGAGAAGTTTTAGAATGATTGAGCATTTATACTCACCTCGTCACAATCCTGATAATTATTTCAGCTAGATTCTCATGGTAGCACGATGGGTACCTGAATTCATACTGAAAAACACCGGACATTGTTCATAGCAATTAGTGGTATGTATAGACAACTTATTTCAACTGCTTTATTTACTTTATTGAATGTGTTGTGAACTTTAGATTTATAGTTGGTATAGATGTAGAGAGAGAGAGAGAGATTCTTGAACTACTTACCCAACTCCATGCAAAGAAAGCAATCTGAAATGCATTCTGCAGAAGAGAGTAATAACAACTGATAAAGTCAGCTGAATTAAAGATCCAAATTAAGCCACTCTATGCTATCCAGTCTCTATTGTTCAATAGAAAATTACCTGGAAAAGAACGAAATGAATGAAGAACAGGAGCAAACGAGGTCGACCAAACCAGAACAGTTGGTCGCCTAGTTTAACTACTGGGGTGCCCCTGACCACAGCTCCTCTCTCTAGAATACTTATTCCCATTTGTGTTATGATTACTTGGAACTTTGCCCCTACTAGAAGAATAATCTGCATTTTCCCAAACACTCATATCAGATTTAATTTTGACAACGGAGTTCTGGCTATTAGAAAATCATGTCTTCACTTACTATTAGAGGGATAGATGGCAGCCAAAAGTGTGAATACCATCCTATTTTAGATATGAAGGAAAAACAAGAAAATGAAACGTGGAGAATTATTAGAAGCTTGATATAGTTCCTTATGGATGAAAAATAAGTCCCTCCAATGGATAATATATGTTCTGTAAACAGATACGTTTTAAATTTTAATACTCACCATTTGTGTTGGTGAGAAGGAACAAAACAGCAGACATCCATATTATAGGGCTGCAATGAAATGTTAAATGAGGTGAGAATATAGTATATACAGAGAGAGAGAGAGGGTGACTTTTAGTTGGCTACTTAAGGAGCCAACCTACTTCATGTGGACAAATAACCCTTGATGTGGAGGGTGACTTTGCTTGCCAAATGTAAGCAGGTTTGCTCTCTCTCTCTCTCTCTCTCTCTCTCTCTCTCTCTCTCTTCCTCCCTCCCCCCCTCCATCCCTCCCTCCCCCCTCTCTCTCTCTCTCTCTCTCTCTCTCTCTCTCTCTCTCTCAAGTTTTGGCAACTCAGAAACAACCTTATTCCGACTACAACTCTGAAGTCATCTTCCAGCGACCGGCTTATATATTTCTGAAAGTTGAACGTGGACTGGCTCTGGGATGGTAAGTGTTCCTGAAACTCAAGATATCAGACATCTGGATTCGACAGGTTGTCTTAAGATTGACTGTCTTTTGCTGTCTTACTTTGATAAATCCATGTCTAAGTGTTAAATAGTCAACTTTTGCAACTGATTTGAAGAATTGGGTGAAGAAGCACATCTACACAGAGTAAAGAACCAGAATGAACCTAGCAAAATTGTACTATTTTATTTATTAAAAATAAGTAGATTATTTGCAAGATTTGATAAACAAATAGTATGTTTTAATTTGGAAAAGTTACGATCCAAAGGAGGAGAGGTGACTTGCTCCAAAAATGCAAATGCCTTTGTCCAAATGTTGTCTCTCTTGCAAATCTAAATCTCTCTGGATCTGCCCAATATTAATGTTACGCATAATCAATATGCTAATACGGAGTCAAATTATAATTTTGTGCTCCATTAATATTTATTTTCATAATACTCACCATTGTAGCACTGATACTCAACTGTTCTGGTTTCATCTTCCCAAGATTTCCATCTTTTTATCTGAATATATTCGACCAAATTCACCAAAAATTCTTAATAATTCTTATATTTATTAATTAATTTAATTACCTTTAGTCTACCCAAGCCTAGTGTTGTAGCGCAACAGACCACGTGAGTAACAGCCAATGCAAAAATGAATCTATGCAGCTGGTCTATCCCATGTATTGATATAAATTGTACCATGAGCTGTAAATAATGTACCCTAATTTAACAGCGTTTCCGGTATCGACGTAACTAATTCAATATTGAAAAATTTAAAATCAATACCAACAATATCATGATTCTACACAAATGTAAATTATATATATATATATATATATATATATATATATATATATATATATATATATAACGTGAGTATAAAATGTCCCATGACAAATATAATCTTTTATTTTATTTTATTTAATAACGTGAGTAGCAACGATATTTAAAAAAAAAAAAAAAATTTGGATAACTGCATACCAAAAAATGATACTCCATATTTTGATAATGAAGCAAAAGTTTGGGTGTGCAAGGTGGTTTTACCTTTGGTTGGCATGGATCTTGATAATTTTCGTCGTAATTTTTGTTGCCACAAGGTTGGAAAGATGTTGCAATATTCTCTGGAATGCAAATATCTGGTATGAATTCTTGCAATACTGACAGGAGCAGTGACATGAATCCCAACAGCATTATCTCTTCTCCATCAACAAAAAACAATAACTAATTCATTAAAAACTATAAGAATCAATGGTGTAGTAATGTTATAAAAGAAAGGAATTTTATGGGTTTATAATCTTGATAAGTGAACTATGAATAGGAAACTTAAAATAAATATCCTCTTAGTAATAATTATTTTAAAACAAATATCGTCATATAATTTATGAGGGAAATAATTAGAGAAGTGATGAGTTTACCTGATTTAAGTTGCTGTTGTGCTTTAGATAAAGATGTTTTTCTTTTCTTTCTCAACCACTGCAAATAAATTCGTAATAAATACGAACATATATATCATGTGATCTGCATGTAATGAAATAGATAAACTGAAGGTACTTTTTCAATAAAATGAATAAGTTTTTCGATGAGAATGGATATGGCAATCAACAGAAAGCAAACGACCGCCACCGCCCACGTGGCCGTCTCCTCCAGCGACACCCCCTTCTCACCACCCACCCCCATTTGCCCTGCAGCTGCTGCCAAAGTAATCAAAAATGAGGTTTTGATATTCAGATTTCAGTGTTGTGTATATATACTACTGCTAGCTTGTGAAAATGAATAATATATGAAGGGAAAACGTCAAGAGGTGGTGAGAAAGAGTCGTTTACAAATATTGCATTGCGTGACCGCAGACTCGTATTAATTAAGATGTGGTCCCTCCGTCCTTTTCATTCCAGTCCTTCAAGTCATCTGTATTTTGACTTCTACCTAGACTCAATTGGTAATGGTAACTTCGACTCTGATTTAAGTATCTGGGCCTACCATGTTAGTGGCCCATTTACTCCAACAGCCCATGGACTCTACAGAAAGTGAAAACTGAGACACTCCTCAAATTATTAGTATTTATTTTGCATGACTATAATTTGAGACTCTATTGTGAAGAGACGGATTGATCCACTATTAAAGTATGCTTATCATATAGATAAAGGGAGTACTTATTTATAATTAAAGTATATCAAATTGTCAATAATGAATCATATTATATCATCCTGAAATTATAATTTAATTCATCATCCATCATACTTTATAAAAAACTTTAACAACCATTAAACATACTTTATTTATATAATAGACATACTTTAATACGTCTCACCAACGGTCTCACATAAATAGCGTTCACAATAGATTTTGTTCAATCATTTATACAGTACTGTATATATTTTAATTAAAAATGAATAAAAATAAGATTTCGTGTGTATACTGAAGATAGTAGCTAGAGCTATCAAATCAAAGTCGCTGGAGACAAATAATTGAGGTCCTTTTTTATTATTATTAAAAATAAAAAAATAATTAACAGCATTTGTTGTTCTTTGATAAATAAATTAAACAATTAACATTCAAAAACTGAACATTGGGTGGCTTGCAGGTCCGGGCCTGTAAAATCGGAGTCGATCCAAGTCTTATATCGAGCCCGAACCTTGGCCAATAAAATTAAGACTAATGGTCCAAAATTAAATTATATTATTTTCTACATCCATAATTTAAAAAAAAAAAGCATAAAGACAAAGTAGTCAAACATAAATTTTGCGATGAATTATTTTTTTCATGGGATTAGTATCTTTGAAAAAGTCAAGGTCAAGTTACGTAATCACTAGTGTGTGTGTGTTATAAAAGATGTCGGAGTAAAATGCTCTATATAAATTTGGATTTTTTTCCCCAAAATTTATGCCGTATAAAATCATGTATATTGCAAATACTTTCATTAAAAATGCCTCGTAATGTAGTCGGTAATAGTATGATAATATTTATAAAAATAATTTATAAATATCTTATTCGTAGACAATTTCAAACAACTTTTGTAGCTGTACTGATTTATTTAATTTGATGAATTTTCTTTTGAGCAATCTCTTGTACAATGGAGATAGAAGGTCTTACAACTGAGCTTAGTTGCTGCAGGGTGGGGGTTCAAATCCTGCCTTTGGCAAGCACAAGTTAAACAGTGAGTCCTCTCTATAAGCCACTTAAGGCACATCCTGCGATTTACCTCCTCCACCAATCTCCAGGGCAGGGGCGGTGGGGCCCTAATGGTGGGGTACACCATTTTTTTTTGAGATAGAAGGGTGGGACTATTGTCACCCAGTCTATTACTGAGAGCACCCAATCATAGAAAAAAGATGAGGTAAAAAGACTATAATACCCCTCTCCAAAACAAACACCCAAATCCCTAAAATTAAACATGAAAACAACTATTGCTTTATACACCCAATCATCTAATCAATGCATTTCTTAAGTTTGAGAGGGGAGATTCCATTTTGTTGCAGAAGTTCGTCGGGAATTGGATCGGAGGTTGATTTCTTGCTACACCAAGCACCCTCGTGTTTGCTGGTGCACCGCCAGATATGGCAGCGACCGCTTCGAATCTACTAAAACGGCAGCTACTGACGGAGTCGTCGGAATCCAGGTTTGCTTCTTTGTTTCAGAGTTTCTCAATTTGGATTTTGCCAAACTTGAGGAATGTGACGGTGATCAGTTTCTTCCGCTATTCCTAGCTATTCTCCTCTCGAGCAGCGTCGATGGATGGCGGAGCGCTGTCGAACATAAAATCCAGAAGCCAATCAGTACTTCTCCACTTCCTCGTCCTTCCAACTGAGAGGAAAGCGAAAATTACACAACAACACCACAAAAATCATGGATTTGGCAAAGATAATACAACTTCTTCAAGCCGATTATCTAATATAGAATTCTAGCAACTATTTTGAATGTTTGGAAATAGATATTTGAGTTTTTATTTTGTAAGGGTATAATTGTCTTTTCATGTTTTTTTTTAAAGGCCGGATGCCTTTAGTAATGTTTCGGGTGGCAATAGTGTTGCCCTTAAATTAATAACAATATTGTGGGTAAGATAATTTTGTTTGATATAATCTCATGATTATTTATAAGTAAATATACTTTTCTTTTCTTTTTTTGTCTCAGCCATGTGACATTTTTTTTTTTTTGGGTGGCATTGTCATAATTTTTTGAATCACTACAAATCAACGTCAACTGATTTAAGAGGAGAAATTTAGATTAATTGAACTCATCCATGTGTGTCATTTTGCTAATTGTGTAGCATGTGCTTCAATTTTACTTCTTCTTCACATTCTATAATTTTGGGGAATGAAGATATTTTATTGTTTGTTACAAATTTAGTAGTTTTTATCAGATTGATTGATTAATAAGTTACATTATATGATGTCACATTTTTATGTTTGCTTAAGGATTCCAAAATTTGGAAATCTAGAACATTTGGATTTTGAAAAAAGATATTAAAAAAAATTAAAAAAATTAAAATCATACATAATTAATCAATTAACCATCCATCTCATATACTCCTCCGTTCGCTTTTAAAGTATCAATTTTACTATTTTTGGAGTCCGCTTCAAATGTATCCATTTTTTCTATTTAATAAAAAAGTACACAATATGACCCACCACTTCCCTCTAATACAACTAGTCAATTTACATATAATAATAATACTCCTTAATCCACGTGCAAAAAGCAAATTGATACCTTAGAACAGGACGGATGGAGTATTTATTATCTTTCATTAATGATCTTATTTTTTTAAATAAATGTATTCTCTCACATTAATTAATATTTGAGAGGGACTAGGGTACAACCAGGTGTACCAATTGAATTGGTACACCCTTGGTCCCCACCCTTCTTAATTAATTCCTGCTCCTTTATTAATACTGTTTTTTATTTTATTTTTAAATTTATTTTATTTAAATGACTATTATACCCTAAACCCTAGGGATAAATTATACCCTAAATCACAAGGATAAAATTACAATTATACCCTAAACCCTAAACCCTAGGGATAAATTATACCCTAAACCATAAGGGTAAAATTATAATTATACCCTAAACCCTATGAATAAATTATACCCTAAACCACAAGGGTAAAGTTACAATTATACCCTAAACCATACGGATAAATTATATCCTAAACCACAAGGGTAAAATTACAATTATACCCTAAACCCTAAATTTTAGGGGATAAATTATACCCTAAACTACAAGGGTAAAATTATAATTATACCCTAAATCTTAAACCCTAGGGGATAAACTATACCCTAAACCACATGGGTAAAATTACAATTATACCATAAACCCTAAACCCTATGGATAAATTATACCCTAAACTACAAGGGAGGGATAAATTATACCCTAAACTACAAGGGTAAAATTGCAATTATATCCCTAAAATTAAATTAAAAAAAATACAAATTAAAGGTGAAGGAAGAAGGTCGTACCGGAGTTGTACCAGAATGGAGGTTGTATACAAGTCATTATCTTAATATTTTATCAACATTTTCAAATTTACATCAATCGATTTAAAGCAAACCCTCCTGTAAGCAATTAAAATTTACGGTCCAATTAAATGGCAACATGTAGATTTTATTAATTAAATATTAATTTATTTTGGAATTTAAATAAATTAATTCCAAAAGTAAATTATTAAATAATTTGGGCCCAACAAATTAAATGGAGCTTAAATTAAATGAGGCCTGACCCAAGTCAAATAAGCCCCAAATTAAAGGAGGTCTGACTGAAGTCAAACAAGCCCATACAAATTAAATCAGGCCCAAATAAAATAGGTCTGATTACAGCCCAAACAAGTGGAGGCCCAAGCCCGCAGGATATGGCCCAAATAACTCTGGACCAATCAGAATGCAGGACATTTATGAGGGGTCTTCACCTCTCACCTATATAAAGGGGTCTCCTCCATTTATTCCAGACACACTGAAGCATCTGAAGACACAGACACTTTGAAGAGATTGAAACACGAGCAACGCTCCTCAGGATCTTCAAGACAAGAACGACAAACGACCCGAGATTAAAGTGCTAAGCCCCCAGATCGAGTGTTTTGCATACGTTAAGTTCTTCAGTGTTATTCGAGACAAGAACAGTATACGACCCGGGATTAAGGTGCTGAGCCCCCCAGATCGAGTGTTTTCACATCAAATACGTTTAATCCAAACAAAGGCTCGACGCCTCTGGATAAACGTTACAAAGTCCTAAATTTGAGCTCGGACAAGCTTCAATTGAAGATCCGACTCCACACACGATGTCAACACAGTCAGCATACACTCTAGTCAACAAAATCAAAGTCAGCGCAGTCAACACAGTCAGCGCCGTCAACACAATCAGTCAAAGTCAAAGTCCAAGTTGGTTCGAGAGAAGAATCAGATGATAGATAGAGATCGCTTCCTTAATTATCAAGTTTAATCCTTCTGGATTATTATTGTAATTAACTTGTATTTATTTTATTATAAATACAAAATTTGTTGTTACAAATTTTGGCATGCCCAGTGGGACCATCTCTACCTCTCATCTCTTATCTCCACAAGTACAAAGAATGACTCCTCTCAGGATTGCAATAAGAAGACCTTCTACCTTGAAGCATTCAGAGTTGCAAACTGAAGAAATTCAAAAGATAACTCCACTCAAGATTGCGATACGAAGGCCTGCTGCATCAAAGCCTCAAGAATTGCAAGCTAAAAAGGTTGGAGTCGTTACAAGAAGTATTCCCGAAGGCTCCGTAGAGGCAAATTATGTAGTTGGGATTACTCTCAACAAGCCATTGCGCGGAGACAAGAGTGGTGAAAATGTTTCTGCTTGTTCAACTCCTCGTTCAACGCCAAGCTCACCATCTGCCTTAGCTGTAGCTGCAGTAATGACAACAAATACTATGACCATTGAGGAACAACTCGCAAGTATGATGAGAGCCATTGATGGACTCAACAAGAATATGGAAGCTCAAGACGTAAAGATCTCCATACTTATGAAGAAAATGGAGAATGTGGAAACAAGTCATACAAATGAGAAACAAGTTGAGGATGAGCACTAGGAATGAGACTCAGCGAAACACCATCCTTTTGAAAAGAAGCCAGTTGAAGAAAAAATACAAGCTTCAACTGACAAAATGCTTCATGTGAACCAACTGAAGAACATCATTTTAGAAACGATAAAAGACAAGTTTGAAGTGAGCTCAAAATCCCTTGTTGCCTACAAGAAGCCATATACAAAGAGAATTGACAACTTGAGGATGCCAGCTGACTATCAACCTCCCAATTTTCAACAATTTGACGGCGAAGGCAACCCAAGACAACATGTGGCGCATTTCGTCGAGACATGCAATGATGCTGGGACCTACGGAGATCACATGGTGAAACAGTTGGTTCGCTCTCTTAAAGAAAATACGTTCGATTGGTATATCAACTTAGAAGCCAACTCCATCGACAGTTGGGGGCAAATGGAAGAAGTGTTCATCAACCGCTTCTACAACACACGAAGAACTGTTAGCATGATGGAGCTAACAAATACTCGTCAAAGTGATGAAGAATATGTCATCGACTACATCAACAGATGGAGGAGCCTCAACCTCAATTGCAAAAAGAAGCTGTCAGTAACTTCAGCTATTGAAATGTGCATTCAAGGGATGCCATGGAATCTTCGCTACATACTTCAAGGAATTCAGCCAAAGACTTTTGAAGAGTTGGCTACAAGAGCTCACGACATAGAGTTGAGCTTGATATCAAATGATATTGAATGGCCATCTATTCAAGACTCCTACGAGTTTGAGGACATGCCTTCTGATGAGCTCGTGGAAGACGAACCACAAACAAAGACTGCAATTTCCATAAAGATTCATAGAAATGAAGTGGAAGCAAGAGAAAGCAATGCATCCCAGGATTGGGGGCAATGAACTGTTGATAAATCAAAGACAAAGCTCCTTGACATGAGCGAAAACTGTCCACATAATGCTCCTTGATACGAGCTTAAACTATCTAAAATCTCTCAAGCCAAAGCTCCTTGACATGAGCTAAAACTGTTTGCATTACACTCCTTGATATGAGCTAAAACTATCTAAAATCCTCACAAATTCAAGGCTTCTTGATATGAGCTAAAACTATCTACACATGCTCCTTGATATGAGCTAAAACTATCTACACACAATGCTCCTTGATATGAGCTAAAACTATCTACACGCGCTCCTTGATATGAGCTAAAACTACCTACACATGCTCCTTGATATAAGATAAAACTATCTACACACGCTCCTTGATATGAGCTAAAACTGTCCACATGATACTCCTTGATATGAGTTTAAACTATCTGACACAAATAATGCAAGGCTCCTTGACACGAGTATAAACTGTCTACAAGTTCAAATTCAAGACTCATTGACATGAGTATAAGTTATCAGCAAATTCAAACACAATGCTCCATGACGCACGAGCCTAAACTGCATATTACTCCTGGTCCGCACGAGTATAAACTGTGTACGACAAACTCCTGGTCCGTACGAGTATAAACTGTGTACGACAAACTCCTGGTCCGCATGAGTACAAACTGTGTACGACAAACTCCTGGTCCGCACGAGTACAAATTGTGTACGACAAACTCCTGGTCCACACGAGTATAAACTGTGCACGACACACTCCTGGCCCGCATGAGTATAAATTATGCACGTCACCCCTAATCAAAACCATGTCCCTTTGAACTACGTTATGACTTGATTCTCTTTAAAGAGATACGTAGACAGCTTAACATTTGTTAAGTTCAGTCATGTTTTCGTTTGTTTGTATCAAAATTGTGAAGCAAAAAGCAAATTAAGATATAAAGGCAGCAGGTAAACATCCTAAAAGCAGTAAAGCAAATCCAAAGATGCAGTGATGAATAAGATGAGGAAAAAAGATAAGAGAGAATATGGATTTTATTGATAATTCATTACAGTTAAAAAAAAGACATTGAAATGAAATGGTTTCAATACAAACTAATAAAAAATATTCATACTGGATAACTCATCTCGAGCGGCCTCCAAAGCTTGTGTAACAGTCCTTAATTCATCAGCAATGGAATCTGAACGGATTCATGAAGACGTTCAACCTTTCGAGATACTATTTCCTTCTCCTTCAACAGGGTCTCAATTTCTTCCGAAATCTGCTTCAACCTAGTCTCGAATTCTTGCAATTGCTTGATATCTACAGCTTCTTTGCCTTTGTGTTCATCAGCACGCTTCCTTGCATCGGTCATGCGCTTATTAACTTCTCTCCTGGACAGCCCATCAGCAAGTTTTATCTTCACGGCATCATACGCATCAACTTTAGTAAATAAGAAGTCAAATGATGCTTCTAAAGCAGATCCGTCAATCTCTGGAGCGCTCTTGAAATTATTAGCATTTTGAGTCCCTCATTCCGCATAGAAGATAAGGAGCTGACAGAAGTCCTCTTCAACTTATCTTGAAAGCTTTTCCACACTCTCATATTAACTAGTTTCCTAGCATCCATGATCTCGGCATCAAAGTTAAATGTTGTAATTTCTGGAGCTTCCATTGTAATAATTGGAGGATGAGACTCGGGCACAATAGGAGAAATTTGATCTGGAAATACATCATCTACTAAGCCTTTAAGGGCTGCAGTGGAAGCTGATCCTTCTTCCTCAAGTTCGTCATAATCAGAGCCAAATACAGCATCCAGATGCTACAAAAAAAAAGATATTAGAAAATAGTTACATGTATGGAAGTATGTAATTCATAATTAAAAAGGGGATTGAAAACCTCGGTTTGAGTTGTCAGGACGTGCACGGGAGATTTGCTTCTTTTGGTCATCTTCAAGTTTCGATCTGTGCTACTCTCATTTGAATAAGAGAGACCACTCTTTCTTTTTTTTGCTACACCTGACGTTCCAACAATCACCTTCTGAGGAGGTGGGGCATCTAACGGTACAGCTGCTTCATCAATCTTGGCATTATCCGAATTGCCAATAATGTCAACTTCTTCCTCTACGGTGTGGTTCGGAACAATTCTGATTAGATCTGCCATATGATCTATAAAATAAGTCCCATGAATTTGAGAGGACCACTCAGCATACTTTGGTGAGCAGAAGTTTCTGAACTCTGTGGGGGCGCATGGAAAAGTCGCTTTAGAGCGAGAATTGCGTAAGATACATCGCCTCCAAAGCTGAAGCCCTTTCTCTAAAGTAGACTCTCGAAGGTCTGTTCTCAGTTTCCCTGGAGTATCTTCTTGATAAAAGCCAAATTGATGGCTGAATCGATGTGGGCTGTAAGGTTCAATAAAAATCTCCCATTCTGTTGTAGAGTGAGATAACTCATACGAATAGCAATGAAGAAGCCCCAATCACGCCAAGATGCTTGGTCAATATCAATATACTCCATTGGATTATTTATTCGGCGAACATTACAAAGCAAGGAAGCATTACCTCTATTTTGAAGTCTTTTGCGAGCATTAGTTGGAGTAAAGAACTTTGCTCCATTCTCACCTGAATATGTTACCATTAAAGGGATCTTCAGTTCATGTGGATTTGGATAATGAGTATTGAAATAATGAGCCAACCAGGTGTACACAAAGTGTACAGAAAATGTTAACTTCAGCTCAGAGGGTCTAGGATCATTTGAAATTTTGTTCAGGCCTCTATAGATACTCGTCACGACTGGGACGACAAGTCCAACTGACCTTCCTGTAGCCATCAAGCTCGCTACCTTAGAGGTTCCAGGACGTATTAAATCTACTTCATCGGTAGGGAGTACGAAAGAGCAAAGCCAGCAAGCCAAATAAGCAGCCAGATATGTCTCATCTTGGTGCATAACATCAATACCGAGCATTTTGAAGGGTCATGTTTCTGCAGAGGTCCATTTCTTATGATCACCAATAATCCCATTTGGGTTGTGTGTTTTCTTGCGGCGGTTCTTCCTACTCTTCTCTACACATACAGGAGGTTTCTTGTATGTTATAGGCCGACAAAACTAAAATTTTACCCATCGAGTGAGTGAAACAGAGTCAGTACCATCAAGATTGTGAAGTCTATGGTAGGCGTGCAGCAAGTGCCGACAACTAGATGGAATACGTAAGCCATTGAGATCACGATCATTGAAGAGTTCAGGTTTATCGGGCACAACCTCTTCATATAAATGACCGGCTAGTGGCAAGCCCGTCCAGTTGTACAAATCCCATAGAGAAATTGACATTTCTCCAAAAGAAGTGAGCAAAGTGTTGGTAACAGGGTACCACGCCTCACAGAAAGCTTTGATGATCTCTTGGTTGCAGTCATATGTGAATAAAGATGCAAAAATTGGGTCATAAATCTTTATTCTTGCAAGATCGTCATGATATCTGCTTAGGACAACTTCAGTCCATTCCCAATAGCCAGGAGTATAATGGAATTCTCCAGGAAAATTCACCGAATTGCCCCACGCTGCATGATCATCAATTATTCGGCGCCCTAATATGGGCAAATGGTCAAGGTTTTCATCTTCGATATGGTTAATCGCCTTCAAAATTACAACTTCGGTTTCACCCAAGTTCAGATCTTCAGTCCAAGTCTTTAGATCAGGTTCGCTATTCTCGCAAGGAATTTTGTCTATAGGTGCACCCATCAAGGGTCTCTCAATCGGAAGATAAGTGGCTCCATCGGATGGTGAGTTCTTATTGTCAAGAATTATCAATTGGCGCTTATTGGAGTCTATGACCATACCAGCGAAGTAAACCATCTTGAAGTTGAATTAACTGCAAGGAAATATGAGAGAATATATCAGCAAAAGTGGTTCAAATTAATTTATATTTCTTTGATTTAATTAATTAAAAGGCCCAAAATAAATTCATGGGGTCAATTAATTATTAAATTCAAAATTATAAATTAAACATATGATGAAAAGAGCCTAATATTGAAAGGAGAGATTAAATTAATTCATATTTGAGCTTGATAAACTAAGCCCAAATTACATGAATTAAATTTAAGAGTTGAGGCCTAAATTGTTGGTACAAAATCAAATGCATGGAGCTCAAAGCATCGTGAATTAATGGCTATTCCAAAGCAAATTGGCATGAACATAAGCCCACATGACTTATTTGCTAAACAATTTATCCACTTCCAAGGCAAATTGGCATGAACATAAGCCCACTTGGCTTATTTGCTAAATAATTTATTCAATATGGGCTCGAATTATGATGGTGAGTCTGAAGCCCAAATTGGCAAGCCCAAATTAATTTATAACAACTCAAGTTGGTAGCCCATTTTCATTTGAAATCGGGCTCAAAATTAAAGATGCAAATTGAAGAAATAATTGAAAGGGTCCATTTGCAACAATTAATTTGTGGTGGCACAAAGTGAATTTAATTAAAGCAACTTGATGGAAAAGGAAATTGACAAAATCACGTGAATGACCGGTTCGAATCTTCTGTTACATTTGGTATTATATTTTCTGTTATAAATTACTGGATGATTGACACATAGGATATACTAATATATACCCTAACAATCAACCCTAAGGGGAAAGATTGAGATTTTTCTCTTCGCACACGTGTCACTCATCTAATACGTGTAACAGTAGATGTAATACTAAAATGTAACCCGACATCCAACGGCGACAAAATCCAAAATTAAATCTAAACACGTGAACTCCCTCCCCCACCCCAAATGCTGAAAAGTTGAAGCTGCATCTTTGACCAAAATCATAATCTCCATTGATCGCGAGCTGACATCCCCTCGTCGGCTTTCGGCGCCAAAGGCTGTCATCCTCAAACAGCCACCACGACGGACATGCAGCCGGATCTCGCAGTGTCTGTCGACCACCTGCCGTCCAGCTGCGCCGGTTGTCTCGCTAACAGTCACCGAAAATCGCCGTCGGAGGCACTCCAGCACCTCAGCAACTGAACCATCGACCACCGTGCCCGTCGCGTTGTTGCCGGAGATCACGAACTCTGAGTCACCATCCCAAATTGCTTCCCTTGCCTCGTCAACGTCCGCTGGAGATCGTAGATCCACACCACCGCCAGCGCTTCAGTAGTCGCGCCCCTCTCGACCACTGTGCCTTTGTGTGGCTGCCTACGAAAGATCGCGACCCTCGCCGCCACTGTCGTGCTCCGTCGCTGCCCCTTCTCTGCGCCGCCAACAGCCACTCGCTGCAAATCACCCACTCAGCCACCCCTCTCGATAGCCGAACCATCGCGCGCGCTACTATCGTCGGGAGATCGCCGCGCCATCGCGCGCTGCATCCGCCACCAGATCCACCGCGACGCCAGCGCCGTCAAGGCGCATCGGCCGTCGCCCAATCTTTCCGTCGCGCGCTGCTCCTTCCCAGTCGTGGATTTCAAAGATCTCCATCGCACGTTGCTTCTCTCTAGCTGCATCATCTCCTCACTTTGCTGCTCACGGCATCCTAGTCGCAATGGCTCCAAGTACAACGTCACCCTTCGACTAATTTTCAGCCAGCGATCGACGCGAGCAACCAATTTAGCTTCACCCAGATGGGATGAACACTCGCAGCCTCGCCAAGTTGTGCCAGATCCGATTTCCATCATCGGCAGTACCATGTCTCACGCCGGAAACAGACGCCACCGCCCACATAACTGCTGCCTATCGACTTCGTACACAACCACCATTGGCGATCATTGCAGCCAAATGCCAAGCTCGCCTCAAATCCACCGGGGTAACTGTGAGCCCACGACCCATGAACCACCGGAAAGCACACCATCACTATACTTGCAGCCGTCGGAAGTCCTCGTGCCCAAAGCTAAGTCAAGGCTCGGCTGGTCAACTTAGTACTTGAACAATCCACCCGACAGAGTTCTCATGCTCCTTATCCAGTTCACTCTAGGTTGGCTCTAGGTTGGCTCATGTACCTGATGTTCAATATCTCTGGGAGGCCTTACGATCTCTGCCACATTATGACTCCACGGAGCGGGACTGGCTGAGGGGAGCACTATCCGCCATCGACAGAGATTACAGTATTCTGAACACGGTGTTCCACAACATCACCGTAAAAGGGACAGTCATAAAAGGGGCAACCGTGAAAGGGACAATCATAAAAGGGGAAACCGTGAAAGGGACAATCATAAAAGGGACAACCGTGAAAGTGACAATAGTCAGTTCCTTCGAAAAGGAAGAATGAATGGCGAGTTCGACAAAAAAGCACAAATGTACAGGCACAAAAAAAAAACGATGATACTTTGCTACTTATGCTATGATGAATCTTATTCTTAGAGAAAAAGCAGGAAGAAGTGTGATGAGTGATTACCTTTCTAGTAGGAACGAGTATTCTTCCTTGATGATCTCTCTTGATATCTCAACAGAAAGAAGTCTACAAGAGAAAAAAAAATAAAAAAAAAATAATAAAAATAATAAAAAAATGATTGAAGGCTTACACTGATAGTGGGCAATGCTTGATAAAGGAATTTGCAAAGCAAAGGAGAATGACTTTTTGAAAGAAAAAAAATATGAAGAAAAGAAATCAGAACTGAAAATGTCTTACGTTCTGTTGATGAAGAAATCAAATGCACAGGGTCCTTCTTATATAGTGAAGAGGCTGCAGCAAATTATGGAAATAATTTGCATGAGTGAAATCTTTCAGGATCTCAAGAGATTTCTTTTATTTTGAGCAAAGATATGGAAATTATCTTGATGAGCAAGAATTAAATCTGTCCCTCTTTTCTGTCTCCCGTATCTTGTAATTAAGCAGGGAAGGAGGTTGATTTGTGCCTAGGAAGATGAATTGGGCCACTTGAGAAAATAAATAAATGAGGCCACTTGAGAAATAAAAGGTTGGGCCAAGAAGAAAACTATTAATTGGATAAAGTAATTTTTCAATTGCAAAAGCCCAAATTATAAATGCTGAAAATAAAAGGGACTTTTGCGATTCCTTCACAACAAGACATGGCGTCCGTGAAACAAATCGCAAGGGGGCATTTGTAAGCAATTAAAATTTACGGTCCAATTAAATGGCAACATGTAGATTTTATTAATTAAATATTAATTTATTTTGGAATTTAAATAAATTAATTCCTAAAGTAAATTAATAAATAATTTGGGCCCAACAAATTAAATGGAACTTAAATTAAATGAGGCCTGACCCAAGTCAAATAAGCCCCAAATTAAAGGAGGTCTAACTGAAGTCAAACAAGCCCATACAAATTAAATCAGGCCCAAATAAAATAGGCCTGATTACAGCCCAAACAAGTGGAGGCCCAAGCCCGCAGGATATGGCCCAAATAACTCTGAACCAATCAGAATGCAGGACATTTATGAGGGGTCTTCACCTCTCACCTATATAAAGGGGTCTCCTCCATTCATTCCAGACAAATCTGAAGACACAGACACTCTGAAGAGATTGAAACACGAGCAACGCTCCTCAGGATCTTCAAGACAAGAACGACAAACGACCCGGGATTAAAGTGCTAAGCCCCCAGATCGAGTGTTTTGCATACGTTAAGTTCTTCAGTGTTCTTCGAGACAAGAACAGTATACGACTCGGGATTAAGGTGCTGAGCCCCCCAGATCGAGTGTTTTCATATCAAATACGTTTAATCCAAACAAAGGCTCGACGCCTCTGGATAAACATTATAAAGTCCTAAATTCGAGCTCGGACAAGCTTCAATTGAAGATCCGACTCCACAAACGCTGTCAACACAGTCAGTGTACACTCCAGTCAACAAAATCAAAGTCAGCGCAGTCAACACAGTCAGCGCCGTCAACACAACCAGTCAAAATCAAAGTTCAAGTTGGTTCGAGAGAAGAATCAGAGGATAGATAGAGATCGCTTCCTTAATTATCAAGGACAGTCATCGTACACTCCAGTCAACAAAATCAAAGTCAGCGCAGTCAACACAGTCAGCGCCGTCAACACAACCAGTCAAAGTCAAAGTCTAAGTTGGTTCGAGAGAAGAATCAGAGGATAGATAGAGATCGCTTCCTTAATTATCAAGTTTAATCCTTCTGGATTATTATTGTAATTAACTTGTATTTATTTTATTATAAATACAAAATTTGTTGTTACACCTCCATCCCAAAAATATTAATACATTTTACATTTGCCTTATATTATTGGAAGATATTGACAACATATTTATTTTATAATAAAATATAAGAAAGATGTGTCAATATTTTCTGATGGAGGAAGTGTATTAATATAAAATAATATATCCATCTATTATTTCAAAAAATTTAACCAGGCGAATAAGTCTAAACATGTGCTTACTTTGAGTGAATTTAATCACTAGGCTTATCATAATTTTTAATAAGTAAAATTAATTTCTTAAATATATTTGATATTTCAAGATTGATTAATTAATTTATTGAAAAAAAATACACTTTGGGATAGAAAATGTTTCCATAAAAGGAATGAGTGATTGTAAATCCAGTAACAGAAATGGGCCAGGCCCAACTAGAGGCGTATCAGCACGTGATGTGAATGTGATCTCTAGTGGAATATTGCCTGAAAGATGAGGGTAATTTGGGAACACAACAAACGAAATGAATGCAAAAAGTAAAAGTTGGAAAAAGAGGGAAACTCGAGGGGTGGGGTCATAGAAAATAATACTCATATTTTATTAAATTAAATTAAATAAAATAACAATAATTTGGACACTAGAGGTTATTAAATTGAAATGAATGCTCCGTTGAAATCCGCAAGGCCACAAGGTCACGTACACGCACAGAGCAATAATCTGCTGCAGCTCCTCACTCTACAACTGCTTTGCTGAGTTGTACCTTGACATACAATAGTACAATAAAACAAAGAATCTTGTGATACAGTTACATTAGAGGGTTTTGAGAATAAGTAAAGTATATTTTTATAAGGTTGAAAATTGTGTCTTTGGGAACATCGTATCTATATTTTTCGAAAGTTGTATATATTAATATTAAATATTGTACCTTTGATTTCAAAAAAAAAAAGTTTAGTTTTTAATTAAACATTTAGATTATTTAAATTTCAATGAACTTTTCAATGAAAAAATTATTATGAACATAATCAATCTATTAAAGTATTATTTTAAAATATTATGATATGATTCATTACTAACATACTTATATTCATCTTATAAAGGAATACCTAATACATTAAACTCATTCATAATAAGTTAATAATTATATCCTTCATACCGTTAACCCTTAAATACTTAATACTATTAGTAAATATTGCTCCTTTATCCTAACAATATTTTCATATTTTTTTTCAAAAAAAATCTAAACATGGGTTAAAAAAATGTTACTCCGTTTTTTGCTATATAGCATGACTCATTTGTTTAAATTTTAGTTGACCCTAAAATACTTAATACTATTAATAAATATTACTCCTCGGCTAATTTAATTAAATATAGTAGTTTTTGTTTTTCATTTAACAAAATATAGTAGTTTGAGGATGTTTTAATTTTTTGAGTGGAATCGCCACTTGCATAGGCGACTCTACCACTGTTCACAACTCTATCTAGCATATCAAGCATAATCGCCAGTTCAATGACGATTTTAATAAATAATATTTAAAATAATTAAATAGATATATTTAAATAATTTAATAGTAGTTTAAATTATAGTAATTAGTGGAGTATTATACTCACCTCGCCCATCGAATTTGTGTACATTTTGTCATTTTGAGCATCCGCACAAAAGATATATAGTTCAATTTTTAAATATATAGGACCCACGCATATAATTAATAAAATTAATACTCACTCCGTCCGCTTCTAAGGTGTCAATTTTACTATTTTTGGTGTCCGGTTCAAATGTATCAATTTTTCCTATTTAGTAAAAGAATACACAATATGACCCACATCACTTCCCTCTAATACAACTACCCACTTTACATATAATAATAATACTCCATAATCCACGTGCAAAAAGCAAACAAACACCTTAGAACCGGACGGAGGGAATATGTGAAACACACACACTCTACTCATACAACTACCCACTACACATTAAATAATAATACTCCTTAATCCACGTGCAAAAAACAAATGTCTATCTATTTGGTGGACAGAGGGAGTACTCCCTTAGCTTCAATGTACTGTATACATTTTGCTATTTTGTTAGTCTCAAAATAAAACTTTTATTTTATTTTTTTATAAGGATAAAGATTTGTATGAAACCGTGTTACGGAATGACTTTAGTGAGAAAGATAAAAAGTGATAACAATCACATTCTTAAAAAAATAATACCGAAATTGATGAAAAATGATAATTGTACTATGAACTACTTCATTAATAATTTGTACCATAAATAAAAAGTAACCGCATTTTCAAAGAAAAAGTGATATTTTTTTCTATAAAAAATGATAATTAATTAATAAAGCTTGTAAAAAGGGTAGTCTTGCGTGGGACTTTCTACCACATTACGCTTTAGTATTAATTAGTTATCACTTTTTTTATATAAAAAATGTTATCATCTTTTCTTTTAAATATTATCACTTTTTATTTATATTACAAATTATTACTCTTTCCATTCGGTCCAAAGAGACCCATTTATTTTTTGCACGTGGATTAAAAATATTATTATTTAACATGTAGTGGTAGTTGTATTAATGGGTGTATGAACCCCATATTTTAATTGTATTAGAGGGAGTGTCTGAGCCACATATGTGTAAAAAGTGAAATTATACCCTTAGGGACGGATGCCTGAAATAGAAAAATGAGACTCTTTGGGGTAGACGAGGGAGTGATAAAATAGTTCATTGCACCATATAACACTTTACATCAATTTCTATATTATTTTTCTTTAAGAATGTGATAATTATCACTTCTAATTCATCTTACTGAGTCCATCTCGTGACATGGTCTCATACAAATTTTTATCCTTATAAAAAATAAAATAAAAAAATATTTTAAGACAAATAAAATAATAAAATGTATACATTACTTTGAAAAGTATAATTATAATACTAATTATAATTTAAACTATTAAATTATTTAAATATACTATCTGTTAAAACACCAGTACAACTGGCGACTATGTTTTGATGGAGTTGAGAACAGTGGCAAAGTTGCATGTACTAGTGGCGATTCCACTCAAAAAATTAAAAAAAATTTAAACAACCATATTTTGTTAAATGAAAACAAAAACTACTATATTTAATTAAATTAGCCCTCCTTTATCCTAACAAAATTTTCAATTTTTTTTTGAAAAAAATTTATACATGGGCTAAAAAATGTTAGTTTTTTGCTATATATTCTTTTATAATAAGCAAAGAATAAAGTATGTTTGTTAAATTAAATATAAATGATATTTTTATTACTAAAATGTATGAAGAACATTATTACTTGTTTTGATTTTTTATAATTGATAATTAAAGTATGAGCATGATTTTATAAAGTATAATGAACCATTAAAACATTATTTAAAATTGTTATAGTATGAATTTTATAATTATCATTTAACTATCAAAAAATATAATTTATCGATATTATAAATATATTTTTAATAATGGATAAAAACAAGTTAGGATATTAAGTGTGGCAAAAATTATGCACAACATAAATTCACAACGTGATTTAAGCATATTCTTTTGAAAGCATAAACAATTTACTTAAAAAGACAATTCAACGTCTAGAAAAATATTTTTTTTAGGATAAAAGAATCTACTAATAAGTTCATAGGGCATAAATGAAGTTACAAAATCCCAAAACCCATGAGGTCCACACCATATTATAACCCTCAACCCCAACCCCCTCACCCGCCCTACCTCACCCCAAAAGAAAGCGAAAAGAAAAAATAAAAAAAGAAAATTTAAATGAAAAAAAAAAGAAAGAAATAAAATTCTCTCACTACTCTAGTATTCTCTCTCCTTCAATTGCTTCGTCTCTTATCGTTTCTTTCTTTCTCTCCAGATTTTCATTCCATCCTCCTATTACCCCTTCCCCTTCCCCTTCCCCTTCCCAGTCCCCCCTCCCCTAAACAAAACCAAGATAAAAGGAAAAGGAATTAAATTAAAAAATGAAAACCCCATATAAATTTATCCATTTCTCTCCGTAATTCAAAATTGAAACCCTAAAATAGCCACCATAAATCAATAGCCATTGCTCTGCCGAATACAGAAGGGTTGTTTTGGATGAGATTAAGAAGAGGCGGCGTACATAGTAGAAAGAAAGGTAAGGAGAAACAGAGATAGGTGTATTTGATGCCGCCGGAGCAATTGCCCTGGGATCGAAGAGATTTTCGAAAGCACGAGAGATCCGGGTCCGACCCACGATTTGGTGGCGGAGGATTCGGCGGTAGTGGACCGCATAGATGGAGGGAGCAGCACCACCACCCCCACGCGCCGCCGCCGCACCCCCCTCCATATCAACACAACCATCAGCAGCAGCAGCGTTGGTATTCGGATTTTCGCTCCTCTCGCCCTATTCCTGGTGCGTAATCAATTGAGAACTCAATCTTGCTATTCTTCTTTCTTCTAATTTCATTACTTGTGAGTAGAATTAGACCTCAGCAATATAGATTTGGCCGTCGTTATAGTTTAGACGAATTTAGGTTTTCCTTTTGCGTTTTCAATTTTATTTTGTGGTTAAAATTGGTTCTTGGGATTTTAGGTATTTGAGCTGTATAGTTTTCTATAGGCTCTACTCGTTGTTATAGTCAAAGAGTCATGGGTTTTTGGCCTTTGTGTGTGTCTGTGTGTTATATCTGGCTATATTATTCTGTAGAGAGATTTTGCTGATGAATCTTTAGCAGATCTGTAATGTTTATTTCAAATATTAAAGTTTGTTTTATAAGTGAGTGTGTTAATAGATCCATATCTGCTCTGCCCCTTTTCCATGGATTTTAAATTATGTAAAAATTATCCATGAAATTTAATATTTCCTTAATGGTCTGTCTCTATGGGTTATGTGTTAACTTGTCTTAATTATTTCTCCTCCCCCTTTATTGGGTTCGGATTGTTTTTCTTTTTTTTGCTGAAGGTCATGGTAAGCAGGGTGGTTGGCATATGTATCCTGATGATGGTGCCCACATATTTATGCCTTTTGGCCCAAGGTATGGCGACAGAAACCTAGAAGATGATAACTTCAGACCTTTTGGAAACCGCGGTGATGGAAGATATTTTAGGAATAGCAGGGAAAATCGAGGATCCGTCAGCCAGAAAGACTGGAGGTCTCCATCATGGGAACCTGCTGCATCGTCCAGCGGTCCTGGGAGACCCACCAATGAGGTTAATAACCAGAAGTTTGTAGAGAATACCATGACTTGCCATGAGAACAACAGTAAGAGTAATGACTCTGCTTGTCCCCTTCCTGATTCCTTACCAGGTCCATCTCAATCTTTGGTGAAAGAAAACCATGAGAAGAATGGTGGCATTGATGATGGGCCAGCAAGCTTGGGTGAGAAATCTGAGAAAGAAAATGGCCTGGGTTCGATAGATTGGAAACCTCTGAAATGGAGTCGGTCAGGGAGCTTGTCTTCAAGGGGATCTGGTTTCAGTCATTCTAGTAGCTCCAAAATTATAGGGGTGGAATCTGAGATAGTAATTGAAGAGCAGCAGAAGAACACAACTCCTATTCAGTCTCCTGCTGCTGTCTGTGCTGTTCCCACTGCTCCAGCTACATCTGATGACACCAGTTCTAGGAAGAAGCCGCGTCTTGGCTGGGGCGAGGGTCTAGCGAAGTATGAGAAGAAGAAAGTTGAAGGCCCTGAAGAGGGAATGACAAAAGACGCCTTTGTTGTTGGTATCAGTGACGCAGAAATTATTCAGTTACCTTCTGTCAACCTGCTTGACAAGAGTCCTCATGTTGCTAATTTGTCTGATTGTGCCTCACCTGCCACTCCATCTTCGGTCTCTTGTAGTTTTTCACCAGGTATCAATCACGTCGAGCCATTTTCCAAGTACCTGTAGATTTTTCCTCTTCATTGTCATTTGATCAGTGACCTATATGCGTATCATGCCTAAGCTTAAAACAAGTACTCAATATTTCTGTTGACGAAAGTTACTAAGTTTTGTTGAATTATTTACATCTCATTTATTTATATGCTGGCTTTAAGTATATTTTTCTGCATTTGCCCTCACCTTAAATTGAAATAAGTTAGTAGAAATATTCTTTTTTAAAAATTGTTTTATCGTAGTTTTTCTGCAAATACTTTTATTGTCTTCTATGAATTGATGTTGTTTTTTAAAAACAGCATCCATGTGTATACTTTAATTATCATGATACTCAAAGTAAAACCGATGGAATGCTCTTCTTTTCTAGGCTCTATACCAAGTTTTACTTCTACCAGGAAAAGAATTGATATTTAAGAGTTTAATTAGTTGACTTCAGATCCTTAGTAAAAGGCTCACTTTTTAGTTTACTTTCTCTCTAAATTAATTGTGGTGATACTCAATAGAAAAAAAGTTGGCTTCCTTGTTCCAACTTGCTCTTGTTTGTTATGTGCATTTTTATTGTACGTTATCTTGAAAATCTTGCATGACTGTATGGTTACATAAAAATAGATATAGAATCTACTGGTACATAGAGTGCTTTCCAATTGTTAATACTTATAGTAAATTTACTAACAATTATTGACGTCTAACAGATTTTGCTTAAAAGAGCTCATGACAAAGCTATTTATTTCCACTCTTTCCATTCAGTGGCTAGTGTTTAGTGTATGCAATTTTTTTCCTCTCTTGGTAGAACCAATATCTTCATTGATGTTAGCTTACATCTTTTAATGATGCATATACAACCATCTAACTATACTAGCTTGCACCTGATGCATGCATATACAACCATTTAATGTAGCAAAGAACCATCAATATTAGTTGCTTTACGAACAAGGTAAGTTTTTGAATTTGATGCTGGTGTGATCTTAGAATCATGGCTTTTCAATTTTAATGGATGCATTGCCTTGGAAGTTTGTTCCTTTATCTTTGATGAATTTGCCAGTGGTCCTACTGTTTTGGACAGAAAGTCTAGTTAGTGTGATATAAAAGAATTAGTTCAGACATCCTATGACTTTCCTTGTTGGTTTCTACTAATATTAAATCCTTAACAAAATGTAGTTGATACTTTCTTGTGGCATGTGATGAATTAGAATCCTGCGGATCAGTGAGGGAAGTTGCATATGGTGCAGTAAATCTGCAATCATTATGGATTATGGTGAAGCACTAATCAATAGAGCTTGTGCCTTTCAATTTTACATTTTTGTATTCAGTTTTGAGTAAATGATTGTTTGGATGGCTTTTGGTTGTTTTTAAGAGAAAAAAACTGAAAAGGAGGAATTTCCATAACTAGGTTCAATTATAAGATTGAGAGTCAGTTAAGTCTGTTGTAGAATAGTCTCAATTCCATGTCTAAATTTAGTGTTTTTTCAATTCAGGCCCCTGTTGTTTCCTTTTTTTTTTTTTGTTCCCTTGATACAATTCTTACAACAAAAATTATCTTATCAGTCCAAGTCATACAAGACTAACATGAAATGACACACACCATCTGTTCAAGCCATGACAATTGAAAATAATGCTTTTTTCTCTGTTGTTTTTACCGTTTGTCTTTTAGATCTAAACATTTCTTCGGGCCCTTGCTTCAGAAAAATACAAAGTATGAATCCTTGATTGAAATACTTCTAAAACTGAGGTAAAATTGAGACGCGTTTTAATATCGAGCTTTTTAATAAAATTCTTCATTACTGAGAATTAATGTTAGAAAATTTGCTACATTAGGAAGAAAATGGGTTGGAAAAATTAACGTGTTTATTTGATTGTTTCATTTTTGATCCATGAGTGATCTAACTGTTGTGAGTTTTTGAAATGATGACTTGATGCTTTGTAATTTGGTGTAGCTCTAGAGCTCTGGATGGACTACAATTTACTAGTATTTATTCCTGTATCATTGTGCTTGTTAATGGTGGTTGGTGTCCTCACTGCTTTATGGAATAGTTAAGGTTGTCCTTATTGCGGTATATGCTGCGAAATGTAAGGCACTGTCTTTTTTAAGCAAAACTGTTTCAGTAGGTTACTATATATGCCTTGGTTGTGAATTGTGACATAATTGAAATTAATTGCTGGTTGTATCATTTATGATCTTGCCTTTTCTCCTCAAGAAAATGTTTCCAACTCTAATATGGTGTTTCCTTTATATTTACAGGTATTGAGGAGAAGGAATCCATCAAGGAAGCAAATACGGAAAATGATGCTGCTAATCTAAGCTGTCTGTCTAATGCTATGTCCGAGCTTCACTATGAGGGACCAACATTTAATTTGGAAAGCTTGGATCTTGCATCTATTACCAAATTGAGCTCTTTGATAAATGATTTGGTGGATGATCTGAATTCTGAGGATACATGTTATGTTAAAACCTCCTCCATGAATAAGATAATGTTATGGAAAGTGAACGTATTGAAAGCCCTCGAGGTGACTGAATCCGAAATAGATTCACTTGAAACTGAACTTAAGTCACTTGTAGCAGAATCTAGGAGTTTCGTTCCTCATCCAGCTGCTTCAAGCTTGTTACCAGGGAACTGCTGTTTAAAACCTTGTGGAGAGCAAGGTACTGGTTCCAGTTCTACTATTGGACCCATCCTTCCCCAAATTCCTACCTCTGGAACAGTGATTATCGAACATATACCTGCTGTGCTAGAAGACAATCATGCGGCATTGAAAGATGAGATTGATAGTCCAGGTAGTGCTACATCTAAATTAAATGTTGTGCTTCCTTTTGGAGAAGGCAACATTCCTTCTGAGAGACCAAAATGTGTTGATTTCGAGAACTTGGGCCCATACAATTCCAGGGACTTGGAGAAATATTTGGAGAATGGTCTCAGCAATGAGGATGAAAGTTTTCACAGTGAATGTCATAAATTTATGGAGAGAAATTGTCACAAGCTCACTGGAGCTGACATTGTGCATTATGATCCAGATCATATTTATGATTATATAATGTCTTCCAATAAAGATTTAGTGAACGTGGCTATGGAGCAGTTGAATAAATTATTACCTGCCCAGCAGAGTCTTTTTGACATTTCAACTGCATTCAGTGCCTCTTGTTTGCAGAGGGATTCCTCCGTGATTAAGGAGAAGTTTCTGATGAAAAAACGATCTCTCAGATTCAAGGAGAAGGTCATTACGCTTAAGTTTAAGTTATTTCAGCATTTCTGGAAGGAAGGACGTGTAGTATCTATCAGGAAACTTAGAGTGAAGTCTCACAAGAAATTTGATCTAAGTCGTAATGCGTGTAAAAAGAATCGTTCTTCTAGTCGCTCTCGATTTTCTTTTGCTGGTAAGCAATCATTTCCTTTATATCTTCAATTTGTGTCTTTTTTTCATCTCACTGCTGTATAAAATCTGGTACTTATTCTCTTGTCATGTATTTGCTGATAGGTGAAAAACCGAATAACCTAACTATTTAAGCTTTTGATTTCTTTTGAGTTGTTGATAGTTGGGGGCTGGGACTGGGATGGAGGTCCCTTTGTTCGGACTAAAATGTAGTATTAATATGGAAGTGTATGATGAAAACAGCTTGAGGAGAGGAAAGGGTTAGTTACCAAATAATTTTGTTCCTAGACCTAGTTTAGTACAACAGATCCTTTCAAATCTTGGGGAAACAGATGTTGGAACAAAGTTTTTTGAATAAAATTAATGCTGAGTATCTGATTTCTCTAATATCAAATTAGAGGACACTATTTCATTATCTTTAAGGACTACCTCAACCTATCATCTTTCCATGTTAATCTTTTACTTTCTCAACATGATGGTGGGTGGAACCTTCAGCATGTAATTATGATGATAATTGTGTATAAACAATCTCACTGCAACATACTCTGTCACACAAGTAACGCATTGGAATTAAGTCTTAAAGAAGTGTTGCTACTGTACTCAATCTGTTTCATTTTCTTTTTATGTTTATAGCCATGCTAATTCAATCTCCTGTGTCTCCTGTTTATCTCTGATTACATTAGCATATCGTTGACAACCTCCTCTAGTGTTCTTTGTGATGATATCCAAATGATATCTGTTAGATTATCTTTGATTTATTACCTCACATTTACTCTTAACATCAGAGATTGTGGATTTTAATATTTGTTGTTGGGACAATTTTTGCTCACTGCCCTTTCATTCTTTCGTATCATGTAGCAACTGGTGGATGTTCTCGAACTGTCCCTGCTGAAGAAGTAATTGAGTTTCTTAATGGGTTACTTTCAGAGTCACCATTCAAGCCCTGTAGGAACACTTTGAAGATGCCTGCTTTAATTTTGGACAAAGAGGTGCGCAAGTCAAGGTTTATTTCTAATAATGCTCTGGTAGAAGATCCTCTGGCCCTTGAAAAGGAAAGGTCAATGATCAACCCTTGGAGTGCTGAGGAGAGGAAACTTTTCATTGACAAACTTGCCATTTTTGGAAAAAATTTTGTGAAAATTGCATCCTTTTTGGATCGTAAAACAATAGCTGATTGCATAGAGTTTTATTACAAGAATCACAAATCAGAATCCTTTGACAGAGCTAGGAATAAGCCAGACTTCGCAAAGCAAAGCAAATCTCAATCTAGCACTTACTTGGTTGCAACTGGTAAAAGATGGAATCGGGAAGTGAATGCTGCTTCTCTTGACATACTTGGAGAAGCTTCTGTTATTGCAGCTGGTCTCAGTGACGGAGTAGAAACTCAGCAGAAATGCTCGTCCCGGATCTTTATTGGTGGTTCTAGTTCTCACAAACTTCCAAGGAGTGAAGATAGTGTTTTATTGAGATCAAGCAGTTTGGATATGTACAGTAATGAAACAGTTGCTGCTGATGTGTTGGCGGGTATATGTGGGTCCCTTTCATCCGAGGCAATGAGTTCTTGTATCACGACTTCTGTTGATCTTATTGATGGGCATCAGGATTGGAAGTCTCAACGAGTCAGTTCATGTGTAAAGCGGCCTTTGACCCCTGATGTTACGCAAAATATTGATGAGGAATGCTCAGATGAGAGCTGTGGGGAAATGGATCCTACTGATTGGACTGATGAGGAGAAATCCATGTTTGTTCAAGCCCTGTCATCTTATGGCAAGGATTTTATGATGATCTCAAGGTGTGTTAGAACTAGATCCAGAGAGCAGTGCAGAATATTCTTTAGCAAGGCTCGGAAGTGTCTTGGGTTGGATCAAATTCAACCAGGAGTTGGAAATACCGTCTCTGGTGATGTTAATGGAGGTGATAGTGACACTGAAGATGCCTGTGTTGTGCAGAATAGCTCCATTGTTTGCAATGGTGGCTCAGAATGCAAGATTGGGGAGAATCTTCCCCCTTCTGATGTAAAGTCGAGTCACGAATCTGGTATAACAGAACGTGATATGAAGCCTAATCTTGATGCATGTTTGGATAATAAGGCATCATGTTCTATTGATTCTGTGGCTTCTGATTTAGTTTTAAAGAATTCGCCAACAAGTAATATTGTTGTGGATAATGGTCCAGCTATTGACTTCAAATTGGAGGGCAAGAAACAGGATGGTGCATGCAGATGTGATGGTGAAGTTGGAACCTTGGCTGTAGGAATCAAAGGAGATAAGAATGATTTGAGCGAGGCTGATAAAGGGGCTGTGGCTGAGGTTAATGGGCATCATGGCGAAGATATCAGAGGGAAGACTTTCTTACCTGAAGATAATTCGGTAACTGAGGAAGTTGGAGACAAGGATGCTAATTCTACTGAAGTTGCTGTTGTAAGCAGTTCGGTAAATGTAATGATCTCTGAACCTCAAATGACTGGAAATATTGTTCATCACTCTGTTGACGCGCCTTCTGCTGTTCAACTTGAATCTGGACAACCTGTGGAGGCTGACTTACAGTTATGTGACACAGAAAAATCTCCTGTCACCTCATCAGAGCAGAACAGCCAGGTTCCATTCATGGAGTCATCAAAATTGTACTCTGTTCCTATTCAGTATCAGAGGCACTCGAGCAGTAATGCTCGATCAACTCTTGGTGCTAATGGGACAAGTGAAAAGAATCCTCAAAAAATTGTCAGAACAGTTGATTGCAAGCAGCCTCTTTCGGGTTACACACAGTCAGCTCCTGTTGAGATTCCTCAGATTCTCAGGGGATACCCCATCTCCGTGCAAACTTTGAAGGAGATAAATGGGGATGTTAATTGCAAAAGAAATGTTGCTAATGAAAATGTATCCAAGCAGAATGGACAGAGGCACACTGATTTCTCCCTTAACAGGTGTTCTGGCCCTGGGCTGCAGAGTGAAGTTGTGCAGGCCCCCATTCCATCCCAAGATCGGAGCAGAGATCTCTCTAGACCACAATCAGGTAGCTCTTCCGACGCAGATAAGCCTTCAAGAAATGGGGATGTGAAATTATTTGGTAAAATCTTAACATCTTCCCAGCAGACACCTGATTCTTGTACACAAGCTAAAGGTGATGAACATCATCACAAATCAGGTTGCCAGACATTGAATCTGAGATTCAGTGGTGATCAAAAGGTTAACCTGGATTCCTCCCAGTCGAAGTTTGATTGTAGTAATTATCTTGTTTCTGAAAACATTCCTGTTGTGGGTTTTGGCAATTATCTTGTTTCTGAAAACATTCCTGTTGTGGGTTTTGGTTACTGGGATGGAAACAGGACAAACACAGGCATCCCAACTTTGCCGGATTCTTCTCTCTTATTGGCCAAGTACCCTACTGCATTTAGCAATCATTCAACCCCTACAACAAACCTGGATCAATCACCACTACATGGGGCCATTAGGAGCAATGACTGTTCCTTGAATGGTGTCTCTGTTTTCCCTAACAGAGAGATTAGTAGCAGCATTGGTGTGATAGATTATCCGGTATTGAGGAGTCGAGAATTGCCATCTTTTTCCTTAGATACGAAGCAACCACAGGATGTGCTGTTCTCTGAGATGCAAAGAAGAAATGGTTTTGACTCAGGGATGCAACAACAATCAAGGGGGATGGTTGGGATCAATGTTGTTGGAAGAGGAGGGCTTCTCGGTGGAGGCCAGTGCACGGGTGTTTCAGATCCAGTTACTGCCATTAAAATGCACTATGCGAAAGCTCAAAATATTAGTATGCAGTCAAGCAATGGAGTAAGAGAGGACGAAATGTGGACGAGTACTGGGGATGTAGGCAGATAGTAGAAGTGATCGGGGGGCTTTTAGCAGAGGCCCTCAGCGACGAGGTGACTTTCTCGGTCGCATTGTATTATAGGTTTTGTGTTCCATCTCAGAAACCATAGAGTAGTGGAAAGTCTAAATTAAAAAATCCATCTTTTCTTTTTGGCTCAGAGGATTTTTAGATCTTGTAATATTGCAGTTGTCTTGTAATTTGTTGTATTTGATGGAAGATACAGAATAATCTGTGGAAAGTTATGGAAGTGAAAGAGGAATTTCTTTTCCAGTGCATCCGTCATGTTCATTGATGTGCATTACATTGGTGAGATTAATTTATTAAATATTATGCTTCACTCTTGCATTATTTTTGCAAGATTTGACCTTATTCATGCACAGAACCGACTTCTGAGGTGAGAAAGTGTAGTGCTCTGAAAATGTGGGAGGTGCAATTGTGTTGGTGTGAGGCCGTAGATGTGTAATTCAAAATCTCCGAGAGTATTGTTACGAATGAATTATCTGGGTTACTAAGTTTTTGATTATAATTTTTTTTTTTTTTTGATCGGACAAAGTTAGTTGTTAGTAGTTAGTTCCCCAAGTCTCCATACACCCTTATTCTCCAAGAATCCTTGTAACTCTCCTCCTATTAGTTCTCAATGGGAATCGAACCCGGGTCACTTACTTGTGTGAGGAGCCCGGTGGCCAGATGGTTATGATTATAAATTATAAATGAAAGTTGTAACACTACATTCTCACGTACCCCTTTTTACTACGGATTCTTCAGTCGTCTGTAGAAGTGGAGGGAGAGGAGCAGTAATTACAAGCATCTGCACAGTAATTTTGTTTCAGAAAAGATTTGATCAAACTCTTAAGTTTCATTTGCAATTTTAACATTACAAAGAGCAACTGCAAACAATGAACAAAAGTTCTTCCATACGCACCTTGTTTGTTACAGGATGAGGAAAGTCTACACGATGCGCGTGTAGATGGTACCCACAGTCCCCGGGGACAGGTCTTTCAGGCCTTTCATATCCTCTATCAAATGGAAACATAGTTATAGCGTAGAAGTAGATAACAGCCTTACAAACCAAATGTATAGAAAGAAAATTAGCATAATAATAAATGAAAGAATTCTAAATGTAGGTTTATACCCATCCTGAGCAAAACTTTGATTTACAATGTCAAGATCAGAACACTCAGGTTGCCCACCTGTGCTGTAAAGAGGATCACCTGCTCATCATAAAAAATGATTACTACCGCTAAGAAACAAGCAATGATATCTCTTTTCGCTTGATGAAACTTTTTTTCAATGTTAACACGTATGGATACGAAGAATCCGAAAAATCTTTTATAAGTGATTTCTAAAAAGACTACTTGGTACATTAAAAAAAATCCTTTTACGAGGTTTCAAATAAAAAATCCTTTTAAATGCCTTATTGAGAATTGATGGGTCAGCCTTTAATTGAAACCATGCAGATGCGATTATGTGAAGCACGTTCAAGCAATCAAACTGAATGTTGCAAGTTAATAATTAGGAAACCAGTTCTGTATAAAGTGCTTGAGTAAAACCACAGGGACATGCTATGCCACGAACTCGATTATTTAAAACATAAAACAGTTTCCATGTCTGGTTCTGCTGTCTGACGGAATCAATAGGAAATTATCAAAGAACTAAATAACAAATATGAATATTAACCTTTCATGCATACAGAGTGCAAACTTTTGGAACTGACCTATGAGTGGATGCCCAATAAAAGAAAGATGGATGCGAATTTGGTGCGGCCTCCCAGATTTGATCTCAACCTTTTGTGAATATAATAAATTCCAAATAAAATTCTTAGAATTCTTTGTCAAATCAAAGTTATAAATATAAATTTGCAAACCTTGACCAAAGTGGAATTGCTCATCTCATTTCTCTCCAAAACAACTACTTTGCTCAGAGCTGGCTTCCCTGATATACAAATATATTTTTGGGGTCATAAGATGGGACAATAGAAACTGGAAAGAACAGTCACACTACAATATTGCAGTGTCATTTGAGTTTTAAAATTTACAGCACCTGAAGATGAGGCAGCATACAATCCCTGGGAAACGCCAGGATATTTGACCAGCCCAATGGGTTGATCAATGACAACCTGTCACGATATAAATTACCATAAATGAAATGGGATACAAAATGGAAAAGGGAGAATGATGCCCACTGGCTGGTCAAGTATTGCATTTGTTCTTTTCCATGAATCAACAGGAAGAGAAAGAACGACATAAAAGGGGACAGAAAGAGACAGAAAATGATTGCATTTTTATCACCTCATCCTCAATGATTACCCCACTTGTTAGGGCTCGATATAATTTAGTTATATTCCTTGCTGCCTTCTGCTGTGGCTCATTTCTACTGTTCATATATCAAGAATAAGTAGCATCAGTAACTTTTTCATAGTAGATAAAGAACTAAGATGAAAGACATATACATATAAGCATCCCTCCCTCTGGGAAGTTGGAAACTTCATTGAGCCCACACTGAAAACTCAATAACTAGCTGCTTATAACAACCCTTCTACAATTTCATTTAAGCGGAAAATGAAAAATGAAGAATCAAAGAGATGTTCTTACTTACCAAGAAGCCCCAACAAGTGATGTCCCATCAGCAAAAAATGCAGCAAGTCGAGTCTTTGCGAGCTTCGTTTTTGCACAAAGTAGGATTCCTAGTTTTAAAAACATGAAAAGAGCCAAATATGTTTCTGAGAAACTATAAGGTTCCAGACTAAGATGGCATTTCAAAAGAAAGGAAATGTGTAAAGGTAGACTGAATACGTCCATAATACCATGATTCGATTAATTTTATTTTCTTTTTTCTTTTTAATTAAAACTTAGAAAACTGGTAGAGAATACATGGGCTACATATAAAAACTGACCTGATGTTCCCCTCCCAAGCCGATGAACTGGAACAGGATGATTCTCTTGACCTCCTGATGCAGCCAAATTGCATGCATGCCGTTGGAGTTGAGTCAATACAGTTCGCTGCTGGAATAATCCTCCAGGAAGAACTTGTAACCCTGATGGTTTATTAAGGGCAATCTGAAATCACCAACAAAAATTTAAAATACTGAGCTTTACCTAGCATGAAAGATACATCAATAACTGGGATGAGTTGAACAGCCACAACTTGGAACTTCTTTCTTGAGGTTGATTTTTTTTTTTTTTTTGCATTAAAATTGCAAGATCAATTGCAATTAAATGGTTATTTAAATAAATTACAAGGGAGTAGAATTTTCAACTTTCGTGTTGCTCAATGTAATAGTTACTAGAATAAGATAAAACTCATTTAGGATGGTTGCAAAAAATTACCAGGGAGTAGAATTTTCAACTTTCGTGTTGCTCAATGTAATAGTTACTAGAATAAGATAAACTCATTTAGGATGGTTGCCAGGGTATTCCTTAATATTAACTTTATTTATACAACATTTAAGGGCCACAGAATCTGAGCAAAGAAACCATAAAATCAAATCTTCACTTAAACTAGACACCTGAGCTAATGAGAGACATTACATCATTTTTGCGTTTATTTTCTAAAAACACTAGAAGCTTAACAACGAGCCACAATGTTCCCTACTGTATACAATGTAATGTATGCTGCAAAACCTTTACTCGCTTGTAACAAAGTAGTTATAATATGCATCATTTCTACAAGTACAGCAAGAAAGCATACAAGTTAAACTTGACTTGTTTACCAAATCATTGTCTTCGTGTAGAATTTCCAGCAAGTACGGAGCATCAGGCTCTTTCCACGGAAGCCTATGATAAACTAGCTCTTCACCCTCCCTACCACAAAAGGAAACAACAGTAGCAATTCAACTCAATTTCACAGTCCTTTTGACTTGCGTCTTTTCATCTATCTCACTCATCACTGAATTGCGTTAGTAGTCATTATCATACATCAAGAAACATGAATCCATAACAAAAAACCTGATAACTGTATTTGGATCAGCCACAACACAACCACCGATCGTTATCTGCTTATTGCGAATCCTCTGCAACCAGCTGCGCTATAATTATTACTCAATCCAAAACTTATGCTGACTAATTTAAAATTTCCAATAAGATTAAGCAGTTACCCGTGTAAAGGCGCTGAATTTTTGTACTTTCTAGCGTAGAACTCAATCACCGTCGCACCTGAAAATTAAAAAAATAAAATAAAAAATGCATCCGATTAACACGCAGAAACATATACGTAATGTAAGTACATATAAATTGGTTTGCGCGGCGAAGAGAGATTACCGGCGTCGGCAGAGCGGATGAGGTCGGGGTAATATATGCCGGCGTTAAGTTCCGGCCATGGCTCTCCGAATGAGACCATCTTCGCGGCAGAAAGTTGGAAGTTCGCAGAACAGAATCAGCGCTCAATGCTCGCTAATGAGCTCTGGTAATCACGATTCAATTGGAAGAAGATACTGCTTGATAACAAAAATTGAACAGAAATTGCACTATTTAAAGGCAAAACAGAACACACAGTAAAAAATAAATAAAAAAACTAAATAATAGTAATAATTAATAAAAAGAAGGATATATAGGGTGAATGAGAGGCTATAATATCACCATTACCACTAAATATATTTTAGAGAAGGTAACACGGTGAATAATGGAAGATAGTAACTAATACCAAAAAAAATAAGATAACTTATCCTCTATATTTTCGTATCTCTAGATTTTATTTTATTTTTTAACTCTTTTATTTTGCTTTTCAACATTTATACACAAACTTTAATTACTATCCATTTAATTAACCCCCAAAATTTGTTCATGATAAGATAAATGAGCTATGTTGAGCTCAACACAATCAAAATTCATTGAATGAGACTTTTAAATACTCTCTCCGTCCGCTTGCTTTCAAGTGTATCATTTTTTTATTTTGAGCGTTCGCTCTCAAGGATCTCATTTTCTTTTTTATACATATGAGACTCGTACACACCCACTAATACAACTAAAAAATGGTACTCACACCTCCACTAATACAACTATCCACTACACATTAAATAACAATACTACTTAATTCACATGCAAAAAGCAAATGACACCCTTAAAGGCAGACAGAGAGAGTACTAAAATGGACCAAATTCAACCTCAATAATATTCAACTCTTGATTCGAGAAATATGAAACCAATTGTTTGAAAGTTTGAAATTACATTTTAGCTTGTTATAATTATAAAATGTGACTTAGTTTGAATAATTTTATAAATGAGTTAACTAATTAATGTAATCAAATTCATTTAAACTCAAGAGATCCCATGATATATATATATATATATATATATATATATATATATATATATATATATATAAATTAATTACATAATGAACCATTACCTTTCCTGCAATTTAGCCTTAACCTAAAATATTCGGCCAAAACAAAAATCATCACCTTTTAAGTAAAGGTTGGTTGCAAATAAAACTTAATAGTCAATTTTCCTTTATCTTCACTGCTGAATTGGCAAATTAATGCCATGTCAACCCTCTCTACCTATTAAAAACGACGTCGCATTGAATTCCTATTTCTGAAAAGAATTCCTTTTGTTCTCAACAATGAAGAAATCGTTGCCTATGAATAAAATGACAAATGATGATTGTTTTTAGCTGGAGAGGAATCACACGACTATCCATATAAGGAGGGAACCATGGCTGGAAAACTGGCGCGTTTGGTGCCACAATAAGAAAATTGATACTTTATAATGCGATGAAAAAATGAACACTCTCTAGTAAGTGGAGTCAAATTTATAATAAAATAATTATATATAAAAATTTTTAAAATAAAAAAAACATAAAATAATTTGATGTATTGTACGGTGTTACACTAGTTAATGTATGTACATATATAAATTTAGTCTTATATTATTTTACCCATAAACATTCAATTAATCTAACTTTTTTCAAAAAATTATTTAACCTAATTTTTAAAATATAAAATAAAATTAAAAAGTATACTTACTCTAATTACTTTAACAAATAAATATATGTATCTTATAAATAATTGCAAGTTTTTCAAACTTTAAATTTATTATTCTAATTTTAAATTCTATTTTATAATTAGTATATAATATAAATTAATGAGTCATTGACCTACCTCCAACTTGCTTCCATCCTATTAAATTGAAATTTTACAATATATTTAAAATAATTAAATTAGTAAATGATAAACTTAATTTATACTTATGTTTAACAATCAAACATAATTGCAATATTTACAGTTCATCTTTCATAATTTAAGGTCCTTACTGGTGATGAACTAAGCTGGTCTTGCAGAGAAGCATAGCTATTGGTACCTTAGTCTCTTGTTCATCCCCACCACATACCTGGCGCATCATTATTCAACTCCCCTATCAATAGCCAATCACTCTTCATTCTTCATTCTTCGTCCAAACACTCTCCATTCTCCATTCTTCATCCAAACACTCTTCATTCTTCATCTTCATTGATGGATGGCTCGCTCCCACTCCACCACGCTTCTATACCATATAGAAGCCATCTCCATCTCCGATGGTTCAAGCCCAGGCTTCTATACCATATAGACTCCTTCTGCATCTCCCCCCGATAGTTCAAGCCTGCCTCTTAGAACGATTTGCTTATCATGCAAAACAATAAGCATTGATGGAGTGAAATATTAACTCGCTCCCACTCCACCACGCTTCTATACCATATAGACTCCTTTTCCATCTCCGATGGTTCAAGCCCACGCTTATATACCATATAGACTCCTCCTCCATCTCCGATGGTTGAAGCCTGCCTCTTAGAACGATCTGCTTATCATGCAAGACAAGTTAGGTTAGGTTAAATTCAAAGGAAAACTATCATAAAACTTTATAATTATACTGACATGAAGTGATAATCTAGGAGATGACGCCCAACGGAGCATACGTGGAATGTTTCTCCTTGTGACTCGGGTGCTAAAATTCTTTGATATAGGAATTTTTAAGTCTACTGCAAGCTCAAGAAAGAAGGATTTCGAAAATGTTGTTCTTGTGATCAAAGAAATTATGAGTAAACATGGCTTTGGCTCGCACGACTACCCGACTCTGAAGAGACGTCAATATGTGACCTCATGAAGGAGGTATTTCCCATCTCTAAGGAGTCGTCGATACCTGGCCACAATTTTAGCAAAAGTTTTATGAGGGAACGGTAAGCAAAACAAGTTAGGTTAGGTTAAATTCAAAGGAAAACTATCATAAAACTTTATAATTATACTGACATGAAGTGATAATCTAGGAGATGAGCATACGTGGAATGTTTCTCCTTGTGACTCGGGTGCTAAAATTCTTTGATATAGGAATTTTTAAGTCTACTGCAAGCTCAAGAAAGAAGGATTTCGAAAATGTTGTTCTTGTGATCAAAGAAATTATGAGTAAACATGGCTTTGGCTCGCACGACTACCCGACTCTGAAGAGACGTCAATATGTGACCTCATGAAGGAGGTATTTCCCATCTCTAAGGAGTCGTCGATACCTGGCCACAATTTTAGCAAAAGTTTTATGAGGGAACGGTAAGCAAAACAAGTTAGGTTAGGTTAAATTCAAAGGAAAACTATCATAAAACTTTATAATTATACTGACATGAAGTGATAATCTAGGAGATGACGCCCAACGAAGCATACGTGGAATGTTTTCTCCTTGTGACTCGGGTTAGCCGCTATCCTTTCCTTGCAAAAACACACAAAAGTTTATTAATTTATTACCAAATTATTAAACAAAAAAACGAGTAAAGAAAATCAACTCGACCAAACAAAGGTATCAAAGATAAAACTAACTTAAAAATTAAGAGTACCAAATGGCTTATGCCACATTCAAAATTAGGACTAAGGCTCCAAGGAAATCCCGAGTGAATTAACAAAATCCAAATCCACCCCATTTCCTGATTGTGAAACTGAATCTTGTGCTAAGATGAAACAAAAAACTGACATTTGAATTGATAATAATAAAAGTAGCTAGCTGATAATCTCCAACCTCGTATTGAAAGCAGAAACAAAATAAAAAATCCCGTCAGCATGAATGAAAATTACCCAAGTAGTTGCGAAGAAACAGAGATTTCTGGTTTCCATAAAGCATTAAATGAGAAAGACAAAACAAAAAAGGGTAGCAACCAAATCACGGAATCAAAAAATGAAAGATCTAATCATATCATATTGAGATGAAATTATCGAATATTTAAAAGAAGTTGCTTCATTAGTAATCTACGGCATTGACATTTTGGGCATGCATAATATTTCCTATACCTCCCATACCAACCGATCTGTGTTTCTTCGACTCCAGATCTGTGCTTGAAGTCATGGTGTTGACCCAGATCTGCTTCTTCGAGTTGAAAACTCCATATCTGTGCTTGAAGTACATATAAAATTGGTTTGCGCGGCGAAGAGAGATTACCGGCGTCGGCAGAGGTCGCGGTAATATATGCCGGCGTTAAGTTCCGGGCCAGCCTTCCTTTTTCCAGATCTAGCACCATACGCCAGATCTGTTCATCCGATTTGGTGGAGTAGAGGAAATCACGCATTTAAATATCCAATAGATTAACCAACATGTAATGCAGATAAAACTAGAGATATATTCAGCTCATTAATACACATTGCAGCAATCGGTCATAGTCGCGATAATAGGGCCGACTTTATCGAGAAAGAAATGGTGGATGAGACATTTCATAGTTGAAGGGAGGAGAAGATGTGATACAACTTGCATCTTTCGCAGTGAAAATGAATAAAACGCATTCAAAGCCCTTTCTCATTTTGTTTTTTGTTTTTAGAATCAACTAGTAACACCGCGCGATGCGAGAAAAAATGTTATAAATTATTATATAAAAAATTAAAATAATAATAATATATAAATATAATAATAACATTTTTGTAAGAGGATATTATATAAAATGGGTTAAAGTGTTATTGCTATATAAATAAAGAATCCTTATTTTTTTAATATGACGAATGTTAAATAAAAATATAATTTTAAGGAGTTAGTCTCTTTTAAACTTGATTTACATTATAAACCCTGTGATATTCCTTAATTTAAACACCCTATCAATACATAGGGTATATAGAATTGAAAGGGAGACCACAGGATTTACACCATGAACCCGATTTTCATAAGTGTTGGTGAATTTTAAGTTGTTGGAACTTGGAGAATTTATTGGGGATATTAAAACAAAAATTTGAGGTTATTGAAATGAACTAATGTTCAAAAGTGAACTAATGATGGATATTTATCAAATTGTTAAAAATTTTGAATTAATTGGAACATGAGCATGACAGAGTTGAGAGATTAGATATATTATTAATATCTCTACTATAATAATGATAATTCTCAACTCCGCCTTCTTAAAGCAAAATTTACCAATTTTCCTCATGCTCCAATCTATGCGAGGTAATTTTACCGACTTTCTCTTACTCCAATCTATGCAGGTATATAATTCTATTTTTTATCGAAATTTTATCATAATATGATAGATGTACATAAAACATACGTGGCGTTAAAAAATATTAGTAATATAGTTTTTGTTTATAAACTCTTTTTATATATATACATAAAATATTTTTTATGATTAAATTATTGTCCTTTTATGATCATGACATTTAATAAACTATTTTAATCTAAAAATTTGTATATTCAATTAAATGTTAAAATAAAAATAAATAATTGGATTGTTCAAATATAAAAATTAAATTTACTCTTATCTTTTTCATAGGGAGTTGGACAATGATTTTTGTCTCTATAAATAAAATAGAATTAATTTTTAATGTGAAGAGTTCATGAGGGAGTAAATTGTATACCTCTCAACTCTCCCTATTCCTTCTCTCATCATCTTTATTTTTATTATTACTTCTATTTTTTTGCATATCATGTAAAATTGTTTGGTTTTGGCAGCATCTTAGCTTCTGCCCTATTTTTATAAAACTATAGATATAGATTTTTTACATTGATATAAATAAATGTAACTTTATATTATTATATATATATGTATAATTTAGTATTCCAAATAATTAATATTATTTGTTAATTAGACATGAAAATAAACATTTATTAATAAAGTATGATGTTCTATATTTTAATTGTATTATTATTTAATGAGTGTTTAGTTAAATAAACAGTTTCTAATCTATATGAGTTAACTAACACATCAATCAAGAATTATACTGCCATGCCTATCTATCATTCAATCTTTTAACAAAATACTCATTATTTAAGATGAAGAGTTTTCTCTTCCACCGATAAGTTTTTAGTTCGATAAGAGTTCTACTAAATCAATTCTACGTTTTTTTTAAAATAAAATACAAAATCATGAAAAGATAGTGTCTCCCTGTTCACATGGAGCATGATGCCTTCCTTGATATAACAATTTGATTTCAAAATTGTCCTAAATCAATTCAACATTTTTTTTAAATAAAATATTCAAAATGCCCAAGAGGATAGTCAATATGTGCCATTTTCTATGAGTAGAAACTGGAAAGGTATTCATTAGCTATGGAGCGCCCACTGGCTCAGCTGAATACTACAAAATCTGAAATGATATTCACATATTTCTTTGTCAAATTCTCCTTTCGCAAATGGATGCTCACAAACAAACAATGATATCACAGTTTTATGAGAACATCTCTAAATCATCACAATTCAAAAACTTAGGGAGCACATATACAAAACATTACCATTTTGAACCTCATCATTCAAACTCGATTGAGGGAATTGTAGAATATTTAAAGGTCAAGTTCTTGCAAGAGATACAATTTATTTAGTATCTTTGCAGAACAATAAGATTAGTTGCAGTACCAAATCCATAAAAACTTTAGTTGATAAAAGTTCCAATCACCCACATGCTCTTCTTTCCTGCCAAAGTACAAAAACTCTTGAATTCTTGTATTCATTTCATTTATAAACATGCAAAGCCAAGGAAGAAATGAGATCCTAAATTCACCAAAAAAAACTGTTGCAATGTAAAAATGACAATTTTTCAAGGAAAGTCACTTAACTCAGCAAACCAACGAATCAACTCACATAGTTAGAACCTTTCGTTGTGCCATTCCACACCACAATAGTGGTGATTCCAACTGTAGTCAAGAACCCCATTAAAAATAAATAAATAAATAAATAAATTGATTTGATAAATCAACCTAAACTATATACAATCCTTTTAAATGATTGATCAATTAGTTAAACAGAACAATACATAATCAATATAAAAAAATGTAAGCACTTTGAAACACATACTTAAAAAGAAAAAAATCTAGTAAAACCATAGCCTTTACCAAACACCAACCATCCCTTTCTCTCATCTCATCTCATCTCATCTCATCTCCTCACCCACACACTTCTCTCATAGTCCACTGCACATATGTACCAATAATTTAAAACACAAAATAAAAACAAATTCACAACCTAATCAAATCTCTAGGAAACTGAGAAGAGGTGAGAGTGGCTTACCTCAGACACATATATTAGGGGCGGCACACTTGATTGGCTGCAGGGAGGGAGGGCGGCAGTTGCACATTTTAATGGTATCATCGTTTACATTGCAATTCTGCAAAAATAAAGGCTGCATTTACTTTTTCAATTTTTCTCCACATCATGCGTGTTAATTATTCTGCCTCATTCACCAGCTTCAATAATTTTTTAATTAAAATATTTACTTTCTAAAATTACGCAACATCTTCCATTTTTTTCTAAAAAATTTAATAATAAAAATAATACTTTTTAATTATAGCATGTGTTTTTGGCTGGAAAATCCTACTTTCCATTTATAGCAGACTTTTCTGCTTTTATATATATATATAGATTTTTTAGATTTGGTTCCTTACGTCTTCTTCAACAGTGACTCTGGTGTGGGTTTACTGTTGAGACAGTTGGAGTGTTTTAAATGAGAAAGAAATAGTATTAGATATGATAAGGGTATTAGGTATATATATGTCAACTTATACTCGTAGCCTAAGATATTATATTTATTTCTGAAATTTAATTTGATTAGGTTGTTTAGGGAGTTCCTTAAAACCTTCCGCCCACTTCCCTATTTCAATTTATGGAAATAATGGAGCATAAAAATGGACTGCGCTTGGAAGAAAGGATTCGAACCTCCGAATAGCGGGTTAGGATAAGTTTAGTAAAGGTTTCATTTTTGTAAAATTTTTATTGGGCAATTTTGGGTACGAATAGTAGCCCTTGATGTATTTATTAACTTTTTTTTTCAATTATTTAATGAAAGTAAACTTCATGAGTATTTATAATAGGGTTCATTGCATAATAAACCATCATATTTTTTTTCAAATGCAATTTAGTTCTAACTTTTAACATTTTGACAAAAAAAAATCATTATTTTTTAGGTTTGTTGCAAATAAAACCTAGTGGTCAATTTTCCTTTACCTTGATTGATGAGTTGTCAAATTAATGCATGTCAATCCTCTCTACACATAAAAAAATGAGCATTCATTTTTTAATTTGTGGGATGGGAGTGATGATATGGCATTCAAGGGAAAATGACTATTAAGTGTTATTTGTCACAAATCTAAAAGATAATAAATTTTTTTTTTTGCCAAATGCTAAAGTTAGGACTAAACTGAAAAGTGGTAATTTATTATGCAATTAATCCATATAATATAAATATATGTTGGTTATTTTGGAGAAGAAATTTCTTCCATTCATAAATCCTCAATATGACAAACAAATTTTTTTGTCTGATGTACGATTTCAACCTATTGTTTCAATCTAGTTTAAAACCCTAAAAATAGAACAAGAGTTGAAAGAATGGTAGTACACAACAAAAAAGATACAACAGGGGATCAATTACAAGAAGATGACACTCAAGTACAATCAGCACAATACATCAGCTGATGAAGATGCTGCAACTTGCAGAGAATTCGGTTTCCAATCGACAGTCTCACTAGCACTGCAGCGACCGTGAACAGTTGGTCCGCTCGTTGATGTTTCGTTCAAAACTATTTTACTCGCAGCCACTGCCTTGATCCGATGCCTCTCTGCCCTAGAGCCGATGACCTGACCTAAAATCGAAGCTGCAATGGTGAATGCCATGGCGGTTTTAGGCATCAATATGGATTTCCTCAGCAGACTTATGAATGGTACAGCTGCATGGACTGCAACGAACCATGAAGGTGAGAATTTTTTCGTGTGTTCTCGCCATATTCCTAATGGTATATTGGCAGCCATGCCTAACATGCCTATAACAAGTATTTTTGTTGGCAGAGGTTGTGGTCGGAGGTTTTTAGCAAAAGCAGTTTTAGATATAGCAGCTCGTGCAGCAACCACAGCTGGAGGACATTTGAGGACCACACCGGGTGGGGGTTGAAGCGCCTTTGCGATGAGAGGAAGGACGCGATTCACAGCTCGGAATGACTTGGCAATCGGACAATTCCCGTTTTGCAACCACTCATTGCTCATTGCTTCATGTGCTGATTCACCTCCCTGAAGTTGAAAATCAACGGAATTATATTAAGACAAAATAGATCCAAAAATGAATGTGAATCCTTCTGTTGTTGTTTACACACATTATACCATCAACATAATCGGTATGACCTTATTAGTACAAAATTAAACATAATGCAGAAAACATAAGCACCCAAGTACCTTTGGATTTGATTTCTTCTTCGCATTCTTCCACTTCTCGGAGAAGGCATCGAATCCAAAAGGCCCTCCAGCGCCAAAGCCAGAGAGGCTAATGGTAGCAGCCTTTGCAGCCAAGGGATTGAATTGAGCAGGTGATGATTCAGAAAGAGGCTTCTCGTTGCAAATAAATGACCTTCCAGAGAGTGGAACAACACCATTCTGCCCATGGAAAAGCCTAAATGCCATATCAAAATTTGGACCATCTTCAAAAATTGGACCTTTCCCTTCTGATATCTGAAAGTAGCAAGATGGAAAATGAGCAAAGCAGCTTCAGGTGATAATGATAGGTTGAGTTGTACTGCAAAAACAAAACAATGTACGACTTACGGGCAACGGGAAAGCCATTGCTGATGAGAAGGAGAGGTTGGTTGGCTCATTGATGTTCCTCAAAAAGGGACACCTATCAATGCTAGGGCTAAAATCTGAGGATCGGCTGTACATGTTCCCAAAATCAAATGCCATTCTAGAAAGATTATTGATCTCTGCAAGTCAAGAGAGAAAGCAGTTCAAAAAATATCTAATATGTTCATAGATGATGTTACTTTCAATCAGCTAACTTGTGGAAACAAATTCAAGATTTTTCCCTACGTTAAAGCTTCAACCAACGTCTTTATTTAAGAACAGACCAAATATTAACAAAAATTGAAGTAGGAGAACCAATCAGAAGTATTTAACGACAACTATACAGAAAACTTTTCACATCAACAAGTATTTGATCTTGAAGGTGTCACGTGTAAGCTCAGAAGAAATAAAAATGAAAATTAATACCTTTCATCGAATAAACATGATCAACATTTCATTCAATTCTACCCTATTTATACTTCCCTTCAAAACCAATCAATCTGCCATAATGTATCTCTCTCACACACACACGCACGAACAAAGTATAGAAGTACAATCAGAACTAGATTGAGAAAAAAAAAACCCCAAACAAATTCAGAATAACGCGGAATACACCAATCAGAATTCAGAACTAGATTTAAATTAAAACAAAAAAAAAGATAGTTACAACAAATCTTCAAATAATAGGAAGAACGAGATCAATACCTTCAACTTTAACAAGTCAATGCTGAAGCTGGATAAACAAAAAAAATCTTGAAGAAAAAAAAGGAGAGAGAATTCAGAGAGAAAAGAGGAAAAACAAATGAGTAGGTAATCAGAAGTTGGAAATGGGAAGGAATCCTTCAAAAAATGGTATCTTTGGAGGGAGAGGGAGAGGGAGAGGGAGAGGGAGAGGGGTGGGGTGGGTTGGGTTGGCGTAGACGACCGTATCAAGGCGAGTGAATGCCGAACGCCTTGTTTGATTTTGACAAATCAACGAATTTAAAATCTTCCACTCTTTTGTGTTCAACTGGAAACACCAAACCAATTCTGAGTCAATAGTCGCCAGCTTGATTTTCTCAAAATTGCGATTTGCCCTCCGATAAATGATTTTATTTACTTTTATACTCCCAAAACAATAAAATACGACATGATGTGTAGTAGTTCTTTTTCTTGTTGCTTCCTTCTAAGTATTTTAATTAATTTAATAGTTTGACATTTTGGGAATATTCTTTTTTATGTTTTGTTTTTTGGGTGTTTGATGTGTAGTACTTGTTTTCCTAATTTGACCAGTGTATGCCTTCCCACTGGGGCAAAATCATGTGTGAAATCGTTTTATGGGACACTTTTCGGTGAGAAAAAAAAAGTGTTTAGTGGTAAAGTGCATTATTTCATTAAAAAAAAAAGTGATAATAGGATGTACACTACGTTTTATCATAATAATTTAGACGAGACAATTAACAGAATATAACCGAGTCAAATAATTTTTAATCAATTTAATGGGATATTTGTAGAGAAAAAAATATTTAAATAATATGATTGGTATTTGTGAACCAATAAAATATTTTTTTATATTGGAATAAAGGGAGATTTGATGATGTTAACTCACTTTGACTTGAGTAATAGATTTTATAACTAGCTTAAAATTTTCAATTAAAAATCGTAATGACCATTTATGCATAAACGTATGATAAGAACTTATCAGTCTAAGATAATCAGTTTCTACAAAAAGGAATAAATCTATGTAAGAAGAAAGCTCACATTGAGCAGTTCAAATAAGTTATGATTGGCATTTTTCAAATCAATCTCCAAATTTAGCCTCCAAAAAGACAGCAAACAAGTGAATATAACACTGAATCAGTAGAAACTGATTAAGCATTCAAAGGAGGTTACCCAAAACTTTCAGAACAGCAGTACTCCAGAATTTTGCTCTGATAATCAGAATTTTTGTTGAAATCAATGAGAAATTTAGTGCTAAGAGGTATCGGATGTGTCCTCTGACCTTCGATATTCGGGTTTAAGCTCATACGATCCTTGATTGGCTCCTTTGTTGTTGTACACACAGAGAAGCTTAAGCATATCTTTGAGGAATTGCTGCAAGATATAATGTCAAAGAGAAATCAGTTTGCATAGGTTACAATGGTACATTGACATTGTGTGACACGTTTCAAGGGTGAATCATGTAAGTATAAGACGCAGACTGTAATGATGATTTACGAAGAAATGGAGTGATCAGGATATGCGTTTAACAATTCTGATCATGGTTTAAAGAGATATATAAAGCATAACTTCGTCTGCTAATATCTTGGAAGGTTTTGAAGAAGGTGAACTAATGTTGGTTCATCATATAAGAGTGGGAATAATTGATCAGAGAGCTACAAAATATATAGCTAAGATATAGCAAAATAGGAAGAAATATATAATACGAGGTAAATAATTGCACAACTACTTCATAGATGGAAGCAGCCAAGCAGAAATGAACAAGAGTAGCTTGAAACGAGCTGAAACTTGAACGATACATGCACATATCCCATGAATTGAACCATAGTAGAGTTTATGAATGCCTTTTTAATGCATGATACAGCAGCACTGTTAGAGTCATCACTACTATCTCATTAAAAACATTTATATTTCTAATTGCCTTTGTAATGACTTTTCGAAAATAATGGTTTGCATACCTCGGGCTGATCTGTTGTCTGAATCAGTTGTTTCAGTGTCCAGTTTGGTTGTCTCTCAAAGAGCTTAAACATGATCTTCTCCATTTCTTCAGGGTTTCTTCTTGTTCTCTTTGCTTCCAATCCCTTGCCTTGAACTTTTTTCTCCTATTGACATGTAACCGTATATGGTTATGAACATGAAGTAGGTTCCAAAACACAAAATTTCAAAGATAAAAATTGAAAAGGGGACAATGATCAGGTACCGTTGATCCAGAGGACTTTACGTCAAACATTCGAGGAATGGGCCTCATACTCAGTCCATTATCATTATCAAGGACCTACATGATAATCATGGAATAAAATATGCTATATAGACCAACAAGAAGAAGACAGACGGAGCACACATCACAATTGCTCCACCGTATGCTATGGGATGATTCGCTCTATATGACCTAAGAAAGTTGGCAACAAATCACCTGTATTTGTCTGGTTCTAGTCATATATTTATTTGTCCTCTCCCTGCATAGTTTTCTATAGTCTTCAATGTGTTCAGTATGAGGCACCATGTCGAACTTATGGTCAATTTTCCCCTCCACAGAGGGTCTCCCTACATGGCATATCATAACTAGTCATAATATAAATATTAAAAAGGTTAAACATCACGAAAAAGAATCTAATGTAAATGCTGCTACTATCACCAGTACATATAAAACAGAGAGAGTTATTGGAGTGACCTTGAGATGACTCAGACAATACAACCATAGGAAGAACATCTTTGGACATGTCCATCGAGAAGCGCTTCGGTATATTTCTATCTCCAGGGTCAGCTAACTCCATTGCAAACTGAAACAAGCAAAATTAAGAGGATTAGAAGAGAGTTAAAATAAGGATTGCCATGCTGAATATTATAAACATAAGGTACTCACTACATTGGTATTCCTTAACCAGGAATATGACAAATTAAATGATGAATGCATGCATTCACAGAACTGAAGCTTTTCAAGTTGAAAAGACACATGGATATATATATAGCTTCAAATAAAGAATACTTCATCTGTCTTTATCTTATTTACTTCTTAGAACATCACAACGTGAGGCTCCATCCTCAATAGTATTCTTTTCCAAAATCGCTCCTCAAGCAGACACCTGAAGGGATGACATAGCACCAAAAGTGTAAATGCCAAAACTTCCACCTTCTAATTCATATGAAAACTTCATTTCAAGTGAAAAATCGCATATTGGGAAAGGTGGAGTGTGTCCTATTGTTGAATTAGGTTAGCATGAATGAGCCGAATTCTTGAAGATACTGGGGAAGACCCTATACAATCTCCGAGCATCAAATACAATAGTAATTAAAACAAGCAAGAAAGCTAACAGGAGTGCATAAGTTCTAATCAGCCAAGAACAGTTTTTACACCACTGTTTGCATCTGAACCTTATTAGATATAAAATTAATGAAGATGTTAGAAAAGAATGGATGTCCGCCTAAGCAATGACATCTCACAAGTCATTCTTGATTCATTTCCTGTTCGCCACCCAGGCAGCCAGTCTCAATACCAAAAATTGGCTCCCAATCCACCATTCACATGTTAAGAGACATTTTGAGTGGAGTGCACACTCACTATAGTAAGTGAACGAGTTAAAAAGCAGTCTTTTCTAATTATTTTTTTTAATACATATCAATTATAGGTGAGACTAGAGAGGGGTATCAGTTAGGAGGTTTGATAATATTACATGAAGGGTGGATGATCACGTTCTCTGGGGAGAGACAGAATTACCAAAAAAAATGTATTAAGCAAAATTACAGAGATATCAACCAACTCTGACTTTGTAACAATAATTCAGCAAAAGAGTATAAACAAAGCAGAGTTTCAAGAGAGGTCTGAAAAACCGAAAAGTTCCACACACATTAGAATGATAATGTCAATTTATTTATAGAAATTCTAACAAAATGAGATAAGTCCGAAAGGTTTATAATCACCACATTTCTTTCAAAGTTAAGATCACCTCATTTGAAATATAATGCATTAACTCACAGAAATTACACAATAAAATTAACGCAAAATGAAATTTATGTCAATAATCCTTCAATTTACAGATTTATCTGAACTATTAGAGAGGAAAGTTAACAATGAACACAAACAAACATACGCATGCTGGTGAAAACCACACCCGTAAAGGAGGAAAGCAGACATCGTTCACAAAAGTAAACGTATGAAATTTAACAAAGCAAAATAGGGATATAACAGCAATAATAGTCACTCCAGATTTTGCACGCATTTAGCGTAAATGTGCACTTATATACACCTTCGTACAGTCGTCGTTGGGATGGAGTGGATCGACGGAGACGACGACCTTAGCGACTATCGAGCCGGAGGAAGTGTCCGATGGGTATAGCGGCGTCTGGAGGTTGGCGTTCTGCATGGCACGGGCAACGACGGGAGGGCACTTCATCAGCCACACGTGTCGCTCGGACTTGTTGGTTTCCAAGTGGCAATTGTCAGTCGATGTCATCGTAGCCGCCGCCGCGGGAGGGGAGATATTAGTCTCTTTGCTAGGTTTCTCCGCCATGAAATGGTGGTGGAGGTTTTTGTTGTGGGAAATGTGATTTGCTGCATATCTGTTGACGTTGATATTTGTACTGCATTTTTTCAGCACACACCAGATGGGTTGGGGGTGGAGTGGAGTGGGGTGAGGGTGGGAAGTTATCCTCTGTTTCTACTTTCTACACACTGATAAATGTAGTTGTCAATTGGGCTGGAAATAGTTGGACCTAGCGATCTGTCTGGGCCTATGTAAAATAGACAAATGTATATTGATAAAGCCCAATGGGCCTATAAAAACATGCGAGCTTGTGCTGACCCAACACTTTTTTTTTTTAAACCCAACACTATTTCATATATTTTGTAACTTTAGTAAATCTTAAGGAATATAAAGGTAGTTTACCTTAATTAAGCTAGGTATTTGGCTACTTCCAACGTAAATTATTTACATTTTCTAAAGTAATATTAAGCACATATTAACGTATTGATAAACCTCATTCTATACTATGGTTTTTATAAGAACATTTTTTTTATCATGCAAAAAAAGGTAGCTTTTTGGTTCAGTATCATTTAATAAAATAAGGTTGATACGTTATGTGATAAAATGCGTTCGGACTCTAGAAATTAAAATATATAATCTAGGAGAATAACGTAATTTACAGTATTGAATTATCTTTTGATACCTTAATACAATACAACCAAATAATATACATAATTATCATAGTGCATTCTTCTATCAATTTTGGGGTGTCAATTAAGTAAAACTTGATGACGAATAAAAAATATGACCAAAAATTAGGCAAGATCCCACTGCAAAATATACATAAATGTTTTTTAAATAAAAAATAATATTTTATTTATAATTTAGAATGTTAGCATTATCATTATATTATTTATTATTTATTTGTATCACTTTTCTATATATAAAACCCTGATGTATTTCATGATCCGACAGATAGTTAAGCCAAAATATAATCTAACAAATTTCAACTTAATTTATAAAAAAATAAATTAAAATAAAATTTATAATATCAAATCATGATGAAGGTTAATAGAGTTTCAATGGATGTGTGCTCCTGCATTATGAGAATGAGTTTGGTATATTCTGCCTAACACTTCCAAATAATTGTCTTCTTCTATCACTATGGTATTCGGGTTGGACTTCAAAATATTAAATACTTCCTCGTCCCATAGAAGTTGACACACTTTTCTTTTTGATTTGTTCCACTAAAGTTGACATATTTCTTTTTTAATACATGGACCCACACAAAAAACCATTAATATATTCTCATGGGCCCCACATATCACATCTAATACAACTACCCACTACACATTAAATATTATTTCTCTCATTTCATTTTACTCCACTTTACATTAAATTATTATACTCCTTAATCTCCATGCCCCAAAAAAAAATATCAACTTCTATTGGAAAGAGGGAGTATAATTTTCTAATATTAAACAATTCGAATAAAGTTTCTAAATTAGAAGATGAAGAAAAATCAGTGTAATTAATTACTAGAATGCTAATTAAAAGAGAGGACGGCTGGTAGGCCCCTCCCATTTCTAGAAGATGAATGACATGTCCACATATCATGTACTTACCTAACTGTTAATTACATGACATCCATACCACTCTTTTACGATTTATCCCTAATTTCTTATGACCCATTGACTTAGATTTATGGTTAGAGTATATAGATTTAACTTTCAATAAAGAGTAGATACAAAACGTTCTTAATTATTATTAAATGATACATTCGCTTTGGAAAATTACTCAAAAATACAAAATTTTATTTTGTTTTACCCATAATATTCATATCCATCTGAATATCATTGTGCATCGTTAAGAGAGAATAAAAAGAGCCCGATTAATTAATTGTACTAATATACATCGATGTGATCCTTGTGAGAAAAATAAATTTATGAGAGAGAAACAAAGAATAAACTATTAAAATCGTCGTTAAAGAGTACACGATGATGTACACCAATGTGCAATCTGGCCAAAAGAAAGAATACACCATTAAATTCCGGTGTACACCAGTGTGCAATCTGACCAGATGAATGAACGCGCCATTAAATTTTCCCAAAATAAGAAATCCATTAAACTTTCACTTTATGTACATTAGTATGCAATTCGGAGACATTAAATTCCCTACATTAGGGTGCAATTCGGGGAGAGAAATGTAGAAAATATTAAATCACAATTGAAGAGTGAACGCTAATGTACATTAGTGTGCAATCTGGCCAGAGGAAATAACACGCCAATAAATTCTCCCAAAATTAGAAACTCATTAAACTTTCACTTTACTGTACATTAGCGTGCAATTCAGAGTGAGAAATAAAAGATACGGTAGTTCCTGAAATTTCTAGAAGATATGATAGTTCCTGAAATTTCTCCTTTCTCCTTAATGCGCGATTGATGAGTACAATAGGTAATGGTGGAAAATAAATTAGATCTTCTGTATCTATCAGTAATTTTATTTAATCAATGTATTTATTAATAATTAAGTTATACAAACGCGTACCTATGAGTAAAAATCCCTATATTTAAATATTAAATAAATAAAAAAAATAACATTTTTGAAAATTCTAGATTTTAAAAAATACATATCTTAATCTTTAATCTTTAATATATATAAAAAACAGAATAAATCCAATCTTGATCATCTATTTTTAAAACAAATCTTAACCACCCATTAAAATAATTAAATAATTATAATTATGACATTTTCAAATTAGGAAATAATTTAGTCAAAATTTTGACTATTTATTTTTCAAATAAATCTTAGTCACCCATTATTTCTCAAATAAATCCCAGCTACCCATTAAAATAATTAAATAATTATAATTATGATATTTTCAAATTAGGAAATAAGATATTATTTATTAAAAGTTTAATAATATTAAATATTATTTATTTATTTTTAATTTAATGAGGCTTACATTAAATGAGGTCTGACCCAAGTCAAATAAGCTCAATTCAAATGTAGTCTGACCCAAGTCAAATAAAGTCTGGAAAGGTCCAAGCTTGCAAAATAGAGGTCAAATCAAATATAGACCAATTAAATTGCATGGATGAAAAGGCTCAAGCCAGCAAAATTAGGTCAAATCAGCCATTGACCAATCAAATTGTGAGTTATATATGGGGCTTTCTCACCCTTCACCTATATAAGAAGCCTTCTTTCATTCATTCTAAACACACCGAGAGTGATTCTCTACGAAGATCAAAGACTTTAGAGTTGTCTGAATAGTCTTCGAATTCTTCAATGAGAATCAACTCAATAAATCTGGGATCAGGAAATAAAATATTAGTTATTAAAAAATTTTAAATATAAATTCAATCCTAACCATCAAAGATTAGAAAATAAAATATTAGTTATTAAAAAAATTTATAAATAAAATATTCGTTATTAAAAAATTTTAAATATAAATTCAATTCTAACCATCAAAGGGTTCAGAATTTAGGATTTAGGATTTCAAATTAGGAAATAAGATATTATTATAAATCCAATCATGATCATCTATTTCTTAAACAAATATCAGCCACCCATTAAAATAATTAAATAATTAAAATTATGACTTTTTCAAATTAGAAAATAAAATATTAGTTATTAAAAAATTAATAATATTAAATATAAATCCAATCATAACCATCAAAGGATTTAGGGTTTTAGGGTTTATGGGATAATGTTTTCAGAGGGCGACATCTATTTCTAAAACAAATCTCAGACATCTATTAAAATAATTAAATAATTGTAATTATGATTTTTTTCAAACCATCTATTTTTCAAATAAATCTCAGTCACCCATTAAAATATGGCAAAAACTTGTGTGCACCCGGGTGCATAGGCACACTCCATGCGCCTTTAGAATTTTGCGTTAAATTGTATACCCTTTAGTATAAAGATGTGTATCTTTTATTTTCTGAAGAAAAATAAAAAATATTAATGAAAAGTGTATACTCTTTAGAACAAAATGGTGTACCCTTATTAATTAAAGTGTATACCCTTTAGAACAAAATAATATACCCTTACACATAATACTAAATTCTAAAGGCGCACGCAAGCCTCACTCTTAAAATAATTAAATAATTGTAATTATAATTTTTTTCAAATCAGAAAATAATATAGTACAAATCCTGACCATCTATTTCTCAAATAAATCTCAGCCACCAATTAAAATAATTTAAAAATTATAGTTATGACATTTTCAAATCAGGAAATAAGATATTATTTATTAAAACTTAAATAATATTAAATATATTATTTGAATATATTCTAAAATTTCAATCAAATATCAACCACCCATTAAAATAATTAAATTATTATTATTATGATTTTTTCAAATCAGAAAATAAGATAATATTTATTAAAAATTAAATAATATTAAATATATTATTTGAATATATTAAATTTTTAAACAAATCTGAGTCACCTATTAAAATAATTAAATGATTGTTTACACGAAACTTTAGATGCGTCTTTTAAATTATTTGCAATGAAAGTTTGATTGATTTAATTAACAGTAAAATATTTCATTAATTAATTGATATTTATAAATTAGTAATATAGAATCTGATCTTATAATTTTTTAAAAAGAAAAATTTATTGTTGCATTTTAAATTGCTAAAATTCTGCATTTTAACCTCATTGCAAAAGATATTAATAAACTTATACGAATTGATCAACCTAACAGGCTCGCAAGATTTTATAAGTGTTTTTCCCATAACAACATTATACTATAATATTAAAATATTGGGTTAGATAAAATTCAAATAAATATTATTCGGTTCAAACATCATAAAATGAAGTGAAGTTGTTGCCCTAAAATTAACACATCCCGTACAACGCACGGATTCAATTACTAGTTTAATAACTTGAAAGAAAATTAAATACTAGTATGATTTAATGGGGAGTTTGGGATGAATTGTGGGACTAATTCAACTGATTAAACTAATTATTAATTGAATTTGTTGGTAAAATGACATGGTGTTATTCCCTCGTGTTGAGATTAATGTTAACAACTTAACATACATATATTTTCTTAAATAAAGTTTGCCTAATAGTACCTAAATGTCGCCAAATAACCCTACTCATGTAGACCATGCGACTATTTATTTGATTTAATGTCAAATTAATTAATTAAAATACAAAATTTCCAGATATTGTGCCCCAAAACATGGTATACCCTTCGACCTCGTCTAAAGACACAAAAGAGAACCAACCCTTTAGAATTAGAAGAATGTTGAGGTATTATTTTATTAGAAAAATGTACCATTAGACTAAAATCACATGTGTATTAGAGTAGCAATCAATCAACATATTTACTAAAGACATGATTAATTTTCTTATATATAATAATAAAATTACTACAATATACCCCCACTGTCGACATTAAGGGTATCATTTAATTTTTTTACGTGGAATAAAAAGAATTGTTATTTAATATGTAGTATGTAGTTGTATAAGTGATATGCGGTCTCATATATTTCTGAAAAAGAGATATGATATTTTAGGAGCGAACCTCTAAAATGATAAAATAATACCTTAGGAGTAGACACATAAAGTATACTCCCTCCGTCTCGTTTCAATGTTTACGTTTGCTTTTTGCACGTTGATTAAGGAGTATAATATTTTAATAGATAATGGGTGGAAAAATATAATATTTAATGTAAAGTGAGTAGGTGTATTAATGTTGGATGTGGGGATAATTGTGATATATTAATTGTTTTAGGTGGGTCCCATATTCCAAAAAAAATAAATGTAAACATTAAAATGGGACGCCCAAAATAGAAATATATAACAGAGGGAGTATATTAGGAACTTTAAAATTTTAAAAGCGTGAAAATTCACATAATTATCACATTATTATATTTTGGTGTTGTACTCTTAGATGAATGATTTGTAAATGAGAGCATTTTCTCATAGGATTTATGCTTTAATTTTATGATATCAATTTTATTTTTATACTCATCCAACTATTTCAAATTCAAAATGTAATATCAATAAAAATGCAAATTCATATAATGACTCATGCATCCATTAAGTGGTAAGTCTTTTGGTTTTATAAGAATAAAGAACTCATTTGGCAATTAATGGCTAAAGTTTTAGAGTAATAGTATTGCTATGTAGTCTCTAATTACATTGAAAGGTTGTTATTGAGAAAAAAATGATTTTCCTAATACTTGCTTATGTTGCAGATATTTATAAACCCATAAAATTAAAAACTCACCAAAAAATATATTTCAAAACCAATTCGTTACCATATGCACCATTTGTATGCTCGTGGCACCGAATTTAATATTATATTTTAATGTTACATCATCTACTATACTCTTTATATAAGTAACTCATACGCAATAATAAAATCTCAATCAATTCTCTTACATTGATATTTTTCTTGTAGAATATAAAATTTTGTTTCTCACCTACCTATCATTCATTCAACTATTTTTGCAATAAAAAATATAACATCAATGTGTAACAATACATTTTGGACCTCCATATCATTCTATTGATCACATTTTCATTATACACGTTGACAACATATTATTATCATTATATATGGAAATAAAAACACAATAAGAGATGGAAAAATTCTTGTGATGTGATCCTGCCCCACATGTGCCCCACCCCACCTCCTAGAAGAAAACCAAAATCTAGCTATAGCCACAAAAATTAACTAATTCATTTTTTAAGTGAAATATCCACCTAATTATTTTTCAAACTTAGGATCTTTATATCTCTAGTATGTATATATGCTCACCTCCCTCATAATGTTCAACTCAAAACTCCACCAAAATATCCTCCCCCCCATTCCCCCTTCACTTATGAATGATAACTAGCTATGCAAACTATAAACATGCATAATACAATAGAAGAAGCAGATGAATTGGATGAAACACTTTCTCTATGTGATCTGCCATTATACAGTGATCAAAGTGCTGATTGGGATCAAGATTTATCTTTAGCCTCCAACTCCATGTCTTCCTCCCAAGAAGACTATTTTGAGTTTTTCAGCCAAGAGTTCAACCCTTCTTCCACCACCGCCGCTACTGCCACCGTTTCCCTACCGGAGAACATCATCTTCTGCGGGAAGCTCATCCCTTACAAACAACCTGCAACACGTGATCATTCATCAAACAGCGTAGAGATCAAGATTCAAACAGTCGAGAAGCGAAAACGCCGCTGGCGGAGGCTGCTCCGGTGGAAGGTTGGCTCCACCGCCACTCCAAAGAGACAAGTTGTGACGTCCAAGAATGTAGCAAGAGGTACAACCACCCTGATGCAACAGTCGAGTAATAAGAGAATGTACAACACCAATAAGCTTGGCAAAGGGAATGGCAGAATGTCTGTATTTACGACATCGCCCTCAGGGAAAGCTAAGTGGTACTTGCTCTTGTTTGGGATTTCGAGATTTCCGCCGGTGGTTGAATTCAGGGATATCAAGAGCAGGCAGAGGAGCCGCCGCCAGTGTCCGCCGCCGCCGCCGTCGCCATCAATGTTTGGATCCGATCAAAAGTTGATCAATGATAGAGGATGGGGGTACTTGTGGGGGATGATGATCAGGGCACTCAGCTGCGGTGGCAACCACCAGTCAACCACCGTGACCGCAGACGGGGGAGCTTCTCTACGATGGGTTAGATGACATTCTCACCATCATTAATGTTATAGAGTTACGAGATTAGAGATGTAAATTAGGAGATCAAATAAAATACACTATATATACTATGATGATGATATTTGAGATTTTTCATTGCCATTAATCTTTAGTTCAAATTCAGTTGTCTTTATGGCCAATATAAGTAACAAAACCATAAATAACACCTGATTGCGCCATTCAGAAGGTTAAGAAAAAAAACCAAAAAAAAAAAAAGAAACTTTCTTTGGAAAGTAAAGAAAATAAAATATCATGTTACGAGGATAATTCACTGCAGAAAAAATGACATTTTTAACGTGATGTAATACACATAATAAATTTAAGTATAACTTTCTGGACTCTTCAGGTGTTCAGAATTTAGGAGCTTTTATTTATTTTATTTTTTATTACTTTTAAATTGGGCAAATATGATCACATGATGGGCAGTATATGTTTTCAGTTGTTTGGATTTTGTACTGTTTTATTTCGAGAAAATGAAATTATTGAGGATCATCCGCTAAGGATAAAAAAGAGAAGTTATACATTGTTTCCTATGATTATACATGCTCTATAAAGGAAACGCTAAGTAGAAACACAAACAATTTAATTATATATTTAAAAATAATGATAATGAGAAAGAAATAAGGAACACGATATGCTTGTTCTGTTTTTTTTTTTTTTCCCCCTCAGAAAATGAAAAAATCTTCCATCCCCAATAGAAATAATGAGATGACCATCATCATCGGAAGTTACTAAAACAATATTCTCCACAAGAAGGAAGCATTTGAAGCATAACTTTACTCTCATGCAACTCTCCAGCTTTCCGACAAATATTTGTAATATTCTATTTGCTGCAGACCAAACATATGGAAGTGTGAAGCAAGGAAAGAAGTCAATACAAGGGACACGAGGGAGGGTGGAAATTAAACGAAGAATCACCTCGTTCGTAACAGAGGGAGAGGTTTTCTGCAACGCCCTCTTGAAATGTTCCTCTTTGATGGTCCATGGTATACTAGAGCTTCCCTCAAGTGATGCTAGCCTATCGTCAATAGACTCCATGACTGCTTCATTCATCTATCGTTTACAGAAAAATGGGCAGGATATCAGAAAGAACCGAGAAAAAAAAAAAACACGAGCAGCAAGAAAAATCATTCCAAGAAAACCTTAGGCAGGGATAATATCTAGTTACATAGGAGTATTTTTATTGGTTTGAAAAACAAATGATTCTTTTATGAAACGCACTATAAGTTGCGGTATGCAATATGCAACTGTTCATTTCGAAATCCTTAAATCAAAATGCATAGATCATCAAAAGTAATCATCTTAACTGAGTAGTATTATAAATGGGTAATAGACAACATGTCCTCTTATCAAATCAAAGTCATGCACTCATTCGTGAGGAAGTATTTCTTTATTAATTTATTTATTCCCTAAAGAGAGTGATTCTGACAGAAATTAACGTGGGTCAAAACTCAAAAGGACTAGATAAGATCCATAAGCAAGAAAAGAGAGATATACCAGAGCAGAGAGGTCAGCGCCACTGAGATTTTCACATGCACTATCTCTTCCAAGGGCCATGAGATCCACATTGGCGTCTATTGACTTATTTCGAGCAAGAGCTTTCAAGATCAAACCTCGTTCATCTGCACTGGGGAGAGGAACATACACGAGCTTTCCAAATCTTCCTGGCCTGAGCAATGCAAGATTAATTTCTTCAGGCCTGCAATGATCGTAGAAAGAAAAGGGAGGTTGGAATAGAGGAACAGGGATCTATGATGATCATTTAAGCAGAATATGTTCAAGCATACCCATCCATGAAAATGATCAAAGAAACTGAAATGAAAAGCCCTACGGCCCTACCTATTTGTAGCACCAATTACATAAACACCCCTTCTCTGTTCGGCACCATCCAGCTCTATTAGTAGCTGCAATGGAAGACGTCTATTATTTTCAATGAAAATTTGTAAGCATTAATTGAGAAGTATATTATAAGGAAAGAATCATGGAAAAAAGTGCAATTTTAGTAACCTGTTTCGAGAGCCGGCCCACAACCCCTTCCCCTTCTTTATCATCCTTTGCGGTTAATGCATCTAACTGATAGAAAAGGAGGAGTTAACAAAAGAAACATAATCATTCCTTAAATTTAAACAAAGTGAATAAGTCGGTCTTGCAAATTTATGCTAAAAAAAAAACCCTTTGTTCAGTGCAGCTATATAAAACACATCTTTCGTTGTGTATGCAAGTTACATGTTAGGATTAGGGAAGAACTCAAAAGGGGCAGGTATGCAGTGGCTAGCTTAGGTAAATTATACATGTAAGAAAACAAGGAAGAACATAAAAAGGCATATCACCAGAGATGATAGTTAACAGTTTCTAAGATATTCTTGGAACATATATTTTGGATAACTTATAGTCAGCAATTCATCCCTTGATCATAGTTTTTTGTTTCTAGATATACCTTTCTAGTTCAAGAAATGATAAGGCGGAAGCCAAATAAATGTTCCAGACAAATATGACCAGCAGGGAAACAGAACAAGATATAAAACTAGTAATAAGTACCTCATCAAAGAAAATAATGCATGGAGAACATGTCCGTGCACGACTGAATATTGTCCGAACTGCTAACTCACTTTCACCAACATATTTATTCAGAAGTTCAGGACCCTTCATGCAGAACAAAAGTAATATAAGATTCATATGAATTTGTCGTCCCCGCCTAAATTATGCCAAAATATAGCTCAAGAAAGAACCTTGAAGTGTATGAAACTAGCTCCTGCTTCATTGGCAACAGCCTTAGCAATCAATGTCTTTCCACAGCCAGGAGGACCATAAAGTAAAAAGCCTGTCTCTGTGTTCCACCCAAGACCCTACCGAGTAAATAAACTTATTTAAAAGTGTAATCTAGATAGTCGCTTAACAAAAGGACAATTGAGGAATCTAATATCAATAAACTTTTTCATCTCTGTGGATGGTCAGCTAGATAGCTTCCACATATAAAAGGTAAAGGGGTACAAGTATAACGCATGTTTGCAATGAAATTTTATTGAAGAGCAAATATATGATGTCGTGATACTTGGTAACATATGTGCATGTAAAAAAGTTAGATTCTAGTTGTCAGACTGAGGAAGTCAAAGTAGCTAAGGAGAATTTTGTGATTCAATAGCAAACTCATTTCAAAACTAGCTTTACATATTAGAATACACAAAAAAGTTACCTCATAGACTTCAGGTTAGATTCTAGTTGTCAGACTGAGGAAGTCAAAGTAGCTAAGGAGAATTTTGTGATTCAATAGCAAACTCATTTCAAAACTAGCTTTACATATTAGAATACACAAAAAAGTTACCTCATAGACTTCAGGAAACTTTATACGCCTAATAATATAACGGTCAAAAGCCTGTCTCAGTAAATGAAGACCCCCAACATCATCCCATTTCACATTTGGTATATTAGAAAATCCTTCTCTTTTAGAAGAAGGTTGAACCATTTTAGCAGCTTCCTGCTCACAAACAACAGAAAAGAAATATGAAAACAAGAACTAGTTGAACAAAGAAGACCAAAACTCAAAATATTAGAATGAAAGTACAGACCACTTTCAGTAACATTTATTAAAAGGGACAACTCTAAATAATATTTTTACTAGTGAGGAGACCCTCCACTTCCCACAGTGCACATACAGTTTATCAGTGCCACCTTGATGCATATATATCTACAAGTCCAACCACATCAAACTGGGGAAAAAAAGAAATATATTGAACACAGGTAAATCCATAACTGCTTACTACAGGAGTGCAGGGTAGAAAAGGTGAGGTTAATACATTACCGACGAACAAAAAAGATAGATTCAAGAAAAATCTATTTGCTTTATATCTAGATGATGCTCACATCACCATTTCAACCACTAATCATCCATTACTGAAGTGACGTAGTCAAATAACATAAAGGTCTCAAAGATTCAGACAAAATTTAGTTAAAAAATTTTATGGATTCCCTAAGAAAAATGGAAAGAAAGAGAGAAATAATCCAACATCAGCACTCAATCAATCAGTTACCTCAAAATCACTCATGGTTATCCTGATGTTTTTTATTTCTTCATCTGACAATGGTGGCCTCCACCAATCTTCACTGTGAGGCCCATTCATCTGTTCTTTAATTCTCTTGTTGATGATTCTATCCATTGCGAGGTTCGCAGCCTCATTAACTAGTGCTTCCAGATCTGCCCCAACAAATCCCGGAGTGGACCTAGCTATTTTCAAAAGATCAAAAGCACCTTCAACTTTAAGATCACGAGTTAGCACTGATAGTATTTCAATTCGGGAAAGTTCATCTGGAACTCCTATGACTATTTCACGATCAAATCGTCCAGGCCTCCTCAAGGCAGGGTCAACAGAATCAGGTCTATTTGTTGCTCCAATCACTAGGACATAGCCAGGTCTGCAATTAGAACTTTCAGAACCCATATTTTCTTGAATAGGTTTTACGAGCTTGCATGATTCATCCATGCAAGTCATCAACTGTGTCACAATACGTAGTTCCATTCCCCTCTGTGAATTTTCCCTCTTTGAAGCAATTGCATCAATTTCGTCAATAAATACAATAGATGGTGCTGTTCTGTTTGCTTTTGTGAACAACTCCCGAATGTTTTCCTCTGATGCACCTGAAAAGAGTTCAGAGAGATAAGAGAATATGATCCTCAGTTGGAGCTAAAAGTTATGCCGAACACAGTCTCGAAGAACAACTTGAAAGACTAAATTGCAGAAACTTAGTGTAGGAATACGTACAAGGGAATCTGGGAAAAGCCATTTGGGAGTGTTATTTTAGTAAGGACACGGAAAAGAAATCAATTGACAACCCGAGGCCAGGAAGAATTTATTAATCCCGAACCTCAATCATTTGAAACACTATCAAACAAATGAACACATATCTAATAACCTCAAGGGACCTAGAAACCTAAACGATTGATTAATGGAGGAAGGGAATAGTCCCCAAAACTAAAGAATTGCAGGCTTATGAACAGGTTTCCAGATCACAAGTAAAAACTGACGTACATAATTTAAGATTCTAGATTTATATGACAAAAAGTCATCTGTATAACATTTTAAACTGGCATTTAAAAATATTTAACAACCCAATTCATGAATGTCAATATTACTTAATCTGGAGTTAGATGCAGTACCAGAAACCCCAGAAACCAATTCAGTAGCAGAAATTTTGTAGAACGGGACTCCAGTCTCATTGGCAATGGCATGAGCCAACGTCGTTTTCCCACATCCCGGCGGCCCATGTAATAAAATCCCTGCTGCGGGTTTCACTCCAATGTCACGCGGTATCTGTGGATGATAAAACGGCATAATGACTCTCCTCTTCAATTGTTCAATGGCTTCACCCATTCCCCCTAAATCCTTAAACATTGGTCCATTAATCTTATTAACATCCCCCCAGTGTTAACCTTCTTATTCTTCCTCTGACTCAAACCATCACCTAATTTACCTTCCTCATTCACTACGCATACATCCTTCACACCTTTGTTGTCCACAACCTCCAATTCCAGAGCCTCCTTCACCTCTCTTTCATCCCCCAATTTCTTCGATCTCCCCCGCAAATTTTCCCTCATCATTGACTTAATCAAGTCCAACTCAGGCTCAAATTTTTCGTCATATATGGCATCCTCCGACGTTGATGTCTCTTGATCAGAGGAATCGTCATCTCCCGAAGAACTAACAGATGCTAGAGAGGACGATGACACACCACCACTATCATTGGAAACATCAGTGTTCCTACGCCTTACATACTGAGCTTCGATGTGCTGCAACTTCTCCTCCTTCTCATCAATTTTCCTCTTTTTCTTTGTAAATGGAGAATCACCACAATCATTAGACTCGTCGATGGCATCGTTTCTTCTGCTCGAAGCCTGAATAATACTCTCCACGCGCCTAGTGAAGGGTCGGAGCTTGTGGCGGGAGTAAGAGTAATGTGGATAGGAGGAACGGAGGTGGTCCACCAGCTGTTCTACGGTGGAATAGCTCTTTCCAGCGGACATGATGTGGCGGCGGAGAATTCGATCAGTGTCCTGAAATTTTGCTCCACTGCCTCCTCCACCTCGCCTTCCTCCCATGTTTGGTGGTTGCTGGAAGAGAAAAAAGTTTAGAGAGAGAAACAAGTAGTGTTTCAGTAATAAATTTCGAGAAATGCAATGTAATACTCTTCTTAATGGCAAAAGCTCCTGCGCCCCCGGGGACACGGAGGGATACTCCGTGTCCCCATGTGAACACAACCCTCCCCCTCCAATTCTATTTAAACCTATGTATTGCTAGGGGTTTAAATTGCAAAGGGGAATAGAAATTGCAAAGGCGCACGGAATGTGTTCCGTGCGCCCATGTGCACAGAAGCCTCACTCATTCTTAATTTAATTAAGAAAATTCAAAGCAAGAACATCAGAGTACATTCCTCAACTATAACATTAACACAGCTAAAATGATCATAAAGACAACAGCGATAAAAAACGAAATAGGTCGTAAGAGTACTAGATATACATGACCGCATTCATCCCAAAAAATTACTGAACAATTGATACTCACTGCAATTTACAGTTTTCCAAAACATCGAATACAACATTCAGCAGTGATCATAAATCTCAACTCGTTGGACGATCCTCCGCAATCTACATAGCATTCACTTAACAGAAATTTTGAAGAAGAAAGAGCTTATAAATACAAAAAAATGATGTGATACAATATATTCAGATAGCTTTTTGAGAACTTAATATATTCAGATAGCTGGAGGGTGGGAAAACAGAGATTACTGATCAAATATGCGCATAAAATACTAAGCGAATTCAAGTTCACGGCAGATTGATGGTGATTGAATTGAGGGTTTACCGGTGAGAAGGATTGAAACGGCGACGCGACGGGTGAACTTTCCCGAGTCGGAAAGAGAAATGGTTGTTTGTCTTTAATTTGATTTTTCTTTTCATTGTCTTGTTTTCAATAATAATAAAGAGCGTGGAAGCAAGATGGAGAGCGGGAGGAGCGATAACCCTAATTTGGATCCAATCTCATAAATTAAATCACCTATGTTTTGTCAACGGGCTTTGGGTCGGCCCAAATATTATATATTTAGTTATTTATTATTATTATTATTATTATTATTATTACTACTTAAAAATAATATTAAATAGAAATACTTATTTTTGCCGATCAAAAGAGAAAAAAAAAAAACTGCCCTTTTTGTGCTTCCACCATGCACATGCTATTTTTAATTTTATTTTTAACTTAGATCCATTACATTTATGAGTCTATGTAAGGTGGGTGCACCCGAATCTAAACCATTAAATTAGTTTTTTGTTAATCCTAATTATTAGATAAAATAAATAATAAAAAATAGTAAATAAGTAACTAATCATTATACCCTACATTTTAGTTATTATATCCTTGAGTGCACCAATGCACCCTCTAATAACCCTACATTTACTCGGCACAGTATAATTTTTATATTGGCAAACACTTAGAGAAACTTATAAATCTCATGAAACAAATAAAAAATTATAACATTAAAAATGAAAAGTATAATAAGACTCAAAAAATAAAGTACACTCTATTATATGTGAATCGATCCATCATTAAAATATGATTATGATAGTAATATGGGTAAACTACATTAAAATATGATTATGATAGTTATATGAGTAAACTCTACTTATTTGATAGTTAAAATATATTTGTAGTAAAACATATTTTAATTTCACTCATCATACTATTAAAAAATATACTATAATTCCAATAAGCACACTTTACTTATAAAACAATCATACTCTGATAATGGGTCTATCCGTCTCACACATCTCATCAAAAATAAATACTAAATACTCAAGATAAAATTTAAATTCTAGAAGAAAAAAAATTAAATAAAGGACAAAAAATAATGAAAACATTAGCGTAAATTTTTTTTGAGGTTATAAGTTGTACTCTAATTTCGCCACAGCTCTGAAAATGGCTTCCCTTTCTGGCACGTCAGCACACATTCTAATACAATTTGTTGCAGTTGTTTTTCAACATCTGATATTGGAAGCTCTGCATCTACTATCTACATTGAAGATTACCATATACCATTAATAATAATCAATAATCGGGCACTCTAATACAGCATGTTGAGACAAAATAACAAAGATTTTACTGAACTCATGTTTGATGAGCAAACGACCTAAAACAGAGATTTTAAAGCTGTTTATGAGAACTAGCTCACATAGAGTTCGCATGCAGCGCAAAGGGATAAAGGATTAAAACTTTCAGAGATTTAAGTCCATGCCTATAAAGATCCAGACAGAAATTTTTTTGATTGATCTCACGCACCATTCGGTCTATCTATTGTTTAAAAGTATAGTTATACTTTCAAAATGTCCGTATAAAAATTCAATATCCTTATATGATGATAACAAAAAGAAAGAATGGTGTAAACTCACTACCTTCCATTTGTCATCATGTAGAATCTTGTATGATTGAGAAACTTTTTTCTGAAACTCAAGCTTTTCGTACCTTTCTCCTCCATAACCTCCTCTTTCAGCAGCTTTCTGTAAATTCAAATTTTATTCAAGGTTAGCCTGGTGATAATTTAATTTGGAACAGACTCCTGAAACAGCTGATTTTGAAAGAGGTTTCAATTAGAATGATAATGTAGCATAACTGATTCAACGATCTTTATACTCAATGATACTAAAAATAGGTAGGTTTGGAATCATATGATTTAAGAGTATTGATAATACTCTGCCTATGAATATAACAATCTGGAAAGCTTGCTAGCGAACAGGGAATACAACACCACCTTTTGTAATCAGATACATATCAAACATGATTTATATAACATTCAGTTCAGGAGAAATGTGTATAAAGAAAAATGTTACCTCTGGTGATAAGTCAAGGTATATAACTAGATCTGGAGCTAGCAGTCCTGCATCTGGTGCCTGCAAACCACAAGGTAACTTTAGCATAATCAGTCCCGTATGATATTACAGTCAGGTGACAGTTTCAAAACAAATATGTCAACTCCACCTTGCACCACTCCACATCAAGTCCTTTAGCCGATGAGAAAGCAACCCCAGAGAAGGAATAGCGATCCACAATGAGTGTGGTTCCACTCCTCAGCTTAGACTCCATCAATGATCTACAGAATAGTGTATGAACATAAAACAGCAATATGAGCAAATGTTCCAACTTTGTGAAAAAAACTGTAGTTTTTCTACCCCATATACTGATATACATAAAGTAACATGTCCTATACCCACTTATTCAACAAAAAAAAAAAAGAATGAAATGCTCCAACGAATTTAAATTTTGTTCCACCACATTGTTCACCAACATTTTTGAGCAACCAATTTATCAGTAGTCAGCATCTTTAAGAAACTATTCTCGGTGTTAGAAAGAAATCAATTCTTGAACAAATATATTTCTCTCCTTGAAGGACTATATGATCGGGATTTTTTAAAGTTCCATCCATAATTAGTCAGGAAATGTTTTACCTCAATTTACTTGAAAATAATTTCACATCATTTTGACAAATTTTTTTTGCTAGAGATCCATGTTTAAAGAAAGATGCTGTAATATATTCCCACTGAACAAATATAGGAAATCAATGGCACAAAACAAGGAGAGGCTAACCTCTTCTCCCAACGATTTGCACTGAAAAGCAGATGGATTGCACGATCATCCAAATGAGAATCATTTGCTAAATACGACGAAATCATCTGCCCAACACCTGTATTTCTATCAGGGAATCTCCATGATTCAACTGCATGTCCCAACTCTTCTAGGTAAGAGAGCAATCTGCCACATTGAGAGGTCTTTCCACAACGATCCAAACCTTCTAGAACAATTAGCGCACCTCTTGAATCGCTTTGGTTACAACTTTCCATGTGGATTTGTCTTATTGAGTTCTTGGGCAGGTAAGCTATTTTTCCGTGAGAACTCAGCAATTGTCGTGCAGCAATTCTAGTAAAATTTCTGAAAAATACAGGATCTAATTTAATATACTCTATATTCTGGAAGCATACATAGCATTTTTTAATGAGTGAGGCTCTTGTGCACCCGGGCGCACGAAACACATTCCGTGCGCCTTTACAATTTTCATGCCCCTTTACAATTTAAACCCCTAGCAATACATAGGTTTAAATAGGATTGGAGGGGAGGGTTGTGTTCACATGGGGACACGGAGCATCTTTCCGTGTCCCCGGGCGCACAGGAGCTTTTGCCTTTTTTAATATGAATTGAATCTTATGAGCATAAATATGGCGCCAATCTTATATAAAAAATGGCGTATTCACACCCTGAGGCTTCCCAATAGTATTGAACTTCAGATAGATATGCCATACACAGACACAATTTTATTTAAAATAACTGACCCGCTAATGATTTCAAAAACTTCAAATTCAATATTAGTGGTTTAATATTCATGGATAATAAAATAATATGGTTTTTTTCCCTTCGTAAGAAACATTATACAGAGACACAATAAAATCTATACCCAAGATACCACTCAAAAAAGGCATTTCAACAAACAACTTTTGAGCATCCAACTGTTTATGTGAAACACAATGTCTTCTCTGGACAAAATAGACAAATCAAAACACAATTAAAACCATCCAGTACAACGTGTAGCAAATTGCAAGTGATTGAACTTACAAAGCCTTAAAAACGGTGAAATGACAAGCACTTGTCATATCCTATCGCTCAAACCCTACAAATAATTCCACACCCATTTCAAAATGACCAGATTCATACACAGAAACTAATCTAAAATTAAAATAGTAATGAAAGAAGTAATTTACCTGTTCAGGAGAGCCCTATAACTGATTTAAACAAACCCAACCCGAATGACAATTGAACCAATTTTAAATTGTATCAATTCGAAATTATGCCATTCATAGTTACATCGACCAAAAGAGTTGTAAAACATAAACAGGAAACATATTGAAATATGGAAATCCACGATTAATTTCTTATTTGAGTCTATGAACTTAGTACATCAACTTGTTGCCATGTCAATTTTATATACTCAGGCCATAGATTAGTTTTTGATCAAGTTTAAATATTAAACTTCAGAAGCTTTAAAAACTAGAATCAAGGGATAAAACTGTTGGCTCTAAGGGATTGATTATAGGCCGACCCATGTCCTCCTTTTCTAATTTGACGTTAAGCCCCTACAGAGAAAATCCTCCAACAAAAACCCATACAACATAATAAGAGAGGTGGTGAATTGCAGTTGACGGTGGGTGGGGGCCAGGGATGAGGACTGGGGAGAGAGAACCATTACTGTATTATATAGCTTGAGGAAATTTGAGGTCCAATAGTCCAAATCAATCAATTATAAGACTGCAAGTGCAAGGGCCTCCCACAGAAAGCTGAGAACATGTAGTTTCCAAACAGTTACAGAGTTTGAGATTTGGACGCCAGAAGGAATGGAAATGAGAGCAGATAAAGACGAGAGACAAAAACACTCGAAAACAAAAAAAAAAAATATACTGCACCTGAGGAAGTGAATGCCACTTAGCAACCATACGCCGTCAGACTCGAGCACTGGCAAGTTCGCGATTGTCGCCGCTACACCAAAAACGGCGCTCGCCACCGTCACTTGCGATCCCCGTTGTAACGCCGCCGCCGCTGCTTTTTGTGAAGAACGCTGCTATAGTAGTTTACTTTGGGACTTTGAAATCCCAGCGTTAGAGCCAATTCCGTTAAATTCCATTTGGCCCCTAAATTTTTATTACTTTTCAAATGCACCCCCAACACGCATTACTAATTTCAGCCTTTAATCCTAATCAAGTGGGATTTTTTTTTATCCAACAATAAATTATATATAAGCAGGTACTAGAAGTATCAAGTTTACATACAGTACAAAGTAGAGAAATTTAAGATCCATTCAACCTTCCACAACTATTCTATGATTTTTCATCCAATCAGTAAAAGAAAAATAATTTATCTGTGTATCATTTGCTGAAATCCAACTCCAATATCTCCACTTAAACAATCGGTTTCATTTTTGGCTACATTGAGTCTCTATGGTAATTAACCAAGAGAACAAGAGCTCCAAAAAGGAGTTACAGCATTTCACTAAGAAGACTTTAAAACTTTGTAAAGAGAACACACCACTCTTTAAAGGATACAAAAAAGCCAACAACAAATATCAAATAATCGAGCAAAAGAAGAAAAGCATCAAAAGAACTAACAAATATAAACTGTTGAATAAAGCAACATATGCGGGTTAGATTCATATATAAACCTCCAAATAATCAACAATGAAAATACACACTGAACATAATACAAATACAAACAAAACATAATAACTCTAAACGAAAACAACCAAAACAGGCTCGATTCAAATTGAACTAATTTATAATTTTAAAATCTTATTCGAGCTTGATTCAAAGTTGATTTCGTTCGTAAATAACAAACAAACGTTATGTTTGTAAATATTTATACTCCATCCGTCCGCTTCTAAGGTGTCAATTTTACTATTTTTGGCGTCTAGTTCAAATGTATATATTTCCCCTATATTTAGTAAAAAAGTACACAATATGGTCCACCACTTCTCTCTAATACAACTACCCACTTTACATATAATAATAATATTCCTTAATCCACGTGCAAAAAGCAAACGAACACCTTAGAATCGGACGGATGGAGTATAATTTAATTCTTGAAAATGATTTACAAACAAACTAGAATTATGAAAATAACAAAATATTTATCCAAATACTAATAATTATATTCACATTATAAATAATATTAATATATACTCCCTCTGTCCTTTACTAAGAGGGTCTTTTGCTTTTTGGCACGTAGATTAAGGAGTATTATTATTTGATGTGTAGTGTGTAGTTGTATTAGTGGAGTGTAGGTCCCATTTTTTAATTGTATTAGTGGGTGTGTGTGGGTCCCATGTGTGTAAAAAAAATGAGACTTTTTGGGTGGGACGACCAAAATAGAAAAATATCATATTTGAAGGGGACGGTAGAAATATATATATATATATATATATATATATATATATATATATATATATATATATATATATTAGCGAGTTTGTTCACAAACACATTAAAACTAACACTAAAAAAAGCTTGTTCAAAAACTTTTAAATACAAGGTATGCAATGCTCAAACTCTATTAATTTATAAAATGAGTTAAAAAAAAATGGCCTTGATAGTGCTCATATGATTAATCAAATGCAAAAAAATAAGCTCTTATCAAGTTGAGACACAAATTATTTCGCTAAATGCTATGTTCGCTTACATCTCTAAAGTAAAAGTGTTTAAATGATGGGTTTAAACCTTTGTCAAATACTTTTGTGAACAGTATACTCAACAGTAAGTAAAATATGATTGATATAAAATTATAAATGTCTAAAAATTATATTATAAATAAAAATCCATGACATATATTAAGAAGTGATAACTCATTAGAAAAAAAAAAAGTAAAATATTCCAAATATAAATGTTAGTTTTAATTAGTAACTACTCTCATTCGACAATATAATCAATCTTTATGGTTTTCCATGACTTAATAATAATAAAAAATATAATAGTAATATTTTTAACTTTTATTTTTTTTTAAGAATAATTTTGTAAATGGATAATAACTCTAATAATAATAATAGTAGTATATATGATAAAAGAAAAGTGAATGAAATTATATGCGAGGCTCAACTAGGGGAAAAATTAGATCTGGATTTAAGAGGAGAATTAATATCGCAATTGGAATTGTTTGATTTTTTGTTCCTCAAATTATTATACTACTATTTATTAGTTTGAATGATTTTATTTTGAATGATTGATTTTGAGGTGTGATTAGGTAATTTGATGTATTAGCCTTAAAAACAATAAAAACACCCTAAAAGTGTGTTTATTGATTTTATTGGAAATACTTGGAAATTCCGTACAAATTATTGAAATTGAAAAGAATAAAAACAATCTTTAGATGGAGTTATGATTTCACCCATTAAATTTTTCTAAATTACATTTACTACCCTTATATTTTAGAGTTACATTTACTGTAAACCCTCGTTCCCGCCCTTTGAATTTCCAATTTCCAACCAAAAAATTGGGGGATTTAATCATATGGTCCTTAATTTGATTCATCATTGCATGATTTCCAGAAATAACAATGGCGGAAATGGGCCGGTCTTTGTTTTTGGGTGTAATTTACCCGAGGAGCATTTTCCACAGCAGCAAAATGGACATACGCTACAGTTGTCGACCGGGTGGCTACCCTAAGAAGGCTCGCATCCAAAACCCTACCCACACCCTCACCGTTTTGTGTGTGTATACCATCTGTCTGTATATGCTTAATTTTCCGCAAATAAATGTATGGATTGAGTTTGCCGACTGTAATAGAATTTTGTATATAGTGTATACATCTGGCTGCATTTAATGGCTTATAAACCTAATGCTTATCTGTTGTATAATGGGATTAGTTCAGACAATTGAATTTTGGTTGTATGTTTATTTAGGCAAATATAGAATGTATAGATACAATTGAGCAAATAGTTGACATTTATTTTAGAATATGATTGTTAGAAACTGATTTAATTGGAATTATATTTTGTTATCCAGTGATATTCTGTCTTCCCAATCTTGAATGATGAGTTAATTGTTCATGTTTATATTTTTTATGTATGCCAGTACAAATATCTTTTTGAGGTAATATTATTCTCTATGCTACCGTGCTTGTTTGTCTTTCGACTTTAATTGAATAGATATTTATTTTAATCACACATGCACGAGACTTATCATTCCACATACTTGGTATGTATATTTGTGTATGTTAAGCTAGCTTCGCGTTGAGCAAGTTTGTTACTAATGCTACGAGCTTGTGAGATAGTGGATAAGTTGATTATTTAGGGTGAATTCAGAACATAAGAACGCATGCAAATTGATTGAGTAAATTAAGATCCATGTAATCTTATTGGTAAGAGTTGGTGGGTGAAAAGTAATTACGAAAAGAGACAACCATTTGAGATTCTGATAATATGTTCAAGATTAAGAGTAAATTTGTTTGCCAGCACAGCGAATTAAATGGTTTGAATAAGTTTGTTTAGACTAAAACAATCCTCTACAATTCTTACATGACTGACAAGACATTAGGGAGTTCCAGAACCTCTTTTTCCCAATTCTAAAAAATTTAGGACTGGAGTCTAGAAGAACCACCAATTGTTTGGATCATAAAAAATGTCACTAGCAAACAAGGAGTCAGTGGCTTTTGAGCTATAAAATGCCAACAATTACAGTGGTCTAGAGCATCTTCTGAGTTACTCAAACTGAAAACTTTACAGCTCTTTACTACTTTGTCATTGTAACTCATCAAAATTATAGACGGATCTGACAAAGCATAGTTTTGAGTCCTAAATCTGGTGTAGTAGACACTAGACACATAGCAGTGCTAAGTTCTATTGTTGGTCGTCTGGTTGTGAAATGGCAAGAGTAGAAACAACAGTTGGTCAGGGTAGCAAAAGAGGTAGGGGTGTGATCAGAGGACGTGAGGATGGAGGAAGATATGCTCGATATTCAGAGGAGCAGATTGAGGTTCTTGAAAAAGCTTATGCTGAATGCTCAAATCCAAACCACTTTCAGAGGCAACAGATTATGCGCGACCAGCCTATTCTGAGGGACATAGATCACAAGCAACTGAAAGTCTGGTTCCAAAACCGCAGGTGAGTTTTATTTCTGGTCTGAGTTTGTCGTTTTCATGTTATGGATTCTTCATCATTAATATTGTTATGGTTCATTCAAGCTTTTGATAGATCTGAAGAATTTAGTGCACTAGTCATTCGTTGTGCTGATTTAGATGAGATTGTTGCTTAAATACTGATTATCCGGCCTTAATTTTTAAAGCTGCATTTATGTTATGGTTGACTACCTTCATTAGTCAAGTGTTATATTTAATACTCTTGATATTAATCTAATCTGTGGTTATGGAAACTTTTGCAAATATTTGTGGAAAATCAAGCATCTTAAAATACTAATCGAATCTAGAGCAAAAAAATGTAGGTTTGATGATAATAACAAAATTATTCGTTTTCAACTTTTTTGGCGAAGTGCGCAAAAACATTTAAGCTGGTCAAGTATACTCATTATTGTTGTTATCTATTTGCATTTAAAACTTGCTATCAACTCTGAAACCGATAAGATGCCTAACTTTTTTACAATTCAAACTCTGTCCAGATATTAAGATTGACAAATATTTTAATCTTGTTTCCATGTATAGCAGTTATAAAGAATTACCGTACCAACTCCCACATATATTACGAAGAAATATAATTTGTGATGATATATTACTATAGTGATTAAGATGGTCACTATCACACTTCTTTAGCTCAATGAATAAACGAGAATAAATAAAAAGAGAACCTAGGCATATGAATTCGGGTTTAACAGAGGCTCAATAACATTTTTTGGTTTGTGAAAGTGTTTTTTAAGTTTATTTTTTCATGTCGCACAATGATACATACAGATTAATGGAGTTATTTCATCCAACTTCTTAGAGTAGAGGTATAATGGTTAGAATAATAATACCATTTATACATGTAGTTCCAATAACATGAAGGAAACGTGGTACAAATTATGAGAACCAACACAAGAAATAGAGCACAAAAGTTAATCTATCCATCTTTGAGTTGCCGAGCATAGTTAGTATTTAGATCGTGCACCATGATTGGATTTAGATTCTTCTCACTAGATAATCAATATTGTGATTGCTTTGATCATGTGTAAGAGTTTTACTGAAGGGTGAGAGAGAATAAGAGTGCCCTGGGCATTTTTGTATTCGTAGTTCTTTTATTGTTGTATTAAGTTGTTCTCTAGGCAACCACTTTTGTCTTTCTTGGATATACTCAAGCATATAGATACTATGGTACAAAATATCCTGTCAGACTTATGTAGCATTTCTTCGCTAATGGTGAAAATGGAGTTACTTTAATGATAATTAATAATGTGAAATACAACCTTTGCGGCTTGAGGCCTCATAATACAGTCCTAAGTCTTTGAACTTACACGATGGTGAACTTATTCTCATTGTATTTTGTTATCCCTAAACTTTTATTTTTGTTCACATTGAAGATGCCACAAGTTTTAAAGCAAGCAGAGCAAAAATTTTAGCGTTCTATTGAAAATAATAACACATAGAGGATTGCCGAAGAAGGTTAGAATTAAATATGAAAATTGATGCACTTAAAAATGCATTCTTCCATAACTCTTTACAATCTACGCCACTTATTTAATGTGACTTATTATTTGGGCCTAGGCTAGCAACACATTTAGGCCCCTTAAATTTTTAGAAATAACAAAATGAGTAAAATTGCTTGGGCCCCATAAGTCATTAAAGATTCCCATTCAGCAATATGTTCTTTCCAGAAATGCGTTTTGAGAATTTCTTCTAGATTTGAGTTAATTAGTACTCCCTCCGCCCCTCATGAAGGTACCCATTTGCTTTTTTTCGTGTAGATTAAGGAGTATTATTATTTTATATAAAGTGGGTAGTTGTATTAGTGGTAAGTGGTGGGCCATGTGTGGGTCCTTTTAAAGTGGACGCCCTAAATGGCTAAATGTATACTTTATCAGTGGACGGAGGGAGTATGAATTATGCGCTTCCTATAATCAGATCTTATGGATTGATGGTGCTAGATTTTCCAAATTAGATATGATATAATCCTATTGAGGTAATTGCAACGTCATTATATTTGGTTTTAGGTTATATGGGGCCTTTATATCCGGGGTATTGGGCAGTTGCCTTAGTCCTAACGCCTGCGCTGTTTGCCTTGATCTTCCATTTAAGGACGACTGCCAAATTTCATTTCAAGAACTAAATTAGATCCCTTACTTTTGCTTGAGAAGAAACCAGATGGTCAAAATGATTTCTTGTATGGTTAAAATGATTTGTTTGAACTGTTTTTCCTTTTTCAGATGTCGTGAAAAGCAGAAGAAGGAAAGTGTTAATCTTGTATTGGAAAATAGGCGATTGACTGCAGCAAATAAGCTTTTAAAGGAAGAAAATGATGGCTTGCAAACAAAGTTAGCACAATTGATTTGTGAGAACGAGAGTTTGCGGAACCAAGTCCTCAGTGTATGTTATATATCTCTTTAAATAAGCACCATGTCTTGCTGAAAATGTCTCTATGATTATCATATGATGGTTTGAAAGTAGAGGAATTATACAAACAAATATTTGATTGATTTAATAAGTTAATCTTTTTTTGTTGTGTTTTTCTGAATTTTAAAACTATATCTGATTATCCTGTTTTGGGATTGGTGCCAAGCTCTTCACATTACCAAAGGATATGTTTGGAAATCTTTTGTGATATTGTTTCATTTGTATGCCATATTTATCATGCCTACCTACATACTTCTCCATCTGTCCCCCCCCCCCCCCCCCCCCAAAAAAAAAAAAAAACTTGTTTTAAGTCATAATTCAATTGAAACCTTTATAATGCCTCATCTTAGTAATGCTTATAAGGGTTATATGTAATTGAGTGAGTCAAATACAGAAGAATATAATTGAGATTGATGGAGTATTAAAACTTTTTATCTTCATTTAGTTGACCAAATAAAGAAAAAAAAAACTTAAAACTTTAGAGAAACATCACTTTTTTTCTTTTGGGGTGGGGGAGTGGGGGATGGAGTAATACTTTTTTATGTGATATGGTGCTTCATAATGTAACTATATTTGGGCATGTGTAATGTAGATTTAGTGAATACATTGCTGTCAAGGTGAATGTCCCTCATAGCATGCTCTTTTTCCTGTTTCTCATTTGTCACAAGCAGCTAAAATCTGAACCTCTGAGCTGTCATCTGCAGAGAGATATATTTATTTTCCATTTATTTGTTATAATGCCAGAGCAACTACTTTGTGTACATGGTTTTGTTTTCTTAAAAGTAGGAATAAATTTGTTTGCATAATGTATGGTACATTATGCTGCTTAATACATGAATTATAATATAACTTGCAAGAATTTTTAAGCCTTATCATTTACTTATCAATAGCATAATTTTGATGCAGTTAACTTCTAAAACTACCACCAATGATTGCGGCCATCAGCCTGAAGCCAATAATCCTGAGATGCCCATCAGTGCTGCTGAAAATAGAAAGTATTATGGCTGCTAATAAAATTATATTTAGTTCTCATTAGTTATCATAGTGTGCTGATTGCATTTTAATTCTTGATCATATAGAATTATATTTAGTTCTCATTAGTTATCATAGTGTGCTGATTGCATTTTAATTCTTGATCATATAGCCTTTTCTCGCTAGCTGAGGGAATCCGGGAAGAGTTCCTATCTAAAGCAATCGGAACTGCCATTGACTGGATCCCTGTACCATGGCTGAAGGTTGCAACTCTTATCACTCATGTTTCAGAAGTTGTTGTGGATTACTGTACAGCTGTACTTACAATCTTGATCCACTCATATTTTTCTTTTCAGGTGCATGGTCCAGAGTCAGTTGGTACCATCTTTGTCCCCTCTTCTTGCAGTGGGGTGGCAGCACGAGCATGTGTAACAATACCTTTTAAACCTTTGAAGGCAATCTCTGTTTTCCTCTCAATAAATCTCCTATACTACTAGCACAGAATGACATTATTTTATTGTAAAGTAGTTTGCATTTAACCATCTCTCTCACACTGTAAGTTATTGTGAAAGTTTGAAAAGCCGAAACAAGGGAGACAAACATCAGGCTAATGGACTTAATTAAACCTAGAATTTTCAATTTGATTGGTAGTTTAATCATGCTCATGTATCAAGTCAGTTGTAAATAGTAAAAACTAAAGGAAAACTGAGGTCTGTTAATTTTGTCTATAATTTTCTTAAACAATATTTCTCTTCATTTCATGCAGACATTAGAAATCCTCAAGGACCGGACGAGCTGGTCTCGACTTTGTCGTAATATGGATGTTGTTGCCAACTATCCTGCCAACAATGGAGGTACAATTGAATTGCTCTACACGCAGGTAAGCAAAAAGTGGAGTACATTTACATTTGCTTGAGTTTATAGCTTAAAGGTTTTTATGTCGATGTCTCTTATGGATATTTGTTTGCTTCTAATTGTTGACTTTTTTCTTGTCCAGTATTATGCTCCCACCATGATGGCTTGTGCTCGAGACTTTTGGACATTAAGATACACTTCTGTATTAGATGATGGCTGCTATGTGGTAAAATTGCTTCCTTGTTATGATATGTGTGTCTATGGAGTTGCTGACTTGTAATTTCATCTCCTTTTCGATTTAGTTTATAGCTTGGGTGTACCATGGCATATAATCCCACATATCGCATGTAACAGTTGATTGTACCGTATCTATTCTATTGTCACTCTTCCTAGATATGTGCCCCTGTTACTATACTTGATTCTTGCTCCTTTATTTTATTATAAGGTGTGTGAGAAATCAATTTCTGGTTCTGATGCTGCTCCAAGTTCACCTGCTGCCCTTGAATTTGTGAGAGGCAGGATGCTGGCTAGTGGCTGTATGGTTCGCGCCAGTGGAACGGGATCAACCATTCATCTTGTTGAACACTTCGATTTGGAGGTGCAATTAATTTCTCTAATAAGCAAGCTGCAAAAAACACACTCGTTACATCTGATGAAGAATTTGGATTAAAGGTATAAATTCATTGCAGGCATCATCTGTCCCAGAGGTGGTGCGACCTCTGTATGAGTCTTCGGAACTTGTGGCCAGGAATATGGTTCTTTCTGTGAGTACATCGTTTAGTTTAAATTCCTACATTCCGCCTCATTAAGTATATAAAAAAAAAATCATAATCATGACTTCCTCCTGGCTGTATCTTACTTTCTTGGTTTAAGTTTGACCTAGAATATGGGATGTGGCATTTGGGGAAATCTTGCTCTGTAGATTCCTCTGGTTGCCTTAACTCTTCATTCATGTATTGATGTTTGTCAAGATTTTCTTCTCATATGATGATGTTTGAATGTGAGAATATACTTCTTTTCTTTGAAATAGAATGTTCATATATTGGTAATTTTTATTGAAGAACTTATTTCTAATCTTGAAAGTTATATTAAATGTTTTTATTCACATACAGTATTCAATAATTAATATTATATTACATGTTCTTTTTTTCTTCCACGTGTGATGTGTCTACCAAATATGTGATGTGTCTACTAATTTACATGCAGACAATATATGTAAGTCATTGTGACCTACATTATTAATTAAGTTATATTTGTGACTACTATTTTATTTTAAAAAATTTATGATCTACAAGAAGTTGCAGCTATTCTATGTAGGCCACAATGGGTTTCCTATGTGCAGAAGATTTATAGAGTTCTTCTCAATGTAGGCAATCCAATACCTTGAGCATGTAGCTAATGAGGATAATGGCGTGGTAATACGTGCTTCTCGTGAGGATCCTACTTTTGTGAGAACTTTGAGCAGGCGAGTTAGCAGGTAATATTCCTGGGTCTGTTCACATGCCAAATTGTTATTTGATTTTGTATACCTCACTGTAGCCTAATTTCAACGATTGATGTACTCTGAAGTTTTTTATGGTCATACAACATCATGTCGTGGTTTCAGGGAAGTTCCTCTGAGGACTCTTAGGATTTTAAGTTACTTTCTGACTTGAGAACTATCATTCTAATTATCTAAATGGGTTTTGAAACTATCCCTGAAGATAAAAAAGGTGTTATGTGCAAGAAAGATTTTTTGCTTGCTGACAAATGGCTGATAAAGTCATAAAGTGCATAAAGCTTAGTTGTGGCATATTTTTCCTAAATAGATAATACTCCTGTATTTTACCTCATTTTGGAGAACCACAGAAAATCTATGTGCAATTTCTGTTCATGCATTTAAATACCATTGTTGCTTTGTTGTAGGTTCTTCAATGATGCTATCAATTGTTTTTCTGAGGATGGGTGGACATTGATGAATGGTGATGGTTCTGATGATGTTATTACATCCATCAAGCGAACTAAAAATTTTGGTGCCTTTGCCGATTTTGATAGTATAATTTGTGTGAAAGCCTCTTTGCTACTTCAAGTGAGTTATTTTATTATTCCTATTATTTATATTATTATTATTAATATTATTTTTATAACTAAATCATCTAATTCTATGTTCCGTTAGTTACGACTAGAATTACTTATCGGATGAACTTGTTTGCACATCACTGCCTATTATCTATATTAGTAAATCTTAGTAGATAATTGAAAATTTGTTACCGTATCTAATGATTTATTATTCTGTTTAATCCATTTTGATTACATTTAACCATTTGTGAATTGTTAAATACCATTCAGGAGAACACTGAGATCTTTCTTTCGAACTTCTATTAATAATCGAAAGGAGCTAGAATTTAATCTATGGGAGTTGGATAATGGTTATGTTGCAAAAGTTCGATATGTGTTGGTTTATTGGAGATAAAAGAAGGAAACACAGTGCACAGTTTTAAGTATGTTGTTTCATCTTAATGGATCCTTGATTCAGTTAAAATGCTCAAACATGGTTTAGGCGACTACATTTTCTCCTCTGCAATTAAGGAGTAAATTTTCTGTACTGTCCTTAAAGATTTTTAGGAGCCTAGTATTAAAAATTATGTTATTCTGAAGTTGTGTTTATTTTCAAGTTGTATTTATGAATCTTCATCTAGCTTTTTTGGGTACTACCAACAGTGTATTTTATTGGTGGCAGAATGTATCCCCTGCAAGCTTGGTGAGGCTTTTGAAGGAGCGTCGTACTGCGTGGATGGATTTCAACTTTACTAGCCATTCTACAGCTTTTACCAGAGCTGCATGCTTTGCATATCCTGGATTGAACACTCATAGGTTTAGTGATAAGCCTGTGGTGCTTGGCTACTCCAATAATGAGGATGAGGTTTGGTTGAACTTGATAATACTCTGTTCCATTTAATTTCTGTAGTAACTGACCATTTTAGGAAAATGGTGGACAAGAATTTGAACTTATTGCCTTCGACGCAGCATCACATATATATAACAGTAATTTCAATCTGTGTGATTTATTTACCTTTTTTTTTGTGCGCTTGTCCATTTTAGTCATTGGAAGTAATACGATTTAAATACACTGGGGACCGCCAGCTTGATGTTTGTCCTCCAAGGGAGCTACATCATTTGCAGGTAAATCCATTTCCCATCTCATTGTTGACTGTTGTTGGTTTGTGTTCTTTACCCATGCAAATCAATCTATTTATGATTTCTTATCTCCTTCTGAAGTACAATTTGGCAGATATTTTATATTGGCTTTCTATTTTACATCGCTTTTGTCAGGTCTGGCCATAGTTGTTAAAAGCGAGAGGCGCACCTAGGCGCACGGACCCCTAGGCGCGCCTAAGGCGCAAGGCGCGCCTGAGGCGCGCGCCTGAGCTACATTTTGCCCAAAACTGAATTTACAATGTATATACACAAATATATCCTACTTACAATCATATTACCTTTCTAAACTAAGATAAAAATCACATAACATCACATAATGATATATAATAACTCATAATAGCTTTATAACACATAAAACATACACACAAATAAAGTTCAAGTAGGCGGCAGATGGTGGAGGTAGGCGGTGGAGGTGAAGGCAGCCCACCTTTTTGTCTTTGTTTTGAAAGTTCAAGTACTAAACCCTAACCCTAATTCTCTATTTATATCATTTTATAAGTGGGCTGTCCATTTTTATCTTAAAAATGTGTAAACCCTTTAATAATTGAGTAGCAATTTCAAAAAACTTAAAAAAAAAGAAGAAAAAAACAAGATGTTGAAGAGGTGCTCCTAAGGCGCGCCTAGGCGCAACTAAAAGGCGCACCTAGGCGCGCGCCTTTGATACATGAGCCTGGAATAGCAAAAAATCAACAATCTAGGCGCGCCCAAGGCGCGCCTTTAACAACTATGGGTCTGTCAAAATCTGATCAAATATATCTGCAACTTATCTCTGAACTATTCTTGTGAAAAAAAAATTCTCATCCATCACTTTTTTTTATTCACCCTGAATAGAGGATTAAGAAGTAAGAGTACATATATTTTTTTTTGACCCAACATGCTTCGTCTTTTTTTTTATTCACCCTGAAGAGAGGATTAAGGAGTAAGAGTACATATATTTTTTTTGACCCAACATGCTTCGTTCTTTTTTTATCCTCCCTGAAGAGAGGATTTAGGAGTAAGAGTACATGACGATACATGTGATTGTTTGTATTATATAACCAATAAAATCATGGTCCAAGAATATAAAAAATACGTATTTATCATGGCCTATCAAATTAAATGATATTCCACTTTACTGACATTGAGCGGAACTTAATAAAGATTTCTCTGGTTATTCGTGCAGATTTGCAGTGGATTGGAAGATGTTGGTTTTGGATCGTGCTCAGAACTAATCTTTGCACCAATCGACAGGAAGTTACCTGAAGATGCTAAACTACTAGCTGCTGGATTTCGACTCTACTTGTTGGGTACAAATACAGTTGAGTTCTACTATATATTTTTTTCATTTCCCATCTCTGTTAATTACTTCCTAAGATGCTAGTTTCGAATTTTATCATGGTTCAACCAAGAAATTATGTTCTGATTTATCTATTTTCTTATTGTTTTCTTTGTAGAGGATAGGAAAGGGTTAATATTGGATTGTGGTGCTATACATTTCACAGTGCTAGATTACTTGTTCAGTTGATGTGCATTATAGTACTACATATCTGGAATTCTGTAGACTGTTAATGCTTTTCCTGTGCCCATCGCCTCTCTAAATTTCTACATTAACTGAATGATGGCAGGGTACAAGTTCATCTGCCAATCAGGCATCAATGCTGATTGTAGCCTTTCAGTTTCCTTTTGAAGCCCATCTTCTGGAGGATGTTGCAGCCATGGCCCGAGAATATATCCGATATGCAATTTCCGCTGTGAAAAATATTTCTGTGGAAGCAATGATACCAGTACGAAATCCTGAAATGGTTTCCGATGTGGCTAATCCTGCCCTGGGGTTCAATAGCACTGCAGAATCTACTTTTGCTTTTAACCTTACTAACTTGATGTGCCAAAGTTATAGGCAAGCAAAGAAGCTTTACTTTCTGTTTCCGTAATTTCAAGATTATGATTTACGAACTTCCCTCCGTCCCACTAAAAGAGTTACACTTCCTTTGTTAATTACAAAGGAAGTGTAACTCTTTTAGCAGGACGGAGGGAGTATATTGTAATTAACTTGTGAACTTAAATTGCGTGCAAACACTCTGATGAAAATAGGGCTTTATATAGTCAAGTACTTGAAAAAGATATCAGAAAATGGTTCTCATGCTGCATTCATCATAGTTATAGGCATTTTGTTGCATTTAAGCAATGTAAAAATAACAGAACATAATCTTTTTCTGATTCAAACAGATCAATATTGGGTGTGGATATTCTTGGCTTAAACTGCCAGTCTGCTGTTTCAATGTTAGCACAGATGCATAACCACCAGTTTGCTATACTGTGCTTCTCATTTATGGTAAGTTTAGAATGTATTTTATCTTGGATAAGATGCTTCTGAAATCCTATTGAATAAGGTTCGATATCATAGTTCTTAATGCAACCATGATTTTTCATACTTTTCAATATTTTTTAACTGTTATTACTCGGATTTGAGTAGCAGCAGCAGTATATGCATCTCAAATGTGATTCTATGCTGGAACTCTGTTGGAGTTGAAAAGATAAATATAGATTATTATTGAGCCATGTATTTTATTTTTACTACTTGCATAAAATAACATTGTCAAATTGCTTCTGTACAGCTGCAGTCTCTCCCAGTGTGCATTTACGCAAATCAAACTGCACTGAACATGCTAGAGACTACAGTTGACAATCAGCAGAACCTCATGGTGGATAGGGTACTCGGTGGCTCTACTAATTTATCCCTATATTCTGTTCTCCCCACTATGGTACAACAGGTAAATTAAAAAAATAAATAATTTACTGAAACTTACCCTAGAAAATAATCCATCCAGTTACATCTATAGTAGTTTTGGTGGTCTGGGCTGCACAGCCTGGCTTTTGATGGTACATGGAACAGTGTTTTTGTTGTCCGAATTATCGGGTTTTTTTTTTGTGATGCCTAATGGTGTAGGTCAGTAGGTGGAATGGACAAGAATGGTAAATATATAATGTTTAGTAAAAAATTCATTCGATTTGTTGCCAGAAGTCTTTGATTTATTGCAGAAAATGATAAGTAATTGGTTTTGAGGTATAACATCATAATTTGCCAAGTCTTTGTAATTTGCAGGGATATGCTATTCTACCTCCTGGACACACAGTGTCACTGAAGAACCGAGGCGTTTCGTACGAGCAAGCTGTAGTGTGGCAAGTGCACTTTCCTGATGGTTCTGTGCAGTGCCTTGCATTAGCATTCCTTGGTTGGTCCTTCACCTGAGTGATTTCTGCTGTGTTCTCTCAGACAACAAACTTATTTCTAATTCTCATTTGAACAAATAAACTGTCGGATTGACACCATCTCCGGATTACTACTTTCATTTCGAACATGGATTCGTTGTGACTCTACTATTTTGAGACTTAGGTTTTTTATAATTGGATCTTTTTAAAAGAGACATTTTGATGACCATATGAAATTATTATTATTTGTTTGTGATAATTTGATGCCATACCAATACCATGAGCTCATGTGTGCGCAGATATAATCAGTAATTCCTTATTATTTTCACGTTAATTTTAATTACTAATTATTTTGTTATATTAATTTTTAAAATTAAATTATTAGGCATAGTTTGCCTGTGAGTAAATGTCAAAATTAAATTTTAATATTTTTTTTCACTAATTATATTTATAAATTTAATCAACGGCCTTTATATTTTACTCCACTTTATTATTCAAAAAAAGTATAAAAATTTTAATGACTCATTATATTTTATTGATATTCCGTAAAAAAAATCAATATGAGAATTAATTTATAATATTTTTATTTTTTTTAATCCATCATAATATAGTTTTGAAACATTAATTATTGGTTATTTCTAATATTTTTAATTTATCATCTTTTACTTATATTTGTCTTATTAATTATAATAATAATTATTATTCCTTTAAAGCTGATGTAAATATGTCTGCATCAATTTTAGTATGCAGGAGTATTAGACAAACATGGAAATTAGGGTTTCAAATCGTCCTAAATTCTTCTCCACATGGAAGTTGTACAAAATGTCAGGTTTCAAGCAGCAATACGACGTCGTAGAAGCATCGTTTGACTTGAAACTCAGTTTAGCCGAAGATCTGGAGGTCACCACGTCACTGCAACGAACACTTTAAATAAATGCCTCCAACCACAAACGGATTCTCCTAACTAAATCACTCTTTAACTCATGTCATCTTCCCATCACTTACGTCCTCTTAATATCAATCTTGTTGATTTCAAACAAATCCATCGTCACTTCCCGAATTCAGGTAATGCCGTTTTTTTTGTTTTTCCTACATATATATATAAACCCATGATTCTTGCATAATCTTTGCTGTTTGATATCAATTACTGAACATATGCACACACGCCGATTAGACTCAATCAGGGTTTTTTTTTTTTACTCATAATTTTGATGTGAAGGTGTCTTTTTTGGATTACTAGGACTATACCACCTTGGTTGATTGATAACTTAGTTGGAGTAAGATGAGACAGAGGCCTAAAGGTGCTTCTTTGAAGTCAAATTCACCTAGTGCTTCAAGTGGTGGCGAAGTGAACAATGTCGTGAAGGATAAGAATGTGCTTGTGATTGCTAAGAGATCATCTTATGTGATATTTACATTGTTTGTGCTGGTTATTTATGGGGCTTGGACTGTGTATCGATATCAATTTGAGAATCTTCCTGCACCGTTGACTCTCGAGCATGTCGGGAAAAGGGGTTTCTCTGAGCATGAGGCCATGAAACATGTTGAAGCTTTGTCTAAGTTAGGACCCCATCCGGTTGGTTCTGATGCTTTAGAGAGTGCTTTAAAGTTAAATTTCTTGTAATCTGACTTATGAATTCTGAACAACCTGGCATTTAGTATTTAATTTTTTCGTTTTTGGATTGTCTCAAGAATCTCATGATGGAAGAATTTTATTTAAGTTGATTCTTCGGTTTAGCCAAATGCATTAATGAGAGTTTTAATTATTGAAATCTAGTTCATCTGTTAGTCATTTCACTTTTTTTAATCTTTACATCCTAGTTTCGTCATACGTGTGATATATGATGCCTTTTCATAAAAGCTATGATGGGTTTCTTGGGAGTTAAGATGAGGACATTGACTTCTTGTCCTGTTTCTTGCTGCAGTATGTGACTGAGGCCGCTGAAATTATAAAGACAACAGCCCATTGGGAGGTTGATGTGGAAGTTGATTTGTTCCATGCAAAATCTGGCGCAAACAATCTGGTTGGTGGCCTTTTTAAAGGGAAATCCCTTCTTTATTCAGATTTGAAACATGTTGTCTTAAGAATCACGCCCAAATATGCAAATGAAGCAGGAGAAAAAGCAATTCTGGTCTCCTCCCACATTGACACTGTCTTTGCAGGGTATGTTTGCGATTTGCTTTGAATCTGCTGTTTCTCCTTTTCTTCAATGACCTGACATCTAAATGTTAACTCAACCTGGGATTATATTTAAGGAAAATTATTATTTAACATGAGTTCGATGATTGATAATATTGCTGATGTCACATAATATAGATTAACTCGTGGGCAGAAAGAAATATGTGAGGACTGATTGATTTTACTGGTAAACTTTTGAATGCATTAGGACATTATGTCAAGATAGCTAGTAGTTGTGATATGGTCTTTTGTTCATTCTGATTTTCTTTGTATTTTTCCTTAAACTTTGCAACATTTATATTTCTTTTTTTTCTTATTTTCAGGGAAGGGGCTGGTGATTGCAGTTCTTGTGTGGCTGTAATGCTCGAGCTTGCTTGTGGAGTTTCTCAGCGGGCTCATGGATTTAAGCACGCCGTTATATTTTTATTTAATACTGGGGAAGAGGAAGGTTTGAATGGTGCTCACAGCTTTATTACTCAGGTTTGCAGTAGTTAAGTTTTATTAAATGCATCTGCTTGGGTCATATACTCACATTTCATTCTCTATAATCTTCTTTCCAAAGTTTGCAGCTTCTTAATTGCAAGTAATGCTGTCTTACCATGATTATAGTATCTTTAGCAAATTCTCTTGTCGTGCTTCTCCATATACCCAGCGTACTTATCTATTTTCCTCTCTAAAGATATTGATGTATAACGCATTTCTCCTTTAATTTCCATTTCCATATAGATTAAGTGGGCGTAGTTGATTTTTTAGGAAAAACCAATTATTTTCTTAGATATAATTTTATTTTTTGACACTACACGTCTTGATGCTTATAGAAAATTGCTTAGTCTTGTTCTTGTTTCTATTCTTTTATTTTTAGTGGTAGAATTATGTGTGAACTTTTTTGGAATGTGTATGTGGACAGCCTTATGCTATTCCAATGCAAAGAATCAATGTTATTTTAAATGATGTTGAATACTGGTATGCAAAGACTCTATGTTATTTCAAATGATGTTGAATACTTCCAGTATGTAATAACTGTAGCACCGTTGGAGCGATACAATACGAATAGCTGTTGATTTGGAAGCAATGGGTATAGGCGGGAAATCTAGTATTTTCCAGGTATGTACATGATACAAAGAATTATATTGTGCTTTCTCTATGGCAGAATAATGTTTTTAGAAATTCAACTGTTAATAAGTTTGATCATCGTCCTATGCAACCTGTTTCAATAGGCTGGTCCTCATCCATGGGCAATCGAAAACTTTGCTTTGGTAGCGAAGTATCCATCTGCACAAATAGTTGCTCAGGTTTGTTTCTACAAAGAAATCACCAATAGAATTATCAGCTATCTACTTTTGTTCATATCCTACTTTCGATCAGGACTCATGCTTTATATGACCTATTTGTTACAGGATTTATTTTCTTCAGGGGCTATAAAATCTGCGACTAATTTTCAAATCTATAAAGAGCTTGCAGGACTTTCAGGTCTCGACTTTGCCTTTGTAGATAACACAGCTGTGTACCACACCAAGGCAATGTAGATAGTGATGATGTCACAGCATTATTTTCACTAGTGTGAAGGAAGCTCAATATTATTTTTTTTAATAATGTGAGCTTATTTTTTAAATGCAGAATGACAAGTTAAAACTCTTAACGCCTGGTTCTATTCAACACCTTGGAGAAAATATGCTCGCTTTCTTGCTTCATGCGGCTGCCTCCTCCAGCCTCCCAGAAATCAAGGCATCAGAATCCGAAATTGAATTAAGCCAAGATAAAGCTATATATTTTGACATTTTGGTATCTTAACTACCTCTCATAATAATATACTTCAAATTTCAGTATTTCTTGATTAGTGCTTTTTATATACTTATATTTCTTCTCTGAATTATTGTCTAACCTGTGATTCCTAATTACAGGGAACATACTTGATCACATTTCGTCAAAGCCTTGCTAATATGCTTTACAATTCAGTAATACTCCAATCTCTTCTGCTATGGACTATGTCAGTATTTATGGGCGGTTATTCTGCTGCCATATCATTGGTGTTATCGTGTTTGAGTCTCCTGCTTATGTGGATATTTTCCATTAGTTTTACATCTATTGTCGCCTTCATTCTTCCCCTCATATCTTCTTCACCGGTTCCGTTTGTCTCTAGCCCATGGCTGTTAGTCGGTCTGTTTGGTGCACCTGCTCTTCTTGGAGCATTTACTGGTCAACACATCGGTTATCTTGTCCTGGAGTCATATTTGGCTCGTACGGTTTCTGAAAGAAAAAGAAATTTACCTGCTAGCTTGCAAGCCTGTCTTGCTAAGTTAGATGCTGAAAGATGGATCTATAAATCGGGTTTAGTGCAATGGTTTGTTCTCCTGATGGCTGGAAATTACTACAGGATTGGTGCTTCTTATTTAGCTCTCGCTTGGCTAGCGACACCTGCATTTGCATGTAAGTTACACTCACGTCCTAATTTATGATGTTTGTCCTAAATGCCAAAAAAAAAAAAAATCTCTGTTTCGAAATTTCAAATATCCATGATCATCGCCAACAGCCCCCCCATCCCCCAACTGTAATTAGTGAAGACAACAAATATTAATTGTCACCCCATCACCCAACTGTAATTAGTGGAGACAACAAATATACAATTTATTTTCTTGAATATGTAGATGGTTTGCTTGAAGCAACATTGTCACCAACAAGGTTGCCGAAGCCACTCAAAACTGCGACGATATTAATTGCCTTGTCTGTGCCATTTATACTCTCTTCTGGCATGAGTATTCGGTTATCGGCTACTATTGCTGGAACTTCTGTCCACTTTGTGAGGTAATCTTTCTAAAAACTTGCTTCAAAATTGAATTTCAGGACAGTGCTTTCGTTGAATGGGATCATTCTTGTAGTAATTCGAAAAAGTGGATAACAGGGGATGTAAAGTTGCTTTGCTAGTGATCATCAGACGTTTTTATTGTGGGTTTCATAATTAAATTTTATAATTAAAGTGATAGAGTACTACGTATATGTTTGCGTCGTATATTAACGCATATATGTTTTTTGTGTAAATAATATCTTTGCAGGAACCCTGGTACTAACCCTGAATGGTTAGTGGGTGTTATTATGGCTGTATTCGTCGCTGCTGTTGTCTGTTTGACAATGGTGTATCTACTGTCGTATATTCATATATCAGGTGCTCAGTTCCTCTTCCTTTTCTCTCGTCTCATGCTCGTCTTTACGTGATATCACAGTAGGATATTGTCTCTAAATTAACTCGAATATCTCTTTTTCTTCAAACAGACTGTACATCTCTGACGTAATTTTAGTTTGACAATACTTTTTGCTGTTCACTTGTTCTTAATGCCATGATGATTTCCTTGTTGTTTCTTCTGTAGGTGATGTGGAGCAAGGTGTGGAGCAGGATCAGGTGGCGCCAGCCCAACCAAGGGCGTTGTTGGTCTATCGGCGCCGTGGCCAGCAAGAGGGGCCGAGGGTTAATTAACTCTTATGTTATTTTTGGCAATATTCTTAGTATCTCTTCCTATTGTGTTTTGTTGGTTTCGGGCCTATTTATGGGCCTAGGGTTAATTCTTGTTTTTTAAGTTTGTGACATTGAACGTTGTGATTATCTATTCATCATTGAGGAAATAGAAGGGAGCCTATTTGGCTATTTGGCAAACGCTTTGCGTTTGATTGTTTGAGCGCTAACAATTGGTCCGACCTGCCGGATAACTCACCCGCGATGACGTTGACGCGTAGCGAGCAGAGGATGGAGGACTTGGAGAGCGGACAGAAGGTTTTGGAGGTGGGCCAGATGGAGATGAGGGAGGAGATGAGAAACATGACTGCCGAACAGGCTGCAGTGAAGGAACAACTTAAGGAGATCGCTCGAGTTTTGGCGGGGGTGACGGCGCTGGCGACCGGACGCTCGGTGACAGATGTGGCGTCCGGGTCGGCGGTGGCTCCACGGCGGCCGAGGAGGACCAATCAGGGGCGAACGGGTCGGGGCAGACGTTGGGAACGGCGGCCACCTCGCCGTTCGGTCTGCAGGCGGCGGCGATGACAACCGGGGGTACAATTTCCGTCAGCCCTTCTCCCTCTCTACCCACCTTTGATGGCACGGACCCGATAGGGTGGTTGGCTAGGGTAAATCAGCAATTTGAATTGCATCAGACGCCGACAGAACTTAAAATTCCAACGGTTATGGTCGCCATGGAGGAGTCTGCTCTATACTAGTTTTCTTGGACCCGATCCAGGAAACCGGGAATGACTTGGGAAGAATTCTCGCATGCCCTAACGAGCCGTTTTGACGATCGGTTTACTGGTAACCCTTTTGAGAGGTTATCAGCGGTTCGACAAACGGGAACGGTGAAGGATTATGTTACTATGTTTGTGCAGTTGGCCAGCCAGGTTCCGGGACTCCGTGACGAACATTACTTAGGGTACTTCATGCAGGGTTTGGCCGAGGATATTCGCTGCCAATTGCGACTCCTACGGCCCGCGGATTTGGAGACGGCTATGGAATTGGCAAGGGATGTGGAGACGAGTCTTGTGATTATGGGGGGAAGTCGTTATTCGAGGCCTGCGAATGGGTCGTATGGTGGCAGCCAATCGGTTCGACCTCCTTCTTACAGTCGCGGACCGCCCAGCTCTGGGTTCAGCCCTGCGCCGAGGGTCACGGGTTCGGCGGCAAGCTTTTCGGGGTCTTCCGGCCCGAGACCGGGCAATCGGGGGCAAGGCGGGAGGACAAATTTCTCGAGCCAATCAGCGCCTCCCCAGCGCTTCGCCCGGATGTCTCCGCAGGAAATGTCGGAGCTCCGCGCGAAAGGATTATGCTTCCGCTGCAAGAAAATTTGGAGCCCAGGGCATCAGTGTCCGTCGCGGCATCTTAATGTCTTGATGGCGGAGGAAGATGAGGCGTTAGATCTTCACCGCTTCGAGTTCCATGAGGACATGGTCCAGCCAACGGAAGAGGACGTATTAGAACTTCCGGAGGAGGGGCAGAAGGAGCTAGCAGATTTGCCCTTGTACTCAATGGCAGGTATCACTGGGCCGCGGACCATGCGACTTGAAGGCATACTTCGGGGAAGGCGAGTGACCGTGTTGATTGACAGTGGGGCCAGCCATAACTTTATTACTAATTCCTTGGTGAAGGAACTCAGCTTGGAGCCTGATGCTTCGAGTCGGTTTAGGGTACAACTGGGTGATGGACGGCGCTTAGAATCAGAGGGAGTCTGCCGTGGTATCCGGTTGGAGGTGCACAATCACACACTATCAGCGGATTTTCATCTATTTCCGTTGGGCGGTGTTGAGGTCATTCTGGGAATGGCATGGCTGGCCACTTTGGGTGATGTTAACACGAACTGGGCTAAACTGACAATGTCTTTTGTTTATGATGGGAGACGCGTGGAGTTGAGGGGCGATCCTTCGCTTTGTAGGGGTCCGATCAGCATCCGGGAGTTGGTGTGTATCGACGACACGGAATGTGTGTCTTGGTGTTTGAACGGGCGTCCCCGACGGTGGTGAATCCGGCGTCAGGAATGATTGGGGAAGTGTTGTCGCGGTTCGAGGGTGTTTTTGGTGAGCCGGTGGGACTGCCTCCTAACAGGGGTACTGAGCACCGGGTGGAGCTGGTGCCAGGGGCCGGTCCGATATCGGTAAGGCCATATCGGTACGGTCAGGCGCAGAAGGAGGAGATAGAGCGTTTGGTCTCGGATATGCTTCTGGCCGGGATCATAAAACCCAGTTCTAGTCCTTTTAGCAGCCCGGTGTTATTGGTCAAGAAGAAGGATGGTAGCTGGCGATTTTGTGTGGATTACCGTGAACTTAATAAAGTTACTGTGCTGAATAAATACCCAATTCCGGTAATCCAGGAGATGTTGGATGAGTTGTCTGGGGCAGTGATATTTTCTAAGATTGACCTGCGCTCCGGGTATCATCAGATTCGGGTGGTGGAGCGAGACGTGCATAAGACGGCGTTTCGTACTCATAGTGGTCACTATGAGTTTCTGGTTATGCCGTTTGGGCTGACTAACGCGCCAGCTACTTTTCAGGCCGCCATGAATGATCTTTTTCGTCCTTATCTGAGAAAATTTGTATTGGTGTTTTTTGATGATATTCTCATTTACAACAGGACCTGGCAGCAACATAAGGAGCACTTGGAGACGGTGCTAAGGGTCTTGCAGACGAATCAGTATAAGGCCAACCAGAAGAAGTGTTCTTTCGGGTGTCTGAGGGTGGAATATTTGGGCCATGTGATTTCATCGGCAGAAGTGGAGATGGATCCCGAGAAGGTGCGAGCGGTGGTGGAATGGCCGAGCCCCCAGAGCGTTCGAGAGGTGAGGGGATTTTTAGGTCTAACCGGCTATTATCGTCGGTTCGTTCAGGGGTATGGGCAGATTGCTCGACCCTTGACGACCTTGCTTAAGAAATCAGCCCCTGTTCCATTCTTGTGGACTGAGGCAACCGAGAATGGATTCCGGGCGCTGAAGTCGGCCCTAACAACAGCGCCGGTGTTGGCGATGCCCGATTTTCAGAAGCAATTCGTGATTGAGTGTGATGCATCGGGTACTGGGGTTGGCGCTGTCCTAATGCAGGAGGGGCGGCTAATCGCTTATTTCAGTAAGTCGCTGGCGGATAGAACCCTTACCCGCTCGGCGTATGAGAGGGAGATGATGGGGTTAGTGCTGGCAGTGCAACATTGGCGACCGTATTTGGTGGGGCGTAAATTTACTGTCCGGACTGACCACAGCAGCTTGAAGCATCTCCTGTCACAAAAGATTGTGACACCTTCCCAGCAAAATTGGGTGGCGAAGTTGCTTGGCTATGACTTTATTATTGAGTATAAGCCTGGGAAGGCTAATACGGCTGCGGATGCTCTCTCTCGTAGGGGTGGGGAAGGAGACTTGTTGGCGCTCAGCAGTACAGAATGGGGTGAGTTGGCGGATGTCATGTCCGAGCAGTCTCGTGATGGCATTATCCAGGGAATCATCGCGGATCTTCGACGGGATCCGAGCAGCCGGCCGGGCTACGAGGTGGTCGGCGGCAAGCTCTTCCGTAAAGGCTGCATTGTTTTGACCCCCGACTCGGCATGGGTCCCAAAGTTGCTCCGAGAATTTCATGAAACACCGATGGGGGGTCATGCGGGATCCTTGCGTACCTATAAGCGGATCGCCGCCAGTGTGTATTGGAGGGGAATGTTTAAGGCAGTGCGTGACTATGTGAAGGAGTGTTTGGTCTGTCAGAAGGCTAAGTATGAGGCGTTGTCTCCTGCCGGTTTGCTGCAGCCTCTGCCGATTCCAGAGCTGATTTGGGAAGACATTTCTATGGATTTCATTACTGCCTTACCCAAGTCGCGAGGGCATAGTTCGGTGTTGGTTGTGGTGGATCGTCTGTCCAAGTATGGCCATTTCATCGCCATGAAAGGGACGATTACAGCGAAGTCAGCGGCTGAGGCCTTCGTACGTGAGGTGGTTCGCTTGCATGGTATTCCAAGATCGATAGTAAGCGACCGGGACTCCTTGTTTGTGAGTGTGTTCTGGAGAGAGCTCTTTAGCTTGTCAGGAACTCAGCTTAAATTCAGCTCTGCGTACCATCCGGAGACGGATGGCCAAACAGAGGTGCTTAACAGGGTGTTAGAAACCTATCTACGCTGTTTTGCAGGTGAGCAACCAAGGGGGTGGGTGAATTGGCTGCCGTGGGCGGAATATTCCTAAAATACAGCATTCCAGACAGCAGCCAAGTTGACGCCGTTCGAAGTGGTGTATGGTCGACCACCCCCGACTCTCCGGAGGTATCTGTCAAGTGAGTGCCGTTCGGCGGCTGTGGCGGAAATGCTACAGGGTCGCGACGTGATCATGGCTCGCCTGCGGGATAATTTGGTGAGGGCAAGGGAGAGAATGGTGCAGGCGGCCAACCGTCATCGCCGTGATGTGAAGTTCGTGGTCGGCGACCGGGTGTTCTTGAAGGTGCGACCTCATCGGCAGACTTCGCTGGCCGGGAAGCACCACAAATTGGCCGCCAAATTCTTTGGGCCATTCAAGGTGGTGGCTTGCATCGGGCCAGCGGCTTATAAGCTAGAACTGCCGTCGACCAGCCGCATCCACCCGGTATTTCATGTATCGCAGCTCAAGGGCTTAGTGGGCAACCACCCAGTAGAGACTGCTTTGCCGGATTCCTTAGAATTGCCGGAGGTGCCGGTGTTTGAGCCTGAAGTTGTGTTGGAGACGCGGAGTGTGCAAGTTGGGGCCGGCAGGGAAGAACAGCTATTGGTTCGTTGGGTTGGACACCCGGAGGAGGATGCAACCTGGTTGAGCAGGACGGAGTTCCGTCAGCAGTTTCCTTGGTTCAACCTTGGGGACAAGGTTGATTTTGAGGGTGTGGGAGTTGATGTGGAGCAAGGTGTGGAGCAGGATCAGGTGGCGCCGGCCCAACCAAGGGCGTTGTTGGTCTATCGGCGCCGTGGCCAGCAAGAGGGGCCGAGGGTTAATTAACTCTTATGTTATTTTTGGCAATATTCTTAGTATCACTTCCTATTGTGTTTTGTTGGTTTCGGGCCTATTTATGGGCCTAGGGTTAATTCTTGTTTTTTAAGTTTGTGACATTGAACGTTGTGATTATCTATTCATCATTGAGGAAATAGAAGGGAGCCTATTTGGCTATTTGGCAAACGCTTTGCGTTTGATTGTTTGAGCGCTAACAGTAGGTGCCAAGGTCCCGATTATGGTTACCACGAGTAGTCTGCTATTAATCTCTCTGGCTGCCGTTTGGGGAGGGGTCATTCAACCATTTACCGAAGACATAGCCAGAGCTGTAAATGTGAGCAAATAGTTTGTGTCGAGCTACACTTTGTCAACCATTTAAACTAGCATTAATATAATCAGTATCAAAATCTGTTTAACTATGATCTATCTGTCAACTTTCCCCTGTTGTCCAGGTTGTACACGTTGTGGATGCAATGGGATTAAGCGCTGGAAATCCGGAACCAGCGTCGTACATATCTCTTTTCTCGACCACTCCTGGAGATCTGATTAAAGAGGCAAATCACATTGGAGAGGGTTTTGTTTGTGGAAGGGATAGGCATTTAGATTTTGTCACTTTTTCAGTCAATTACAGCTGTTGGTCGGACAAGACTGGCGAAACAGGCTCGCTCGATGCTGATGTCCCAGCAATTCGTTTGGAGAAGGATACAAAATTAGACAACAGAGAGACTCAGATCACAATCGACACCAGAGCTTCAATCCGTTGGTCTCTTGGAATCAACACCAACGTAATCGAGGACTTCCAATTGACAGGTATCTGCAAACACACTTTTAAATAACACACTGTCGCTTTATCTAGCTCATCAAGCGTTTGCTAACACCTCTTGTTGTTTTCAGAAGCAGACGATTCTGAGGAGCTGATCCCACTAAGTGAAAAGAGCAGTGTGGATGGATGGCATATCATTCAGTTTTCCGGTGGGAAGAAGGCTCCAACCAAGTTCACCCTCACACTCTTCTGGTTCAAGAACGCAACTCAGGTCGACAGAAACGATCACCCTTTGCTGAAACTCCGAACAGATGTAGACAGAATGACACCACAGATGACAAATGTTCTTCAGAAGCTCCCCCCGTGGTGTTCCCTCTTTGGGAAGTCTACGTCTCCCCACACACTAGCATACTTGACCAGTCTACCGATATCCTTTTAGGTACGCGACACACTTTCATATACGCCTCGCGGCTCGTTGATTTACTCGTATATCGAACCCACCTGCCGAGTTCTCAGTCCTACAGTCCCAAATGATGGTGATAGATACATACAAGTTAGTTGATTTCTTCAACCATAAGATAGTGAGGGGACAACATTCATGTGTAGCTGTAAAAATAGTGGCAATATCTTGGTTAACAACTGTTGAGGTTTTCCATGCACCTTTAAATTGTCTATTTTTTCAATATTAAACTGCAAACTAACTTTTTCTTGCATGAGATTTATGGGCTATCTTTGATTTAAGCAAGAAATGAATTTACTTATTTGTACGCGTGTGATTTTTACATTACAAAGGCATTGTTAATTTGTTAAAATTTCACATGCTGTGTGTACTTAAATGTTTTGAGAATTCATCTCTCATGGTGGGTGCAAACTGTTTCTTTGATTAATTAATGAAAAGAAAATAGTAATATAATGTTAATATATAATACAAACAATAATTATGAACAAGAAAAAGATGGACATCATGACACAAGTTGGGCTTGGTGAAGATGGGCTCAGCGTAGTTGATGGTTGGGTCGTTTGGTCAAATTACTGAATATTATATTTATAAAAGTCAATAAATAAAGAAAAAGTCAATATTCAACAACTTATCAAATGCCAAATGGGATATTTCAGTCACAAAGTGGCTACGGTCTACAGATAAGGATATAGATTGTCCTTCTTTTTCTTTTTTTCTTTTTCTTTTTTTAATTTATCAACATATTTTGATGTTTATCCATTATATCATTCGATCTTAATCTTTTTTTTTTATATAAATAATGAACATTAAATCGTCTAATTTTCAATATAGGAAAATTAGAAAATAAATTTATCTAGTCTATTTAGTCGTCCCATAAAATTTTATTGGAATAGGAGGAGTTCAAATGGAAAACCTCTTTCATAAAAGAGGTTTATATGGATTAGTACGGTATCACTTGATGAGTTTGTAACGTATGAACATAGTTGGAACCTTATAGATTTTAATTTTTTATTTTTTTTTGTGAAACCAAGTGAAGTCTCTTATTTTTAGAGGTTAGCTCTCATATTACAACAATGAATAAAAGGGGAATGTTTTTTTTTTTTTAAAGACGATATCACAATTTCAATATGAAAATATTATAAAGGTGTGGTTTTAATTTTAATGAAAGAAATGTTTGAATTTATGTTAGTGAAAGTATTAGTATTTTTACTTATTCTTTCCTATAAAAAAATGTTACTCCCTCCGTCCCACGTATTTTTATCCACTTTCTATTTTGGGGTGTCCCACGTATTTTTACCCATTCCATTTTTGGCAAAAATACATATTATTTTATTACCTACTTTTTACAATCCCAATAACTTTAATTACTTTTTTACACTTTATTCATCATTCCCAATAACTTTATTCACTTTTCTTTTTAAATTATTAATTTATCCCTACTTTTTCTTACATTATATATTAAAAAAATAAAACGTCTTAATCTCCGTGCCCGTACAAACGGGTAAAAATACCCGGGACGGAGGGAGTATTATTTCAATTGATAAGTAGTAATTTTAATTTATATAAATTTACCATGTATAGCATAGTATAGAAGTGACGATCACGAAGTAGGTACATGGTGACCTAGGCTAGTTAATTAGCTAGGCTCAAACAATAATTAAAGACTAATTATATTGGTAATAATGCGGTTATAATAATTGGGTGTAATAATTCAAATGACAATTATTTGCCTTGCTAATTTTATTTAAAAATAGACATTTTTACAGTGGCATGGTAAATTCATAAATTTATTATTATTATTTTTTCCTTTAAAAAAAAAAAAAAGTGGGGTACTAGTATGAATTTGACCAAATCCGATCCAAGGCCGCCACATATGACCATGTAACTCTGAGTTAGGTATCTATGCAGTAGGCATAGCTATCTGTGTGCTTGTATATAAGTATAGCTAAAAAAAATATAATTCTAAGTATACATCAACCTAAATTGATCTTGGGATGGCTAATTGGTCTGCAATGAGGAAAATGATGGTCATGATTTACCACTTTTGATACTGTTTCTCATCGTTCTTGCACAAGTTGCACAATCTACTACTTGTGAAGATGCGTGCAAGACGGAGTACGATAATTGTGTCAAGATTTGTTCGAAAACCCCTTGTTTTGCCCCTTGTGAACTTGGCTATAATGCCTGTTTGGATAGGTGCGTCTCACCTGCATGAATATCGAATTCTCTATACTTTCTTAAATAAACAACATCTATTGTTGTCTAATAAAATAAAACTCATGTAGTAAATACTTCTCTTGTCTTTGAAGCATTATTTGCCAAAAGACAACACTTCTATTCTCTTTCTTTCTTCTTCTTTTGTGTTGTATTAAAATAAAACTATTATACATGGACGATGGTTTGTAGTGTTCCATGAAAGCCAATATTTCTGCCATGTACTCTGTTGTTTGTCATTGTATTGTATATTAAAAAAAAAAAAATTGTGGTTAATACTTAATATATATATAGTCTTGGATATCATATGATCGAGCACTGAAATTACTAGAGTTAGAGTTATGTTTGTGTGTTCTTTTCATTTTTTCTCGTTTATAATCTATCTCAAGCACTAATCCAGTGAATAATTTCTTCCATTATCCTTAAAGAGTTGATATTCCAATTCATCAGTGCACAAACTATATATGTTAATTCGTACAATCCAATGAATTATTAATAATAATAACCATAAAGAGATAATGTAATAAATCATTAAGGCAAATGATAAGCTTTAAATCACATGATTTGATATACTATTAAATTTTAAAAGAATTAACGATAAAAAAAATACTAATAATGAATGATGAGTTTTGTAAGATATAAGGTTAAAATAGTAAAAGCATATGATTTCAGCGAGAGCTTATATATGCTTATCTTAAAACACAACATTGGTAGAACTAATACTTGATACATGTAACACATGATTAATTATTATTTTCTTGAAATTGAGATCAAACGAGGTAAGTAACCCTTTGGAAAATAAAATAAACTTGATTAAGATTCAAAGTATTACTCTTTCAAGAAAAGTAAATGTTAATCATATAAATTAAGGAGTAAAATTATCGGTAATAATATCCTTTAGCAAAAAATTCAATTTTAAATAACAAGAAATTGCAAGGTAAAAACCAAGTGCTTAAGATTTTATTGAAAAGTTATTAGAATTTTTAGGTCAACATGCAATAATTAATGTCGATATATGAAGACTTTTGAACATGCACGCATGGTGGAAACATATTTAATTCCGAGAGATTTTTTCAAAACACATACTATATATATATATATTATATATATATTATAACATAACATTAATTTCCCTACGTAATACGTTGAATAAGGTGTTTCTTATGTTTTACATTTTGTTGGTGACATTGTGAGGTATACATATTTTTTTAGTAATTGAGGATAAAAAAAATTAAATAAAATTTATAATGTTAATTAATTTGCCATCAATTCAAATTAAAATTATATATCTATAACAATGGTAAATTACAACTAACTTTTATCCATTACTCATTAAAATATCATAGTCATTAATCTACAAAAGAAAAAAACGTATATGATATGTTCTCACGCAAGTTTTACCATACAAATTAAACTAAATATCCATATGTAATTAATAGTGGTTGGAGCCGCAGATTAATTACGTTACGCACATAGACTAAATCAAATTATCAAATGGATTATTATATTGAATGAAATATAAAATGTTTTGTAGTTGACTCAAACAATTAATATTAAAAACAATTCTTACTCTTTTGACTTTAATAAGGAAAAGAAAAAGAAGAAGATAAGAAAGAAGGTGGTTTCCCACCTCTATATATTTGCATGAGAATTGAAACAAAATTACAAAGCAACACAAACAAGTTGTGGTTAAGATGAGGAAAGTGAATGTTTCCATCATGGCCATAGCTTTGGCCCTTTGTCTAATCATTCTCATTCATGCACAAACGGCACAATCCACTTCTTGTCGAGCTGCCTGCCGTGCAGATTATCGCAAATGTGTCGAACTTTGTTCCAAAAACCCTTGCTTCGTCCCGTGTGACATTCCGTACAAGGCTTGCCTAGACAAATGCTGATCCGGAGCCTCTCGGATCGGATCAGCATCTGAAATACTTCCTCAATAGATGACGTCTGCCGTTGTCTATTAGGATAAAAATCGTTGTGGTTAATAATCCGTTGTAATTCAGTTCTGTTATTACTTGTTTGTATCTGTCCATGTCTTGTGTTTTCTTTCCTTCAATAAATTCTAGCGCTGTTGCTGCTCCCATGTAATACATGTTTGTTTGTTGTCTAATGAATAATACCCTTTCATTTTCAGTTGATCTTCCATTGTACTTAGAGTCGCACTTATTTAATCCCTAAGTCAAGTTATATTTTATTTTGATCAAATTTAATTTAGTTATACTTATTAATATTATCTTATACTTTCCTGGATGCTTAATTAAAATTTTCACACTATAATATCATTCCTCTGCTTTTTGAGTGGGCCTTGAAGATACCCAGGCCCATATTCTAGACTACAATCGGGCCCATCACACACCTAGGACAGGCCCATGAACATACGTCTTAAAATAACTTAATTTTGTTTCTTAGCAGAATAATTATAAAATTGATTTGCTTGAACTCTTTAAAAAACAGATGTTTCACGAGAAAACCGATGGTGAGAGTGATATTATGAGTGCAGATATTTTAGTAGGGATGATGACTTTGGATCAGACCAAAGCATACATTAAATGTTGTGAATGCGTCAATTTTGTCTTACATTTGTTCTTCCCTCTTCCTCTTTTATCTTCAACTCATCAACTCAAGAAAAACAAAGTTGGAACACCTTTCCCAATCGTTCATATTCAATCTCAGTAAAGTGTAAAATTACAAGCCCAGAATCTGGGTAGGGTTGTTTCTCTGCTGTCCCTTTCTATCTCCACCAACACCGCGAGATAGGGGAGAGAGAGAGAGAGAGAGAGAGAGAGAGAGAGAGAGAGAGAGAGAGAGAGAAGAATTGGTTAGAAATGCAGGCTATTCCATCAATAACACCAGTAGTGAATGGCAGTCTCAATTTCTCTTCCAATTTCAAGAATCACAAGCACCATCCATTAGTTTCTCCTTCAAAGAATCAACCCACTTATTTAATTCCCCATTTTGCCCCCTCCTCTTCACCACCACAAATGTCAGGTATCATCAAGATTTCATCTTTCCATCTGGATTATATTGGATATCTAATCATGTAATTGAACTGATTAGTGTAAGCCCGAATTTTTACTTAATTAATTCGAATGTTTTCTGTTTAATGTTGCTAATATGATCTGTACTTGCACTGGATATTTTACTGAGGGAGAATATATGAATTTTGGACTCTTTCTTTTGGTTGTATTGTCCGAGGGAGAGTTTGAAATGCCAATATCAGCAGAATGATGAACGATAATTTGCACTTCTTTGTAACAACTTAATTTGTAGATAAGAATGGCTCCTTTTATTTACATGAAAATGCAACTGGCTTCCTATATATGTGCACTTATAGGAGTCCAAACATAGTGAGCCAAATTTTTTTGGTGTTTCAGTCTTAATTTAAGGTATAATGTCATCCTGTTTGTACTTCATTTCGTGTCTCCTGATTAGATGATTGTGTTTTCAGGGAAAAGGGTAGTTAGCTACTATTCCTGAATTTTGTCTACAGATGAAATATTGCTTCGTTTGTGACATGAAAACGGCCTCCTGAACTGCCTAGGATTAGATATGAGTTAATATGATTGATCATATGCCTTACTTATTGGGATTAAATTCAATAAAAGTGACTTATCTATGTAGGACTTTGTATGGCTAGCCAAGTGGCTGATTTGTTCCCAACAATGTCTCCCGAGATTGTTGTTAGAGAGGCGAGGATAGAGGACTTTTGGGAAGTGGCTGAAACACACTGTAGTTCCTTCTTTCCTCAGTATTATTTCCCTCTAGATTTTGCTTTGAGATTTAACAGGCTCATCAGCATGCTCTTTGGGTTCTCCGTACCAAAGGGCTGCAAAAGAACTTGCCTCGTTGCTGTTATTGGGGAGTTCTGGCGAAGACTCGTTCTTCCTAGGGAGTGCTGACTTCAACATCGGAGGTTTTGAGGCAAAATTTAGTCTAAATAAAGGATTTGTAGCTGGGATTCTTACAGTCGACACAGTAGCTGATTTTCTTCCAAGAAAAGGACCTCTTAAACTCAGAAGGTAGCTTTGCCCTTTTATCATTTATAGTTCATGTAGAAGTTAATCTCTGCCTACAATCGTTCACCATGTTTTGAAGTCGATTTTCTACTGCTTAATCATGAATGCAATTTGATCTTATATACCTTCATGAGGGAAGAGTGGAATGCAGAGTGATCATAGTCATACATGATCCATTAATACAAAGGGTTCTTTGCCTTTTGGTTAGATAATAGCACTTGCTTGAAGATGTTAGTATATTCTGCATTTGTATGACAAGTGATTACGAAGATGTTATGGTTTTCCACTAGGACTGGAATTGCATACATTTCAAATGTAGCTGTACGAGAGAGATTCCGAAGAAAAGGAATAGCGAAGAAGCTAATAGCCAAAGCAGAGGCAACAGCTAAAACGTGGGGGGTGTCTGGCCATAGCATTGCACTGCGATCTTAGGGACTCAGGAGCCACGAAACTGTACACGAGCCAGGGGTTTAAAAGCATTAAGGTGCCAGACGGGGCTAACTGGCCTCGTCCTAGAACTGCGCCTGACGTGGAGTTCAACTTCATGATGAAGCTCCTCAACAAGGTTTGCTAGCATGGAGTCCTGTGAAAATAGAGATAACATGTGTATATAATATACGTACATGCATGTAGATAGTGGATATGTTTGAAGTGAAATGTTGTTTTTGGCTGTTGATGTTGTCTAATGCAGCTAAGTTATGGTTTTCAAGATTGCATGAGTGGGCATCTGAGTGATTTAGGGATGACAATAGAACGAGTCAGACCAATCGTAACTGGTTAACAATACTACTCATGCTATTTATACTGCATAAATTAAAGTGAGATGGAGACAGTAGTTAATGGATAATTTTTCTACTTCGTCCCAATGAGATAGTCTCACTTGATTCTGCGCATATGTAATATTTGCCTAATTTCGTTCTCTCTCACTTTTTTTTTAATGTTTTAATGTATTTGGAACGAGTTACTGTTAAAATTGTTAAATTTTGGTCGGTTTAAATATATCTACTTAATATAGTACATTAAACGAGAGAACAAGCCAACAATGTTCAACGGATCAGAAAAGAAAACGAGCGTCCACAAGTGTGTAAAATTGTATTTGACCCTAAATAAAATAAATTTCAATTTTTTTAAATAAGTGATAATTAAAATATATTTATTCTTGATTTTCCATATCCCCTCCACTGTTATATCATAACATCCTTTTCTGCTGCTGTAACCTTCACTCTTCACCCCCCTTTCTGAATATTATCAAGACTTTCTCAATCCCTTTCATTCTGTAATCTTTCTGCCACTGTATCCTTCACTCTCCATTTTTTATACCACAGAAACTTTCACAATCTCCTTTATCTTTCTACCACTGTACCCTTCCCTCTTCTTTTCTAATACCATCGAGACTTTCTCAATTCCTTTCATTCTGTTATACACCGAGACTTTCTCAATCCCCTTCACTCTTGTTATCTTTCTAATCCCTTTTGCCACCATAACCTTCACTTTCTCTTTCTGATCTTTTCGTATCCCATCTTAGCTATTGTGAACAAGTGAGTGTCCACAAGTGTGTAAAATTGTATTTGACCCTAAATAAAATAAATTATACTTTCGTAATTAATAAGTAGTGATAATTAAAATATATGTAATTTGTGATTGATGAAAAGTAATAATTATTTAAATAAATTATTTTATAAATAATTTGTAATATTAATAAAAAAATTAATTAATTAAGAAAAAATAAAACGGTTTCTGGTCTCACATGGTACATGGATGTTCTAATTATTCTAAATTTCTAATTACAAGTTCATTTATGGGATCACCGTTTTTCACAATGTTCGCACTAAAAATGGGAGAAAATAAATAGGGTCAGCATTGAGATCTACATAATTGACTTTGAATTAATTAATAAATTAAGTAGTAATTTCCCCTTAAATTTTTAATTAGTTGTTAAAATTTTTAAATTAAACAATGAGAGAGAGTGGTCCTTTCGCTTGTGTGTAATTAAGAAAGAGGTGTGAGAGAGAGAGGCCCAAACATCAACACGGCGCAATCGTTGTTCCTGGGCCTGTTCACGTGAGCCCATTTCTTTAATATTGTCCATCTAACAAATTAATTCGTTAATTATACTCCCTCCATCCCGGAGAAGTTGGTATAATTTTTTTTGGCACGGAGATTAAGGAGTATAATAATTTAATGTAAAGTGAAGTAAAGTGAAGTGAGAGAAATAATATTTAATGTGTAGTGAGTAGTTGTATTAGAGGTGATATGTGGGGTCCATGAGAATAGATTAATTGTTTTTGTGTGGATCCCATATATTAAAAAGGAAATGTGTCAACTTTAGTGGGACAAACCAGAAAGAAAAGTGTGTCAACTTCTATGGGGAGAGTACATTAATTGACTACTCATCAACACATGCCCTCAAATATTTTTTTATTTTTATTTTACACACAGTTGTGATTAGGGATGGCAATGGGACGGGTATTTCAGGGTACTCGGTCTACCCGAACCCTAATGGGTAGGGTACGGGTAGTTGTAAACGGGTTTGGGACGGATACGGGTAGTTGTAAGAAATACCCGTTAGGGTTTGGGACGGGTACGGGTAATGCCTCAAAACCCGCGGGTACCCCGATTATATATTTTTTATATAAAATTTAATATATATTATATAATTTATATATTATAAGATGGTTTATATATTTAATTAATAGTTATAAGTTTTATTTAATCATATTTATTAAATATTTATTTAAAATAATAGAATTTATATTATATTTATTTTATATTTAATTAATAATAATGTGATTTTTATTATTATAATTATTTAGACAATAAAAAAATATAAATATATATAAAATAAATGAATATTAAACGGGTATGGGTACCCGCGGGTATTGCTAAACGGTAATGGGACGGGTACGGGTACCATAATAAATTTTTTAAACGGGACGGATACGGGTACGGGTATCTCAAAATAAGCGGGTACCCTACCCGTTGCCATCCCTAGTTGTGATCACAAAATGCAATATAATGATTTTTAAATAATTTCTTTATATGCTCCATATTAGTAAAATTTTATTTGAAATTAGTGAGGTTAACTACATAATAATACCGTGATACTATTAAAATCAGATGGGTTCAATCAGGAAATAAAATTTAAATAGATGAAATAATGCCAATTAAGAAAAAAGAAAAGTATTATTTCTTTACATTTTAATTTACTAATATTATATGGTAATAACGTTATGCCGACACGCTCTATTATTATTTTTTTCCTACATAATATTTCTCACATGTATTTTAATCAGAATTCAATACGACGTGACTTTATATTAATTTAATTCTAATATTCTCAATAATTAATGTTGGAAGTTAATCTATTTTCCTAGATGTGTTATTATTACACACACTAAAATCTAAAATCACACGTTAATTCTTTTCTTTAAAAAAATAATCTAATTTTGGAGCGTGAAGACACGCCTTGACTGAAGAGCGTGGTGGAGAGGGAAGTTATCATGTCTGATCCCATAAATCTTTGTTTGTTGTGTTGGCAAGTTTTCGCAAGTCAATAACTCCAAAAACTAAATAAATAAATTAATAAATTAATCTTTTTTAATTAGTCACTCTCCAAGATTTGACCAACCCTCCTACCCCACCCCACCCCACCCCACCCCCCGGATTAGAGCCCTAATCCAACCAACATAATCCTTCATTTCACACACTAATTAATACTAATTAATTAATTAGCCCAAATCCCAATAGATGTTTTACCCTTTTCTTGCGCCACCAGGCAAGGTTATTCATGTTTGGAAATTGAATTCTTGATTCTACTTGGGATTTGAGACATTAAAAGAAGATTTATATTGGTGACATTTAATAATTGATTACATAGTTGTCTATATTATATAGTTGACTTTCTACATCACACAAAATATGAACATTTTTTTTCAACACTATTAGTAATGAATAATAGTTCTTTGATAAAAGAAAGAAGAAGAAGAAGGGGGTAAGAAAATTAGTACTATTATCATTATACTAATATTTATGGGACATGGTAATCCATAGTATTAAGTATGATCAATTTAATTTGCTAAGATAATGAAAACGCCATCAAGTATGACAAGCATACTACTTTATATTAAAGGAAAAGAAACGTAGTATTTATAACGTAATTCACTAATGTTATTTAATTATAGATGAATGATAAAACCAATAGTAATCAATAAATATATATATTTTTTAAAATAATTTTGAAAATGTCGTGTATAATCAAAATTCATCAGTTAATTAACTCTACTTTAAAAAAAAAAAAAGGGGTGAAAAGGACTATTAATGTAAATAATGAAAATTAATGGACGGATGTTGTAATATAAAAAGAAAAGATGAGATGGTTTTCTTTGCATTCATCATCACAGGTACCAAACGCTTAAATGTTTGTACCGAGTTTTAATGTTCATGGTCACATGCACCCATTTGCTAGGACCAATTTAATAATGACAAAAAACACAACTGATTTTAAATTTATTGCTTAATTTGGTACACCAACAAACCATTGATTGTCACACAGCTGTCAATCTGCAACACTCAGAAACCATATTAATTTTTCTACTTCATTGTTACTCCATAATTTAATTTTCTTAATTAACCAACACTATTTTTTTTACTGTCTCCTATTTGGACATATTTTGTAACATAATTACTAATTACCAGTATTAAATTAATAAAAAGAGCAAGAATAGTGAGACATGATCTTGGATGTCCTGTTACATTTTCGTGTTACATCTCCTGTTACACGCGTTAGATGAGTGACACGCATGCGGAGAGTAAAATCTAAACCTTTCCTCTCAGGGTTGATTGTTAGGATATAGATTAGTTTATCCTACATGTCAATCGTCCAACAGTTTGTAACAGAAGATATAACACCAAAATGTAACAAGAGATCTGAACGCAGGCCCCCACACACTGTAGTAATCAATCTTTTTTTTCTTTTTCTTTTTTTTTAAGGTTGCAAGAGAACCAAGAGCTACATCAAATCTTGATATAGGGTAAGAAAATTCTCAAAAAAAAAAAAACATTAAAAAAGAAGAAGCTACAGTTGTAGTTAATCAACTGTACAATCTAAAATGAAGAATCACTCTTCTTCTGAAGAGCCATCAGGTTGACTATACTGAATCACTGCTGATCCAGAGCCATAAGAAACATTAGCAATGTGTTCTTGATTCCCATCTGATGAGCTGTTCCCCCCATTATCCATGGAGCAGCTCTGAGACATCTGCTCCTCCGTCAAAATTGGCTGCCCGAACAACGTAAAAACCGGCGTTTTCGCCGTCTTCAAACCCTCCATTTTTTTAACATGATGAATTCCCTGCAGGGGGTTGCCAGTGAGGATCTTGGGAAGTTTGTTGTTGTTGTAGTCGAGTGGCCTGAAGTCGAACGGGGCGAGGCCTATCTGCAGTTGATTGAAGTGGAAATCTGATGAAGGTAACACATATTGAGCATGCCTGGCTCCCTGTATGCCTGCAGAAATGTTGTCTAAACAACACAAGGGACTGCTGGGACTGAGGGGGTTGCTGAGTAGTGTTGCCATTGGATGTTGCCCGGCTGGAAACTCCGACGCTTGTGGAAACCTCGCTCGCTTGCTAGGCGGAGAAAACGGAAACGGGCGGAGGGCTGGGATGCTCGACACCACTTCAACCAACCACGGGTTCACCCTCTTCACATTTTGTAGCAAATCCGGCTCGTCCCACGCCACCTATCAAAATAAGTTCGTCTAACTGTGAAACGATCCCACACAACACAAGACTAAACTTTCTAAGTAATAAGTTCGTGTAAGTAATCCACACAAGGAACTTATCATACTCTACTCTAATTTAATACATCAACCCAAATCAAGCAAGACCCAATTATACCATACTCCACTACAGATTTCTACATTAGATCAATACAGAGATATACATACATACATACACATATAAACAAGTGGATTGGATAATTAAACAGAAGGTGTGTAAGCTACCTGAAGAAGCCTCCAAGGAGAATTAGGCCAGTGAATGGGGTCATCCACAGAAGCATTGGATATGGTTCCCATAAACCAGCTAATTCGAGACGAATCTTCGGTTTCAAAAGCCATCTTAAACCTCATTCCAGCACACCAATGGACTTTCATTGCAGCCCTCACAGCAGAGGCATTGACCACAAACTCCGGCGTGCTGGCACGCGGATAATAAACCACCTCAAACGGCTGTCCGTTGCCAGCAAGACTAGCTGCTTCGACTACAGATTCAGCCCTCACCTTCACCCCTGAATCTCCACCATTTTTAAGGCTTCCCATTCCATAAAGCCCCCGCGTATTCCACCCGGACGATGCCACCTCAACGCCCGTTTTCGCCCTCCGAATCCCCACACATAGATCACCATTCTCTGCTCTAAGGAATACTACAGAATCCCCTGCTACAAGCTTCTTCTGATTCACGAAATTACTCCAACCAGTGGTCAACAGATGCCTTCGAGGCGTCCCTCGGTAGATATGCCTAAATCTCCACACCTCCCCGTGCACATCCTTCGCTAGGATCGTCTGCACGGGGGGCTCGACCGAGTAATCGAGCCGCGGGAATATGGTCTCCGCGCAGTAGCGCGGGACCGAAAAACCTCCACCATTGTTAGCATCAGACTGTGTCAATGTCTTAGCAAACGAATTGGTTTTCTCCCTCTCCTCATTCTTGTCAAACCCCACCAATCCAGCCTCATCATCAACACCACATTCGTTTCCTCTCAATGGAACTAATCTAATCTTAGCAAAAACCTCATCACTCTCAGCATCAGCCAAATACTTAATGGACGACACTCTGCAGGGTATAAGAGCAGGGATTCTTGGAAATGGAAGACATTCGACCTTCTTACAGGCATGCTCAGCATGGCCTTGAAAGAAGTAATAAACCTCGGAATTTACAGGGGGGATTTGAGTCATTGCACCAGCACAAGCCTGCCATAGATGGGGATCCAAGGATTTCTCCATCTCATTCATGGACTTCTCTATTGAATGCATAATATTGATCATGATTTCACACCTCTAACAACATGAATCGCCCACAATTCGAAAAAAGGAAACCTATCTGGGCCCTCCGGAGGAGATTCTGCAGAAATACAAAAATAACAAATAACAAAGATTAAAAACCCTAAAAGACACAAATTGGATACAATCAACAGCAAAAAGACGCAGTATTGGTCCCCCAATAGACCAATTCAAGAACTAAATATCACAGCCAGGATTCCAATTAATCATATCAAGAAAATCCCACATCACAATCAACCCATATATATACACTGAAGTGAAGAAATTAAAAGAAAAAAAGTAATCTTTAGTTTACTTTTTATCTCAAGCAAAGAGACAAAAGCAGAAGGGGTGAAAGTGAACTTACGTAAAGATTGGGCCTTTGTTTTCTGGCAATCTCAGAGATAAAATAGCTTTTCCCCTTATCTCTTCCTCGAAAAGCCTGAGAGGGCTTTAAATTGTCAAATCAAGGGAGGGAGAAATTAATTGAAAGGCTTTAAGCATAAGCAAAAGGGGGTGGGTAGAGGAGGAGTGGTGGTTGGCACTGTACGCCCTTTACGCAGCACAAAACTGACTAGTTTGAGTGAGAGAGCAGAGAAGTTCAGACGGGATATAAGCACAGTCGTGATGAGAGAGAAAGAGTTTTGATGGAGATGGAGATGGAGACAGACACAGACAAGAGACAAAAACATACAACACACACACAGGGAGGGGGAGAGAGAGAGAGAGTGAAGAGACACCTGAAATTGAAGCTTCGTTTGCCGACCAGAGGTGGCAGAGAGAATTGATTTTGACAATTGACATGGAATAAGTCCAATCTTATTGCATTTATATACTCTACTATTTTTTTATTGACAGATTCTCTATTAGACACGCTTCACTCTCTTTTTACTATTTTTACTTCTTTTTTTTTAACTTAATTACTAGTGATCAAGTTAAAAAAAAAAAAGAAGCTCATTATGTAGTTATTGTTGCATTAGCTTTGCAAAGATTACTTCCAATTTAAAATATACATAAATAAAATTAATAAAAGTAAGTTTTGATACCATTTCTAAATCAAATTAAAAACATAGGTAAAATCTTTACAAATATATGACAAAATCAAAAAAAAAACTATAAAGAATGTGGATTAGGACTTTTTCAAATAATAAAGTCCAAAAATGTGATTGTATCAAACCTACAAGAACTTGTTGTCTAATTGTGTGTGTATGTATATAATAAATTAATAAATTAAAAGATGTAGAAGTAATTGATTTAAGGCAATAAAATCTTTGTAAAGATTGATTAAGTACAAGTTAATGGGCCAATAGAATGGGGTACAACATAGTCCAAGAAGAACCGGCAGTAGATTAATTATGTTTAAGACACTCTGAGGAAACAACCCTAATTCATGTTAATATATGAGGAAACAAACACTTTTTCAAGTAATTTAATCACAATTAGTACAATAATTAAACTAGCCGGTCGGGTGTTTCCATTTCCATAACGCAAACACTTATTTAATTGGATTTACCTAATGAGTTATGTGAACATTAGTGATTTATTATGTCATATATTACATGGGTTTTTTTTTTAATTTTTAAAGTTTAAAATAGATAAGAGTATCACCAAACTCACTCAAAATAATACTACATGTTTTTCATCGGCTTTCGTAATTTCTCTTCGGTACATTACTACATTATACTTAATGGACAAAATTAGTAATGCCAAATAGTAATATTGTGATTATTTATATGCTCTCCCCCCCCCCCCCCCCTTCTCTAACCCCTAAAAATACGTATATTTTTTTTTCCTAACACTAAAATTAATAACTACAAACTACACCATAAAAATAGCCTAAACTTCGTAATGTACACGATGTAACCTAGAATGATCTAAAATTTAAGAACTTGAATGTCCAAAATTCTTTTTTAAGTGAAATGTCATAATGTTCTTATTAAAAATAACATAACATTAAATATAAACATAAATGATGGGGCATTCATCACAGTTGGTGAGTTACATAATGTTGTGGAGTACTTTTAATTAATCATTTTTATAATAGAAAAATCATTTTAAAAAAAAAATCTGTGGCTTAAAAAACATATTATTCTATCTCATGAATTGGAGGCCTACCCAACAACCTAACTAAATGTTGGTGGGCTACACATTGTCCAAACATATGCAATATCTTTGTCTAAATGCCAACAATTGACATTCTCATGATGGTTGATACAAAAAATGTTTTTAAAATTAAATAAATTATATTTTTTGACTGAAAAATTAAGGAATCCTTAATTTTTCATACTAATGTTAACATTTCACAAGCTCCTTTTTCCTTTTCACGGATCAAAATCGTCGAATTCAAATAAATTTGTAAGAATCAAATAAAAGTCCAGCATCAAAACCTTAATGGGCTTTCAAGCCCAATAAATTCTTCTAACTTCGTGTAAGTAGGTAGGCCCACTGAAGTATATATGGGTGTACTGTTTTAAATAAATATAAAATAAAATAAAATAAATCATTATAAATAAAATAGTTATATTTTGATAACGGAATTAAATAACAGTCGTTCCACTGTAGTCTCAACTCTTCGCGGCGCCACCTTTTCTAATCTTCCCTACATCGAACGCCGATTGGAAGTTATCAATGAAATGGAACCATCAAAATACTCTGAAACCGGCCATGGCGATCCTTCTAGAACCACTACTCAAATCATCCCAAATCGGAGTTCAACCATCATCCTACGCCACCGTATTCCAGGCATTCACCGGCAAGAACCTCCTCAAACAAGGGAAGCAGCTGCACGCGCGAATGTCTCTCCACGGCATCCGACCCACCGCTTTCATCGCCGCCAAAATGGTCGCCATGTACGCTAGCTCCGGAGACATTGTCTCCGCCTCCCGGATGTTCGACTCCGTTCGAGACCCGTCAGTTCTTTTGTTCAATTCTATTATTAGGGCCTTCAGTTTGTACGGATATTCAGAAGAGAATTTGCAGATTTTTATTAGAATGCTGTCGATGAGTTTCCGAGGGGATTATTTCACGTACCCGTTTGTTTTGAAGTCTATTGCGGATTTGGAGTTTATTGATTTAGGAAAATGTATTCATGTGTTGAGCATGAAAGATGGGTTGGATGTCGACGTGTATGTAGGAACTTCATTGGTTGATATGTATGTAAAATGCGGTGAACTGGGTGGTGCTCGTAGGCTATTTGATGAAATGCCTGTTAGGGATGTATCTTCTTGGAACGCAGTGATCTCTGGTTACATGAAAGGTGGCGCCATTAATTCTGCCAGAGAGCTGTTCGACGAAATGCCAGTGAGAAATATTGTGTCTTGGACAAGTATGATCTCCGGGTACACTCAGAATGGGCTAGCAGGTGATGCGTTGCTACTGTTTGATAAAATGTTGATGGAAGAATCAGAAGTGAAGCCCAACTGGGTAACTATAATGAGTGTATTGCCAGCTGTCGGGCATTCGTCTGCGCTGGAACGAGGAAGAAGGATTCATTGGTATGCTCGAGAGAAGGGTTTGGACTCTCATCCTTCTGTGCAAACAGCATTAGCTGGGATGTACGCTAAGTGTGGTAGTCTATCTGATGCTAAGTGGTGCTTCGATAGAATTAAACCAAACGGGAGGTCTCTGATTGCTTGGAATTCTATGATCACTGCTTACGCCTCTCATGGGCGCGGCATGGAGGCAGTTCAAACATTTGAGGCGATGATTCGAGCTGGGATTCAGCCTGATAGCATTACATTCACAGGGTTGTTATCAGGATGCAGTCACTCTGGTCTGGTTGATATTGGATTGAGATACTTTGAATCTATGACTTCAGTATACTCTGTTGAGAAAAAGCACGAGCATTACGCTTGCATTGTAGACCTTCTGGGACGAGCTGGAAGATTAGTCGAAGCATATGAGCTAACATCCCGAATGCCAATGCAACCCGGTGCAAGTGTTTGGGGAGCTTTACTCTCTTCCAGTAGACGTTACCATAATCTTGAGATATCCGAACTAGCAGCTAACAAGTTGTTCGTTTTAGAACCCGAATGCAGTGGTAACTACGCCACACTGTCGAACATGTATGCTGAATCTGGAATGTTGGAAGAAGTGAAAGCACTGAGAGCTCTACAGAAATCACAATGTGTTAACAAGAATCCTGGCTGCAGTTGGATAGAAATCGATGGAAAAGCCCATTTATTTGTTGGGGGAGATTCATCTCACCCCCAAACAAAGCAGATTTACTCACTCATCGAGGAACTTCCCAAGAAAATGAAAGCAGCTGGTTATGTTCCAGATACGAGGCATGCATTGCACGATATAAGTGAGGAGGAAAAAGAGTACTCACTGATGACACATAGCGAGAAGTTGGCTGTCGCGTTTGGTCTGCTTAACACGATGCCCGGAACACTCCTTCGAATCACCAAGAACCTTAGGATCTGTGGAGATTGTCATACGGCAATCAAATTCATATCGAGGATATATGAGAGGGAAATCATTGTTAGAGATGTGAATAGGTTTCATCATTTTAGGGAGGGGCATTGTTCTTGTGGGGATTACTGGTGAACAAAGATACATTCAAGTTTTAATTATCAACATTATATCATATGATGGGAATTCTTTTCTTTATTTCTTTTTTCTAAATTTATTTGATGGGAATTCATACTTGGTTTAGACTTTAGATTACAACTCTTTGCTTTCCCGCCTCTAATTAAAAATTAAATTCTAAATAGGGCTTTCAGAGTCTTTAAATTGAGAGATGGCAGGAAAAATTAAACTGGGCTTAAAAAATTCAAAGGCGATTGACAGATCCAAAGAGAAATTTATTTAAATAGGCCCAACTGATTTGAATAGAAATTTTCACTTTGTTTCACCTGTTTGTTTCCTTTCGATATTGCATCTACTATTCGTCCAACTCCTTCCTCAATGTAAAAATTACTGTTGACATTATCATAAATCTTATTATCTCAAAAGAGAGAATAGAGATGTTTTTATTTTATATTCTAAATGATATGAAAGGTACAACTTTTATAGAAAAGAAGAGATAAGCTAGCTAATGTAATTGAGCCAACTAATTAGCTCTGAATCAAGTCTGCTCAATTTGAGTACACTAATTATTCTTTCTCAATTTAGTAGGACAACAAATTAGCATGAATGATAACCCAAATATTCTGCAGCATGACTTCATTGTTATTAATGATTTACTTCCAATACCCCCTCCTCAAGTTGGAGAAGGAAGAAACGACTTCATTCCCAACTTGCAAATGAACTTGGCAAACCGTGGACTGCTCAAAATTTTAGTGAATCCATCAGCAACCTGCAAAGAAGAAGGAACAAAGCAAGGATTGACATGACCCTCTTTAAATTTATCTCGAACCAAAAGACAATCGATCTCAAGATGTTTGGTGCGCTCATGAAAAACCGGATTGGCTGTAATATGAAGAGCCGCTTTGTTATCACAATGAAGTGGAATCGGAAGAGAGACTGATTGTCCTAGATCCTGCAAGAGATAATATATCCATTGAAGCTCACAAACAGTTGAACCCAAAGCTCTATATTCTACCTCCGTAGATGATCTGGAAATGGTAGTTTGCTTCTTGCTTTTAAAAGAAATCAAAGAACCTCCAAAAAATATGGAATACCTTTGATCGACCGTCTGCTGTCCTTGCATGCTGCCCAATCCGCATCGCAGTAAGCCTCTAGAGTAATATCATGGCAAGAAGGGTAGAATAAACCAAGAGAAGAAGTACCCTTAAGATATCGTAAAACATTCACGGCAGAATTCCAATGTGTTGAAGTGGGAGAAGTAACAAATCAACTGAGTTGTTGCACACAATATGTGATATTGGGCCTCGTCATGTTCAGATAAAGTAACCTACCTACCAATCTTCGATATTGATCTGGATTCTCAAGAGGTGATCCATCTGTGGAGGTAAGATGAAGACCATGTGGGAGTGGGAGTGGGGTGGAAGCAGGTTTACAATCATTCATATTTGCATCTGCCAAAATATCCATAACATACTTACCATCTTTATCTCTAGAAATTTCAACACCCAAAAAATAGTTAGCCAACCCAAGATCCTTGATGGTATAGGCCTGATGAAGAAAATCCTTTAGAGCAAAAATCATTTCAATGTTAGAGCTCGTGACCAAGATGTCATCAACATAAACTAACATGGCCAAGAATAAACCACCCCTGTGCATAGTGAATAGACAGTGATCATGTGGAGATTGAATCAGGCCAAAAACTGAAAGTTTTTTACATAATTCAATATTCCACTCCCTTGAAGCCTGTTTTAAACCATAGAGGCTTTTGACCAATTTACAAACTTGTCCAGGTTTTGCTTTCGTATAACCTTGAGGAGGCTGCATATATACTTCCTCAGTAAGGTGCCCGTGTAGGAAGGCATTATTAACATCCAATTGATGCAATCCCCAACCGTTCATCGATGCAATAGAAAGAAGAAGTCTCACTGTTACGAGTTTAGCAACGGGAGAGAACACTTCAAAATAATCTACACCTTCTTGTTGAGTGTATCCTTTTGTCACAAGCCTTGCCTTGTATCTGTCTATAGTTCTATCCTGCTTTCTTTTTATTTTGTATACCCACTTGCATCCAATAGCATCATTTCCTGGAGGCAACTCAGTAAGAATCCAAGTATGATTACTTTCAAGAGCATCTAATTCGAGCTTCATTGCATTAACCCAAACTTCCTCCTTTGCTGCCTATTTGTAAAATTGAGGTTCCTTGTTAAGATAAAGATTAGCTAAGAAAGCTTGAGACGTGGAGATGTCAGTATGACAAACAAAATCTTTTGTCCATGGTGAAGGTTGGACAACCCTACCACTTCTTGTAGTCACCACAGGAGTAGGAGTTATTTATGGAGAAGAAATAATCGATGATGATTGTTGTAACTCCGAATCAGATTCTAAATTTTCAGAAGGAATACAAGTCTCATGTGGATTATCAGAGGCTCTAACGATATCGAGCGTGCTCGGCATCCTTGACAGTAAAATATGAGATGTAGAAGAAGAATAAGGAAAGATGTGTTCCTTAAATATAACATCTCTTGAAACAAAAAACTGACCATGATCAATATCAAAGAGTTTGTAACCCTTTGGCCTGAATTTCCCCCTCTGCGGATGTGGTACTGCTGCATACACCAAACAACCGAGAGGCTTTAGCCTGGAAAAGTCAGGTGGTTTTCCATAGAGCTTCTCAAAAGGAGTGTTGTCACACACCAAATTTTAATAAATAAGATTTATACGTAAAATTCCTTAATAAAAGCCTTTTAAAATGAGGAATGACCAAACACTTGAACAAATAACCCATCGATAATGAAAAGAAAAATTAAATAATGCATATGTCCTATAAGTTTGAGCAAACTTTAAGCTAATAATTCAAGTAAAAGATGTTAAATAAATATTTTGGTCCTCTAAGTTTCTGCAACCTAATTTTTAAAAGAATATTTACTGCAGAAACCTTTTTGAAAAGAAGGACTATTCATAACATACAAACATACAGGACCTGTCAAATGTTATAAAATAAAACTAAACATGCCACCCTCCACCTTGCAAAATATTATGACAATTAATTTAAATAAAATATAGGACCTAAAACTTACAGGACAAGTTTTTTTTCACTAATTTAATTGAAATACATAACAGATCGCAACAGTTTTAATAATACAAGGAAGTAATAAGGAATTTACCAGAATTTATGTAAACACTACATGACCAAAAAGGCAGCCAAAAGACAATTACATGTCATCATATTATTTTGTAAAACTTCATCATGAAACATACGCACTATCAAACCTTTTTAAAAGGTATGCAATGGACATTAACAAATTGAATAAGGGACAGTGGCCAAGTCGACTTTGAAAACTCCAGTTAATAGAAATTAAAATTTGTTCAGTGCATAAACACCACCACTGACAGGCCATCCATCCATGTGGCCATAATAATCTGCCTCAAAAGCATTCCAAATTACATGAAACAAGAGTAAATCCTAAACATGACCAACACTACAGAATTTATTTCAATTAAGAAGTACTGCACATAAACAAATTGGAGAACAGATTATAATTAAGAGTAATAATCTCGGCTACCCTTTATTTTAATTATGCAGACGGCACCCAACACCTACGGTCTACCCCGTAAACATCAAGCATACCAATCTGAACAATTAATTCAACACGATCCTTCAACTTTCAAAACAGTTTCGCAGCCTACACGTGAGTAAAATAACATAATCTCATTTAAATTCTTCATGCTCATAAGCAAATAAAACATAAATTTGAATGTATGCTGTAAATTGCAATTTATTGAAATCTTTATTTAAGTCTCCTCCTGCCAACGCTCCCCCGCTCGTATGCTACCGCCACGCTTAACCTGAAAGGGAGGTAATTGAAGAGATGAGCAACCACATCTCAGTGGAAATAACTCATACTCATATAAATCAATATTTCATATATGAAAATTTAAATCACTTACAATACAATTTCCTGACGTATTAATAAGGCACCTTTCGGTCCATATCCAAATCATATATACATGACAAGATATCGCAATTCATTATCCATAACTTGGTAGGGCACCATTACAGTCCAAACCCGTATGGCATATATGATGCGCGTTTTCTTTGCACGCAAAATTAATCCCCAAGTATTAAGGATATCAATTGCAGCTTAAGCAAGCGACCAAGTGAATATCGAACCCAAAGGACGGCGTATTATCAATTTAATTATTTACTAAATTAATTAAGACAATTTGACAATTAAGTTGGAGGTTTAGAATTATTAAACTAATAAACAAGTAATTAAAATAACAAATAAAATAAATATCACTTGAAGAATACGAAAGTGGATCAAGTAGGAGAATAGGTAGCTCTAGGATAATCCAGTTTTACTCATTAACTTCCCTTCCATGTGTCAATGTCCGACTCTGCCTTGTGGAATATGGACGCATCACTAAACCATGCATATCTACTCTATAGACACAAGTAAACATGCGTGTAACACGTGTGAATAACCTCGGAGCAAGAGATATAATTCCACCCCCCTTTCTAGATACTATCAGTATCAATTATTTCCCCCTAGGATTGGTACTCTAACCCGATATGATCTCCCTTTTTAGGTACTATGAAATTATCCTCTTTATCCTACTTATTAACCCGAATTCAATTCAATTAATAAGTATTCATATATGATAGTTCTAATGAAGCTTCGGAGTCCCCTCACTTAGAATCATAACATGGAATCCTGTTCAGCGGTGAACGCACTCAATCTACAACCAAGATATATATTCAGACTCTATATACCAATTGAAGATGCACAAAACGACCGTGAATATGGATTAAGAAAGCACAATCATATATAAAATAAATCCACAAGTAGTGTTGTACGGAGTGTATACATGGAAGTTCAATTAACTAGATAAAACCTTCAAACTCCTAAATCTACCAAAAAGGCTCTAGCCCATGATGTTTCGAAGAACAATCATTGGTGTTGGATAGATCTTACCCGGATGTCCGGAAAATACAAGATAAATTAGGAAACGAATAAACCCTTGATATGGCGTCTTCATGCCCTTCTCCATCTTGAATCCTCCTCTTGGTTCTCCTCTTGATTCCACAAACGAATCTTCAAAGTGATGGATGGATGGAGGAAAGGAAGTGGATGATGGATGGGGGGTGATCCCCCCTTGTGGGGTGTTGTATGGTTGTGGCCTCTCCTCGGTGATAGGTGACGTTTTTCTTGACTGCATGAGCCTCCTTTTAAACTTGTAATCACGTCTCTAGGGCTTGGAATGGGCTTTTCAAGTGATCCCACGCGTTTTGGCCTCGAAAATACGGATTTGGTAAGTTCCCGAAGCGCAGGTTCGACCTCGTCAAACAGGTCGAACCACTTGCCACAGGTCGAACCCTGCTACTGGATTTGCGCAGTCTCTCCGTTTCACGTATAACTTTCACATCCGACCTCCGAATTGAGTGATTTTTGCGCTCACGCGATCCTCTCTTCCTTGGCTTTCTATTCATATAAAGAAATCACAAAAAATCCAAGAATTGAATATGTAACAGGCCATGTAAAGTAGCACTGCAATTCTGTTCGGCACAGCTCGCGCGGCGTCACCACTTTGCTCATAACTTCCTCGTTCGGACTCCGAATAGGATGTTCTTTATGCCAAAACGACCCTCTCTTCAGTGGCTTTCCAACCATATATCACAAATCCAATTCAGAGCTCCACATAAATACAGAATAATTACACAATTTCGACGTGCGTTTATCAGCATTCTTGCACAAATTGCACCTTTTCTCAAACTTGGCTCTTTTCATCCTTTTTCCACCTAAAACATAACAAAACACCTCAAGTGCACCTTTTTCTCACATATAATGAATATAAGACCATTGTGCTAATATATGACAAGAATATCAATCAAAAAGGTGTTAAATTGGACACTAAAACACGCTTATTTTCACTCTCATCAATATATTTCAAGTATCATTGGTAGGGCACCATTACAGTCCCAACCCATATATATTGCATTTACGAATTCACATACTCCAATTAAAAATTCATAAACATGATAGTAATTCACTTATGACATAAATAATCACATACGAAATAATTAACGTATACAAGATAATAAATCCCCACCTTTAAACCGCGTAAGAGCCTTAGATTCGAGTATAAAATGTCGCGATCAAGATCCTTCGAAATCTGATTAGAGCTATTTTCACCTAGATTTTAGTGTCTTTTTATATGTGTTTTTCGTATTATTTTATCCGTATTTGTGTATTAATTGGTGGTGTTTTGTGTTTTTATAGAAATGTGTGTGAATGAGCTTAAACTTAAGATTTTCACTTTTTATTGGATGCTAGACATGATAAGGAAGACGTAGGAAAAAACGGATCTCAATTCGGAGTTGAAACGAGGAAGAACGAGCCGAAACAAAATGTGAAAAACAGGGGCATGCACCAACACGGGCCATGTACGGAACACGGCCCTGTAAGAAGTGGCCGTGTGCCGACATCATAAGATTCAACACGACCACCCTGTGCCCGTGTTACAACACACGAGCCATGTTGTAGTACACGAGCCGTGTTGCGTAACACGGCCCTGTAAGGAGAGGTCGTACGGCAGCATCAGAAGACACAACACGGCCACCTTGTGGCCGTGTTGCAAAGCACGACTCGTGCCGTGTAAAATCCTGCTGAAATTTCCAGATCCTTCTAGAAGCCTTCATAGGGGTATAAATACCCCTTTATTCAACAATTGAGAGGAGATCCGAAATTTTACCCTTCTACACACACCTCACACACCATTTCTTCCATTTTCCACCATCATCTTCATCCATCTTCATCCATTCTTCATCCCTTCCATTTGGGTGTTGAAGATCTCAAGAAATCAAGAGCTAGAGTTGGAGATCCATGAGTATTAAAGATTCTCTACAAGAAATTGCTAGGGAAGATTCACATCTTTTTTAATTTTCTTTTGGATCTAAGACTATGGGTATTTGTAATGAATCATTTATGTGTTTTGTTACCTTTATCATATTAGGCTAATCCCTCTAGTGGGATTAGGAACATGAAGAGCATATTAGATTTGTATTATCATGTGGATTAAATTGGTTTTTGATTTAATTGATGTTGATTTCTATTCATGGAGTTTAATTGTCTTGATGTTGTGATGGCATGATTTGTTATTCATAATTGATTATTGGTTTAATGGATTGTTGATCAATGAATTGATTTATGGTGATTAAATGCTATCGTGATGTTCATGTATGTATTACTTGGAGTGAGACGGAAACGACCCTCTATAGTATTAGGAAGGCGTGAATAGACATTGAGTTTGGGTTTGACCGAAAGGATATTTGAATTCAATGAGGGGAACCAATCCATTCGTTGACCTTAGTACACAAAAAGGGAGAGTTTAATCTAACTAGTACCTAGATGGAAGGGGTTAATGTTGGGCTTTGATCTTAAGTGCTTTTGAGAGTTTAAAATGAATCAACAACCTTTGTAACCCGAAAGGGAGCTTAGGATACAATCGTGATCACCCTTAGTCTACATCAATTGAGTTGAATTCCTTTTACATGATAATATGAATCGAGTGTGCTTGGATGTTTCTAATCCCATGTTTTTCATCCTTGAACTTTAACACCTATCCTCTTTTATTTTCATTCATCTTCACTTGTCGTTTCTCTTATTTGCTATTTTTATTTACTTGCTACTTGCTTAAGTGGTAAATCAATCTCAAAACCCCCTATCATCTTTAGAAAAATGACATGAACATGAGCTCACGTATTTTGCTAGTCCGAACATAACTCCTTTGTGGATTGATAATTTTTCTTGGGATATACTACTACAACGATCGAGTATTCTTGCTCGTGAGTGCTACAAAAATAGGCAAAAAAAATCCTTTTCTCTTCGTACAAGTGCAGCCGCGTGACAAGAAATTGTGAGTGATGCGTAAGGATGAAAAGAATGATCGGTTTTTATGCTTGAATGGCTGGGCCAAATCTCTAGAAAAATTAACGCGTAAGAGTGGTCAAACTTTCCTTAGCAAAGAGAACAAATTTGGGATTTAATTGCAGGGAGATATCTCTTTGAGAATGGACGAGATATGACAATTTCTTGGACAGGAGGAGATTTCATAAATAAGGAAAGTGTATAAAATTCTGATTCCTCTTCTTCATTCACGCGGTTGCAGCAACAAATGGGCTGGATTATGCCTTATGCTTGAATTTGGGCTTCTAAGAGTTGAGCCACAATTAATTCACGTATATAATTTTAAGGGATGTTACAAGTGTGCTAATTTAAAATTGCTGAAGGAAGCCTATTTATTATATGTGTAGCAGCAAGGATGCAAAATGGCCAAAAAATAGCTGGTAATTTTGCTTGAAATAGAAACCCCCTAGAAACCTCCAATAAATGCCTATGCTTCCTTTCCACCACCCCATTTTGTTGTGGAGTATACACACATGATTTCTCATGCAATATCCCTTGAGAAGAAAAAAATTCTGAACATCCTTTCCCAAAAATTCCACTCCATTATCACTCCTAACCTTTTTAACTTTACGATTGAACTGTCTTTCAACCATGATAATAAATCTTTGCAATGTAGCAGTAACATCTGACTTTAGTTTCATCAAAAACACCCAAGTTCATCTACTAAAATCATCCACCACAGTCAAGAAATAAGGTATGTTAGTATAACACTCATCTTTGCATGGCCCCCATATATCAACATGAATGAGATCAAAACAAGATGTAGTATGTATTGAACTCTTTCCAAAAAGCAAACGATGTTGTTTTGCTTTATAACAAGTTTCGCAAGAAGTTATAGCTTCTGAGGCAAAAGAATTACAAGCAGTTTTCAAAAAACTCAAATGACTCAAGGTACTAAGAGAGGCATGACCAAGAGTTTTATGCCAAGTCTCTAATGAAACATTGCAAACTTTATTCTCAATAGTCTTATTCTTCAAGAAATATAGATTCCCCTTTAGTTCTCCCTCGGCAAGTGTAGCACTATTCCGAAGGTCCTGAAAAAAACATGTGGACGCAAGAAAAATGCACTTCATATCTGAATCTCTGCAAAGTTGCGTGACTGATAACAGATTGTATTTAAAACTTGGTATATATAAGACTTCCTTCAATGTGATTTCTGGAGATAGAATCACTTCTCCTACAAAGTCAACCTCTTTGATACTTCCATCAGGAAGACAAACTGTAGTTCTACTTTGCACAGGGGTTAAATGACACATCAAAGTGGATTTAGTACACATATGTTTACTGGCACTCGTATCAATTATCCAATCCTTTGAACAACCAGTATCAACAAAAGATAAAGCATGATAAATGGTACGAGATTGATTACCTGCATAATCTGCAAATTGGGCAAAGTTTACTCTATTTCCTTCTTTATTCTTTCCTTCCATGAAGATAGTCATCTGTTTCATGAAATTTTGGAAATCGGATGAAAACCCTCTTGTGCCATGATTCTCCTTTTGAACATTATTCTCCTCAAGACTGAGAGTGTGAGCAAAATTCTTATTCTTCTTCTCTTTGAGTTCCTTATACCAGACGGGTATCCCATGTTTCTTGAAACAAGTATTCATTTCATGTCCAGGAAGCCTACAGTGATCACAAATTAATTTAGCCTTTTCCTTTTTTGTGTATCGAGTAAAGTTTTCACCCCTTCCTCCATTCCATCCCATAATTTGTATTCCACCATCCTTAAAAGTGTTACCTCTTCCAAAATTGGAGGATTTTGCCACCATAGCCACCGTATCCATTTCAGAGGCTGCTACATGAACAGAACGCTGCCTCTCCGCAGCAAGTAATATAAAAAAAGCCTTGTCAACGGAAGGCAGAGGATCCATGAGCATCATCTGATTTGTCACAGGATCATAACTATCATTGAACTCCATGAGAAATTGCATAAGCTTGTCATTCTGATAACGTCGAGATAGAACCTTTCCTGCTTCACAAGTACAATTCACATCTGGCTCCAGATTACATAATCCATCCCATAATTTGGTAAGCTTATTGAAATATTCAATGATAGTGTTATTTTCTTGCATCATAGTACTGATATCTCTTTTCACCTTGTATATCAGCGGACCATTGCTTTCTCCATAACGCTGCATGATTGCCTCCCAAAGTTCTTTCGCAGATTTAGCATAAACAAATGTGTCACTCAATTCCTTAGATAGAGTGTTGAGAATCCATGATATAATTGTCCAATCCACATTTCTCCATAAATCATATGTAGCATCTTCTTTAGATGGCATTTTGAGATCACCATTTATGAACTACAATTTTGATTTTGCATCGAGAGCAACTTCCATGGCCCGTTTCCATGGAAGGTAGTTAGATTCCGTAAGTTGATAAGAAATTAAAATAAGACCAGGACGATCTGCACCATGGAGATAGAGAGCACCATCAATAGAGCCAGTGGTAGTCGAAGAACTAGAGGCTGCCGTGGAAGTCACCGCAGAAGAAGCCACCGCAGAAGTTGCCGTTAACAACGGCCAACTGTTATTCCGATCAGTATCCCGTGTATTCATCGGAATGTAGTAATCGTGCTCCCAAAAAAAACTTAGAACATTTTATGAACCTGCTCTAGATACCATGTAAAAAGTACTATAACATTATCATAAATCTTATTATCTCAAAAGAGAGAACAAAGATGTTTTTATTTTATATTCTAAATGATATGAAAGGTACAACATTTATAGAAAAGAAGAGATAAGCTAGCTATCGTAATTGAGCCAACTAATTAGCTCTGAATCAAGTCTGCTCAATTTGAGTCCACTAATTATTCTTTCTCAATTTAGTAGGACAACAAATTAGCGTGAATGATACCCCAGATATTCTGCAGCATGACTTCATTGCTATTAATGATTTATTTCCAATACTCAATTTAGTTTTCCCCCTCTGATTGCACTCCAATTAGGTTTTCGGCGCTGCTGTATTGATTCTATTCTCTTCTCTTTCATCGCTATTCAACTGCAGACGCATAGGTAATATTCCTCTCCCTCCAGCTCTGTCTGAAAAATTGGGTGCTTGTTTTTCTTTTACTCTGTCGTTGAATGAACTTTCAATTAAGAGAAATATCCCTAACTACTAAAACTCTCTATTTGCTCAATCATTTAGTTTATTTCTTATAATTTGACATTTTTTAAGAGACTAACTCTGTTATCTTCTCACATTGGTTTTCTTTGTCTAACGCACCGTCCCTTTATTTTCAAGTTGTTATGGTTGATAATACTGCTGTTTTGTGTCTTATGTGATTATTTTTCCCCTACAATTCTAATTTTCTTTTAAGATTTGCATAGCATGGGTGAAAGTAATATAGGCTAATCATTATTTGTTGGAGAAGCGTTAAAATTCTCTCCTATTAAGGTTGGTATATTTGTTGAAACTGTTGTTAGATATTTTGTTTTAAAGTCAAGTGCAAGTTCTATAGTTGGAATGAATAAGAGCTGGAAACTTTGACATGCCTACAGTATATGCATGAAGCTTTGCTCCCCACATATTATCTGGGGAATAGAATTGACGTGAATATACGGCGACCAAAAGATTGAGACCTTGTATGTTTTGACATGTGAGAGAAAAAGAATTGGTAGCCATACATACTTTGTTACCAACAAAATATCACCTGTAAGGTAGAAGAAGTGTATGTTTTGCCATCCAAAAATTTTTCTCCAGTATAATCCCTTGCTTAATTAGTGTGAATGCCGAATCTGCCTCCTGATATTATGCATACGCTCACTTAATGCCTTCTGTACAGGAAGTTTTAGATGGCTTGTCAGCATCAGCCAGCACCCGATCGACTCAGTGAGTTACCCAACTCAATAATTCTTGAAATCCTCCCTCTCTTGCCAATAGAAGATGTCATCAAGACAAGTTTCCTCTCCAAACGTTGGAGAAACTTGTGGACCGCTGTCCCCTGCCTTAATTTCACAGATATGTTCGAGAGACAAATGAGAAGGTCAGGACCTTTGTTAATCGGGTTCTTTTATTTTGGAAAGGAACCAAGATGCTGAAATTCAATTTTTCTATCGGCGATGGGACGACATTAGCGTGTGATATTGATTTGTGGGTGCATTTTGCTGCGAATAAAAATGTGGAAGAGTTGAATATTAATCTGTCGAATTGTGTGCGGGCATGGGAGGAAGGGGAAGATGAAGAAATGCCTACATACATGGCTCTGCACTCATGTTCATCGATAACAAAATTATCACTTGTGGATTCTAATCTTATTCTCATTATCATATTATATGCCAATTATTCCTGAATGCTTGATTGTCATTTGTCATACCAGGTGCTCACTGCGTCTGCTTAGGCCACTTCCAAATGTCAAGTTCATGGATTTAGAATTTAGAGATTCTAAGCACAAAAGATTGGTGGATTTTCTTGTGTATTTCCCTAATCTAAAGATGCTGGTCTTACAAGTTGATTTTGCAGATCAGGATGTCAGCTTTATTGACAAGCTGTTAGAGGCTGAGGAAGGTCTATCGACATCCTCCTTGCCTCCACTGAGGGCAGTTGTGATCCATGCATCTCTTGATGGTCCGATGTTATTTCAATTTATTGTGTTTCTGTTAAACCATTGTAGCACGCTACAAGAGTTGGTGATCTGTCCCCAGTATGTCGAAGAGTATCCTCCAGTGTTTATGTATAAAGTTGCACGGTTGCTGTTGAGCTTGCAGAGATCTTTTCCAACTACACAGATAATATTGAACTAAAACAAATTGTTGTGTTAGCCACCCTCTTTTGTAAACCAGTGTTAGGCCACTGTTTCATCAGACAAGCTGTTAACTCTGATTCAGTCATATTTTTCAAGCATTCCTGCTGTTGGTCAAGAATTTTGCTCATTCTCTTTATGGTGTTATGTTTAGTCTATTTGTTATTTGTAAAGATTTTTGGACTTAATTTCATCTTGCATTCACCCTTAGCTCCTTGTGTTGAACCTCAGAGGATGTGGACTAGTATATCCTCTATATAATACCAACTGGCAACTAATGGCATTAGATTTTGAAATTTCAACCTCACACCACTACAAGAAGGCCTTTCTACATCTCTTTCTAGGTTTCGACAGGGCATTCGCAATTCCAGAAAACCTTTCTGCATTCCACCGTTTTTGCCTCGTCTCATCCAACGAATTCAGGTGTTTTTTGATTTCCATCTCCACGACACATTGAATTGATTTCTTCTATTCTTGTTGAATTTGCTCGGTGAGTTTTTTTATGCGAAGATGAAGAAGAGTTGGGAAAGTGAACGCAAGATTAGAAAGTGAAAGAAGATGAGTATTGTATTCAATGTTTTGTGAGGCAAATGATAGTTTGGTAGGTGCGATCTTTCTTCTCTCTATTTTTTCTCTCTAATAAAACAGAGTAGTTGAGGCTTATGAGAAGCATGACAAGAATTAAGATACAACTCCCTATATATTTCCCTTATTCCTTCATTTCTTTCAATCAAGACTTCCCAACTGTGAAGGCATACCAACATTTTACTGAATAGTGTGGTTTCTTCTTGTACTGGATTGTATATTTGTATAGCGAATACTCTTAAATAAAAAGGTTGAAAATACATTTTAAATTTTAATTAAATTCTAAATTGGGCTTCAAAGTTTGGATGAAAGATACATGTCACTTCAAGAGATGGCAGGAAAAATTGAACTGGGCTTAAAAAATTCATAGGCCCAAATCTGATTGACAAATCCAAATAACATTTTGACAAATTTGTTTAAATAAGCCCAACTGCATTTGGAAGCTCAACACTGACACACCATTCTGTAAAGAAGTAATAATCATCTAATAAGAAAATTTTGCGAATATTAAATATAAATGGCAGAAATTAAAGAAGTAAATAAGAAATAAGTGTAGAAATAAAAGACATAAGAAAATCCCTTAACTGCAAAAAGAGTCCCCCCATGCAGGGATGAGTGAGAAGCACTAAGAAAAGAGAGATTTTAAGGACCTAAAATTAACCACATTGCTCAACTCCTAGCCCTAATCTTGTTCCTTTATCTCTCTAAAACTTCCTACACTTTCTTCTTCTTCTCTCTCTCTTTCTTCCCACTAGCTAAATCTTCTTCATCATCATCATAATCCTATATAGCTCCTATTCCCCGCCACCCATTACATTTACTGTACAAAGAACCAACGAACAAAGAAATCCAATAAACTTCTAAAGTAGCAAAAGATAAGAGAAAATAAAAGCAACAAGAGACGTGAGATAAAACCTAAGATGATAGTCTCCTTTTCTTTAGTAAACATTACTAAGGATTTGGAACCTCCTCCACCATTGTGGCTGTCGGGTTGCTTCCAACGCCGTTCTTGCTTCTCATCTCGACAACCTTCTTGTGTGAGTTGGAGTGCAGAGACGGGACGAAGGTCGGGCTAGCAGCCGGACGGTACTCCGGGTACAGCCGATTGGACTTGTAACGAACACCACAAGCATTGCACAATGTCTTAGGCCCCATCGGACCAGCCCTCCACTGAGGCGTCTTCGTTATCTCACAATGCAGGCATTTCCGGACAGCTTGAGCTGGAGGGTTCAGCTGGCTCTCGTCGTCCTCTGCATGAAAAGTTGCCTTCATCTTTTTCTTCTTCTGTTCAGCTCCATAGGGCTTAGGGATCCTCTTCATAGGTGGAGACTCAGCAAAATTCTCGGACTCCGAGCTGAATCCTGTTGGGACGAAAACGTTAGGAGCCTCGACGAAGGAGGATGAGGAGGAAATGAGCTGGATAGCTGCTCTAGGGTTGAAAGTAGCTGGACGAGGGCGCTTGCTCCTAGCCCGTTGCGTGCCATGCTGACTAGGGCTGAGCGGGATGGTCTTCACGCCCGAGCAAGAGCTGGTGCTGCTGCTGCTGCTTTCCAAAACCGAAACAGGACTCGATGTTTGGAACTGGCTGTGAGAAGGCTCCTTGTTGATGCACACATTCTCTTTTGCAAGGGTCAAGCCTCCACCCGAAAATGAGTCCTCCACGAAAGTCGACAGCCATTCAAGTTGGACAATATCCTCGTACTGATCGATAACAACATCAACACAACACTGATCAGAATGAATTCATGAACAATCAATGCAAGCTAACAAGTATCTTAAAGGGTTCTTGTAGTTTAGCAATCAGAAACTGAACATCCTAGAATTTGAATATGTAAAGCCATAAACAAGTTAAGTCATATCAGACAAACTTGCACAATATTCTAAAGCTATCTAAAGATCGAGTGGACCACATATCCAACAACTAGAAATTTAAAACAAACAGCACCATAGGTTGTCCCCACCGCACCTTAAATGATCAACAACGAAGCTATCCCAATTTCAAATTAGAACGAAACATTTCTACATGATTGCAATGGTTAATTCGAAAAGGCCGAAGATGCGACAGCCAAGCCAACATACATCAGTAAAAATGGCCTCCAACCCCACATTCAGACAGCCAAACATGATCAAGTATACAACATTTTTTTAATCCAAACATGGCCTAATTAGTATAACATTTAACACAAACAACAAACATCTTAATCTTAGTTTAAACACCTAACGCCACACCTAACTACTTCGTGATCATGTTGGCCCTACAACATGTGATCAAACAAACTCCATGAAACCATGATCAGTAACTAGTGTCGACAGTCTAATTTGAGTACAATGTAGTGCAATAAACCGAAAACTCGGATGCTCACCGGAACAGAGAGCTCAGCAGAGAGGTCAGAGGCGACATTGTCGTTGGAGAAGAGAGGATTCGACTCAGGCAACGTGTCGTTCCACATGCTCGGGAAATCCTTGGATTCGCCGAAGCTAGGGAAGTTGCCGTCGCCACCGTCACATTCGTTGTCCGGAGGAAACTCAATCAAGTCATCAATTTGGTCAAAGAAGTTTCCACAGTCAATCTCATCACTGAAGTTAGGTCCCATTTTTTTCCTGAAAATAAGGTAGAATTGAAAGAGAAACATTTAATGAAACTTGATAACATACAAGAGTATTTAATTTATTCAGTGTCTACAAGTACAGAGAAAAGGGGGACTTTATGATGAAGTTCTGAGGGAGGATGGATGCTAACATACGCATGAGGTGGGGATGACATTGCTTTACCAATTTATAAGGACATGTTGGCGCATGTTAGCACAAGAGGCCAAGAATTTTAGTTAAAGCAATCTTGAGTTCCTTTGGCTTTACAAGAATTTGATAATCTTAAAGTTCCATTGAGATTTTGCAATTCTTGTGATATTTCAAAATTCACTTTAATTTTTTATTATTTAAAAAAAATTACACAAACACTAACACACAAAGAGGGAGAAAGATGAAAAGACTGTAACTTGAACACAAATGTGAATACATGGTGTATATTAAACGGCACCGACACTAAAAATTGTTAAAATTTATGATGATGTAATGAAATTTTTTTGAAGAAAACAGCATGGAGCAAACCTTTGAAGATTTCTGTGTTGTAATAAGCAGAGATTTTGAGAACCCAAAAGGCAGAAAGCTTTAAAGATTGGCAAAACCCTGTGAATAGAGCCTCCAATGTAAGGATTTTTCCTGCAAGGATAGAAAGAAAGTGGTGAGATATTACATACTTAATTGGTAAAACCCAAGCATTTAAGAACATACCACAATTTGTGACAATTATGAAAGGTAAATGTGAGAAGAATCTCACTCAAGATAGAAACAAATTTTGAAAAATAGTGAACATAAAAGACTATGGCTCTTTCCATTTTTCACCCTCCAAGAAGGGGGCAAAAAAATAAAGGCTTGTAATTAAGGAAAAAAGGAATCACAAATTGACTCAAAATTGTCAATTAAGCACATTTTGTTGGCTTACTTTGCAAAGCTTGCAGAGTTGTTTGGCTCAAATAATTTGCAGAAAAAATAGAAAATATGGGGGAGAATGGAGTGAGAGAGAGGGTAAGATGAGAGAGACAGAGAAGAAAATGCAGGCAAAGTACGTGTGCTTAAAACCCCAAAAAACTTCCCGCCCAAAAATATCCAATCTTTATATCAGATGAAATTTGCAGAACTTCTCTTCTTTGTGGGCACAACTTCCAACACAGACAAAAGGGAACAGAGCAGAGAAGGGAATAGAGAGAAGAACACTAATAACCAAGAGAAAGAGGGGAGAGAGAGGACAAAAAGTTCAAGACAAACACCCCCTTATGGCTACGCTATCATCATTCTTCCTCCATTTCTACTCTTTAATCACTGTTCACTGACAGCTTATAGTGTTGTATGTATAATGTATCTCTCCTCCTCTCTCTATATATATATAGGGAGTGTTTTAGAAGGGTGGAGAGAGAAAGGTTTGAACCTTGAAACGGAGTGGTGTGAGTGATTATGAAGAAGAGAAAGAGAGGCTAAAAAGAAAGGAAGTATGGTAGGTGAACCTCTTTGCTTCATTGCAAGCTGTCTTTTACACAACACCCCCCCCCCCCCAATACCCCACCTCACCCCCCTGTCTTTGATGTTTAAGTCTTCTTCAATACCACCACCCCACCCCACCACCACCACCCACACGGGTCCCACACCACTCCCACCGCTCTCTCTCTTTAAAATTTTCTTGATTTTTTTCCCCCTGTTTTTCTTCTTTTTTCACGCAGAAACAACGCACACCATATCCCAATTTACCTTTTTTAATTCTATACCAACAAACATGATTTGAAAACGTATACTCCCTCCGTCCCCCGATGTATTTCACGTATTTGTGTGCGCGGAGTTTAAGAAAAATTTGACTTTTTAAGTATAAAGTAAGAAAGAGAAGAAATATTTTAGTTAATTTAATGAAAAAGATGTGTAAAGTTATTGGAATGGGTGAAAAAGTGAGTATTTTGTTGGGATATGTGTAAAAAGTAAGTATTATTATAGTGTATTCATTACCATTTTTAGTAAAAGTGAAGTGTGAAATACTTTGAGGGACGGATGGAAAAGGAAAGTGTGAAATACTTTGGGGGACGGAGGGAGTATTTTGCAAATATATACTACAATGTATGATTAGCAAGTTGTATACACGTGTATACTTACACACTGTGTACATGTACGCGTATAATGTATGTATACATGAATAGTAATTGCACTTAAAAAAATGTAAGATTTTGAATTGATTTGGTAAATTTGATTAGAATGGGCTATTTCTTCACAAAATTATAATGTAACAAATATTCTTGATTCGTGATTTTAATTATTTATTATTCTGAGACATTTATTTTGGATGAACAATATTGTTATCTGTTTGACGGATTTTCAGACTGGACTAGCGGGGAGAATTAAAGTGAGATTCTATTGCTCTTTTGCTTTTCATTTTCTTGTCCGAATATTTTTTTATGGAAAATGTAGTTAATATTTATTGAGGTTTGTAGCTAGTAATAAATTTATTTTGGCAATGATTTGCTAATGTAGTATAAAATCATTAATGAATTATAATTCGATAAGATCTTCTTTACATCACTAAACTTTTTTCTAAAATTCACTATTAATTTACAAATAAATCTTTGAATATGATCCTCAATATTTCTTTCTAATTAATTCTCCAGATTTTGTTGAATTTCAATTATTATGTTGATCAAATATAAAATTAAACAAAAAAAAAATCAAAGTCGAGATAAATTAAAGTTGATTGTTTTGTTAGTGAATTTAATATTTAATAATAACCTCATATTTTATAATAATGATTATATATAATTTTTTCCATTTAATCGAAAAAAAAATGCACGGTATTCGTGAATTTTGATTATAGTACATAACAAATACTATGATTTGAAAGATCCAGAAAATAAAAGAAAAAGAAAAAATCGGTACTCCCATTTTATAACTTTTTAAAGATTACAAATAATAATAAAACAAGAATTAAATGATTAAAGGAATGTAGAATTATATAGTTAACAACGGATTTCAGTGACAGGACATGGTCAATCTATAGGCTTAATTTCAGCATTAATTATCACTTACCCAATATAATCTAATTAAGAACATTAATGCACTAAATTTCATATTCTCAAAACCTAGATTATATATTTGCAAAAAAAAAAAAAATCCACAAAATAGACCTTCATTCGCGTTAAAGATTGCCTAAAGTTAGGTCAAAAAAACTTTTCTTCTTTTTTTCGGTTACCTTTTTTTTTCTTTCATAATATATATAATCTTGAGGTACATATTTTAATTAATAGAGTACAAGTTTTATCTTCATAGGGCACGTCTTCCCGTTAGTGGAGAAGAAGAAGATATCATGGGAACAAGTAATTTCTATGCAGTATTTTCCATTTTAATTTAATTGAATGAAATGAAATTATGAAACAATAATTAGTTGATACGTACGAAACAATTTTGTATGTTGGCCATGTATTATTAAAATCCATGCATTATATTGTATCCTTCATAATTTACTTCAATTTATTCTGATTTATATCATCACATTTACATTTAATTAAAATATAGTAAAATACAAATTAATATAAACAGTATGCGAGTAGGATAATCGTGCACGATACGTTAAGTATTTGTATGATCATGCATGCATTCAACACGTGCACACGCTTAAAATACGCGTGTCCTACCATACGACAATTATATATTTTCGTAAAGTATTGAACATCCACGTTTAATTTCCGCATGTACTATATAAATAATTACATGCATACAAAAATGGAGATTTTACTTGGTTGGGATAGGATTTTATTATGACATGACTTTGAACTTTTTTTTTTAATTGAAATAATTAACTTAGAAGCCTTATTGAAATTAAAATTAAGAATTGAAAACGTCTTTCTTGATAGTAGGTATTAACAGCTAGAAAGGCATTAGTTGAAACTGAAGATGCAACTTAATTAACAAAGAAATTTAAACTAATAAAAATGACTTCACATCTGCTAAAATAACCCGCCTAGCTTATAAACATATTATACAATAAACTCATTCATGTCACATTGTATGAGTTTGGGGGGTGGGGGTGGGGTAGGGGAGTAGGTAATTAATTGCAACTATTTGATTTGGACTTGAGGTATTATTTAGCTTAAATGGGCTCATAGCAGTTTTTTCAAGTCTGGAATATATTTATTAATTTAATAAATGCCTTTTAAAAAAAAAAATTAGTTGATAGGTACTCTTTTTCTTTTTAATTTTTTGAACGTATTAAATAAGAAATTAAGAGGTATTAATATATTCTTAAATACATGTTTTAGTTTGATAATAAAATTCTTGGTTATAATATACGCTTGTTTAAATTCGGTGTATGATACAATTATTGTAAATTCGATCAAAACATTATCATTCTCTAAAATGATAAGCTGTTATTCTTTGAAGTATGATATAACTATTAATTAATCATAGCGGTATGCTGATGTAAGATTTTATATATAATGAACATGAGTAATAGTTTATGATTTATCATCCAGAGAAATTGAATGTATGGTAATCACATTATGAAACGGTGCAATGAATAATATTAATAATACTAATAATTAATGATCATTGTATTTTTTAAAGGAACATTTGCTTTTACATTTTTTATTACTTATCATTTTAAATTAAATTATTATTTTTTTTATTAAAAATGTTATTATTTTATTTTTTATATATTACGAATTATTTATGAAATAATTTATTGAGCGTATGTTATTTTTTTATTAATCTCTCAAATATTATCACTTTTTATCAATTGTATGAAATTTATTTCATATAACGACGTCACATGAGGGTTTGTCTATATGTATAAATTAACTTGAATATTTAAAGAGCACCCTAATCTCTTAAATCGTTGGCTTAAAAGGAATAATTAAAATCCGTAAATAGTTGTCGGTAAGTATTATTCTCGTTTGATTTTCTACATTTTAATATACATTTTAGACAATTAAGCTAATTATTCACAATTTCCTTAGTCATCTGAAAATATTTTTTTTTAAAAGGAAAAACATTCCACATAACTAAATAGCTGAAATCAGCCTATTGTCAAGAGAAAATCAGGGGGGTTTCCACTAGCTTTCTAAACTGACATGGTTCTTATCAAAGAAAGCAAGCTCGTGATCTATTACATTATAAGAGCGATTGACTCAACATAAATCAAATGTAATAGGAGATGAGAGAAGGGCTTGAATGTCAAGATTGTCTTATAATATTACTTTCGTAAAATGTATAAGAATTAATAATACTTTATTAAAAATTATACTCAATTTAAATAATTTATGAAAATTGATTAGATATGCAGTAATTTATACTTGTTAAATAATTTGTAATATAAATAAAAGTTAAAAAATAAAAAAAAATTATAATATCTTTAATTAAAAAAATTTATTATTTAAGAAACTGAGTATCATCCGATAGAGTTCCATTGCATGCCCTCGTTCAGCAACTTGGAATCAATTTCCCTGTTGCTTTGAAATAGTAATAATATACTAGCAATAATTTTAATGCACAACATGCTTAAACATGTTGATAAGACAAGATTGGGCAAATATTCTGTAATATATATAAAAAAAAAGAAAAAATAGTAACTACTTTGAATCCTGAAACCTATTTTAAAATGGATTCCCTAAAATACCCTCAAGTAGACCTCTACAACAACAGATTTACCCCTAGAAGCGAACATTATTACTTGGCTTCAACTGAAGTAGCAATCCTGTGTTACGCGTCAAACGCGGGGGATCACATTGCGGCGGAGTGCAAGGGCCCCACGCCCACGTCCACGCGGGCCCCGCACCACGTTGCGGGTGGTAGGATCTGGTCCGTTCGCGTATCACACGTGGCGGAATCGAGGCTCTGTGGAGCCCACGCGGTGGAATCAGCTGGCTGTTGCCAGCTAGGCATCTGAGCTCAGAGGCGACACCCCTCACGTGACTCTATCTAGGGATTCGAGTCTCACATATTCTTCCAATTCCCTTTATTTTTTTCTTACAAACCGAATTCCTTAAAAACATTACAGCAGGAGTATTTAATAAATAAATCTTATTAATACCAAAATAATAGATAGATATTTTCTTTTATTTATCGATAATAAAATCGAAATAATAAAGATGTAGTTACATCTGTAATTTATTCTAAATTTTCTTTTACGCTTGCTAAAATTAAAGTTCACGCGTTACTCTTGAATTATGAATTTTTAAATTAATAATATTAAATTTAAATTTGGTTACATCGATCCATTAAACTACAGTAAAACCTCTATAGATTAATATGGCTAAATATAGTGTGCACCCGAGTGCACACGAAGCTTCGTGTGCACCCACATACAAATATAAGCAAAAACATATACAATTGTGAGTAAAAATGTATACAATTTAATTGTTAATTTTTTTAATGAAAAATTGAGTGTAAAAAATATCAAATTATTAAAATACATGTATACACTATTGAATAAAAAGTTATACACATATGAATGTTTGTTTTTTTAATGAAAAATTTAGTGTGAAAAAGTATACAATTATTACAAAACACATATACAAAAGAGAATAATATGTATACAAAATAGAATAAAAAGTTATATAAATATGGGTGCAATGATGCACCCGGGTGCACCTAATATACACTCAATTAATATACTCGAAAACATATAATTTTATTAATTTAGAGAAATATTGTATAATCAATAAATTAATAATTTATTAATTTAAAGAGGTAATATAAAAAATATATATAATTTCCATAATAAGTATTAGGAATATATTAATTAGAATATATATATATGATTAATACTTCAAGAGATTCACAATTATATATTACTCGTAAATCAAAGCAATTATATAAGTATAATATCTCATGAATTGTGCAAACATATAACATTTATCTATATTTTATAGAAGTAGACCAATATAAAATATTGATATATTTTATTTGTTTTCAATTTGGGTACAATCGAAAGATTTAAAGATGAGATTAACGCAAATTTGAAGTTCAACAATAAATAACTAACAATAGATTCATATTTTATTGAATTGTCTTAGAATTTTGAAGTTGATAACATATATATTTCAAATTTTTTTAATAATTATTAATTTATAATTTCGTTGGGACCTTAAATATTCTTTAGAATTTCCTAAAAAAAATATTATCTTATTATTTAATTGATTGGTACCCAAAATTTGAACTGGTCCCAAGTTGGGACCGGACAAATTATTAATTTTATCAAAGTTATTAATTTATCGAGTATTAATTTATAGAGGTTTTACGATATAAAATACTACTTAAATTCAATTTAGATTCTTGAATGTATATCTTAGCATTTTGTTGCAAATGGTTTCATTTAATGTTTGAAAATGTATCTATAAATAGAATAAATAAATTTCAAAACAAGGTTTTGTTTTTTGTAAAAAAGTACTCCGTAATATTATAAAAATAATAATTTGATAATAAAAGATATTTCTGAGTATATATAGATGCAGCATTCTCATACTTCCCATTCGAAATTGGTGAGATGTCCAAACAAGAAGTTTATTGTAGTTTACAATAATAATGTTAGAAAGAGCATTATTTTAATACATATATATTCGTAGTTTCGCACAAAACAAGAATCCAAGTGTACACAATTTTATCACAGTATTTTTGTGGGGTCGTTGTCAATGTTAAATTTTCTAATTAAATAAATGCAAATATAAATCAATATCACCGAGTACTTTAATAAAAGGAAGAATAAAATTAATTGATATATAAATAAAAGTATATACTCCCTCCATACCATAAAAAATTACACCCCCAATTCTGAAAATTATGTAATCCCCCTTGTCCCTTTAATTGACATAGACTTCAATCATCTAATAAAAGATAAAAAAGTATCGTTAATTTCTTCATGCTCGTTCCAAGTTCGAAGTATCATTTGTACAAATAAGAATCCTCCACGAAGATTAAGAAGTGATAACTTTTAGGGGTATAATGATATTTTTTGGTAATAAATAAATGATAAAGTATACTCCAGATAGAGATGGTTTTTTGTAAATAAATTGTACGAGGAAGGGTGATTGTTTTTTATTTTTTGCTTTTTTTTTTAGAAATATGTAAACTTTAGTGAGACAGTCCAAAATAAAAGCGTGCAGTTTGAAATGAGACAGAGGGAGTACTAGCTAGTATCCAGTCTCCTACGCTATTTATGTGTAAAGCTTTTTTGTCATTCATCATTTGATTGAAATGTAAGTGAAGAAAAAAATTCAACAATTATTTCAAATCATATACTCCCCTCATCCCGCTCAAATAGCACAATTTTACTATATTGGGCGTCCCATCCAAATTGCACAATTTTCCTCTTTTAGTAAAAATGGCCCCACTATCCATCATATTTCTCTAATACATTTACTCACTTTAGTTAAAATAATACTCCATAATCTTTAATTTACATGCAAAAAGCAAATGCACCTCTTTTGGAACGAGGGAGTATTTCTCTTTTAAAATGGAGTATAATTTAAAATGACTGAGTGAATTTGTATCCCCAACCCACCCACAGCCTACATATATGCATAAATAAATTGATAACCATTAAATACTTTGAAGTAACCCTTTAAGTTACTATAAAGAATTAATTTCTTTTGTTAAATTGTAAAAGTAAATAAAATTTACACTTAATATATCTAAATAATACTAATACTTGTCATACATAAAGAATACCGATTCCATGAGATAATATATGTGGAAGCAATAGTGGAATGAAGTAGTAGTAATAATGTGTCAAAATATTCCCATACTTTGGCCATTATTAGTTGATTAGGTTTCTAACATCCCATAGTTAATGTGTCGACTTACCAAATATGTTTGTTCAAAACCTATAGCACATGCCATATTCAAACCCATGTGACTTCTAAGAGAATACCACCCTCTCCACTCATCAATTAATTATTAATTGCCTTCATTTTTATGTTTAAATGGGAGTATTAAAGCTAACTACGAAGTTGTTAGTAATAAGTTAAAATTCTTTTAATCTACACCATACATTAACATCTACCAAACATGAATTTCTCACGTCGCTAAACATGATGCGAGTAAAAGAGAAATATAAGAAGATAAAATTATTATTTAAAATTTAATCAAATAAAGAGATTTTAATAGCGAGTAGCATATCAAGTTGTAGTTGATAAAAATGACTATTAAATAAAATTTACGTAAATCGAGAAATCGCGAACATGAACATGAGTGTGTCCAAATTCAAATGATGATCTACCTAATTACAACGATTGATCACTTTTTAACCACTTAAAATAAATCCATAACTAGAAATCACGTTTCGAAGTATAAATGTGGGTATTGATGAAACATTAATTTTCCTTGCTCAATTTATGAGTACGTAATTAAATTCAATTTTGATTAATGAACATTAATATTTAGAAACTAACATATAAATAAATACTCTATTATATAGTGGTGTGTAGTAATAAGCAATATTAGTGATTAGTCCTTGAGGAGTGGGTTGAGTGGTCGAGATCGTGCTGGCATGCTAAATCACTTTTCTAGGTTGTATGTCACGTGCATACACCTAAGCTTTTTAAAGTCAAATTATGAAACTTAAATACTATTCTTTTTTCTATTTTAATTCATCATTAATAAATATCACTCTTTATTCATTTTCTAATAATAATGCAATTATAGGTTTGATCATAGGATCTTACAAAAACGTTTAGTCCTAATTCATAAAATCCACGTCATTTATATCATCCCACAGGCTACATATTCTAAACACAACACTTGGTGTCCTTACTCCTTAGATATGTATATTTAATATGTGGAGTACATATATATTTCTAATATATTGAATATATATATTTAGTATTTTTAATGAATTTATCCTATTTCTTTTAACAAATATATATGCCTCACTTAAAATTTTATGGTTTCGCTCTAAAACATGATTATATATATATTAGTCAATTTATAAAGAATTTAACTATATTTATATAAAGGCAAAAATGTGTGAAATCGTTTCATATAACAATGTTTGTATGATGAATGAGGAGTGATAATATGTAATGAGAATTAATATTGATTGATGAAAATTAAGTGATCATATTCATTCCATTCTATTATTGCATATTCATTCATGGTAACATTTTTAATAAAAAAAATTATAATTAAATAAAAAATTAATAAATAATTTCATCATGACACAAAGGTTGCTAATTATTTAAAATATAAAATTAAATTACAGTGTAGGTTTAAAACCGAAAATTCATGATATACTTATTAAAAATATAAAATATCATGATATATTCATATATTTTTTTTCCAATAATTTTTAATTCCTATATTTTCCCATTAATTCATAAATTATGTGGGCTTGGGGTATGAATTCTTCGTTTTAATTAAATTGGGATAGTGACAAGTCATTTTTGGGACACTTGAATGTCTGCTTCAGCAATCATTTTTTAAATATTTATTTTCATTTTCTCAATTTTTTAGCAATACTTGTGTGTTTCTTTGAACAGCCAAAAAAAAAAAAAAAACTCTATTTATCCTAAGATATATACTTCGGCGAAATTTATTTATCGAGAGTATATTAAATGTAAAAACAAATATGCAGAGATATATTTGTGGGGATTACTTGGGTAACCCATGTCATCTATTGCCCAACTTTCTATCGGTTGTTAGCGGATTTTTTTTAACTTTTTTTTTTTAATTATCGCTTCATATCCACGACTCCTAAATTATTGCTTTGACCAAATCTGTTAGTTTATTCTCATTTTAAATCCTTAATTCGAAAATAAAAAAATAAAAAATTAAAATAACATTTTTATATTATTAATTCTATTACGGCTCGTTTGGTAGGAGATATGAGATTAGACATGATAGATGTAAAAGTGGATGTCTTATATTAGTTTGCACATCTGTTTAGCGTTTGCTTTGTAATAAGAAAGGGAAAAATTACGATGGTTAAGAGCAGTTTTTTAATATAAAATGAGAATTAAATTTTAATTTAATTTCTTTAAAGTATTAAACCTATTTTTAAATTAAAAAAATCGTATCACAGTACATCAATTCAAAATTTTATATTCTGTCAAAATAAAAATAAAAATTCAAATGCTTATAAATTTTGAAAAATATTTATAATTTATTAAAAATTAATACATCAATTCAAAATTTTATATTCTGTTAAAATAAAAATAAAAATTCAAATGCTTATAAATTTTGAAAAATATTTATAATTTATTAAAAATTAATAAATAAATAATTATTTATTTTAGATGGTTTTATTTGGGTCATATACAGTGACTTGTTACTTGTTAAGACAATTTATTTTTGTAATAATATCTTTTATATCTAATGGAGATTTTTAATCCAACGGTTCTTATGTGTTTGGTCATGTATAACCCAAGTTACGTAAGAATTAGCCTATATTTGTATATTAAATGGAACCCTACGTAAGGTGAATAAAAAATTTAAGATAATTTGAAGAAAACAATTACATGCTTGAAATTTAAATATTACGTAAGATCTCAGAGACATTTAATAATTCTTAAATTTAAGTGAAGTAATTTACAGTTAATTGAGAGTATAAAAACAGTTCTCATTTACTCGTATTCTAACTGCAATAATTTGGGTTACCGGTAGAAGGTGTGGCGTGTCGGTGCCGACACATGCGAGTGCCGATAGTGTCACCGGGTAAATCAGGTGGCAGAGCCCGACACGTCAGCCCATATCGGGCAGTAGCCGGTAAAATCAGGGGGACCCACGCAAACGGTTGAAGAATGAAGAGGAGTTACTTTTACGGCGTCGGTGGCTGTTAATGTTAATTGACTCGTGACTACGTAACGTAAACGGTCTCCCGTCTAATCCCATTCTTAATGCACAAAGTACAAGTCATATCAATTCAAATGCTATGTACTTTCGAAAAAAAAAGACTAGAGAGTTTAATTTAAAAAATATATTTTATATTTCTTATCTCTATTTTTTGTTCTAGACCGAACTCATCGCCACTCAAATACTTATAAAAATAATAATAATATAATCATATTAAATGAAGAAATACTTTAATCACACAAAGGAATCAGATTCAAGATTTGAAATTTTATTTTAGAATAATAGATTAAGAGAAAACCGACAAAATTAGAATTTAACATATTATTTTTCAGTCATATGAAAAACTGTGAAATGCAGTATTGTCGGTACAACCACTTCAATATAAACATTAAAAGCAACAGATATTACATAAATATAAATAAATAAAAAAATCGCCCTTTATAGCAAACATCACTACTTAAAAAAAAAAAACATACATTTTTTTTTTCAATGTATTTCTAGTGAAGGACTAATATATAAACGATTTTTGTTTCTTTATTTATATTTATACGGAGCTTAAAAGATTTTTGGACGAAATCTATTTAATCTAGAATAATTTTAAAATTGTTTCAGATTTACCATATTCAGTACGACATACATTAAAAAAAAGAAATCATTTATCATAAATTAAAATTTAATAAATTAATTAATTCTATCATCCACATAATTGTACACAAGTATTTACTGAAAGAATGTGTACAACTATACAAGTTGCATGAGATGAAGGCTTGTGTTTTTCTAGCTCATTCGGACCGAATCAGTACGGACAGACTTTGTCGCGTCTAGATGGTTAAGACGACACGTTCCTAGGAGCAACTCCGGTAGCTCTTCTTCGGTGTTACCCTGAAAAAATCACCATCACAATCTACCTTTAATAGAGGTGGCAATTTCAGTTCTGCTCGACCTGAAATTGCCACCCCTAGAAACGAGCATTGTTATAAAACGACATGTTGCTTTCTTTACCTGTATCAAGAATGCCATTTCTATTACAAGATTGGTTAGATACCCAAGAACAAGGTTAGCTACACCTCTTGCCACAGTTGAAGATCCAACATCTACATCCAACTAAGGGAAAATTGTGCATTAAACTAGGTTATCACAATGATATAAACCATGCATGTCGATTTAATACATTTTCGTGTTTTACCTCCAAGTAGTTCTTCCCACGGAAATAATTCACTTCGAGTGCTTGTCCTAACAAGCAAGATTTCCTTCCAACACTCTGCTTTACAATCCAAGATCCCTATGAAAATCAATCTTCGTAAGTGTTTTTGTTCACAATTAAGGTTGAAAAATGCAAGAATGAGGTGAAAGGGGTAGATACCTTAGATATGTAGGGTATGAGCTTGAACCTTGAGTTCCTAAAAGTGTTGTCTCCATTGACAAATCGCTCAAGCAGAGGCGTCTCTTCCAAAGGAGTTTTGAGCATGTAATAAAAGGCCATGCTATACGTTGTAGCCCCCGGAATCTGGTTCAATGGAGTGATGAAGCTCCATGAATACACTACATTGATCGTTATGTGTACAATATTATTTATGTGACGGATTAGTACCTGCATGTTGATCACGAAAAAGAACTCTGGTCCTCCACATGCTGCATATTTCTGCATGCATTCAGCTCAATTGTATAACAGATTATACACATATTTTATTTTATATGGAAAAAGAAAGAAAGGAACCTGAACAATGCCACCATATCTGCCAGCTAGATCATCTTCTCGTTTGTCGGATCGTAGCCAATCTGCAGCAATCATTTGCATCAAAGTTCCTTTGGCTTTGATCTGCTAGAAACCATGCAGATGAGAAGATTGATATAACATAACATAGTATTAAACACAACATTGCTGGAAATTAATGATCCTAAACCTTTTTATTGTCACGTAGATAATTGTCACCACGGATCAAGAAGGCCGAAGGATCAGTTGTTGCCCAGCTACAAGGCATGTTAAGGCTTGAATCTTTCGGAAGTGTCGAACCATAGCAGTGCGACACACTTTCATCCCGAGACATCTCTTGCAACTCCATGTAGCCCTTCTTTTGAACTATTAAATCATTTTCAGTTCATTTTTTTAAAAAAATTAAAATCATTGGATTGTTTGTATAAATGCATGTAGTAACCTGCAAGATTCTGCAGTTTTTTCACCAAGTTGGAAGCTTTCATTTTGGGGTGGTAAGACTCCTGCAAATGTAACATGATTTAGACAAAGAGGAAAGGGATGGGGTGTGGGTTATCACAGATCATACCACATAACATGATTCCGGACACTCTCCTTCATCATCAGAAGGCTCGGGCACATCATAAAATTCGTCTGTCGCGTCGCTTAGTGCCATGAGACTAGTAGCCCCATTGGTGTGTTTTGAAGCCTCATCCTTCTCGTTCAGTGCTACGCCTATATCCATGTTGATTTCTCCTGATAAGTACTCATGGCTGCCATTTCCTGCTTTTGCTCTGAACATCTCTCTCAGAGCTGCCAAAATAGTGTTAAGAGAGTTTGCATGATTTCCATTCTCGGACAGATGAACAGCTTAATAACTTCACCTGCAATTCTCATAAGCATTTGTGTCGTAATGGATCTTGCAGAGGCCTTCTTGACATAGCATTTCCAGTATTTCCAATCCACCGAAAGCATGTGCTTTATGATGCATTCTTTCCCATGTTGCGACGGACTGATCACGTATCCACCACCTAACACAACAATCAAAAAACAACGCAATGCATCTTTATCATATCCTGAGTTTTCAATCTTGAACCATTAGTACCAAATTATAAAGCTGCGCGTTGTATACTTTTAAGGCTAGCCCGGACATATCCGTCTTGGGGCGGACACTTCCTGTGAAATACAGAGTGATAGAGAACAACTGCAAGTAAATGAAACAGAAGAATGCATCAAAAAAATAGTAAAATAGCTAACGCGTTTGTTACACTACTTATGAGGTGAAGTCTACCGTATGTGCCGTCTTCTTCTCTTCTCCAATACCGTCTCAGCAACAAGTCTCTTGGTTTCATCACCCTGAAAAAGTAATTATCGACAACTGCCTAACTAAAGCAGAACATGGATTCATTAATTACGTTTATGTCACAACACTTTACCATGGTAGCCAGTGCTTGGATAGTTGAAGGTGTATTATGTCTGTATGACCATCCAAGTTTTCGACAACACTTCCCCGACAGAAACAGAAATCCCACCTACAACAACACTGAGTTATTATTACAATCTGTTCTCAAAGGGAATCATAGTATTAGTACTATCCAAATTTTTTAATACTTGTTTAACTAGTAGTCTTACTCAGTCCTGGAAGTACCAATGGACATAAGTGTACGGAAAATGGCTTCTGGAGTTCCATCAATTACACCGACCGCCATTATAGCTGGATGATCATCCCACTTCTAGATCAAAAAAAGTTTTCATATACTCATACGACAGTGAGATTAATCTATTGATGTATTAGCTAAAAGTCAATAGAAATCTACCTTCCCATTAGAATCTCTGTCCTTTGCTTCTTTGAAGAGACGCAATCCTAAGAGGAAACAATAGTTAAGGACAATGGTTGTAACTTCAATAATGACAGGTTCAAGATTAAATCGAACTAAAGATTAAATCGAACTATGTACCATTTTGACAGCCAAATATCTTCCAGGGTGAAGGTCCAATTACATCATAGGTCATCGCATTGACGTGCATAGAAGATGCTGTCCAATCGATGATAGACCTTTTATTTTTTATCCTCTTTGAAACACTCATGCTGTAATAATTACAATGGTCACACACAAATTTAGTGATGCTTACAGTTACAGCACTCCATAAAAAACCAAACATCTTGATCACAGGCAAATAAATACATGATTGATCACCTGAAAGGCTGCCATTTTCTTTCACAAGAAATCAAATCTTTTCCAGGATGATTTAGTGCAGCGTTTTGCAAGGAGCAAATCCACCGCGCAGCTTCCTCTGAACTGGTCACCCCCAGCTGTAAAATTACCAAGAACCTGAACTGTGAGCATATAATTCATGTAAACTGTAAAGCTTAAAGAACATACCTTCAGTCGATCTTTATGGTTAGATGCATTGTAAATAGTGAATATGAAGAATAACTGCAAGTGACAAGAAATGAAAAAAAAGAGAGATGTTGATTGCTTATGGAGTATTGTTTAAAACTGAGTTTATAAATTCATAAATTGTAATGTACTTTTCTATTGCGGTTCTCTCTCCCATTATCGACAACACGAATGCAGGAGTCTATTATTGCACTTCTCAAAGGGTCCTGAAAAAGAATTATCAATTGAAGATCAACAAAAAAAGTTAAGTGTGTATATTACACAGATGTTGATATCACTAATGCAATATTAAAAAAAATTACTACTACAATTTTATTTAGTTTTTTTTCCCCATTAAGAACACAACTAATCTAATGGACTTGGATGTTTAGTTATCCAACAAGTGAGCAGTGAATAAGTTTACAATGCAAACAGTGCAGTGTTAATGAGTTCATCTTGAACAGAGATTGGCTAAAATTAACTGAAAATTGATCAATGATTTACAGTGACATGAACATTACTTAACTCAAAATACTCCTGGTAGAATCTGTGATCTCATTCAGTTCATGAAATGCAACATGTCACAAAAATGCACAAAACACAAACATGTTACATACAAAAAAAAATATAGAGAGAGGGAGAACCTTGGTTTCAGAAGGGGAAATGGATTTGAAGCTGTTGAGGCAGTTATCTTGAAGAACAAAGTACCTTTTTCGTGAATATGAAAGCCCAAAACGATTCGAACGAATCAAGTAAAGCCATCCCTGCATTTTCGCCTCACTCCCTAACATTTCCATCTTCCCAAATTTAGGAAATAATCCAACCCTTTATTTTTTTAATTTTTTTTTTTATAACCAGAACCCCATTCCCAGAATTAATGTCAAATGGATTTTTCCTTCTTCTACCAAATAATATACACAATTTTTTTACTACAAAATATGTAGGTTTTCAAACCAAAAAAGAGAGATTCATTTATGGACGATTGGATTGAATTGATGATTGATCCTCTGATCCCACAAAAGGGAATCAGAGAACCAAGAATTTAGAACTATCACAACGAATGTGATCTTTCCGAAAACTAAAATTTATGAATTCCCAATAATTATGTATATTTTTTAAATCTGTTTTTTCTTCCTTTCGTTTTGTGCACTCTCCCGCTTGAACGTATAAAAGTTTATGGTTTTTAATTATGGGATGGGATGTTTACACTTTACAGTTTTTTTTTTTTTATATGTAATTACAAGTTTGTCCTTTGATCTTGGTTATTATCTTATTATGACCATATCCGATTTCAGTTCCTTTCGTTTTTTCTACTGAAATGGAGTATTATTTATTGTAGATTAATTTTCATTTTCAATTACCATTTATTTTACAACTAATTAACAATAATAAAGTATTTCTTTATGCATTAAGACAAATCGAATACGAGGTTGTCGGTTGCCTATTTCATTATTTAAGGGAAGCAAGTATCGTGTGATTTTATGCTAGAACTTCGTGTTTGCCAGTTGTAACAACTCTAATACCAGCAATTAATTTTAATTTAGTCGATTCTTCACTTTCTTTAAAATGAAAAATCTTTTGGTCCCTTTTGGCTGTTGAGAATTTGAATATAATTGTTTTAGAGATTTAACAATTACTTTTGTAACATTCAAAATTCATTATGGATACATAGTATATTCTGTACTACATCTAGCAGATCACATTGCATCAACATCCCTTTGGCACGGGTGCAGCATCTACAAACTTAAATTACAGACATACTTTAACTGAAACTCCATTGGAATCGACACTCGAAAGGAAATTTTTACGCTGTCGAGTATTAACAAGTTAATTGAAAGTAGAAATAACACAACATAAACCATCTCACTTCAAAATCCCTGCAAAAGTATACACCATCTTTTCTTTCTAAAGATACAATATATAAAAAGATGTAATCTCTGTCTATGGTGTAAATATTGTGCTTAGTGACACGTTCGGCTAATCCGCTTCTCACCTACAACTTGAAAAGGGTCATCTGCATACGAGTAGAGCTGAACGCGCATCCACCTAATCATATGAAGGTGACAGGTATATATTAAATACTGATGATGCAACAAAGCAATGTTTGAGCACAACAATAAATTTTACAAATTCTAGTAATAAGGTCAGATAGGGTACCATGCAAGAATAATCGACACTGTTAGGGCACTTATTTCCGCAATGAAAGATCAATGTGAAGGTATGCAATACAAGTGACGAAGAAAAGGAAAAATGCAGAAACGAGCATCAAGGGTTCTGCAAGCATATATATTTGATTGAACTTGTAGTGTACCTGCACGGATGAAATGGTGTGAGAAAAGGATGGGGAACAAATGAAAGAGTTGGAAGTAAAACCTTAAGCGATGTTGAACAAATAGTGATATGAGACCTCTACATTAATTGCTCATAGATAACCTTGACTGATGTTCTGAGATGTGCCTAAAGATTTTATGAACCTCACACTTTTTGGTTCAATAGTAACAATATATTCATGCTTATTACTGATCTGTTATAAACTGTTGCCATATCCTGTGCTAGATACTCAACATGTGGCTGACCAAATTGTTTCACAAGTTTAGTATCTTCACATTTTTCTTAAATTTCATAGGATGTAAGTCTCATGAATTTTGCCACATTGTATATTTATTCTCCATTTGTATTATCATCATATTTATTCTTAATTTTTTTACATTATTTCTGTTTGAAACCAAAATTGAACTGTTAAACCAGTGTTGCCCAAGATGATGTGCTCACAAAGTAGATAAACATATTACCTGAAAAGGAACATTATGCTCAGGAACTATATTTTTCTTTTCCAGAACCACTACAGTTCGTCCAACCACATCAAGGTATGAGTACTTCGTCTGCAAAGATATAGATATAAAGATCATTACTTCTACTGCAATGTAAAATATTGGTTATATCGACAGTAGAAACTCATGCAGCACAAGAAGGTTCACCCACAATTCCAAGAAATTAGGTTGTATTAAAATGATAAAAAGAGTAGCAAATAGTTTCTCATAGAGAATTTATTAACATCTTCGAAAAAAATTGGTAAAACACACAAGCTTAAATTTTTTGGAAAATAACATGTTCTACACAATTTTATGATAGGAGATTCAATGCATAAAGCCAGATATAACAAAGAGAATTGCTCTAGAAATGGAGCTTAAAAAGTAATGTAGAGCATGGAATTCTCCAAGTGCTATCATAGATTTTTTTTTTTTTTTCATAAACCAATTGATAATTTGATGTTCGGATGAAATAGTGAAAAACATACCTCCAAATTTTGTTTAAATGGAAAAGGAATTTCAACGGAAGGATCCTTTGACCCCTCTGGCAGCACAACCTAAAACCATTATAGATTTCATTTTATAGCCACACCACCAAGGTAAAAAAATATAACTAGAACCTTAAAAAATATAAAGTTGAAAGCACATTAATCAACACTGCAATTAATAAATAGTAAAATACAGACTTTGATCCTCAGCATGTCAACTACAGTATCAGCAAGTGGGCAGCCAAAAGTGTAATTCAGGTAACGAGCTCCAACAGCTGACTCAAAAAGGAAGTCCTGTAGTGGCACCCCATATCCAACCACAAAGGTTGCTTTCCAGCCACCAAATAAAGGATAACGTGGTTCTATTAACAGCTCAGACTGCCAAAAGAAAAAAGGATATAAAATAAATATTAGTTAATTTTCTATTCTTTTAAATTCTAAGTAAACCCCTAGGCAGCTGCTGCAGTTCTAAGAGAAGATAAATGTCATTATTCTCCTTTTATAAAGTTATTACAAGTCAGTGCAACATTTGAATTTCTTAAGCCTTTCCAATATGATAAAGGCATAAGAACTGAATCTGTTATCAACAGCATAGAAGAATCTAATATAAGTTCAACCAGATACATTTATAAAGAAGAAACTGAGTTAGTTCACAAAAGAAACACTGTTTACAACAGAAGCAGCCTAAAACAACATCATTTTTCCCAGTCTTTACGTGTTTGTGATCTGTATACATTCATAAAGGGAGAGAGTGAGAGTAACCTTTTTGGAATTTGTGCGTAAACGTGACGATGATATATTCCCTATATCATCCCTGTAGTAGACAGAATGAACTCGTGGGGGGAGTTCTGCAAGAAGATGCTTGAAAGAGGAGATACCACTAGCAGCGGGCCTCGATTGATACTCCACCCTATAAAAATAAGAAAGTTTAATAAAATGAAGGCATAAAGACAGAGAAGTGCCCAAGTCACTGATTCTTGCATAGCATCACACAATACTTGCTTTTTTAAGTTTCATTAGAGGTGGGGGGGGGGGGGGGGGGTGTGATTGGGTGCTAGGCATATGATGCATTGCAAAGCGTGACAAAGTAGTGATTTATTTACCAACGATATAAGATCCAAAATGTAAATAATTGAGACATTGAAATAAATTATTTAGATTATATCAAGTGACCTTACCTTGAGAAAACACCTTTGTGCTTTGCACCAGCATGAGCTAACTTATAATGCTCAGTGACCTGGATGCTCCCCCAGTGGGAGATTTCGATTTCACGCTCAAGCTCCTCCACAACAGCAAATGGATTGTTATTTTCAAAATGAATGAGTATAGGGGAGTACGAGTAAGGACCACGGTCTTGATATGGCCCGTATCTCAGTTCAGAGCCACTACGTTGAGTGGGTTCAACTTGGGTGAATGACTCCAACTTTTTGCTTGGCATTTTAACCACAGTTGCCTGTTGTATGATATGATATGGTGACAGTAAAATTGCACTATCACGGAAATAAACCAACTGAGAATCAGACTGGGCTATCTCCACTGGGAATGGATCAAGAGAGTGGGTCAAGATGTAAAGTATTTCTAAAGTAGTAGTTTCACCCTTAGCTAATGGATTTATCAATGATATAGCATAGTATTTGGTTCCATTAGGCGCATCAGGTTGCTCAGTTGGTTTGACTTCAAGAGGGGCATATGATTTCTTCCTCTTCTTCCCTACAGTGACAGCTGCTTTAACCAATGCTAGATGGTCGAATTGTGTAGGTGGGAATGAGATGAGAACTTCTTTAGCTGGAGTATCATCAACATTTTCAAGCTGCACTAAGAAAATTTATTTATCACATAAACACACTTTCCAAGGATATCTGCAGCTCCAGAGTAATATATTGGTAACAAATATAAAGATCCAATTATACAACTAGAGGTTTAGAAAGGTGCATCTGTAGTAGCCTCAGCCTCAGGCACTGTAACCAACTGAATATGTATGCTTTAAGATATAAGTTGCTGATCCACCCAATTACTTTTGAAATACAGGAAGAATTTGAGCATTTACCAATAAATGTTTCTCAAGCAATTCCTCACAGATATCTCACCAAGTTAGAAATTCACCATAGTAAATTGAATTACACTTGCGATTATTTTTTAACCACTCATTTAAAACGTCTAAATGTAAGATCTAATTGCCAAAGCTCATCATCTCAAAACACTGGACTGCAATATAAAAACATAAATAAGGAGTAATACATATAAATAAAACAGAGGATTTTTCTTCTCGATAGGTAAAACAGAGGGGAATAGATGAATGAAACTAAAAATGCTTACAGGAATGGCTGAATTATCCGATATAAGATTAATTTAAGTGAGGAGAGTTGAAAAATTACCTTCAATGTCAAGTAAACCCTAACGATGTGTGAAGACAAATCAATCTGCACCAAATTCAATTGTGAATAAGATGGCAAACACACGATAATGGATAACATAATAAAAATTCCAAAATTGAATCAAAATCTATTTCATCAGGAAAATAATGGAATGAATGATCCGGATATATAATTCACCTGGCGTTCAGCCTGGAGGATCTGGAGGCCAGAAAGGGAAGACGCGGACGATGTTTGGATGCTCGACGCGATGAACAACACTAAGACAGAGAAAATCAAAGCTGCCATTGCTGGTGAAACGCTCAGCTGTTTCTCTCCGTCTTTGTACGGTAACTGTACAGTCTTCATTTATGCTATGCAGCTACAGCGCGTGTGCGTCAACTGCTTGGGGATCGGGGCTGGGGTCAACGTCGACCGTATCTTTGGAAACGGGCAGACGGGTCGAACTATTATCGGTATCGGATAAGCTAGGCCCAAACATTAAATCGAACCCAGCCCAACAATTTTAAAGTTTGGCCAGGCCCAATATGTAAGGTTAATTTTAATTACCTTAATTGATTTATTTTAATTTTAATTTTAATTTATTCATCTTTAATATTTAATCTTTATCTTAAATATTTAATATATTAAAAGTGGCTTGAGTGTGTAAAACATTTTCTCCCAACTTAAAAACAAAAAAACGAAAACGAAAACAAATATAGCAATAATTTGATGAATTTGAAATTGGATTAGAGGGGTTGTGGTTAGTGGTATCTTATCTATCTATACATATAAAAGTAAATCTAAACTTCTACTTTTGTTTTCAATTTTTTTTCAATTTTACTCTATTTATAAATAATTCAATTTTAATCTTGACCAATTAGTGTTTTTTATTTCAATAATAAAATCTAATCTAATATAATTATACTAATAATAATGGAATTGTTATTTAAAATTTACTTTTTTATTTAACAATATAAATTTGGTATTATATAAGAGATATTTTGGCATATTTAACTAATTTTTAATCAATATATACTTAATTTAAATTAATATATCAATCAATATTCATATATTATAATTTAATTTAATATACATAGGACATATGATTTTCCTTTGATTTCAATCAATCATAAAATATAATTATACTAATAATCTATTTTTTTATTATTTAAATTTTACTTTTTTATTGATTTAATTTAACAATATAACTTTAATTAATGTTTAATCAATATATGCTTAATTTCAATTAATATTGTATCAATTTTATTTTTATTAGAATCGTCTCTATAAATATTTGCTTTCAATCACGGTCGTTCATTTATTAAAATCATTATATATAAATCTTTTCAACCTAATCAAATTCTTATTTCTCCCTTTTTTTTTCTATCTCTCTAATGCTTTTCCTTTTTCTTCTCTTTTACGGATTCTACTTTCATATTATTTATAATCAACTCTAATTTGTTTTGTTTTTTATATATTTATTTGATCTTATTTGCAGGTTCAATCATTCTCCTTTATATATCATTATACTTTTTAATTTTTTGGTATCTTATTTTTTTTCTCTTCGATTTTTGTGTTTTTTAATAATTCTATAAACCCTATTTTTATAATTTAATTTATTTTATCTTCTTTTACACGTACTTTTATTTGATACTATTATTTTTAGGTACAATAATTCTCATATTTGATCTTATTCTTTTTGTTTTTTTTTTCTCTAATACTTCTTCTTTTTCTTCTCTTTTACAAATTCTACTTTCATATTATTTATAATCTTCTCTAATTTGTTATGTCTTTTATACTTTTATTTGATCTTATATACAGGTTCAATAATTCTCCTAAAGGTATCATTATACCTTTTAATTTTTTGTTATCTTATTTTTTTCCTTCGATCTTTGTACTTTTTTAATAATTCTATAAATCATATTTTCATAATTTAATTTATTTTATCATCTTTTATACTTTGATATTATTTTTAAGTTCAATCATTCTCATATTTGATCTTATTTGTAGGCCCAACCATTCTTTTTTTGTTTTTTCTCTAATGCTTCTTCTTTTTCTTCTGTTTTACAGATTCTACTTTCATATTATTTATAATCTATTCTAATTTGTTTTGTCTTTTATACTTTTATTTGATCTTATATGCAAATTCAATCATTCTTCTTAAATGTATCATTATACTTTTTAATTTTTTGTTATCTTATTTTTTTCTCTTTGATTTTTGTGTTTTTGAGAGAAGATGAAGATGAAAAAATGTCGCAACGCCGCTAGAGTGATATTGAGAGAAGAGGGACAATAAGAGTCAAAGGGGGGAGAGAGATAAAATATCATGTCACTTATTTGGGTAGCTTCTTGCTGCCCTTGAGTCTAATTTTCAAAGCATTGAAAGGTGGTTGTTTTTTTTGCCAAATTTAAAAGTTCGAATTAAATTGCAATTGAAGTAAAGTTAGAGTTTTTTTAAGCAAATAATCCTTTTTTTTAATAATTCTATAAACCTTATTTTTATAATTTAATTTATTTTATTTTCTTTTATACTTTTATTTTATATTATTTTTAGGTTCAATCATTCTCATATTTGATCTTATTGGTAAGTCCAATCAGGTATCATTCTTTTTTTATCTATCTTTTTTTTTTCAATTTTTGTGTTTCATTTATAATAATTATATGAACCATATTTTTATATTTTAATATTCTATCTTTTTTCTTCTTTATTGTTTTTTTTTCCTCTAATGCTTCTTCTTTTTCTTCTCTTTTACAAATTCTGCTTTAATATTATTTATAATCTAGGTTCAATCATTCTCTTTAAATTTAAAGGTTCAATCATCTATCTATATATATATAAAAGCAAACCTAAACTTATACTTTTCTTTTCAATTTTACTCAATTTAGAAATAATTCAATTTTAATCTTGACCGTTCAAATAATTCTTTGATTTCAATCATAAAATTTAATTATACTAATAATGGATTTTATTATTTAAAATTTACTTTTTTATTTTACAATACAAATTTGATAAATGTGAGATATATTTTTGGCATATTCGACTAATTTTTAATAAGCTTTATATATATATATATATATATATATATATATATATATATATATATATATATATATAATATAATTTCTATTTTTATCTTCAATTTTAATCTTGACCGTCTATTACTTTTGATCTCAATCATAGATTCTATTTATGCTAATAAAAAATTATTTATATATTTTTTAATCAACAATATAAATTTGATAAATATGAAAAATATTATTGGCATATATTCTACTAATTGTCAATCAATATACTAATTTTCATAATATCAAATCTTTCAATGCTATCTTTGATAATTTTTCACCTTTTTATCTACGTCGTTGATTGCTTTCAATCACGATTGTTTATTCTTTCAAATTATTATATATAAACCTTTTCATTAGCTAATAAAATCCTTACTCTTTTTCTTTTCTTCATTTTTTTCTTTTCTATTTCACTTTCATACTATTTCTAATCTACTTTAATTTGTTTTATTTTTTATATTTTACTTTGATTTGATCTAATGTGCATGTTCAATCATTTTGAGGTATCATTCTTCTTTTTTTTTGTTATATTTATTTTATCTTTTATACTTTTATTTGATCTTATTTTTATTTTCAATCATTGAGCTATCATTCTTCTTTTATTATGGGTGTAGGTGGAATAGGGTGGCGGGGGGTTTTGTGGTGGGTAAGGGGTAAGGCTTGGTGGTAATACTTTTATTATTTAAATATTAAAATCTAAAATTTTATAAAGAAAATTTCTTTTTGGGGGACAGGGGGTGGGTAGGGGTAGGTTGGATGGTAGAATTTCCTCCAAAAAAAATTATTTTTAATAAAATTTTAAATTTTAGTATTTAATATAATAAAATTTTATTATTTTATTTATCATATATAAAATTATATTTTAAAAATAATTTTTAACTTATGAATTTGAAATCCTTTCAAAATTCATAATTTGTTTAAATAGTGGAATTCAAATGAATTGATTTAAAATTCAAAGAATTTAAAACCCACTCATTTTCAAGTCCATTGAATTTGAAATTACTCAATTTAAATACAACCTAAAAGTATACAATTGTAATACACTTTAATTCTTTCCGTGCAAAAAATGATCAAAATTGAGAATTGCAATAAATAAAGGACTAAAGTTGGAAAATGACATACTTACAGGACTAATTTTGATATTTACCCTTATATATATAAGAGCAGAATGAGCACACTCCATTATGATCACCGAAGCATCATATAGGTCATATAATACAACAATAATTCATCTCTAGATAGTAAAATATGCTTAGAAAAGCAAGAAATAAGGATTATACAAGCAGCAATAGTTGCTTCATGAAAATTTGTCCTCCAATAATATCAAAAAAATAAAAGAAAAGAAAAGGAATGGAAATTACCATTCGCTTTAAGAATATATAAAAATAAATAAAATCGTTTAGGTCATAGCAATCACCTTCATCCCATGAAAAGAACAGGCACATGATAGGTAAACATAATTAGTCTTCTTTACAATATGAGACTAAGAAATGATGAATCCTTCAGAAATGATGTTTAGATGTGTTTATGTAAGTTATGACATCATGGCATACCCACATGTGATCCTTTCTCAATGATTGATTCCAGTATGGATATTGCACCATAATATCATCTTATGCCTTCTAATAGAAATCAAGAGTCAAGGAACTTGTCACCTAATTGCACAGAATCGTCACTGTAACCTTAAATTCCTCCAACAATTTCTTGAAGTTTTGTTTGCATTTGTTTTGTCCAACAATCCATTTCTGAACTATTAATCAATAAGAGTCTATCAGCACTGAATGACGTCATATATACCCTGGCGCCTGGCAAATCTAACTCAAATTCTTGAATGAGCATGGACTGATTCCTAAACTACCTCAGATTTAGATTAGGTGTGTGTTTCTTGGTTGAGCATTCCCTATTCGATTTTTAACTGATATCACAACAAAAAATGCTACGTCTAACTGCATTTGCATGTAATTTGTACCCCCCTTTCTCATTACGTATATATATATCCAACATCTTTGTGTTCCATTACATATTTCACTAAAAAATTGGCACCATTCAAAATCTATTAATAGAAAGAAAAAATAATTGGTAATCCTAGAATCAAGAAAATGAATTATATCCACACATGCATCCGCCTCGAGTATTATTACTAATTGAGAATCGATGAGGAAAATAGAGAGAATGAAGAAATACGGTAGTGGTGGGGGATTAATGGTAGTGTTGGCCTTAATATTGTTTGTATTGGGTTGCAGATCGGAAGAAGAAGATTTGAAGGAATGCAAAGAACGTTTTTGCATGGGAGTGTGCATGCAGTTGAAGGGTGCCTCCATATCAAATTGCGATAGAGCTTGCTATCAATACTGCACACAAATTCATCGCAAGATCAATCTCCATCCCGCTTGGTTCCAAGATTAATCTTTTTTTCCTTTTCTTGTAAATTAAATGAGGTGGCGATTTGAATTTGGATACTTGTCAAGAGTAGATTATACACTATGTTGAATACAAATGATTTGGATCTAGAATTATTGTGTAAAATACATCCGAATGATATCCTTCAGAAGCGAATAAGATCGTCTATTTCATCTAATATTCGTAAATGAGATCACATGTTCTTTTACATTTTGGTGTTACATCTACTGTTGCGTATCATTTGATGATGTATGATATAATAAAATATATATCATAAAAGGAAAGCTTAAATCTTAGGGACAATGATTGAAATTTTCTTCTTCGCACACGTGTCACTCTAACATGTGTAACAGGAGATATAACATCAAATATAACAGTACATCCAAGGTGGTATTCCGATGCATCATAAGTTATTATCATTGTCTAAATTTACCATCAAATGTGCGAGACTTGTCAAATAAATCCCAGATTAAATGTTATAGTAATAAATTCAGTAATACTCCACGTTGATTATTGTTTTTACTATATATACAAGATAATATTGTATTTGTAATCAGATCAAATGTCCATTTCCTTTGGTGCTTAGTTTGATTAGATTATTATATTCTTATAGTAATGATGATCAGATCAATTGAAACGATCTTGTAATAATAAAAAAATAAGTAACTCTTATGCAGACAATAATCCTTTACTTTTGTATAATTGCATAATCCACAATCTTCTTTATTTTCTTATACAAACGAATTAATGTAGACAATCGCAAGAATCTGGTAATTACAAGCAAAATCCCATAAATGTTTCTCACATATTTTAATCAACCAATAGAATTTATTTGAACTATAAATAAGACAATGAACAAACAAGATTAAACCTCACACTCTAACAATGTCCATGAAATTCCTCCCTCTCTCTCTCATCATCCTCTGTTCTCTCTCCTATGGGGCAAATAGCTTATGTTTTTTCACAAAAATTCAACTTCACATCTTCAATGATCTCTCTAATGGACAAATATTTATTCATTGTAAATCCAAGGATGATGATCTTGGAATTCATTATTTGAATGCCCAACAAGATTATAATTTTAGTTTTTGTGCCCAACCCTTCGCTACTCGGTTTAGTTGCCACGTGCAATGGGGCAGCAAGACAAGAACATTTGATGCTTACGAGACTAAATGGGCCTTTCGGAAGAGTCCATGTGCTCCCAATGAATGTAAATGGGCTGTTAGAACTGATGGTCTTTATTTACAAGCAGTAAAGAAATATGATTGGCAATAGTTTTATGATGAAGAAATAAAATTTAACTTAGTTTTGATTTACGAAAACGATTATCGAAATAAAAATGTCCTTTTATGAAAGAAAATAGGAGTATAATGTTTGTTTGAGTTTTATTTGATCAAGAGCTATTCACCATGACCCATCCAATATAAATCTGCCAAAACGTGGGTTGGGGCGGATTATAGTTTCATTCGTGCACAGCTATATTCTGTTTAGCGATTATTTAAATATTTATACTGGCATATCATTTTAATTTTTCTTACTATTTATTGCTGATTTGTTTGATTATTTAATATTTATGAATAATTTTATATGTTCACGAATTGTTTTTTTTATTGTATATGGACAAAAATATTTGTATTTTTGGGAAGAAGTGTTCACTAATATATTATCGAATGTGTTCGTGGACACATTGTCGAACATAAATAAACCTTAACCAATAACCTCTATTTAATCTCGAACTCGAGATGATATATTTTACAACGAACTCTAGCCCAAAATCAAACTCGATTATTTCTTAAGAAATGAGATTCAAATATATCAACATCAAGTCATAGCTTGAACTGATTACTAATTGCACGGCAGGAGCATAACGCACATACAGAATCCAAAAGATATTTCCAAACGGCCCACTGAAAAACACGCATAAAAATCCTTCAAACAGCCCACCAACAGTGATATCCACGTTGAGCTACGTTGGCCCCGGCGCATGTTAGATTCATCACCCTCACGCCGCCTATCTTACGCACATTGAATTTCTCCCAAATCAAAAAAAACCTAGCCCTCTAACCCCCACCTCAAATTCAGATTCCGCTCTCTGTTGCCCATTGGGACTCCAACCCTTCTCGATACAATTGAAGACATAGGTCATTCTGTTCTTTAATTAATTAAATTTGATTTGTTATTTGCTTGAAATCCTGCTTAATTTTCTCTGTATGCAGTTAATTTTTTAAAGAAAAAATTTCAATAACAATGTACTTTCGTTTTACTGAAGAATAACCGCGAAGTTTTCTCAGTCGAGATTGTATAGGTTGTTCTTGTTCTTCATGTATACCGTAGTGCATTAGGTTATGCTTGGAACTAGTGCCGTCAATATTACAAAGTTGGTTCTGGCTATGGTTCTGGTGTGAATTTAGGGGGTACAATGAAGAATGTGGAGATACCCAAATGGCTTGAAAGGTTGCCTTTGGCGCCTGAATTTCGCCCAACAGATACGGAGTTTGCGGACCCAATTGCTTATATATCCAAGATAGAGAAAGAAGCTAGTGCTTTTGGTATATGTAAAGTTATCCCGCCTTTGCCAAAGCCTTCAAGAAAGTACGTACTTCATAACTTAAATAGGTCTCTTTCCAAGTGTCCCGAGTTGGATTTGGATGTAAATCTTGTTACACCTTCAAAAGCTGATGTTGGTTCTAGGAACAATTGTGATAGAACTTTTAATGGTGGGGAGAGTAAGGCTGTTTTTACTACAAGGCACCAAGAATTGGGATGTGAAAAGGGGAAGAAGATGAAAGGGGCGGTCGGGGATCAGATAGTCGAATCTCAAAAGCAAGTTTGGCAGAGTGGGGAGGTTTACACGCTGGAGCAGTTTGAGGCTAAGGCCAAGTGCTTTGCTAAGAGTCAGCTGGGGGTAGTGAAGGAGGTTAATCCTTTAGTTATTGAAACCATGTTCTGGAGAGCTGCTTCAGAGAAGCCTGTTTATGTGGAGTATGCTAATGATGTGCCTGGCTCAGGATTTAGTGAGCCTGAGGGATTGATGAGATATTTTGATAGGCGCAGAAGGAGGAGGAGGAAGAGAAACTCATTTGACAGGAATAATTTAGTTAACTCTGATAGGAAGAGTGACCGTGTAGATACAGTGAATAGTAGTACAGATAATAAAGATTCAGGCAGCAAGATTAGTCCTAGTTCTGGTGCTGACATAACATCGAATTCTTTACCATCTCATCATTTGAGTCAAGATGTTTCTTTTTCTGGGCGTAAGGATTTTCAAGATAGCGGTGAGATGGAAGGTACAGCTGGTTGGAAGCTTTCAAATAGTCCTTGGAATTTGCAAGTAATTGCTAGGGCATCAGGATCATTGACACGCTTCATGCCAGATGATATACCTGGTGTTACCTCTCCCATGGTCTATATTGGAATGTTGTTCAGCTGGTTTGCTTGGCACGTCGAAGATCACGAGCTTCACAGCTTGAATTTCCTTCATATGGGCTCTCCAAAGACTTGGTATGCAGTGCCAGGAGACTATGCCTTCAACTTTGAAGAAGCCATTCGTCACGCCTATGGAGGAAATGCAGATCGGTTGGGTATGTACATCCTTCCTAATGAAGGTTTTATCAACATTATTGATAAGAGGATTCAGTTTACAATGGTTATTTGCCCTATGTTGGGGTCTGCTAAATCTCATTATAGTTCTTGAGATTTGTGTTTCATGATTTCTTCCATGTAGCTTTATCTGTCACTGCACTTCATCAGCTAGGTTATACCATTATCTGCCGATCATTTCTCATTGGTGCGAAGAGTAGAACCTCTGCCAACACCTGCTTTTATATTTTTATTATTTTCTTCCAAATTATTACTGCTATTTTTCTCCTTTGAGATTTATGTTGCTATGAACTTTTCATAAAAAAATTAATCCCAAGATACAAATATGGTCAAATCAATTTGCATCTTTATGCAACAAGCTCGTGGGATTGAGAATGAGGACTTAAACTAATCAAAAAATTTGAAGCAACCAGTATATTTTTAAAACATTATACTATTGATAATGCTTCTTACTATAATAAATAATATCAGTTGCTTTTAGGGGAAAACAAATACATTTACATCCCTGATTGCAATAGCATAAAATATCATCCATTAAGTTATGCATATTCATTAAATTCTCATAAATCAAGTAGGCACCTCCCAAATCCCTGTTTAAGTATTTAAAGTTTCTCTGCTTTTATACATCAATTTGTTTCTACCAGTATTAAAAACTTCTGGTCTGTCTCTGGAACATGCATCAAGCTCATATTTCCTGATAAAAAGTCCTCACTCGTTATACTTGTATTGTTGCTGGGACAGTTATGTGTTTTATTCTCAACAAAAATGCAAAAAAGGGTACTTAATTATTTCTGTTCATACTAAACCATTGGTTTTGTAAACTTTTGCTTTAACATTTTGAACACTCAGTTTTGAACACTCAGTTTCTATTTGTTTTACTGTGATTTTCAGTTGCTCTATCTCGATTGGGGGAAAAGACTACTGTATTGTCTCCTGAAAATATTGCTACATCCGGAATCCCATGCTGCAGGTGAATGGCGTGCAATATTAGAGCAGTCTCTTCTAGCAGTCTCTTCTATTCTTTCATCTAACTATTGGGTGGATTTTCTTGTGCTAATATTGTTGAAGTTGCTGTAATTGGCCAGTATATCTTATTCAGCAACATGTCATTGATCTGCATATCTTATTCAGCAACATGTCATTGATCTGCAAATTGTCATTGTTTTAGGTTGGTACAGTACCCTGGAGAATTTGTTGTGACTTTTCCAAGAGCATACCACATAGGATTCAGCCATGGTAATTGCATTTTGATTTATATATATTTATTGAGTACTTATCATCAAAGTACATGTGTTTGTTCATGGTGCACATTGGTAACTAAATTGTTTATAAGCCCTTGGCCTTTGAAGAGTTGGGGCATTGCCTTTAATCCTGGGAACATTGACTGATTATTGATATATAGAATACAACATTGACTTAGAAATAATAACGTGCACTTGATTTGTTAATGAGTCAAAAGTCTTGTGGTTTTGCCAATGCAATTTTTTCTGGAAGTATGTCCTGTTCATATTTTTTGTTCTTTTTTGAATCTTTGTTTGGCTTTGGATTTCTGATTTTCTCATTGGATTTATTATACAAATTTAGGTTTTAATTGTGGAGAAGCTGCTAATTTTGGAACGCCAACGTGGCTTACTATAGCTAAGGAAGCCGCTGTTAGGAGAGCTGCCATGAATTATCTTCCTATGCTTTCTCATCAGCAATTGTTGTATTTGTTAACAATGTCTTTCATTTCAAGGTCAGATTTCATGTATTTTGGAGCATTTTTTGGAGAAAAATTCCTTTACAAAAATACACGGAGTCAAGTACATAAAATAATCTACTAACATATAGAAATACGCTTCTAATTATTGTTGTACTCTGGTGCCATGAACTGCACCATGGCTATCGTTGATACTCTGAAGTGTAGTTCACTCACTTTATGAACATGAGTTCAAGTTTGTCTTCATGTCTTACTCTGTCTTATCAATAGAATATGATGATTCTTTTTCATTAATTTTTTTTATAAGTAAGTTTAGCGTACACAACCTAGTAGAAAATGAAAAAAAAACTTTTATGCAGCATAGACCCACTGATGCAGGTGAAAATAATGAGAACAAAACTATTCAGTTGGTTAACTCTGTAAATTTCCATCCTAACACTTTCTTTGTTAGCAACACCCCCATGCTATTTGTCGTAATTATCAATTGTTGTTGTTACCATGTTGATGGTGAAGTAAGGGTTCTCTTTATAAATCTCAACACTAATTTTTCTTCTTTGGAGTTAGCAGGTGATTTGATTGTGTGAAGCTGGTTGGTAGAATTCATCAAGGCCACAAATTTAGATTATTTGATTGTATAGCTGAAAGGAAATTTCGAACCACCAAATAGCAGTATTTGATTAAAAATGTTCATTATATGCATCAAGTTTCAAACTTATTTGCTCTCTTCTATTTGAATTGCTGGTTTCTGTCTTAATCATTGGTACTATTGATCAACCAATTATATAGAGGTCAAAACTTTGATCTGATGGATCTAACTGAATTACAGAATACCAAGATCCTTATTGCCTGGGGTACGAAGCTCACGTTTGAGAGATCGTCAGAAGGAAGAAAGAGAGTTATTAGTAAAAAGAGCATTTGTAGAAGATATCTTGCAAGAAAACAGGCGTTTAACCATTCTCCGTCAAAGAAGTTCCTCCTATCATATAGTACTGTGGGATGTTGATTCAATGCAATCTTCAAATAAAGAATCTGAAGTCTGCAAGGATTCAAATGCTTCTGTATTGACTTCTCTGGGAGAAGATTCTCCTGAGAAAGATGATAATTTAAATGATGCCAGCCAACTGAGCAAGTATGTTACTGCAGTTGGTTTTGATCTTGATGACGATGACTTGGCGTATGATTTTCAGATAGAATCAGGGACTTTACCTTGTATAGCTTGTGGTATCCTTGGTTTTCCATTTATGGCTGTTGTACAGCCATCTGAAGAATCATCTATCTACCTTACTGATCTCAATGGCATGGTAGAATGTTCTCCTGAAGGTTTGAGCCCAAAATGTCTCTATTCTCGCCTTCTTCTAGGTCATTGAGTGTGAGTTCTGCACGCCTACTCTACACTGACATCTTTCTTTACAGATGCTGTGGACAAAGCTAAACAAAGCAAAAAGGATCTTCTCCATGTCAGTAAAGCATCTTTACATGCTGAACAGAATCAACCCACGCATTCATCTATGCAGCAATCTCCCATCCCTGATCACTCTTCATCCTCGAATCATGAGTCTGTTTCTTCAAAACTTAACATTTCGAAGGAATGGAACATATCTAATGCTTCTCTAAAACCACGGATATTCTGCCTGGAGCACGCCATTGAAATTGAAGAACTGTTGAGTTCGAGAGGTGGAGCAAATGTTCTAGTTATTTGTCATTCAGGTACTTGGTATTTTTGCATCAAAATCAAATCTCTCTCTCTCTCTCTCTCTCTCTATATATATATATATATATATATATATCTAGCAAGCTAACGTATGATTTCCTTCTCTATTGTTCTTTTAGACTTCCAGAAAATGGAGGCTCATGCTGCAGTCATTGCAGAGGACATCACAATTCCTTTCTGTTACTCTGGGATACCTATAGGTAATGCTACTCGGGAAGATCTGAACTTGATTGAAGTTGCTATCGGAAGAGAGGAGCAAACTGCCCAATCAGAAGACTGGACCTCACTGTTAAATATCAACCTACAGCATTATGTGAAGGTCAAAAAGAGTTCACCTTCTTCAAACATTCAGCGTTTATTGAGTTTGGCTGGCTTGTTTTCTGATGCAACTCCTGATTCAAATGCATCCACCAGCGTAAAGTGGATAGCCAGGAAATTACGTTCAAAGCGCTATGCAAAGCGCATATTGCAAAGAAAACCATCTGATGCCACTAAAATTGTGATGCATGCTAATGAGAATAAAGAGCATCCAGTTACTGAGAAAGACGTTAAGCGCATCCAATATTCAAGAAAGAGATACAAGGCTCATGCCTCTGCAGGAATACAAGCCCATGCAGATGACTGTAACGTTCAAGTTGTTTTGGAAACGGGCCATACCGATAAAGAAGATAAAGGCCTTAGTGCTCATCATATCAGATTAGAAAATAGTGGAAATTCTTTCTCTGGGCCAAGTGTATTGCCTTCTGATGGAAATTCTTTTGAATCTCACTGTGCGAAGTCCATTACTGCTTCCACATTGATTGAGGATGTTGAGGCACAAACTAGAAATTGTCAAAAGAACAACAGAATCGGTGGTTCTTGTTGTGATTTCCAGATACATGAAGTCAAGTTAGCGGATGAAGGCACCCAGAAAAGTAAGAGTTGTGAAACTGTTGATTCAGCTTCGTATCAGAACAGCATTGACCATGTTGAGGAACCTGAAACTTTGATAGTGGAAGAAACTGTGAATAAAGCAGGGAATGCCTGTGATCTGTTGTTAGAAAATGATAGTGTGATTAAAGAAGCTTCTATACATGGTGGCTCAAATTTTTCTGATAACAGTGCCCCTTCCCAAAGATGTGATGAGCAAATGGAAGAAGCAATTTCAGATCAACCCAATAGCGATCGGAAATCCTCCTGTTCTGAAGGACAGCAGCATGTTCTTGCTGATGGAGATGATCAGGAACGAGATCTAATCAGTGAATTGACATCTGCCTTGGTTGAAGAACATCACCTAGACGAGCCGAATGTGGTCCTGATGTCTCATGATAGTGGCAAGTCCATTGTTCCACAGGAGAACAAAGTTTTGGATGATTCCATCTCCTTGAAACAATCCAAATCAACCGCGAACTCTGGAAACAAAAGGAGAAGAGAAGTAAGCATGCAATTAGAAGATCAGTTTGGTGTTGGTGTCTTTATCAGAAGTCCATGTGAAAGATTAAGACCTCGAGCAAAAGAAGTTTCATCGGTCGGTGTAACTGACATCAAACCACTGGACGAGGATGAAAGGATAGTGAAGAAGTCGAGAATGGCTGCAGAGAAGTTCGTTCCCCACAAGCATAAGAAGGTAAACCAGAAGGGACGGTATAAGTGTGAGTTAGATGGTTGTACTATGAGTTTCCGGACTAAAGCAGAGCTAATGTTACACGAAGGAAACCGATGCCCAGTCAATGGGTGTAGGAAGAAATTCAATTCTCATAAATACGCAGTACAACACCAACGTGTTCATGATGATGATCGGCCTCTGAAATGTACGTGGGAAGGTTGCACAATGTCGTTTAAGTGGGCTTGGGCAAGGACTGAGCATTTGCGTGTGCACACTGGGGAAAGGCCGTACATGTGCAAAGTTAAGGAATGCGGGCTCACTTTCAGATTCGTCTCAGATTACAGTCGGCATAGACGAAAGACAGGGCATTATGTAAGCCCACCTGGGTAGAATTCCGTAAACCTATCGAAGGTTCGTTTCTTGGATTATCTTTGAGCAAAGTTATTCAAGAACCGAGGCAGGTAGAATCTTTTGATGTAGTGTAGATTAGAACAATTGAACTGATCCTGTTGTAAGTAGGTCATTTATATTTGTTGTTGAATCTGCTGTTTTCTTATCCTTCTGTGCTATGCAAACATGGGATCTGTTGTTTCTCATTAAACAGATGAAAAAAAATACAGAAATTAATCTTTCATATTCCTTGTGATTGCATGTTTATGTTGAGTGCTCCAAAATGAAGGATAATGGTAATATGATGATATGAATCTCTGTTGCGAATTTTCACTCTAAATATTTCATTTTGATTAAACTAGCCATTTCTTTCTTTTTTACTTATATTTTTATATTTTCACATATGGCACATTAGATTATCTAATCTTAGGAGGTAGTTAATCAAGAATCAAAGTTGAACTAATAATAGTTATGTTTAATAATAGAGGGGTAGCAAAATCGAAATTGTTGAAGGCATTCATACAACCAAGAGGTGGTTAATCAAGAATCAAAGTTGAACTAATAATAGTTATGTTTAATAATAGAGGGGTAGCAAAATCGAAATTGTTGAAGGCATTCATACAACCAAGAGGTGGTTAATCAAGAATCAAAGTTGAACTAATAATAGTTATGTTTAATAATAGAGGGGTAGCAAAATCGAAATTGTTTGAAGGCATTCATACAACCAAACAGGGCCCAATACAATTTGCATAAAAACCCCCCACCAACACTCTACCTCCCACGTGCGAAAGAAACTTCTCAAAACCTCCCGAAATTGAAAAATGGCAGCTGCAGCACCACCGCCTCCGCCTTCCGCCGCCGCAATCACACTTCCAGAATCAACTCCTTCCGGTGACACGCTCTTCACCCGCATCCGTCTCGCCACTGCCGACGACGTCCCCCACATTCACAAACTCATCCACCAAATGGCCGTTTTCGAGCGCCTCACTCACATGTGTGAAGCCACCACCGATTCTCTCTCTGCCACTCTCTTCCCCCCAAACCCTCCTCCTCCCTTCACTTCCTTCACTGTCTTCATTCTCGAAGTCTCCTCCACCCCCTTTCCCCCAGCCTCAGCCAGCAACCCCCACATCACCCCTCTTCTCAAGTCCGTGCACCTCGACCTTCCAGTTGAGGATCCGGGTAGAGAAGAGTTCAGAAGCCTCGGAAATGATGTTAGTATTATCGGAGCTGATGTGACGGTGGCTGGATTCGTGTTGTTTTTCCCCAATTACTCCACGTTTTTAGCGAAACCAGGGTTTTATATTGAGGATATTTTTGTGAGGGAGTGTTACAGAAGAAAGGGGTTGGGGAAGATGCTGCTGTCTGCGGTGGCGGCGCAGGCCGCCAAGATGGGGTTTGGGAGGGTAGAGTGGGTGGTTCTTGATTGGAATGTGAATGCAATTACGTTTTATGAGCAGATGGGGGCGCAGATATTGCCGGAGTGGAGGATTTGTAGGCTAACTGGCGAAACACTTAATGCTTATGCTCATCTTAACCTCTGATTCAACTGTGTTTTCTGATCATCGGCTAATCAAGCTTTTAAGGTGGTAGAATTTTGGGGATTTGGCATATTTTGACTGCATGATGATTTGGACGTTTTAGTTTATGTTTCTTTCTCATTGATGAGAAAGAGTATTAGGAAATGAGTTATGTATTGAATGCTTGTTCCTTTGAATGAATCAGTACTTTCTTGTTAATCTTCATTCTATATTAATGCTGCTTGCTGCTCTTTTTTTCATCAATTGTTGAAAATCTTGATATATTGCGTTGGACTATGTTCTTAAGTTGATTTCAAGTTGTTGTTTCTAGATTTTGTAGAAATGATAAATGAATCTGCACATCACAGTTGTAGTGTGGAATTGGCTTGACTTTGCCTGGTAGAATGTAGATCATCATTATGCAATGTGATTATGCAGATGCATATATTGAAAACAAATGGGTTGGCATTTATATACTGATGAGTGAGGCTCTTGTGCCCCCGAGGACACCGTGCCCCTTTGCAATTTAAACCCCCTAGCAATACATAGGCTTAAATAGAATATGGAGGGGGAGGGTTGTGTTCACATGGGGACACGACGTGTCCCCGGGGGCGCAGGAGCTTTTGCCTATACTGATATATAAAGCTGCTAGGTTCAGATGCTGATAGATGGGAAGCTTTCATGAAGAGATTGAGAAAAGGTTCTCAAGCTCATTTGATCTCTTGATATAATGAAAACTCAGTCTAGAACTACTTGGTGCTTCGTATATTGTTGATGACAATGCTAAGGTTCTTCTCCAACCATGGATTTTTCATATTCTGCCCTGCTTGCAAAGACTTTAAATGGTTATTTTTAAATTGTGAATTTATAATCTATATGTTGGCTTCTGCTTAAAGAGCTTCTGATGAAATTTGATCTTGTTTATCTTCTGGATAGATTTATTGTTATTATTGCAGTTTAGGTGATAACTCTGATAGTTAATTGAGTTCTTCAGGTATGCAGGTTGAGTAAAATTGTTGAACTCAGGCAGATAATGTTGATTATCAACAAATCTCGTTCGGATCAGACATCTATGGTCGGTCAGACCTCAGAGTCTGGTCTGTTTCTTTGAATTTCTCATTAACAAGTGTTCACATGGCTGGAAATTTATGTCAATAATGCTGTTGCTAGCAATCAGCGATAATCACCATAGAACTTTTGTTGTTTCTGTAATGTTTCAGGAATGAGGAAAGTATTTTACATTCATTTTGGTGTTTATATAAAAACAACTTATCATTCTGAACTTGATGACTTAAACCTAATGTTGTCTATTAGTTTAAAATCAACCTTTAGAAAAGAAACATCTTATTTCCATGATGTATTCTCTTGCGAGATGGATAAATACTTGACGGGTTATGAGATGAGCCGACCCATGAGATAAGCCGACCAATTATTAAAGTAGACTGACTTATTATATAGGTAAGAAGTTAAAGTATATATTTATTGAATCATATTGTAACACATTTAAATATTAGCTCTAGTGAAGTCTTACCATCTTTCATGTATGGGGAATCTAAGTATAATAGAAAGAGGATCGATAAGGCACCCTGACTTAGTAGTTACATTAGACTTGAGAATAGATGATAAGGCACCCTGACTTACTAGTTACATTAGACTTGAGAATAGATGAAGTGAGAACAACCTCATATGCTAAAGTACAAACAGGCGTGATGGAAGGGCCTAGGCTAGTACCAATCCGATAGGAATGTCTTTGGCCTATGTTAGAATAGGCCATTATGTGCTTGACTTAGTATACAAAGTCTCTTCAAATAAAATATACTTTTACTATCAATAAACATAATTTATTTATATAAAAATCATATTTTAATAAGTCTTACAAATCCTTTTATATAAGGTTCTCTCAACTTGATTTTTTATAATTTAAGGTTTTATAACTGAAACCTATCATGTTATCGCATGATATTTAATTTTATATTTTATATATTAGAATAATAATTTTGATTTTTTATACTTAAGTATATATAAATCCTTCAAAATCTACAAGCTCAAATATTATTGTTTAAATTGTAAAACTGTGTCCTTTTCTAATTATTTTATTTCAAGGATTTTCCACTCTAGTTAAAAAAATGGATCTGGATCTTTTGTGCTACTTTGGTGTGATATTTCTTGTGGCACTCCGTTGGATGAGTGACACGTAAGAGAGATAAGAGAAACTATACCCTAAGTCAACCCTTGGGGCAAGTGATTAGATTTATCCACAGCGCTACGTGTCATTCAATAAGAAGATGTTACAGGAGATGTAATACCAAAATGTCACAGGAAATCCCGTGCCTTAAAAAATAGTGGATTGACTTGATAAATTGACTGTAAAAAATTAAACATTACTTTTTTTTTCATCATATCATAATATATTAAAAGTGGTTTAGCAAGTGTTAACATTTTTTTCCCACTTTATCCTTCCCTATATTTCTTTACTACATTTTTACTATTTATTTATCATATTAAAATTCATAATCATAATTAATATTAATTAATAAAAATAATGTGTAACATTAAACTATATTAAATCATAAAATAATGCACACAACCTTTGAAATTTAAATAAATACATTCACAAAGTTATTAAATGAGTGATATGAATAGACAAACTAAACACTATAAAATAAGGAGTGATCATTTGTGAATAAGTCTTCCAAAATTCACATGCATTTCTTGAAGTTCTTTTGATAATATGTCTAATTTATTTATTTTTTTATATGTTCAGGTGAATGGATATAATGAAGATGAGAAGTTAGGGGAGGCTTTAGAAGATTTAGATGTAGTAATCATTTCAGCTGAAGTGCTTGGAAAGTGATAAGTCATATTTTAACATGATTATTTGGTGGTATAAGGATTAAAACAAGCACCTAAACAATGGCATCAAAAGTTTGATCAAACTATGCTATCAAATGGATTCAAAATCAATGAATGTGATAAGTGTGTCTACATAAAAGGCACGTCTAATGAGTATGTAATTGTATGTCTATACGTAGCAATTGTCCGCATTCATGATTGGTGGCGAACAATCGAATTCGCTGTTATATAACTGTTATAATTGATTTATTAATTGATTATTGTTATATATGTATGCATGATTCTCTATGATTTATTGCCTTAAATAGAAGCATGCTAGATTGCGTTTAGTGACGGTTAAAGTTTGTGACGGCCATAGTGACGGCTAAAATTTGTGACGGACTTAGTGACGGTTAAAATTAAGCTCATTTTCCTTTAATAATTCAGTAAAAAAACAAACGGTCTAATATATTATAAGTGGAATGCAAGAAATAGTTGCATTAATCATAAGCTAAATTGATGTGATTTTATAGAATATACAAAGTTCACTTTTTGTTATTTTTTTTTGAGTTATTAGGCTTAACATGTTTGGAATTAACACTCTGATCTGATTCCTGAGTTGCATCCACAATCTCCGAGTTTGGAGTCACTTCGGAAACCTGTTGTTCGACATCATCATCATCATGAATCATCATCATCATCATCATCACCATCATCATCATCATCATCATCATCATGAATTCAAGTCTATTTAATTTAATTATATTTATTTATGTGCTAATATTGACTTATATTGTTTTTGTGAGATAATTGCTTTAGTTATTTAAATTGATGTGGAAACAGGTTATTAAATGAACAAATAAGGAAATAAATCAGCAAGCATATTTTTAGGATCCGATCTGCTCCCAAATCTGTATAATGACCGATCAAAAAGAAAATAAAGGAGAAAAGAAAGAGATCCTGAAGATATTTTTGGAAGAAAAGATAAGGAAAGAGATCGGGATTACTTTGGGATCAATACAAGATATTTATGGGATATATTTTATTTTGGGGCATGAGAATTCACGTTAATATCGGGAAGATTGGCGTGAAAGAGGAGAACACGAGATTGGTAGCAGATTAGGCGTGAAGTGAAATCGAAGAACAATCAAGACTCATCGGTTCTTTATTTTTAATTGTATTTTATATTTTGCTATGAACATGAGGGGCTAATCCCCTTCTCTAGTTTAGGATTCGTGAACCTCCTGTTGAATTATTAATTCAATTATTTAGGATTTTTATGTTGAATCTTGTGTGCAAGTTTATTTTATTACATGTTTTGATGTTCCTTATAGTAATTTGATAATTATTTTGGCCTGATCAACTAGATTAATTATTTAATTGCTTACTGTTATTCTATGAACTACAATCCGTAATTGTTGTAGGAATTGGATTAAGTAACAAGTAGAGACTGTTCCCTCTAGGTGTAATAAAATCTAGGTTGTATGATATCTAGCCGGATTTCGTAGCCTAGTAATCCTATGTTTAGAGTTCTAATGCGTTTATGAGTTCGAATCTATAGGGTCACTCATAGATAGTTCAATTTAGTGGTCGTACCCTAATTGATAAACGTAAGAACATTCGGGTTAATTGGTCGTACCGTCAATCTAGGGATTTGAATTTGCGCAATAGATTAGATGATTAATTCAGATAATTAGTTAATTTAGTAAACGGGATGGGATCGACATCCTAGACTAGGTTTTCATCACTTGATAAATTTAATTATTAATTTTTATCTACTCTGAAAATTTAATATTAAGACAATTCATTATTTGCTCAATTTATGATTTTTCTGCAATCAAAATCCCCCCTATTTTTATTTAATATGTTTGAATCACTTTAATTTAATTAAAGTTCGTTATACTCTCTTGGGTTCGACCCTACTTGCTACTATACTACGTAATAGAGTGAGTTGGAAATAAATTATATTTTGGTAGGCCGGCGACAGCATACCAGAAAGTTTGTCATGAATCATAAAATCTCTTTGTGAGACCATAATTTCCAAGCATTGCTCATGTAATAGACTCGCCCTCCCTTAATTGTCATGATTTTTTTTAAATAATTCTTTAATATTGCATCATTTTTGTTACTACTATTTATACGTGCTAATATACGAATTAGGCTATTGTCAGATTAAAACTACATAAATTATAAAAAAAATGGATTGCAACGAAAAGAAGAATTTGGAAAAAGTTGTGATTATTATGTCCAACTTTAAGTTTGAATAAATAAGAACTCCTACAAATCTAAGAAGGAATATCATGAGTAGACATAAAAAATAATATTTCTATAATTAAAATTGATCTATTATTATAAATATAAAAGATAACAAAGTTCTAAGAATTATAATAAGAATTTTGAGAGTAAAAGCTAAGCATAAAATGGAGTAAAATATTTTAGTGTAGTTATTAGTATTAATTAATAATTCCATTAACTAAAAATATTATTAAATGTATTTGCATTGTTCCTTAATATTCCCTTCAAATGTTTGAACAAGAATTTTAAAGCATTTAAATTGTCTCTAAATGTTCTCTTCAATTAACATGCATATCCAATTTTAATTGGTAAGGTTTTAAAAGTGAGGCATGCTTGTGTAACATCAAGAGAGGTAGATTGACACATTCGAACTGATTATAAAAAAGGAAAATATAAAATTAATGGATTATATATGTAAATGTGATTGTCAATAGATTCTATATAATTTTCACTCTTTATTTCACTATAATTTTCACTCTTTATTTCATCTGCTATAAACAAATTAGGTATTTCCATTATTATGTGGTTTAGCAGAATGCTTGATGATAAGATAAATCTTATAATGAGAAAAGATGTTTAGCAGAATGCTTGATGATAAGATAAATCTTGTAATGAGGAAAGATGTATAGTTTAAGTTCTCATATTAATTTTTTTTTCATTCATAAGTTATTACGAAAAGAAAATAAAAGTATTCAATATTAAGTAACTGTTTCTTTTAATGTGACACTCTTATAAATAAAAAGGTTATAACTATTCTATTTAAATTATTAAAAATTAAGATAAATATATATGTAGCAAAAATTTATCATTAATTTAAGTAAAAAGTTGTTTCAAAATATAGTATTTTATTTATTTTTGAAAGAAGTCTAAACTTAATTTTTATATTTATTTTCATGTAGTCGAATAATGTAATTTTAAAGAGTACATTTTGTTATTTCAAAAGTTGACATATTAAGTAGTATTTTTATTCTTTTTTAATTTGTAAACAAGACTAATAAAAAATATAGTATTTATTTGTATATCATGACTAATACATTAAAAATAATATTTTTGGGACTATATATAATATTCATACTCAATTTATTATTTACTTATTATTATATAAATACAACTCCATCACAAAACACCATATAGTTTTGAATAAATAATATTTATCATTAGTATTTTGTGAAGGTAAGTGAAATATCACCTGAAGGATATTATTAAAGACGACGAATAACTTAATAGATGTATGATGTGCATATGGCGTCTTCAAGACTAGTCTCTAAAAAGAAAGACAAAAATATTAGTATATCATATATTATTAAGTCAAAAATTATAATTTACTCAACTTAATTTTCATGTCATATATTGCAAGATTTTTTTTTTTTAACTGAATCGGTAATTTTAACAAAGCTGTTGTTACGATAATAATAATTAATTAATTATAATTAATTTGTATAAGTTCAAATTTAGATGATATGTATATTGACTTTGAGTTAAGAGGACACCTCTACTTCTCTACTTAGATTTGGCTCTAATTTTACAAATTGGCTAAGATTACTTCAACTTTTAAAATTACAAAAACTAGATAAGTCTTAGTATAAACTAAAATAGTTGAGTGAGGCTCATGTGCACCCGGGCGCACGGACATAGGTTTAAATAGGATTGGAGGGGAGAGTTGTGTTCAGTGTCCCCGGGCGCACAGGAGCTTTTGCGTTACTTCATATAAGCCCTCCCCAAAACCTAAAACGAAGTCGGGTCAAATAACTTCAAACCCGGTTGCTTCCCAAAGCGACTTGAAGGTGAACACTCCATTCTGCCTACGGCGACCTCTCCGCCTGTGCCGCCAACAATCGATCGCCGCCTCTGTCGCAGCTATCAATTTGAGTCAGTTAAACCTAAATTTCCATTAAATACGTATTTTCTCCTGTTTTTTTGTTCATTTTCTGCTTAATATAATGGAATCCATTCAAATCAATTAAGATTGGGCGATTTTGATTGCTCTTCAGTCACTCAATCGAAGTTCGGCTGCATTTTTGTGAATTCTATCATTTGATAAATCAATATGAAATTATTTTAATTTATTGAAGGTGCGGTAGAGTTGTAGGTATTCTGTAATTTGAATATATCGGTTCTCGGATTTTTAATTTCTCGACGATTTGAAGTAAACGGGGATGTAATTTTGTATTCTAGAAATCTATTTCTGAGAATGGTCAGAAATGTTGCTTGTTACTAAAAGTTCATTTAATATTTATCAATGTAATATGTGTGGATTAACCTTTTGAAACTCAATGCTTTGTGAGATGGAGTAGTTTGTATTTCTTTTTGTTTGAGGCGTGCGTAGGTGGATTAACACCTAGTTGAAATTTCGGTTTAAAAATATTATGGTGTATCGATTATAATCTTTTTACCTGATCTGTCTTCTTCTACCATTATTAGTTAATATGCCCTTTTGAATTTTACGATGCAGCGATGATAACTTCTGCCTGAATATAGGCTGTTAGAGAAAAAGTGAAGAGATCGAATTTTAGGATTACTGTGTTATGGACTCCCCCGATCGGGCGAGGAAATCTATGAAGCAGGACATTGATGAAGATATAGAGGTGAACATTGATGTTGTGAGGGATGATGACGACCGGGTGGGTGCCGATAAAAGGAAGCAACACTTGAGCAAGTCCAGGAAATCAGGGGGCAGTGAAGATGTTGATGGTTTGGATGGTAGTGGCAGAAAAAGAAGTAATTCAGACAGACATGATAGTCGAAAAAGATTGAGTAGTTCAAGTAGAGCTGATAGCGATCAGGATGAATATGAAACCCGAAGAGAATCACGCTCTAAGCAGGTGAAGAAAAAGCTAGAAGGGAATACATTAGCTGTATTGAGCAGTTGGTATCAAGACGGTGAAGCAGAGAATAAGATTGAGAGTGGGGACAAACCCAGTAGTGGGGGATACAGTCGAGCTGAAGAAAGTGAGAGGAAAAAACCAACTTCTAAGTACCCTGAACATGATACTGATGTGGAAAAGGTACCTGATAGAGATTCTAGAGATACAGTGAGAAAGGATACTGGCCGAGATAAGGCATATGGGCATGGTGAGCATGGGAGAAGCCATAGGAGGAGATGGGATGAGCATGACAACATTGGTAAATCTTCTGAATACGGGGAAAAATCTGATGCAAGAAGTGGCAAAACTTCTGATACTAAACCAGAAAATGCGAGTGAAAGAGAAAGAACTGATACTTTAGAAATTGAACCAAATGACATACAAAGCAGGGGTTTTGAACCAAACAACGACAAAGGCACAAATTCTAACGAAAGAGAGGATAAGCGAGTTGATTCAGATAGGAAATCTAGAGGAAGATCTGAAATTCTTGAGGAAGACAGCAAGGGAGGTTCAACACGTGAGGAGATATTAGATAAAGAGAGATCTGAGCAGCAAAGACAACAAAGCAATCCGAATCGAGATATTGTTGACAACTATGGAAAGACTCTTAGTGCTGATGAAGATGTGGGTACATGGGTGAGAGACAAAAGTAGGAGAGATGTAGAAAACAATTTACCCAGAATGCCTGAGAAATCTGGAAGGCGTCAATCTGAATCAGATAACTATGACCTGGATAATGAACGAACCACTGGTTTTAGGAGGAAGGAACCGGGAAAAGATGGTTCATATGATGATAGATCAAAAGGAAGAGATGATAATTGGGGTGATAGAAATTGGGACCGGGAGAATGCTAAAGATTCTTGGAAAAGAAAGCAGGACAAGGATACACGAGATGGTGAGCCAACATATGATGGCATCAGGGACTGGGAGTTGCCCAGGCGTGGGCGTGACAGGATTGATGGTCGTTCTGGTGGGAGGAAAGATGGAAACAGGACTGAAGCTGTGAAAACCTCATCAAAATATGGGATATCAAATGAGAATTATGATGTGATTGAAATCCAAACCAAACCATTTGATTATGGAAGAGAAGATTCTAGATCCAACTTCACAAGAAATGGTGATGTCATTCAGGATGGGGAGGAATTTGCTTATTCAAGGGATGAGAAGCCACGAAACATACAAGGATCTACGCAATCTGGTGAAGATACAAAAGATAGATTAATGGATGGTGACCTCGCAGTGCAGGATCAGCATTTGTGGAGAGATGACGATGATTTCCAGGCAGAGAAATATAGAGGCCAGAAAGCATTTGTACCCAATCGTGGTACTGGTGGCCAAAGTTCTAGTGGTGGCTCTTTACCCCCACTAGGAAACCAGGATCCTGGGTCTTATGGTAGAAATGCTTCTCAAGGTGTTAGGGGAAATAGAATGGGTAGAGCTGGAAGGGTTAGGCCTAATGGAAGAGAACAACAGGCTGGTATTCCAGTACCACTGGTAGGATCAACTTTTGGTCCACTTGGATTGCCACCTCCCGGACCAATGCAATCACTGCCACCAAATATGTCACCTGCTCCAGGTCCTATTTCTCCTGGTGTCTTTATTCCTCCATTTCAACCTCCCATTGTATGGCCAGGCGGTCGCGGTGTTGAGATGAATATGCTCGGTGTCCCACCTGGTCTTCCACATGTGCCCCCTGGTCCATTAGGGCCTAGATTCTCCCCAAATTTAGGAAATGCATCGAATGGTGCTGTGGTTTTCAATCCATCAGTTCCTGGAAGAGGAATGCCCCCCTGTATGTCTGGTCCAAATTTTAATGCAATAGCTCCAATGGTTCGTGGTCAGACACAAGACAAAGCATCTGGAGGATGGCTTCCTCCTCGAATTAATGCCCCCCCTGGCAAAGCTCCATCTAGAGGAGAGCAGAATGATTACTCTCAGAACTTTGTTGACACTGGTATGCGGCCACAGAATTATATTAGAGAGCTAGAGCTCACTAGTGTTGTGGAGGACTATCCAAAGCTTCGAGAACTTATACAGAAAAAGGATGAAATTGTTGCAAAATCTGCTTCTCCTCCTATGTACTATAAATGTGACCTGCGAGAGCAGGTGCTTTCAACAGAGTTCTTTGGATCCAAGTTTGATGTCATTCTCATAGACCCTCCATGGGAGGAATATGTTCATCGAGCTCCTGGTGTCACTGATCATATGGAATACTGGACATTTGAAGAAATAATGAATTTGAAGATTGAGGTAATTTCTTTTGCCTGCTGCACTTGTCTTGTGTGGAAAGGAGTCTCTTGGTATTTTCATCTGCAAATTAGACTAGCTGATTCTCTTCCAAGTTTATCATGTACATATTTATGCCATCCATTGATTTACATTTTTTTTGTTACTCAATTAAACATTTTCTTATTGTTTGTAGGCAATTGCTGACACTCCATCTTTTATCTTCCTTTGGGTTGGTGATGGTGTTGGGCTTGAACAAGGCCGACAGTGTCTGAAGAAGGTAAAGAATGAAAGGCATCATGATGAGTGAATATATTGTTCTAAGTTCTCATGCATATTATCTTTCTTTTTGTCCCTTTCACTTCCTTTGCTCGTTGTAATTCATTCCCAGATTAAAATATAATTTTATTGTTTTGGTTGTGTTTAGTGGGGATTTCGCAGATGTGAAGATATATGCTGGGTAAAGACAAATAAAACAAATGCAACTCCTGGACTACGTCACGATTCTCATACTCTGTTTCAGCGCTCAAAGGTAACAGTCACTGTTCTGTTTTTAATGCATGATATCGATGCCTCATGTTGTAAAATATAAGCATTTGCAAGACTGAAATTATATGATACAATACGAGGTTTTAGGGAGTTTGTGCTCTGGATTTTCATTTGATATTAATGTCTTTTCCACTTGGATGCTTGCTACTCTACCCCTGTTGCATGTTTTGTGTGCGAGTCAAATTCTGCCTCTTGACTTGCTGTTTTATGTATATACGTAGTAAAGGAACTATATTTGTGTATTATATCACCCTGAATGTCTTCTTGCTGATCTAAAGGAGCATTGTCTGATGGGCATAAAAGGGACTGTACGTCGCAGTACAGATGGTCATATAATCCATGCCAACATTGATACTGATGTAATTATTGCTGAGGTGCCCCCTTATGGTAAGTGAAATTGCCTTACTAAAAATTTCTTTTTTATTATCTCACTCCTGGAAATCATCCCGTCATCATAAAGGTTCATAAATCTCCTACCTTCTTTACTCTACTTATTTTCGTCATTTTAAGAACCAAGCAAATTGGTCATTCAATGCTGCTTTTGAGACCTGGTCCTTGAAAGTCCTTGAAGTGCTCCTAATCTCCATCATTTCTTTAATTCTGATGTGTTTTTCAATTTATATGTTTATAATTATGATTTACCATCAGAGTGTGGTCTAGAGGGGGTCTCACAGGTGCATTATGATGCATACTTTTTTCATATGCATTATGCAAATATCTTAAGATTTTAGTCTTGAATTGCCTTACCTAGTTACCTTCTTGAACTTGAACTTTTGTCCAAACACTATTGCTGTTGGTGTCCTTACTGTTCTCTGATCTTTTTTTACGATGGCATTTTAGGTTCCACTGCAAAACCTGAGGATATGTACCGAATAATTGAGCATTTTGCTCTCGGTCGGAGAAGGCTTGAGCTTTTTGGTGAAGACCATAATATTCGCTCTGGCTGGTTGACTGTCGGTAATGGATTGTCCTCGTCAAATTTCAATTCTGAGGTATGCTCTCCCTTATCTGGTCACCAGTCTGTGTATGTTCTGGGTTCTGGCACCCTTGGCTTATTTACTTGAAAATTTTATTTGCATGGTTTTTAAATTTATTTATTTTTCTTGACACTTCTAGACAATTTCTTGCCTCAGTTAAGTACGTTAAGCATTTAGATACGGATTTCTATGTACATCAGTGTGCATCTCCTATAGAAAACTACTGTTTGGTAATTGTTAGCCTATTATCTTTTTCCAAAATTATCCTTCACTGCTGAATGAAATGTATATATGATTTGGTATCCATTCATCAATTCACTCTTGATGATTACTCTATCCATAATAGTACAAGTATAACATGGTGGGTGAAATCTAGATGGTGGTTCGAGCTTGAAACCACTACTCTAATTTTGGCTCTGGTGTGATTATGTTGTGAACCAGTATAACAAATCGCGATTCTGTTTGTTTGCTGCTAGTCCTAATAGAAAACTTGTAATTTTCAGGCATATGTTAAGAATTTTGCAGACAAGGATGGGAAAGTTTGGTTAGGTGGGGGAGGAAGAAACCCACCACCCGAGGCACCTCATCTGGTCCTGACAACCCCGGACATTGAAGCTCTCCGGCCCAAGTCACCGATGAAGAACCAACAGCAGCAATCGGCATCTATAACCTTGACAAGTTCAAATCCCAGCAACAAACGCCCCCCTGGAAATTCACCTCAAAACCAGCTCCCACCTAATCTGAACCAAGAAACTCCAGGCTCTAACATTCTGTCTCCGGCTCCATGGGCTTCCCCGATGGAACCATTAAGGGGCCGAGACGGCGACGAGAGGATGTTTGATATGTATGCTTACAACACTCCCTTCGGTCCACCTAATGGAGATTATTTAGACTATGAATCTCATAGAGGAATGAATATGTTGTAGCTAATGCTTTTAACATTTATATAATTTTTTTGGCACATTAATTGTTTTTGGTAATTGTTATTATTTTTTTATCTTGACATTATATATAGTTATAGTTTGTGCTCCAGCTCCAATTTATTAGGTGGAGCACATGAAAATTGAGAGCTAGGTAAGTTTTAATTATTATTATTTTTCCCCTTAAAATCCAGGATATAATGTTTATTTTGGGATTTAAATTCTCAACTTTAAAAGAGCAGCATAATGTCACTCCAAAAGTAAATAATTCACTACTCTTAAAAGATGAATAGAGAGAGATCAGTCACCTAAATATTACTTCGTGTTTTAAAAAATTGAGCAGCAAGAAGATTAAATACTTAACTTTATTTTAATTTTACCCTTCTTTAAGGATAAAAAAAGTAAAAGATACACCAAAAAATCATGACAAAAATTATACTCCATATTTTATGTATTTTGCTTATTCCTTTTTTTTTTTTTTTTTTTTTCCAACGTTAATTAATTAATTAAATTTTGTTTTAGAAATCGTATAAAATGCAGCCTTGCTGCCGTAGGGTGCAAGTCTGTTGAGCTTCTTTTATTGAAGAAATAGAAAACGAAGAAAGGGTACTTCAATGGCGACTCGGCGAGTTCTCTCTCTTCTGGCTGCTAAAATCTCCCAAAATCCACTACCCACAGGTAACTTATCATGCTGTATCTATATTTATTTATATCTTTGCGTTGGCCCAGTTTCGGAAGACCTATCATTGAAATACTGAGCTTAAGTTTTGGGAATTTGAGGGAAAATAATTAATTCTTCGATGGTTTACTTTTTGTATTATAGGTGATGTGCGATTGAGTCTATTTGAATATTTGACGTTCCTAATTAGGGTTTAGACGGGGATTCTATTTTAAAATAATTGGAGAGCTCGTCTTGCTGAGATGAGAGTCAGGGCCAAATTGTGGATTGTTTTCAGAAGTTGCAAACTTAGATTAGAAAGATGACCTAGAGGATGGAGTAAATTTGGTATGGGTTGGAGTTGCAAATATGTTTAACTCCTTTAATTCTTGCATCATGGGTTAAAAGTGTTGATACTCTCTTTTGTGGTAAAATAATGGTGAACACAAAGACAAGAGACTGTAATGCTGGTTGGATGGGTGTCCTCTTGGACCTTGAGGAGCAATGATGAGTTGAGTTTCTTTCAATGGAAGGAAATGAATGTATCAAACTTGTGCTCTCCTTTGTTCACCCTAATCCAGCAATTGGCCACTTTCCCTTGATAATATGGCTACTTATTACCTTTTAGATTTAACTCTCTGTTTGCTTCCTCTTGTGGAATGCAAAAAGATGTATAAAGCCAATCAATAATTACCTGTCTCTTCATTTTTGCAGAAGTTTCTAGGAGTTTTCGTCCTGCATCCAGCACATTCTCTCACGACTATGAGCGTTATACTAGAGGGTTTCAGTCTCTTGCAGAAACCACCATCCCATCCATTCAAACTCCATCCAGCTCAAATTCTGACCATGGTAGCAGCGAAAACATCTCCAACCCAAATAACCACCAAACTTCTGTGAAGCACCAAGTGAAGTCCAACTTGAAGATATCGGAGAGGCATGATCTTGTCATGATGTTCACATGCAAAGTTTGTGACACCCGATCCATCAAGACAGCTTGTCGTGAGTCGTATGATAAAGGTATTGTTGTTGCTAGGTGCGATGGTTGTAATAATATGCACCTGATTGCTGATCGATTGGGGTGGTTTGGAGAACCCGGTAGTGTGGAGGAATTTTTGGCAGCTCGTGGGGAGGAAGTGAAGAAGGGATCACCTGATACCTTGAATCTCACTCTAGAGGATCTTGTTGGGAAGAATCTTAATATTCCAGTTGAAAAGGATTAGCCATTTTGTCAGGAATTATGTTACAATTATTGGTCTCTTTATATATCTTTCCAGTTTTCATGAGTTAATTTGTTGAATGAATTTCACCTATGAAGTTTAGGTCTTAAGAGTACTTTTTAGAATTGGTATGCAAATCATACTTTGTCCAAAGAAAAGTTATTGCTACAATTATTTTTTTTATTTCTAAAATAAAATTACCTTTATCCCTTATACAAAACACAAAAGTTGTACATAAAATACATATGATTTAATATAAAACTAAAAAAAAATTCATCTTCTATATTGAATTAAATGAAATTTTAAAGAGCCAAGTCTATCAATGCAGCAAGCTAGAAATGGTAACTATCTTTATTTCAGTTCTTCCTCCCAAATAGAATTGTTGAAACAAAATACATAAAGCCTCAAAAATACTGAAAAACAGTTGAGGTGTAATTCTATTGATCAATCTCTTAAAACAAAAATTCCCAAGATGAGAAATGAAGAAAAGAAATCTCATTCGCTGGATATGTCGTTCAGTAATTTTTCGCCGTCCTCGCTCAATTTTACGTTCTCCATTTTAACTCTGCGATGCATGATTGGACTTTTCTTCCCTGCCCCTGCATACGTTCTAATCAAAGACTCGAACACCTTGGGTCCCAATTCGTCTGTCGACTTCTTCAACACCTCCAGAAAACTTTCGGCACCCTCTACGTCCTGTTTTTGTTCAAAGTGATGCATGACCTTCTCAATGATTTCCGTTGATGGGATCCACTTATCTCCATTCCCCCTACCTGCTGTAATTGCATTGTCGATGGATTCCACGACAGATTTAAACTTCCCCTTCTTCAGGTAATAATAAAGATAATGCTCCCATGTTTTAGCATTGAATTTTGATCCTCTCCTCTGGGACTGCTTCTTGAGCTTTTCAGCCTTGTCGAATGAACCCTCTCTAAGATAAGCTCCAATTAGTACATTCGCAATGCGAATATCATAAGTTGAGCAATTACGTGCCCATTCCCGGTAACATTTCTCAGCACCAGGTAAATCATTCAACTTTACCAACACTTGGATCATGTTGAGATAACTCAAGTTTGCTGTTTTTGGAAAAGCAAGTTTCAATGACCGCCAAACACGGTATACCTCAAGCAGATTTCCAGTTCGTCCGTACAGTGTGATCAGGAATTGGTAAGCAGAAATTTCTCTGCGATGATTATTGGTTTCCAGTTCCTTGAGTGATGCCTCAGCCTTTTCAAATAATCCAGCATCAGCATAGATAGATGCCAAATTACTGTATGTTGTCCAATCTCCAGCAACTCGACCATCTCTCTTCATCTCATCGAGGACTCTCTCAACCCCAGATATATCATTCATGGCAGCAAGGGCCCTCATCCAGATATTATACGTGTAAATGTCTGGCATGATATCAGCTTCTTTCATTTCTTTGATGAGTGCTGGAATAGCTACAGCTAGTCCATTTTTCAAGGATAGGGTCATTATGCTGTTATAGGACATAGAACTAATTTCCAAATTAAGTTCTTTCATCTTCTCAAATAAAGAGTGTGCCTTCTCAGTCATTAACTCTTTGCAGTAACAGTTAAGAAGAGCACCGTAAGTGAGATGATTTTTTGATGATTCAGGTAGACTGATGAAATATTCCTCTGCAGCAGCAACACCTCTGCCTTTTTCTATCAGATCAAGATGTATTGCTTGGTCACTGTTCGTTTTGTTCATCCCTTCCTTTTCCATTGCCTCTGAAAGCTATAGAAACATATTATTGAGGCCTTCAATAGAGATGCTGATCATGATAAAAGGAAAAGGAAGAAAGAAGGAAAGCCTTTCAATGAGGAGGAGAAAAACAAAAAGGTATATATATAAATAAATTTCAACTTAAAGTGCTTATGAAGAAGTTCTCTTGCAGCATAACTTCTTCAAATTCATGCATAAGAATGCTCATCAATGATATCAGTTTCAAGATTTGAACCTAAGGAATTTCCACTATATACTACTCCATCGATTACTTTGCAGTTCTAATCAAACAACAGCACACGTTCATGCAATTATTTCTGTCCATTCATATTCTCCACTCTCCTACAAGTATCCTGTATCATTTGAAATCAAGATATATAAATGGTGTACAAAAATCTGAGCTACTCTGACATTGCATAATGAGAGTGAATAATTAAAAGAAAACACATGAAAAAACAGAAGAAAATAAGCAGATATTCTTTTATCGTCCAAAGCATAACAATCCCACACATGAAAAAACAGAAGAAAATAATTGAAAGAAAACCTAGATTGTCAGATCAACGGTCCACCATATCAACCCCACTAAAGAAACTGAAAAAAAATATTGAATTAAAGAAAAAAAAATGCCCAAAAGAGGTGTTCAATACCTTGAGCGCTGGGCCATAAAGTTTGCGGCTACGAAGAACCTTAAGAGTGTGGCCAACCTCCCATTTATAAGCACTCTTGTCGGATTTGATGAACTGATTCAGCTTCTCCCTAACTTGCTTCTCTTCTCCGCCAATACTAAAAAGATTCTTGTAAAGCGCTTCTTCCAAATATTTCTTCGACGATCGCTTCACTATGCTCCTCTTCTTCGCGAATTGCTGCATAAATGTAGACGCCATGTTCGTCGACTGAATTCAATGGAAGCTTTTTGAGAAATTAATTGTAATTCAGCTGCATTTGAGGTTTGCTTTTCGGAAGTAAGAAACCCTAAACTGAGAGGAGGAACTGTGGAAGTGCGGCATGGAGATGAAGATGGGTGTTTTGGGTAATTCATCTTGTTGGGTTAATTTCACAAATGGGCCGATATTTTCGATAGCTCGCAATATGGGCTGGGTTGATACCAGTGGGTTGATCTTTTGTAGCTCACGTTATGGGCTGGGTTGATTTCACGAGTAAGCCTTCCAAAAGGCTTGTTTTATTGGGCTTGTAAAATGATGAAACCAAAACATTTTTTTTAAGTCATTATTATTAAAAGAAAAAAATTAATTAATGATTTTTATTATATATATTTGATAAATCTAGATATACACATGGTGAATATACAATTTTTATAATGAGACTAATAATAATTTAACAATATTTGTTTATAGGCCACTAGCTTATAGATCACTTAGGATTGATTTGGTGCACCTAAATCACAATCCAGAGGATTTGGTGTATGATCTTGATAAAGTCAATTGTAATAATATATATAAGATATGTAGAGAATAAATTAGTTAATTTTTTAATCCAGTATTAAATAAGTTTCTTTAATCTTTTTATTTTTTTATTTTTTAAAGATATATTTTTCTTCTCTTCCATTATTTCCTTGCTAAAAAGTCTTCAGAAAAGACTAATAAGAAAGTCAAAGATACAAATTATAAGAAAACCATACAAATTAAATAGGTTGCATAACTTGTAATCCAGAAAATTATATGAATCGCAATTAAAAATAATTAATTTAACTTAAAAAAAATAAAAATTTAAGAGTGTACAGTTTCCTTTTTGACAAATTTTTTTGTGAGACGGGTTATTTGTAAGACGGGTCGACCCATCACTAAAGTATGTTTTTTGTATAGATAAAGTAGGTTAAATGACTGATAAACTATGTTTTTTAAAGTATGCTAAATTATGCATTAAAGTATGATTTTAGTGTGTTAAAATATGATTTATTATTAACATACTTTAACTACAAATAATCACACTTTAATTATACAATAAACATATTTTAGTGATCGACCCGTCTCACATCCGTCTCACAAATTACCCGCCTCACATAAGAGTCTTTTTTTTTTAATTATTATTATTATTAGTATTTTTTTTAAAACTGACGACAAAAGAGTCCGACGTGTCACATTCGCGTTGGGATTTACGGCGGCTCTTCCGCTTATCGGTCTACCTCCATTCTGATTAAGACCCATCAAACGGCATCGTTCCGCCATCATCATCGGATAAAACTAACTCAAAGCATATATATTTGTGGGGAGGGAATCTGGGTTTCTTTGCTTCCAATTCAATACGTTGGTTGGTCAAATACTCACGTCTTTTCGTTTTCAAATGTACGTGCATCTTTGTTGTTCTTGGATTTATTTATTTAATATTTTTTTTTAAAAAAAAATTGTATTAATAGTATTATAGTAATGCGAGCAATTGGTAAATGTTTTACTGTAGGTATGGTATCAATGTTTCAGGTTAAAATTGATGTCTCTATGATCGTTCTTGGTAGTTATAGATTGTGTGCGTACCTCTGTTGATTGTATAAACGATTTCTGAATTGCTGCTTTTTTTATTTGATGGGGGTGTAGATATCTAGAGAAAAAAGAAGATGCATAATTATATTTGGGTCTGTTGAAGAGTGGGTTAGATATTTGTATGACAAGAAAGGGAAGATCAACCTGTTGAATGCTTTGTGTTTTTTTAATTGACATGTATTTCATCTGTGATAGTATCATATATGGTAGTTTAAAGTTGCCGAGTTCTGATCTTTGTTTTGGGAGCAATGCTTGATCATGCGAAGGGACGGATAAATGGGTTGAAAATATTTATACCATAGTATAAGATCATAATGTGTAATTTAAGCCGGGTGAACTCTTAAATAAATAATTTCTTGCATATGTATTATGAAGAATTCGAGAATAAGTATCTTGCATAGTATAAGATTTATGAAAACCATGACTGTTTGGGTAGGTTTTGGGAGAGTAAAAATGGGTGTAAGAAAGGATGACCTCCACATTTGCATTGATGATGATTTCTGTTCTTCCTGTTGATAATCATGTTTTATTATCTGTGCTATGGACTTGATGTTAGAGTACTTTGCACTATATTTGAATAACGTATAGTTTGGTCATTAATGTCTAAATTTTTTAGTGTTCTAAAATGGAGCTTTGCGCCATGTCTTTTCAGCTATCTTTTAATGAGAAAGAATTTGGTCAAATTTCTTCGGAACTCTTCTTTGAATATTGTATGAGAAGATCAGAATGTATGAGCTTGATCCTGATGTTGTGAGGTGGGGTCTCCATCTCATAGATGTTTGCTCTTTAACAAGTAAAGGATCTCCACTAACTGTTACTTGTTATGAGGAGAACTCATCTAGGACTGATACAGTGAAGGAAGGTTTTTGTACCACGACAGACTCTGTTGTGGAAGAGAACTCATCTAGGACTGATACAGCGAAGGAAGGTTTTTGTACCACGACAGACTCTGTTGTGGAGAATGATGAAGTAATAGCCCTCGCACTTCAGGAAGAGTTATCAAGGCTTGCTTCTGCAGAGGCATTGGGATATGTATCTTCTGAAGAACAACATCAAGAAGCATCTATTCTTGCTCAGGAATGGCTTGGTCCTTCGGGGAGGCATTTTAATGCTGGTATGGCCTATATGGAAAATTCCGACCCTTTTTTTTTGCAGTTTAGATTTAACTCTGTGAGATTATCCATTGTCTGCAGAATGTCTAAGTAGTGAAAAGGAGGCCGGAAAAAGTGAAGCTCTTTTACCTGAACTAGAAAATTTATCATTTGAGAGTGAGGATCAACAGTTTTTACCAGAGATTGAACATGAATCAGTTCTTGATGGTGAATTGGGCAAAAGGCTAAATCAGATGATTCCTGTTCCTGTAAGTTTACATTTTCTCTGTGTCAGTGTTAGTGAGTAATTTTTTTATATGTTGTTGCACTTTGTTAAGTGGTTACTGTGCTGATTGTTCCATATGAAAACTATGAAGAATCAATTAGTTATGTATATTTTGCGATGCATGAATGGTTGTGCTCGCCATTGTTGCAGCATGTTCCTAAAATCAATGGAGAGATACCGTCTGTTGATGAAGCTACATCAGATCATGAAAGGCTGTTGAACAGGTATTGTATGCAATATTAGCAATCTATATTCATTCAAAATATATTTATCATGCGAGTATATGAAACAGTGTTCGAGAAGTTATACTTTGCCACAATAAGTTGTTTTGTTCTCAGCTCTAAATCATGTCTCGTACTCTTCTTTCTCTTAACTCCTTTATTTTTTTCTCTGTCAGATTGCAGTTATACGAGTTAGGTGAACTAAAAATTTCAGGAGATGGTAATTGTCAGGTTGGTTCCTTCGAATTATCTTTACCTTATCTCTCCTTTACTGCAATGGCGCATGCCATTAGTTGGAACTGATATGTTATCCTACGTCACTGGCTTCACATTAAGATCAGTTATTTTAGAAAAATTAAATTGCAATGGTCAGTATTCTTTGAGGGCTCCAGCCTCCCGAAGAATATTCAGCCTTGGTGCACTTGCAATTTCTTTGATGTATGCATATTTTGTTTTCAAAATGCTTCATGCACTATCTTAACAGTTTCTTTTTCTTGCCCATGTTTGGAACTTTAAAATACTGTTTGTTTAGCTGGAGAGTGGTTAACTATTATTGTAAACTAGAGTTAATTCACAATAATCAAGACGCTATATTTACCCTCTAACCTGTGTTCTCAGTTCTGCATGTTTCATAATCTCGGTTCATATTTTACCAATGTCTTATCAAGTCTTGCTGTTGTTTCTTTAGTTCCGTTCGTTGTCAGACCAAATATATCGAACCCCAGAGCATCACAAATTTGTGAGGGAACAAGTAGTGGAACAGGTTTGGTTGTATATGCATTATGACTTTTTTGGTATTGTAATTTTTTGTATCCTTATCTATTGTTCCTTCATATCCACAAATCATCAGCTGAAGTCAAGATCAGACTTGTATGAGAATTATGTCCCAATGGCTTATGCTGATTACTTAAAGAAAATGAGCAAGTATATCAACTCTTTCTCTCTTTATTTGTTTCTTTAAGGGATATTGGCTAGTACATCTACTTATTATAATCACTTTTGGATAATACAGGAATGGGGAATGGGGCGATCACGTGACACTGCAGGCCGCTGCAGATTGGGTATGTAAGATTCTTGTTTGTATGCTCATCTCATTTCCTTTCCTCGATTTCATCATATTAAATGGTGGTGCAGTTTGGTATCAAGATTTTTGTGATCACTTCATTCAAGGATACTTGCTACATCGAGATTCTTCCACATACTCAGAAATCAGACAGAAGTAGGTACCCTTCCCTTATAGGAGTATATAATATTCTTATATATGAGTTTCTAAGTCACTCGCGTACCTGTGTGTGTTTGAATGCAGCTATATTCTTGAGCTTCTGGGCTGAAGTGCACTATAATTCAATATATCCACTAGGAGGTAGAGATTTAATTCAGATGGGACTTCCAAACACTGGTTTATATGCTTATGTTTTGCTTTTGCGTTTACAGAATTGCCTGTTGTAGAGACGAAGAAGAAGAAGCGATGGTTGTGGTGATAATATGTTAGTTCTGTTGGTTTATATTTTGTACATACCAATTTTGGTAGCCCACCCTATTCTTTCATTCTTTCTTTACTGCTTAATGGCATGTAGATACTCAACCTTCATTATCAGGAAATTTTATTTAGTTTACCAATAATTTAAGTATTTATTTATTTTACTAACTTTACCAGTGTAGCATAATCATCTTCACGTTTATGCTCTTCTGCAGAAGAAACTATTATTTTTAAATAAAAGAACAAAAAAACTAGCACATGACATTATAAAAAGTTAAATTTAAGACAGACACACTGATTGTATGAAAATATAGCTCTGTAAATAGAGAATAAAACCTGTTCAAGTAAATCGACAAGTTTGGACACGAGTTCCAAAATGATCAACAAAAGAATGAATATGTTGAAGAAAATGATTTTTTCAAAATCTCATAAATAAAATCCTCACGAAAAATACTCTCTCATGTTCATGAACCCTACACAAATATAAATATGAGCAAAAAAATGTACAGAAACAAGGTAGGAAATAAATACACTCAAGCTTATTATGGGATGGTGCAATACGAGCAAAACCTACATTTGAACTACTCGATTTACAATGTCTAGAAAAGCCAGCCTTGACGAACCCCTCGTATGTACAAATATGCTCACTCTTGTTGTTTCATCAAGAATTTGAGGAAGCTTGCCCAATGTGCTTCTCTGTTAACAATGCAGTGTGCACATCATTTTAAGGTAGGTAACTTTGGACTCAGAAAATGAAATCTTGTTTGTTACCTCCAGTTGCAACGAGCTTTTCTACGCAGGACACTATATGTTTGCCATAAGTGTACCTCTTGAGTGCATTCAGGTGAACCTTGATACGACCAAGGATCAGTTCTCGACTACCATCATCGCATGTCTCGAGTACTTTCTGTACAACGTAGTTACCGAAAGGATCCTTCATCATAGCCTGAACATTCAACACTTAATGTTAGACTTCAGTAACTATTGAACTGCCTTACACATCAAACAAACCTGTAATGGTTCATTTTCATCGTTTGAGCCAAGTATCTCGTTAACCAGCAGCTTTCTCTCTTCTGGACCACCATAGGTCAAGCACTTCTCCACAACGTTGGAGGCGAACTTTTGCTGACTCATCTTCACGAATTGTCCAGCAAGTTTGCTGATGATCGCAGCGCGTTCATGGGGTCTTCCATGCTGCACAACGTGCTACACAACAAGTGCAAGGGACAGATGAAGAAATTTTTATTCTGTTTTCATGCATTCAGAGAAACAATAATCTCTAGTTACCTGGATGACGTAATTTCCATATTGATCTTGAGCTAGCTTACAGACTGAGCTCATTATTTCATCCATAATTTTTTCTTGAGTTTTTGGATCACCATAGTGCTCAAGAACCCTCTGTTATCAGAAAAAGAATTTGCTTGTGTTGGCATGTACTAATGAAAACAAGAATCGAAGAACAGAAGGCGTAATAACCTGAATCACTCGACAGCCATAAGGATGTGTGGACAGAGTCACAACTTGTCCCAAGAATGATGATATTATAAACTGAATTCGATCTTGAGGAATACACTCGATGCATTTCTGAATTACATGGTTTCCGTTTTGATCATGAACACATTTCATCACTGAACCATCAAGCTCTGCTGCCATCTCAGCCCGCAAATCTATATCAACCACTTCCAAGGCCTGTGATTAGAATCAATGCTTTAGCATAATCTTCCACTGAGACTAATGATAATGGAGAAAGAGCAATAAAGAAAAGACTTCTCACCACTTCAATATAAGCAACTAGATAGGAGAATAATTTAACATCGATTGACCAAAATGAATATATCATAGTGCAAGTGGAATAGGTCTTATGTTTATTTATTTATACTGTTGTTCAAGATCTCCGTGTTGCATGAGGGAGAGTAATAAAAAAAAATTAAAAATTTGATCCTTTTAGTTTGTTGCAAGATCACACAAATATTTGCAAAATAACTATGATACTCTTGATTTGTTATTACTTATTTAAACTTAATTTCCTCAGTTTCTTATTTTATCATGTGTGGTTCACTAACATAATTCGATACTTATTGTGATGTCAAAGTATAAATAGAACAGTGAAAAACCTTCTGTATAACTCTGCAACCGTACATCTGCAGAGTGAGAGGCAAAACATGACCAATGAGGTGCCTTGCTAACTCGTTTCGTTGGCTTTCAGTTCCATGCTCAAAGAACTGTAAGTCGAGCGATAAAACATCATCATCAAAAGGTTTATATGTAACAATAAAATGTAAAATAAAAAAACATTACCTTTTGTATGACATAATTCCCAAAAACATCAATCATTAAACCAAGAGCATTAGGTATTATCTCTGCTAGTATCTTTATCTTTTCTTCAACAGTTGCAGTCTCCAGCTTCTGCTGAATAAATCGGCTACCATACTGATCCGTACTGAGTAGAACAAAACAAAAATCTGAGTTAAAGTATGGAACTTAATTATAAGAGAGTCATTTTTGCTGCTTATTTGTACCTGAACTCAACAATATGACCGATAATTTCCGGAAGCTCCAATGATTTAGCTTTATTGCTCTTAAGTGACTCCAATAATGACTCAAATCTTTTACTATTGTTTCCATTATGTGGATGCAAAGGTCCAGTGGATTCACCCTTAAGATTTTCCAAATTTGAGGGAATCTGTGAACTTTTCTCATTGCGGAGCGCAGAACTTCTTGAACTATCTCTGGGATTTTGACAATTCATTGCTGCATTTCCTTGATATGATGCACGGGGTTTAAATGCAGGGCTCCCGTGATATTGGTTATTCATACTGCCCGGTTTTTGTAAAATGTGCGACTGATATTGCTGTGCCTGCTGCAGTAGCAATGCCTCAAGATAAGCTTTCTCCAGAGCTTGCAACTCATCTAGATGTATTCCGCGGGAAGAGTTCCCTGCAATATGAGGTAAATCCTTTCCATGATTCGACATTTTTTGCATATACTGTATTTGATGGGGATCCATAACCGGAATATGAAACCCAGGGGGGTAACTAGGCCTCAGAAGGTGTCCATCTCCATTACCACCAGCCAAAAGTGAACCTGTGGAATTGTTACTTAGAAATATTTCTACAATCATAAACAAATGAAATGGACATAAGAATAGAGTACCTATTATCACATCAGTTTTCTGATCAACTGAATATCCACCATTTCTGAGAGCAGATATATTCACACCAGGAACATTATTACTCTGCAGCTGCATTTTCAGATCTTCCCATCTTGCAAAATCAGAAGAGTTGTTTTGAGACTGAAGATTATTGGTAGAAGATATCCTTCTAGGAAAATACACTTGCTCGTTGATCATTGGACTTGAAACATTAGACCCTCTGGTTGATCCATTATTCCTCACTAAATTTGCATAATTTATGTTATTAATTAAATTTTCTGCTCTAGAATTATTATCACCATAATGCTGTTGCTGAGCTGTTGACGTTCCCATTTGAAGTGGAGAATTTGAAATACTTTCAGCAGGAAACTGACCTCTGGACATGGCTAATCCAGAAAGAGAAGAAGCGATATCAGCTATCTCAAAAATGCTAGATGAAGCAAAATTTCGAGAATCCAATGTTGGGGGATTCAGGCTATCAGCAAGATGAATTCCATTACCAAGAGCATAGAGAGCAGGACAAACTGGCCTCCCCACCACTTCCGGTCTACTAGTAGATAATGGAGAACTCATGCATGACGGTAAGAAACTTGGATTGGGTGATACGACATTCTGAGTGTTAGACAATCCAGAAAAAGCTTTTTCTGGAAGCATACCTTCGAAAGATTCTGCTCTATTTTGTATTTCTGGCGCACTAGAATTAGATATTCCCATTGAATCAGAAACATCAGCAACTGAATTCTGACTAGCAGGGCGTGAAAGATTTGATTTCACTTGTTGGTTTGAACCTTCCTAAAGAAATTCAACCATAAATTCATAAAGAAGTGATTAATTAGTCTTCTGTAAATGTAGATGCAAAAAACAGATTAAAAAAAAGGAGAGATGAGAACAGTGAGAGAGTAGATCTAAGACTTACCAAGTTAAATGACACAATTCTAGAACAATATGATTTTATATTCGCATATTCAGTAGATGTGACGATCACGGGAGTTTAAATTGATGACCAAGAAGCATTAAGCTAAATATCATCTATATGATGAAGAAGAGAAGATAAAAGAAATTTAACCTGGAGAATATCTGCAAAACTCTTCCTTCTAACTCCCATACCAGAGCTTGAAGCCCCCATCAAACCTGCAGAACTTTTATCCAACGAATCAGTTGAATTTTTACGTGATGAATTCCTCAGCGCTGCTTTCCTCAGCTCAATCATTTCCTCTTCTGCTTTCTTCACAGATAAACCAAGAGGCATGGAGCACAACAAACTTCCGCCATTATCGACTACATTTCTACCCAAACCGATCCCTGCAGCTCTGACTCTTTGAGCAACTCTCCAATCCTCTTTTGATAACAATGGCGGTGGTAATCTAGGATTAAGATTTTCATGTGAATAATAATACTCTATATACGCGGGATGTGATCTAATTTCCTCTTCCGTTAATACATCAACGGAGGTACCATTTTCAATGCCACTAGTACCACCGCCATCGAACTTTGAGAAATTTGAATATCTACAGAGGCTACCGGCGGCGAGCAATGCGCCCTCGACTGTGGGAGGAGCGCTACCGCTCCTGTTTATTTCCAAATTCCTTTCTCTCTCTAGAATTAAACCCCGATTACGCTGCTGTTGTAGAAGCAATTGTTCGATTTCACTCTCTAATTTACCGTTTAAATTACCGTTGATCTCCAGATTCTCATTCGAATTTGATCCTCTCCTCATGATAGTAAAGCCTAAATTCTTCCTCACTTTCACATTTGTGAGAATCGAATCCTCAATTCACAGCATGCTTCCGAAAACCTTAAATGAAAAGAAACAGAGAAAAGATTCAAATAGAAATAATACAAACAGAGAATAACTGCAAAATTAATCAAGAATTAATAATTAGAATCGTATCGGTTAACTGAAATCCGCACACCATTAACCAAAATTGTGAATACCATATTAAAAGAGAGAATCTTCAAACTGCGGAGCCAGATTGCACATTAACATGCATGCAAGAATTATGGGTGTGGAGAAGAAATTCACGAGATGGATCAAAAAACGCATTCGAAATGGTTTGATTAGGAGTTGTTTGACGTTAGATTCGAAAAATGCTTGGAGCGTACAAGGTGGAGATTTTGCGAAACGGGAATGAGAGAGAAGAAAACTGATCGTTCTGCAATCTCGCTCTTCAGCATTTACGTGTTCTTCTTTTTTTCCCTAAAATTTTATATTTTTAGTTTATTTATATCCAAAATTATAAGATTTTATTATTATTTTTTTATTGCGAAATATTATTATTAATTTTCAACTACGTGAAAGGGAATTAAAGAAAAGGAAAAAAGTATGATTTGCGTATCTACGATCTCCACGTTATAATTTGATTATAAAATAGTATGCTATATCTTTTTTTTTTTTAATTCTTAATTTTTTTAATACTTATAAAAAAACAGTAGTATAATGGAGTATTTGGTAGTGCAACATTGTACGCTTATGTCGTTGCTACATGTCAACTTTGAATTCGTCAAATACGAATTATCATCATTAATTTATTAATTCATTGGTTAATTATTTATAGTTATGACTTATGATGTTAGTGTGAGCATTTTAAAAAAAATTAAAAAAATAAATATTTAATCCTTTATTTAAAAAGTTATTTACTATACCAGCCAATGAGATCAGCTATTTTATTTTTATATTTCATCATCTATTTTATTAATTAAATTCTTGCTATCTCCTATTCTATTAATTAAATTCTTGCTATTGTCATAATCAATGTCCAAAATTCACCACATGCTCCAAATGTTTAATAGTAATTTGTAGAGTATAATTTTTTTTATATTGTGAAACACCAATAAAATATCAAACTTGAAATAGGAAGATTAGGAGAGTAACTTAAATAAATTCGCTTATCTAAGGAAAGTACAGTTCTTAAATAAATAAAAATAAATAAACAAAAGAGATGTAGTTCTTGAACTATTTCCCATATTAAGGTAAGTAATTAGGAAACAAAATATTTTAAGAGTTAATTCAAATCGAAGCGTGCAAAAAAAACTCTATGAATACTATCTTATATACTTACCTCTAGAACAAAATAATACTAGGAGCTCAAACAAGTTAAAAACAAATGTATTCTGTCAAAGGGGCGGATAATAGCATAGGAACAACAGCATGTGTTCCGATGCACTTCTCCGACCTTACCCTTCATGGATGGAAGGGCAGAGTTCGTAGAAACCGTCGAACAGAAAGAAAGAGTCGTACGTGGTATAAATCCAATGTCACGGACTTGACTCCAACTGCCATGCGAGTGAGACGAGATTTCTACTTCACGACTATGAATGTGGATGGTCTTCATATAGTTTATTCATCATATGCTGCCGTTTTCGTTTTCTATCATTTCTCGAACTTCGTTCACTACCAAGTACGCTTTGTGGCCTCCGATCACCTCGTCCTGCTTCTTGCCATCCTTCCATAGCTGCCATGCAAACGGAAACATAGTTTTACAGCCTTGCTCATATAATCTTAATGTAACATGAGATGTTTGCTCCATTGTAGATGCATGGAGGCTTACCTGTATCGATGGCATCTTCTGCTCGTGTTCCGGTTGTCAAAGAGACGAGGAAACAAACATGAAAACATAGAAATGAGATCATGATGGAAATATCTCAGGGCATGGTTGATACATTTGGTTTGTTTGACAAATAAGTGATGGATGGCAGAGGAACTTACAGTAACTCCGGCACGAACGACCAGCTTGTGGGGTATGGCATTGACATCAACAGAATAAAATCGTATTCTGGAATGATAAGTTCAAAAGAGTGAAGTCAAACACCACGACAAACCTCATTTGAACATAATAATGTAAAAGTAATACAAGCAGTGGTTTTTAGTAGTCTGTAGAAATAATCAAACTGTTCTTCACGTGTTCACAGTGTTTACAGTTACAGAAGCACACTCATTCTTAAACAAATGATTGTCAATTTTTGTGATATTTTGCTCAAATTACGGATGCTTAAAGTACGAATTTGAAAAATTAAGCATCTACCACATTGTATGACATTTCAAATATTCTTGCATCATAATCTAATCCTATGTAATACAGTATAACATAAACTGTAAAACCCATGACTGAGATAACACAAACTTTCAACTGACGGCCATTGTTGAACAGTAAGACTAAGGTAACCTAGTCTAGAAGCCCCTTTCAAGAAGTCCTTCAGCAAATTTTAGCGCAAAAACATTTCTAAACATTGTTTGATTCTCAATCATGTAGAATGAGGAAAATGTTGCAGTAAGAGTCAAATATGCAGCCATATGCATCAACTTTAAAAAATATATACTCCACACACACAGTTTACTTAAATCATACAAGAGGAAATGATAATATATCCCTCTATTGCAATAGCTAATTGAGCATTAGATAAAATAAAGATGTATTAGCATGCTAGCTAACCTTGGATAATAACCCGCTGCTAATTTTTCGAGCTTTGGTTTCAAATAGATACATTTCCTGCACCAGTTTGCCATCCTACAAATCCAAATACTTCATAAGAAAGGGAGTATGTGAAGAACAGAGATACCTGCACAAGAACATAGTAATTCCTAAATATAAACATCTCCAGAACTTCACAATAGATGATGGAGTTTGGGGACTAAGCTGTAATGAAAGCAAGGACTTTACAAGCTATCAACTCTGCTGATCAAATGTTTTATTGCCTAAATTTTTGTTTATTGACCATCCATAATGTTACAGAAGATCTCACCACTTGGATAATTTCACAATTTGATAACAAAAAGAACAAAAATTACACTAATCAACGACCCTTTACTTTTTTTGGCTCTTTGATCTTTTGTTTTATTTTACTTTAATGTCCCCCTTCTTCCTCCTCCCAACCCTTTCTCCACAGCTGTTGTGGCTAAAGTGAAATTAATGATCGAAGATTCTAGTGTTTGGATATGACAAGAAACACATTTATTAGTTAGGAAAAACGGCCCACATCTTATTAATGCTGAACCTCTAACTCGATCTACACACAATGAAATCAACCACCACATATACACAGCCAAAAATATGCTGTTCAAATAGCATCCTAGATACACAAAGAATCATTGTGCATTTATGCTACCATCACAACCTTATGACCTATATATTTCAAGTTGATAGATTATTATGATTCTATGGAGGGGAAAGAGAACGAGTAATAAACTGCTGCCCTTTTTTTAAATCAGAATCATTGAATTTATTTTAGATAATGGATAGCTGGACTAAACCTCTGAGAACATAATGAACATTCCAAAGATGAAATCTTATCTCATCAGCTGCAACTAATATAATCAAAATCTTATGCAGAAGTAATGGGCATAATTTCGATTATCAAACATCTAGTGGAACAAAAACATGCATGCTTGCAACTCAGACCTTTTTATACTGAACATTCATGAAAGAACTAAATTAATCAACGAATAAAGAAATCCCCATAAGAAACAAATCCAAAGAACCTGCGTTCAGATACTACATGAATTTGACATTAATAATGAACAAGACATGTAGGTTTAAAGGAAACCTGATCAATTTTGACTTTTTCTAGCATATGAAATAACAAAGCAAATAAATCCAAAGTACAATAAAATCAAACCATAAAACGACGACTGGTTCGTCGAGCTGTTGGGCCTCGGCAACGATCCGATCGAAGTGGGATTCGCTGGAAATGGGCTCCAATTCCATCGAAAGAGGCATGTTTCCGACACCCGGATGGGTAATCGACCCGCTTTCATTATAAGTACTGCTTAACACCAATTTCTGGTGTTTAATTTGATGAGAAGTGTTCCAAATAATGGAATTTGTTTCAACTTTAAAAACTGACAGTCGCTTTGAATCAACGAAACAATAAGAATTGCGCCACAATTGAGTAGTTGAATTCTGGGTTTTAATCGACGGAAAAATCTCCATAACAGAATGCGTTTTGGGGATCAAAATTAATTTGACGGAAAGAATAAGCAAGAATCGAGTGAATTTCCTTATTTAACAAAGTAATCGAATTCGAGTCAAATCAATTCTGGCGCCTGGCATTCAAAGTTCAAACATTACGCGGATGTAAAATGAATGGAAGAATGGTTACATGTTCGACCTCTGCGAAAATAAAATGTAGATTTATATGATGATAATCTGGACATGACAAAGTAGTTTAAGTGGTACTCCCTCCATTCATCCCAAATAATTTCATTTTTTCACTTTGGGCAAAGAATTTCATTTTTTCACTTTGTGTGTCCAATGAATATGCTTATGATGTTGATGTTATTACTTCTTTTTTAAACTAAGTTATACTCCCTCCATTCATCCCAAAAAATTTCATTTTTTCATTTTGTGTACTCCTAAGGATCTCATTTTATTTTTTATATAAAGGACCTACACACATTTACTGATAAAATTAAAATATGAGATCTATACATCCGCTAATACAATTATTCACTATACATTAAATAATAATATTCCTTAATTCACGTGTAAAAAAAAGTAAATGAATCTATTTGGGGTAGACGAAAGTAATACAAGTTTTTAGTAATTTGTTTTCTTAAAGTTAGTTGATGTATATACGAGCGCGATTTATGCTTTGAAATAGTGAAAATTCAATTTGTTCGGACTCACCAATCAAACAGTTTGAGCTATTTGATTGATGTGACCGTACATAAAGAAAAGCCCTCAATGTCACAAAACATTTGGTCATGTTTATATACTACTCTCTCCGTCGCTTTTAAGCTATCCATTTTATTATTTTTGGCGTCCGCTTCAAGAGTATTCATTTCCCCTATTTAGTAAAAAAGTACACAACATGGCCCACCACTTTCCTCTAATACAACTATCCACTTTACATATAATAATAATACTCATTAATCCACGTGCAAAAAATAAATTGATACCTTAGAACTGGACGGAGAGAGTAATATATATACTCTCTCCGCATTAAGGTTTACATTTTACATTTTGATTTGTCGTACGTTAAGATTTACATTTTTGATCACATCAAGTTAGGCCCACACGAAACTATTAATTATTTCATGTAGAGTTAACACACTACTTTAATGAGTTTAAGTGGCTGTATTAGTAAAAGTGTGAGCCCCATATTTTAATTGTATTAGTGGATATGTATTGATCTATATATCTTGAAAAAGAAAATGAGACTTTTAAGGAAGTTGGGCCCACACGAAACTATTAATTATTTCATGTAGAGTTAACACACTACTTTAATGAGCTTAAGTGGTTGTACTAGTAAAAGTGTTAGTCCCATATTTTAATTGTATTAGTAGATATGTGTTGGTCCATATATCTCGAAAAAGGAAATGAGATTTTTAAGAATAGAAGCTAAAAATGAAAAAGAAATCTTTAAAAAGGAAGAAGGTAATACATCTTTGAATCTACATAAAAAAAAGTTAAACTCAGAACGAAACGAGTATATATTCCCATTTGTGATATAGCAGGATTGTGATGTGGCAGGTTTCCATTGGTGATCGTACGTGGCAGAGCAAGATAGGCTGATCTTGCAAGAAATCGTCTTTGATTACAATTTTTTTTTTCTTAAGCAGAATTTATTAAAGTCTTATCTACTGAATTTGGAAATTTCTCCGAATGTTCGATCACGTCCTAGAAGACTTTTTTATTTTCAAGAACGTCCTAGAAGACTTGTGAATTACTTCAAATTTGAAATTCCAATAGGGGTATTATTTGAAAAAATATATATTATCTATCTAAACAATTATTTAGCGGCAAATAGATGAAAATAATACTAACATTTTAAGAAAATTGATAATTCTCAAAAAACATGATTGGATCAAACCTATTAATGATTATTTTAAAATTGATAAGTCCTAGAAATTAATTCGTAAAAATATTTTAAAATAATCATGATAAAAAATACCATTAATAAATAAATTTCATAAAGATAATGTGTTTATTTCTAAAAAAATTACTAGGGTTTACTCCTGTATATGATCATTTGCGCTAGTAATTAATTGACGGGTCCTCCTAAAAAATAAATAAATAAATAAATAAATATGGAGTGACTTGGGATATAAGACACTCATATATAAAGAAACTCATCTTCATTAAGAGTTGATTATCAAATCAAACGACGACGCTCTCTGGAAAAATTACAAGCAAAATCTATGGATTCTTTCACTTCTTTCTTCGATCCGCAATCCGCCTCTAGAAGTCGATGGAGTTATGATTCGCTAAAGAATCTTCGACAGATATCACCGGCTGTTCAAAATCATCTCAAACAGGTAGGTTTTGCGTATTCATCGCCCATTCTCTGTTCTCTCTCCATGTGATTTGTCAGTCTTAGTGCGTATCTTTGTTGTAATTGGGAATATTGATCGAAAATTTTGTTTAATTTTGCTTACGTTCCTGATTTATAAGAATACCTAGTACGACGTCAATATTGGGCCTTTTATTGTGGTGATTTTGTGGATAGGGTTTCTGTGCCATATCGTTTTCAATGTGTTCAGCGTTTCACAAGAATGGAGAATTAAGAATGTCCTTTTGATTGGTCTGATTTGATTTGCACACAGAATTCGGTGGAGCGTTATTCGTAGTCTGATTTTTTATAAATTCCCTAGAAATTTTCTTCCGATCTATTTCTTAGATTGCTTGGTATGGATGAAACATATGTGGTTGAATAATATACTTATCTTGAGTATTTAGCCTGTGAACATTTAATGATACAAGTATGCACTGTGTTAATTCATTGCAGGTTTATCTCTCTCTATGTTGTGCACTGGTGGCATCAGCAGTTGGAGCCTACCTTCACATTCTCTGGAATGTCGGCGGCATTCTCACAACTCTTGGATGCATGGGTTGCATCATGTGGCTGCTTTCTACTCCATCTTATCAAGAGGTCTTTCTTTTACAGGAGTCTTTCTGTTTTCCTTAATTTATTATTTTCACTAATTGTTTTTCAAAAAGTAGTTCTATACTGACTTTCCTTTAAAATCAACAGCATAAGAAGGTATCACTTCTAATGGCAACAACACTTTTGCAAGGAGCCTCTATTGGTCCTTTGATCAAATTGGCCGTTGACTTCGACTCAAGGTAAATATCTCTTAAAGCTTCTCCTGTAGTCATATTGGAGCTTGTGGATTGTCCTATAAATGGTCCTTTCCCAGTATCCTAGCTAAGCTCGTATATGTTCTTATGTGAATACAAGCCCTCAAGTCGCCTTGTTTGTCTAAAGAGCTAGCATTGAAATATGTTGTTTTACCTTATGCGATGTGAATTCCTTGTGATGGATATTGCATTTTCCTCCCTCATGGGTTGTCTGCGGAATAATAGATGTACTTGCATTGGTTATTGTTGACGAATTTTTTTTATCAAGTTGGGTATTTTTGTTATTAGGCTTAACATAATACCTTATTCTTTACCTTGCAGCATTTTGGTCAGTGCTTTTGTTGGTTGTGCTTTGGCCTTTGGCTGTTTCTCTGGAGCTGCCATGCTAGCTAAACGTAGAGAGTATCTGTACCTTGGGGGGCTGCTCTCTTCTGGTCTCTCCATCCTGCTCTGGTTGCACTTTGCATCCTCGATTTTCGGTGGTTCAATGGCTCTATTCAAATTTGAGGTGAGTGCTATAACATGCTTTTCATCAATTTGCTTAGCATGAAACATGAGAGAGCTATTAGTTTACTCGAACAATTTTTGTTCTTTGCAGTTGTATTTTGGGCTCTTGGTGTTCGTGGGATACATAGTAGTGGATACACAGGATATTATTGAGAAGGCACACTTGGGAGATCGGGATTATGTTAATCATGCCCTTACATTGTTTACTGATTTCGTTGCAGTGTTTGTCCGCATACTCATTATCATGGTGAGAAATTCTTCTTTCTACACTTCAGTCATATTTCTATTGGTCTGATTTGGTTAGAGTTAACTCTTTGGATGTACTACATTGCAGTTGAAGAATGCCTCTGAGAAGGAAGAGAAGAAGAAGAAGAAGAGGAGAAACTGAGTTTGTGCAACACAATAGTTGTATGAATTGTACAACTTGATTCTCCTTGTTTGTGAGGACGTGGTTTAGGACAACTTTTAACGTGGTAGATCTCTGTAATAATCAGCATGTTCGACTTATCAAACTCATTAACCACTCTTTTTTTTTTCTTTATTATATAATACTAAAATCTGCTTCATTCTAGATGTCACTTTACATGGGGTATATTTGGATTTTTGCATGTTACATGTGAATACTAATTTGATTTGGATTTCATAACGTTTGGCTTGTATAGTTATTGGTGGGTTAGGATTTGAAAAGGTGATTTGATTATGTTTTAAAAGTATTATATTGTTTGGTGGTGTTTGAAAACCCATTATGGATAATGTATGTTTGAATTAAAGAATGTATTTAAAATGTATAGGTTTTATAGGTAGGCATAGAGTATGATTAAAAGATTCAAATCCTGCTTTTACAATTTGATCAAAACAAATACTCCCTTTGTTCCAGACTCGATGTGTGCGACACTGTAGACACGGAGTTTAAAAAAAATTGATTTTTTAGGGGTATTGTGGTATTTTTAGGTAATAAATAAATTATAAAGTATATTATGTGTGTTAGGTAGGTGGGGTAAAGTTGTAATTAAGATGAATTTTTAGGGGTGGGGATTGATGTGATATTTCCTTTTTTGGTATAAGACAATTAGTTTGGGACGGATGAACGAGTATGGGACGGAGGGAGTAGATATAATCCAAAATTCTAAGCTCTAACCAAATATAGGTCTATTTGGATCTTACTCATAACATATTATCATGGGTGCATTTTGAAATGATAAATTGAGCGCAAATGAATTTGGAAGAAATTATCCTCCAGTTAAGTTGCGGATGATTTCGGAGAGGGCAGAGTAGGTGCCAAATATGGAGGAAACTACACCTACTCCGATAACTAGTATACAGATCGAACCCTGCAAATGTGTAGTGTAATATCAGAAATTTGATCATCATTCGCTTTATCAAATGGTGTATCCCACCATTAGCGGCCCCCACCGCCCCTGTCCTGGGGATTGATGGAGGAGGTAAATCGCAGGATGTGCCTCAAGTGGCTTATAGAGAGAGTTCACTGTTTAACTTGTGCTTGCAAGGGGCCAAATCCATGTCAAAGGCAGGATTCGAACCCCCACCCTGCAGCAACCAAGCTCAGTTGGAAGACCTTTCCACCACTTGAGCTATGAATGAGAGAGGAGTTATTATGTTCACCTGAAAGTTTGTAATTTTCCCCTTTAGGATGCTCAAGTAACACGCACATGGCAGTATCAATGTCTGTCAACAGTAAATTCATCTTACTTAGAAAAATGAATATGTAGTGAACAACAAGGGAAGGGAAGGAAACACAACACTCACCACTAGCATGGTGAGTAGAGAGCCAATCAACGACATCACAAGACCTGCGTCGCAGAAACCCCACCCGTTGATAGACGACTAAAAGGTGAAACAAACAAAAAGTTGTAGTCAGGACTCACCAAAGAAGGGGACGCTAAGTCCAACAAACAATGTAGATATCACTAGTGCTGTTCTTATGAGGATCGAATACAGGCACGATTTCGCGTGCCTGGATGGTATCAACTCTTCAAGACACATCGCCACGGGAGACATGGTTAATGCATATGTGTACACTGTTAAGGATATTAAACAAAAAAGCAAACAAACACATAATCACTGTTGTAACAACAGCTGTTGTTGGATTGGTGAAAGGATATTTGGTAAATGGATTGACTATCTGCAGAAGAACCATAAACAAAAAGTTATCACCATATTAGAATGAAACTACAATATTATTTCAACTACTCGACCTACCGTGGTCCAGACAGCAATCTTGGATGCAACCAAGTCTTTGGGCATGTTGAGGGTGAACTGTGACTCTGTTGTTTCTCTGAACATCATGTACCCCATAACTGCTGTAACCGCATACATCACCGTGCAAATCGCAAAGCTGCATTCGTATCAGATGAGTCCAAAAACAGTGAGAGAGAGGCAACAGTTATAACCAGTTACCTTGTTAGAAGCATAGAAGGGTACTGATTAGGTTTCTCCATTGATGTGTAGATGTTCGGAAAAACAGCATGTCCCGAGTAGCAATATCCGTAGAGACCAATAGAAACAGGTAGAGTGGAGAGGTTCACAAGTGTCCCTTTAGGTTGAAAACCAATATTATCAACTAATCCAACCCAGAACAACGAGGCAACGACCAAGATTGATGCGATTACTCCACCAGCTGATAATGTCAATAGAAGAAGGTGAAGACGATTAGCGTATGAGTTCAAATGCTAAACATGGTGCTCACCTGAGATGTAGCTTAGAACACTCATGTCGCGTAGCCACACAGTTGGAAGGACAGCTAGGGCAGTCATCACCGCGAAAAAATGGTGAGAATCAAGTTCGATTGCTCCCAAGTTCAGATGCACATTTGGGAATAAAGACGACAGATTGTCACTCTCCAAGATAATGTGTTCTACACAACAAGCCTGTGAATATAGTAAAAATTTTAGTTGAATGCTATTTTAATGGAGACTAAAAGGTATTCTTTGAGTCATTGTACTTACATACAACTCCACATACAAAATTATCTGCAAAACAAAGAATTAATGTCTGAAGTGAGCACACTTCATTTCATCCACTTTGGAGTTCAAATGAAGTGAAAAGAAATCTGAAATAGCAACACCTACCGATATGGCAACACGTCCAATAGTACCAAATGCAGCCTGGCCGATGTCTGGGTACGTTTCAAGCCCCGGTTGACTGTCCAAACAGTACCGTAAAAGTATCCCCGTGTAATAAGAAAGTATAGCAAATATTAACAATATAGAAAGCCCAAGCCAGCCACCTTCCTTGACAGCATATGGTGTCGAAAGGATTCCAACTCCACACAGCACATTCATCCCTGCATTAAACTTTCATAATATTTCCTCTTTCTAGTGGTATAAAAGAGCCAGAATGTCTTACAAGAAGCCAAAAATGTTAATAGAAGTAACAATATCTTCATAAGAAGGAACAAAAAGTAAATTTGTCTTTTCTTCACAAAAGTTACAAATATCATCACTTTCATATAAAGTACACGATTACCTACCATTTAACACTGCTTGGCCATATGAACTATGGCGAGACATGGGAATTTCATGGGAGACCGATGCTTTGCCATCAGGGGTTACTTTCTTTAAGCTATGCTTCCTTGATGGAATAGGTGGAAGCAGAGAATGTGAGCTTCGTCTTTCTTTAGGTTTTTCGTCCTCGGGAGCTGGTATGAGAGGCTTACTCAGAGAGGGTAGTATCTCAGGAGTGTGTCTCCTTGTAAGGGATGAAGAAAGAAACGAGCTGCTCAAGCGAGACAATGACTGTGTCCCGAGAAAGTTAAGATTTGGGGATGGGACACTGCTGTATAGATCTATGGATTGCCTGTGACGAGTTTTTGCAACTGATTAGAAATATGCTTTAACTTAATACTTGCACAAATTTTCAAACATAAGTTCAGTGACTCAAACTTAGATTTTAGTCAAAGTTCAAACTCTAAAGTACATGTTTCTGTTTTTGCACATTGGACAGTTTCTCAAACAAGAAACTGTTGAACACCTTGCAACTTGCAATCATCAACCAGAAACCAGCTTGTGGCATCACAGAAACGATATATCTGCCGTTCGCCACTTTAGAGTTAGGTTCTTGAATTAGCAAATCGAAATTCCAAGTTTCATAAACAATAAAATTTAAATCAAAACCAGATTTTCCTATGAGAAGTTTATCAACACATTCAAGATTCTATCTCTGGCCTACCAAGGTTTCACCCCAGATGCTTAAAGAATTCTCTCTCAGTAGTATTAGCTGAAACAGCACATAATTAAAAAGATGGTCATGAAATTCACATTTCAGAAGCTTAATAATTCAAGAGTTAGGCTTCAACTAGATAATGAGTCCATGACTAGAAATTTCATACTAAACTTCACTGCAGGTGAATTCAAGAAGTGTTCTCTCTCTCTCTCTCTACACAACACACACACAATATTATATCAAGACAAAGAAAGTAGTAACCTGTAACTTTGAGGCCAAGATGGGTTGATAGAATTGGGCTTGCTTGGCGGATCACTTTCATTATCATTATCATCATCACTGGAGTAGTGAGAAGTATCAGATCCATTTCCAGCTTCATTATCTTCAACTTTATCATTCCCCTTCTCCTCATCCTCCTCCTCCTCCTCACTCTCTATGTAGAAACTCTGATCCGACACTGAATTCTTCATTCTCCTCACTCTCACTCTCTCACTTCAAACCTTAAAACCCAAATTAAACACAACCCTTCATATATTACTGACATAGATCTTAACAACTATGAAATCTCACCAAATAGGGGTCACGAGAACATAGCCCACCAAACAAATATATCTGATAATTAATGCAAGTGAATACATCCATGTGCAATTATGAACAAGATAACAATAAAATATTCTGCAGAAACGATAGAAACTTCATTATTTTACAAGTAAATTCAACAGCTTTAAATCTGAATAACCATACTTAAATGCTCTAGATGTTCATGAAACAAGAGTTGATTGATTTATCATGTAACTGTAGGTTATAAAGATGGCTACTTGAGCAAATTAAATCACTCAATAAAGATCATAAACTGAAGCTTTTCTTTAAATTCTGGACTTATTGGACTTGGGTTTATATATGTAAGACATGCACTCCACATGTGTGTTGTGTGAGAGAGAGAGAGAGAGTAAATACCTTTTTAAAGATGTGCAAGAGCTGGAATTATGTCAAGTTTCCTAATGGGATTCTGCCCAGAAAGGTTTCGGATCTAGTGTGACAAAAAAAAAAAAAAAAAAAAGAAAGAAAAAGAACTCTTGAAGAATATTCAAAGAAAGATTCAGTTTATATGTCAGAAATTCATTACTTCAACTCATAACTCAGCAGAATACAGAACACACACAACACGCAGTATCTTCACTTTCTTTCTTTCTTTTTTTTTTTTTTTTTTTTTTTTTTTTTTATGATCGAGGTTCCGGGCTTACGCCAAAAGCTACTCCTACACTTATCTTCTTGAATTCATATGCTGTAGTGTAGTTCCTACCAAAAGCTAATTAAACAAATGTACGTTTTCAGTAGTTAAAAACAGTAGCTTCTGTTTTTATACTGGCAAATTATTATATTGTGGGGTTTACTTGCAGAGAATGTTGAATAAAAACGACAATTATTCGACCAATGATTCGAGATTCTTAAAATTTATAATAATTAAAATATGAACTTTATTGTTAGGGATAAATAAAAATTATGAAATCTTGAATGAATGTTGCTGGATTTTTATTTCACATTCATTTTCATAATTTATTCTTTTCAGGATTTATATTACAAATTGTCAGTAATATTTCAATATTTTTCTATTTTTAAATATAAATCATACTCCCTCCGTCCCCCAAAGTATTTCACACTTTCCTTTTCCATCCGTCCCACAAAGTATTTCACACTTCACTTTTACTAAAAATGGTAATGAATACACTATAATAATACATACTTTTTACACATATCCCAACAAAATACTCACTTTTTCACACATTCCAATAACTTTACACACCTTTTTCATTAAATTAACTAAAATATATTTTCTCTTTCTTACTTTATACTTAAAAAAACAAATTTTTCTTAAACTCCGCGCACACAAATACGTGAAATACATCGGGGGACGGAGGGAGTAGTTTATAACACAAATTTTAAATTAAATAAAGCAAATAAAATCATTAAAATAGGCTCTATATTACCCGATTAACTTGTATCCAGTAAGCAAACGGAGCATCCATTAATCTATCTTTGTTCAACTTTTCATCATACTCCTACACTTATCAAAATTCTCATTTAACCTCAATTCTGTAAACAGAAAATTTGTCTAACTCAAACAAGTTTATATATGACTTTGTTTGTATTAATGAACCCCCCCCCCCCCACCCCCCACACCCCTCCACAATAAAAAAATAAAAAAAAATCACAATCTAATATGTTTTTATTTTAAGAACTTATCCGTAAAATAATTGAAGGCTATTTTGGACTGATCCAAACATGGAAATTTACCTTTTAATTAAGGGCTATGATAGGTAGAATATTACAAAAAAATTAAATTAGAATATAAGATGGATAGGGATATGTCACTTGGGTGATTATAATTTCACAAAAAAGAATTGGTAGTGGGTTAGTGATAAATATTACTATTTAATTAGGGTGTATATTAGGTGCACCAGGTGCAATCTTGCACCCATATCTGTATAATTTTTTATTCTATTTTGTATATATTTTATTCTCTTTTGTATACGTGTTTTGTAATAATTGTATACTTTTTCACACTAAATTTTTTATTAAAAAAATTAACATTCATATGTGTATAACTTTTTATTCAAGTGTATACATGCATTTTAATAATTATATATTTTTTACACTCAATTTTCATTAAAAAATTAACAATTAAATTGTATACATTTTTACTTATAATTGTATATGTTTTTGTTTATATTTGTATGTGGGTGCATACGAAGCTTCGTGTGCACCCGGGTGCACACTATATTTAGCCATTTAATTAATTGACCCCCTTAACTCTTAAGGCTTCAAAATTATATTTTCGGCGCATCAATGTTTCCAAGGGGCCATTGTGATTAAATAAAAATGTTAATAATCTGATATTTTATTTATTTGTTTACATAAATCATACAGTTTAAAATGTGTTGATTCATATTTTAATTGACTCTTTTATTGAAATTATAATACTCCTATAAATTATTGAATTATGTGTATATCTTTCAAAACAAAATATTAGTATATTTTTAAACACCTTGTGTAGCTGACCGCGTAAGAGACGAACTAGTTCTTTAAGAAATTTATGATGCAATGACTTTCTGTTGACCCAAAAATGGACTCAACATGCTGTGGTACCATCAATAGCCATAGCAAACTTACCCCCCAACCATGTGTTGTTCTTCCCCCTCATATCATATGTCAAGTGTGTGAAAGGTGACAAGGTGTTTGATGTTTCCAAAGGTTCCATCTTTCTTAGCTGCATATGCCTGCAAGAGGTTTCATACCTACCTGAATAAAATATTAATAAAGGGATGTATAATTTTAAAATTAAAAGGGTATATTTGAATTTTTAGAAGGGGTGTATATAATAAAAGTACATCTAAAAAATTAGAAGGGAGTATGCATTTAATAAAAAAGTGTATTTATTTAATAAAAAAGGGATATATTTAATATCATTATTATTGATTGATAATCCCCCTCTCATCAATTAATTTCTTGTCTTTTTGTTGTTGCATAATAAACGTGCCAATTATTTTCTAATTGACTTCCCACTTGATTACACAAAACACATCAATCATATGATGATTTCGTAAAATTAAATAAGAAGTAATAATTTTTATAAATTTTACATATCCTCATTCAACGTACATAACATGTCATGTAGATCGAAACCTGTTAGTTTTGTAGTATATATTAACGAGTTATGAGAGCATTGAGGTAAGTGATACATGAGATCAGCAACTTCATAAATTAGAATAAATGTAGCTTTTGGATAAAGTTCTTCATTTTTTATTCTCATGCCCAATAAAGTAACGACATCTAATATTACTACTCATAATAATTTTAATTTGTGACCAACCTTATCCACACAAATAAAAAGAATTTTATTTTTATCAATACACTTTTAATCACTTCCCAAAACTATGTACACTGGCTTAAAATAATTAATAATAATATTTTCATTCACTTTTTTTCTCATTAAAGCAAAACCCAATACATGAAGAACACATCATTCTATTATTAATTATTGAATGAATATCTATGATAATATATCATAGTATTATTGAATGAATGATATACGTACCAAATTTATACATGATGTGCTGGGGATTGAGTGTTGCAAAACTCGAGAACCATCTTTGAGGAGATACTATTTTTTAAGAACCAATTTGATTTTATTGTTGGTCAAATCAGTATTGTTTATTTTAAAGTTTTAATACTCCTATTTTATTAGCATCAAAACTGTTGGATGGAAGTTTGATTTTCCCAAATGAATCCTAATTTTTTGCCTAATTCTTTTTTATGATCTATATTCAACCTCTGATAAAAAAAAAAACAAGTACACCTTAACTATATTTCATCTCCTCAACAAATTTAGTAATTAGCATAACAGCCCCATTGTTCGAAGGACATATTATAATTAGCTTTTTGGAAATTTTCCAAATGAACAATTTTAATTTCTTATTTTACAATGTTCAACTCTCTGTCTTCCTCTATCCTTAAAATTACATTGTACGTACAGAAATGGCTATAACAAAGTTTCTCTTATTTGTATTAACATTTACGCTCCAAGGGCAATCCAGTCATTTTGATATATAAAAAGCCTAGAAACTGCCTCAACATCTCTATAGACTATATATGTTATTCCCATTGATAACATAAAACATGCTTTAAAATGCATAATATCATCAAATGAAAGAAAACAAAAATAAAATCAAGAAAGTATGACAATGTAGATAAGATCTTGTACAGTGGCTACACGTGTTGTGGGGAAACATTAGTCTTAATCTCAAAACAGAAATTTGTAGCATCCCCACTGTTTCACCACTCCTTATCACAAACTGGTACAAACAACACATTACTTAAAATGAAGTGAGAGAGAGAGAGCTCCTTCAGTTGAGAGGGACCTCTATTATCATCCAATTTGACATTCAGAGGGCAAAAAAGTATTTTGCTAGAGGGGGGGGGGGGGTGGGGGGGGGGGGGAGGAAGAGGTCTAAGATTTCTTGTCTACTTGCAGTAGCCAGTTCTTCATACTATAATTTCAGCAATAATTCTTGCAAATGATTATACATCTATAATGGATCTTAAAGCACAAGCTACACAAATCTAGAATTATCACAAGTAAAGATCAGTTGGATTTTAGCAGGCTGGGCTTATCCTAAAGATAACAAATCGGATCAAAAGAAATGCTGAGTTTTATTGCTAAAAAATGAATAAATCCACAACAGCAGTTCATATGTACAAACAGTTTTGAAGAGTGTCATTCAGGATTGTGCAAGTGCTCTTCCATTTCCTAATAGATGTTCCCCTACTCTCTTTACAATGTGGAAATTGAACTAGCGTTACATCAAAATTTTCAAATGAATAACCAAGTAGAGACTTCAGAGAATTGTAAAATGGTTACCAGTTTTGAGCAAGCATCGTGTCCAGCCATTCCAGGGGCCTGCATGTTTTCCCAGTCACCAAATACACATTCTTTAGCTGTGAACAACGCCATTGTCATTCAATTTATGCACTCAACTTTCATGTAATACATTTGTTTTTAGGAGTCGTGTGATGAAGTGCTATGAGCTATCACGTATTGTTGGGAAGCTAAGTCCGTCTTTGATATGACTGATTGCTGAGGGCCAAAGCCATTTCAGCATATCTGGACCCAACACCTGATCAAATAACAGGAATACAGGGTTTATTTTCATCCTCATGGATATAGCATAATCACATCAGAGATAGAAAAAGCACATAAAATGGAAAGGAAAACATAGGAATCCTGAATCAAGCTCAGAGGTGGAAAACCTTATGCAAAAATAATCAGACTTAGAAAGAGCAAAAATAAAATTGAAACTTCTCCGATTAATGTAAAATTGCAATGACAATTAATGTAAGTATCATTTCTTAGCATAATCACTCCGATTTTAAAATTGAAACCTTATGCAAAAATAATCAGACAATGGAAAAGAAAAACAAACAAAAACTTAGAAAGAGCAAAAATAAAATTGCAATGAATAACAGTATGCAAAAATAATTCATTGAAACTTCTCCGATTAATGTAAGTGTCATTTCTTAGCTTGATAACTGTGAAAACAATCAGACTTACTTTAGAATTTTATTTGAGAAGGCTCAAGGAATTTTCACTACTACCCGACAATGACAAATAAACATATACACTCGGAGAGAAGGGAAGGGAAAGACCAGAGTAATATTTTTGTAAGAGCCAACGTCATAAGGGTGGTGATAGCTAAGCCCAGATTTCCTTGCCAGCCAAGAAGCTCGTTTGGCCTCATGGTACTGAGAGATAAATTAAATCAGATTATTAAACACCACTGAAAACATATGAATGAAGTGATGCTTAAAACATGATCCTTACCTCTATAGTCGTCATGTTGTGAGAAGTGAGATATACATGCCAGATAAAGAGAGCTCCAAGTGTCAAACTTAAACCCATACTCCACAACCCACAACCAACCTGAAAATTATGACTCATTGAGACACTTTCTAGTAGCACTTATTGTATCTCTAAGATAGGCATCTTAGCATCTTCAAAGTAACAATCAGCAACTTACATGAAAGAATTTGAGACGTTGGCTACTAATGGAATCCCAGCCATCAATTGTGCAGCACACTATAACAATCTAGGAACGGACAAAATAAGATATGAGCTGATAAAATATAAGTGATATAAACAGAAATCTATATTTAAACATACCGATGAATAACAGCTTGAAATAGTTGCATAGAAGACTAAAAGAAGAAATGATTTGTAGTTTCTGTGGCCCACACAATTATTAATCCATGAACAATGGTGATCCTGCTTTGGTTTTTTGCATCGAAATAAATGTTAATTATAAATATTAAGAGAAAAATCTGAATCTTTAAATTTATGAAATTGATCTTCACACATCCAAAGAGCACCCACCATCTTCAGAACACACCTTCTGCAGACACGGCAATGATGAGCCCTGGGAGGTTTCACTACGGAACACTTGTCACATTTCCTCAGATGCTCACCCTGTAAACATTAATCTCATATTAAATTATTCAAATTCATCTCTTCATCCAACTAAGAAACCTGTAGTTTGCAAATTGAAATTACTTCCTCTAATGTAAATTGGAAAATCGCGTAGGATCTAAATCAATGACACATGTTTTAGCTGTAAAGCATACTCATGTTGCACAATCAAAGATTAGAGGCTTAGGCAAGTAGAAACAATATGTAGGATCTTAATGTCTGAAATGATATGAGAAGCAACAAAATTTATCAGATTTTGCAGACTTCTATTTCTCTTTAAGATTAAATGAGCATCAAGCGATTTTTGGCTTTTCATATACAAAAACACACATATTGAAATGAGGACTATTCATATACAAAATAGCCAACAACATCAAAATGTATAAAGACAAATTGCTGTCAGATTATTTAAGTGACATGTAAAAGATGAACTTAAAAATGTTAAAAAGTGATGCTCATGTTATAGTTAAAATAAACAGCGTAATGTGTAACACTCCATAAAATTTCTTATTTTATGGAGTGTTATAGTCTAACACTCCATAAACAGCCTAATGTCATAAACTGATGAAGTATCTTTTACTTACTTCTAATCATTCCCCAACCATGATAGAATACAGAATATGCATAAAATAAGAAATGGCAAAAGCTCCCTGTGAACACAACCCTCCCCTCCAATCCTATTTAAACCTATGTATTGCTAGGGGTTTAAATTGTAAAGGGCATGAAAATTGTAGAGGCGCACGGAATATGCTCCGTGCGCTCGGGTGCACAAGAGTCTCACTCATAAGAAATTTCAATTTCCACTTCACTAATGCAATTGTTGAAAAAAAAAAAAAACTGGGAATTCATAAAATACTCCAATCATGTCACAATTTATTAATCAAATAGCCCTCTTTGAGATTCAAAATGCCATATAAACGAAAAAACTCACACTTCTCTTGTTTTCTTGATCTGAGCTATGGTTCCCCTCGACATCGGGGAAAAAACCAGATGGGACGCCGCCAGGATCCGTAAGAACACACACTAAGAAGGAGAAAAAACACAGAGAAGCAAAAAAACTGAAAATCAAAGAGTTCAGCAAGCCAGCTGAGCTCTGTAATCCAATCCAATCTTCAATGAATACAAATATCGTCACAGAATAAACGAATCCCAGAACAAGGAGCACTGATGCAACAGGTACAGAGAGAAATCTTTCCAACTTCATTTTGGGATTCTTTCCTCCAATAAAATCATAGGCATTCTTCTTCTGTGATTTATGTCTGGTGAATTTACCTTTCGTTGATTTTATTTTTCCTCTTTTCCACTGGGCCTGCAGAAATAATTCTTAGGCCCAAATAAATAATTATATTGGATAAGCCCAGTTTAGAAAATCTATTCTCGAGCCCATTTTTCAAATCTACAGCCAACCCAGCCCAGCCCAATTTAGTTATTATTACAGATTTAATATTTAAAAAAAAAATAAAAAAAAAATTAATTAATACATTTATTCGCACAATTAATTAAACAGAGAAAAAATTCCTATGTGCGAGTGCGACTCATTAATTACTCAAAATCTCAAATCATCTCTTCTCCCCTCTCTCTCTCTCTCTCTTGCTCTCTCTCTCTTCTCGATCAGACATTTTGATCTCGTATCATTAATCTCTCGTTATTGGGGCGCGATCAATTATTATATACACAATTAGATATAAATCTACACAGGGGCTGCATATATACACACATACATACATAGATACAATCACATACCCTTTCATTCGCTGCTCCATGGGTTGCTCGGCTTCGGTTCCAGGTGAAATTTAGGGTTTACTTTAGTTATTGGTCCTAAACCTCTTATGTTAAGCGTTTAATTTGTAATTACGTTCTGATTTTGCTCGACAAACTAAGATTGATGTTTGATCATGGTATTGGTCTAATTGAAATCGATGATTTCAGCTGATCTTGGTGTTCCTGTGAGCATGGAAGTTGGAAATTTGGATGGTTTTTTTAATTTGATTAGCGGTTGTGTTTTATATCCTGGGTTTGTTTGATTGTTTTTGTATTGTCCAGATAAAAATGCTGGGCGGGTCGGTGGTATTAACCCGGATAATGGTGGGGCGAATGACCCGAAGAATCTCCGTGTTAAAGTAATCTTTCGCTTTCCTGAGTAATACAGGGATATTTGCGTTCGCATTGTTCTATTGCTAATGATTAGGAAATACTAGATTTGGTTTGTTTTCTTGTTGAAGATTGTTGTATCAAACATGTGAATGCAATTCTATTGCTTGGACTTAAACACTAATCGAGGATTCATCAATTTTCTCTTGGTGAAGTTGTGTGCCTTTCAGACATCATTTTGGTGGCAATACCACTATGTGAATCTTTTCAATATTGTTTGTAAAACTGGAGAATAATATTTAAAATTATGGGAGCTGTGCTGATCATTCTTTTCCAACGATCTTTGCAGTTGGTTCTGTTAGGAGATTCTGGCGTTGGGAAAAGTTGCATTGTTCTTCGGTTTGTTCGTGGTCAGTTTGATCCAACATCCAAGGTAATGGGAAAATCACAATGTTGAAGTTGTATGGTGTAGTGTTGTGATTGATTCATTCAATTTTTAACTCTTTCACTACTTCAGGTTACGGTTGGAGCATCTTTCTTGTCTCAGACTGTAGCCTTACAGGATTCTACTACAGTGAAATTCGAAATATGGGACACTGCAGGACAAGAAAGGTATTATCTTATAAATTTCATCGTTAAAGCTTATTTTCCCAGAATCAAATTCCACTTTTTTCGTTTCTGCTTCGGTGCTTCCTCTAAGATTACATTTATTAATCAGCATCCTGTAACCGTAATTAGGTATGCAGCTCTGGCACCACTTTATTATCGAGGCGCTGCAGTTGCAGTTATTGTCTATGATATAACTAGTCCAGAAACATTTAACAAGGCACAGTATTGGGTGAAGGTATGCTTCATTAACGTTTCATTTATTATGCAGCAATTAATGTACTAAGATCTTGCAGTGACATTGTGAAAAAAAAATGAAGCTAGCATGTGTGCGTAATCATGTTGCATCTCCAATATCTGTTGCCATTGCCTGAATGTTCAGAAATAGATTCTTTTTATGAATATTTTAAATATTTGATTTCATTGTCTTATTTTGGAAAACTATTTTCTTTTGATTAGCTTGTTTATTTTGACATTTGAAGGAATTACAAAAGCACGGTAGTCCTGATATAGTTTTGGCTTTGGTTGGTAACAAAGCTGATCTCAATGAAAAACGAGAAGTACCAGTTCAGGTGGGCAGATAAACAATATGTTCTGGATTACTTTCCCTTGCAATAGCATATTTTCTTTATGGGACTGTATCACATTACCTTTTACATTTCTGAAGGATGGAATTGACTACACCGAAAAGAATGGAATGTTCTTTATTGAGACTTCTGCCAAGACGGCAGACAACATAAACCAGCTTTTTGAGGTGCACATCAAATTTTTATTTGTTATTACAGTTTTATTTTTCTATTGTGCGTCCCTGAAACTAGCTGTAAAATTTGTTGAACCTTCCTGGAATATACTTGTTATAACATTCTTCTTGCTGTTCCTAGACTGCTGATGGTTATAATTCTTGCAATTTGTAAAAAGGCTCCAATTTATTAAAGTCTGAGTGATGATCGGCCTAAAATATTGTTTCTATTGACTCAATATGGAGTTCTGTATGGTCCCACACGTTACGTTCCTCATCAATAAATTGTCTGTATGGTTAATTGATCTTTAAAACTATGTGACCATGATGAACTTTATAATCTTTCCTCAACACAAATACTCTGTTCTTTGCTTACGAGCAGACTATGGCTGTATATTTTTCATTAAAATTATACTATCATTTTGCACAAACTGTGAGTGTATATGCTTTGATTTTTGTGATGTTTATGTTTGCCAGGAAATTGCCAAGAGACTACCGCGCCCATCTCCTTCTTGATTTGTCGAACATCATGTTCAATCATGTGTCTGCCTGTATCAAAATGTATATTCTAACCGTGACATTGTACCTGTATACTTGTCTTCATTAAGAAAGCCTCTTCAGAGGCTGGAACTCCAAGTACGTCGTCCCATCTAAATCTGTTTGTAAACTTGCTAAGTAGTGTGCATTGTTACATTGGATGTTTAACAGATTGGCATTTTACATCTTCATGAAAATGAGCCAGGGTGGAAAACACGGTATACCAAAAATATCGAAATCGTACTGATACCGTATCGAAATTTTTGGTATGAAGTTTTTTATACCGATACCGAAATATCGGTATGCCAAAATTTCGATACCTTAAAATGCATACCGTTGCCAAACCGTAATTCATATCATACCTATTTTTCGGTATAAATTGCAAAATACAGAAATGCTGAAATTTTGTTGTATGTCGAGAATTCAACATATCTAATCATACCGAGAATTATCAATATACCGAATCGTATTGAAAATTAGATATTAAATTCTCAACTATTAAATTTACATATATCTTTTCAAAATAGTAAACGATTGCAACCTGTTAATTATCTAAAATAATCCAGCTCTTGAATAACTAGCAAAAACCCAAATTCCTCATATTCATAAAAAATAGCTAAAATATGATCTAACAATTGATGTGAAAATAATAGTAATAGTACATAATTAGTGTTGGGACAATTAAAAAAATTCTTACTTCCAAATAATGCACCCTGAACAAAACCCACCTCAAGTTTACTTGTGCATATACAAAATTTGGATGGCTTAGAGCATTTTGAATAGATCCAGAAGCTGACGGCATTTGACTCTTATATTGACAAAATTTCAGAGTTCAAGTTTTTATGAGAGACAATCATCCAAACAAAAATAAAAAAAGTGATGAAAGATAAAAGAAAAACCTAACAAATATTTATTGTACAAACAATATAACTCATCTAAATTATAGAGACCATAAGTATACATACGGATCTAAATGATTTAGTTTAGAGATCTAAATTCCAAAAATCTCACCAACTCAAATTCCAAAACTGAAAAACATCACACAGATACTTACGGCCTTAGATTTACAGGTTGGAAACTTGGAAGACAACAACAATCCCTATTTTAATTTTTTGGGAGAAGTCGAAAAGTACATCATTAAAAAAAAAAACCCTAGAAAATGTAAATTTAAAACGAGTGGGACAGAAGCGTGATAAAAGATGAAGCGAAGAGTGATCGTCCGGCAAGGTGAAGTGGTTTACGGTTTGAAGTTTGAAAGAAAAGAAGAAGTGAAGACTGAAGTCACTGAAGTAAGGGTGCAGCGGGGTTGTAGTGTGTACATTCTGTGTTAAATCCTAATGGATTGGGAAGTTTGGGACTTTGGAAGGTTAAATGGGCTAGGGCCCAAGAGAATATTATGTTTGGGCTTAGTTATTTTGACCCTAAAATAAAATTACAAAGACAAAATAAAATAATAGAAAATATATATATATATATATTTTATTTTATTTTTTTTTTTTTCGGTATACCGAAATATCGAAATTTTTTATCGGTAGATACCGATACCGAACCGATTTTTCGATACGGCGACTATACCGTGCCGAAAATTTAGATATACCTAAATTTCGATATTTTTCGGTATTTTTCGATACGACGAGCTCGGCATACCGAATTTTCGATTTTTTTTCCCCACCCCTAAGCCCAACTGTTGTAGTAGAATTTTTTGTGAGAATGATGCACCTATCAAATTCTGTAATACTTTTGTCATAAATGTTGTATGCTATACCTCTATTTCTTCTTGTTGTAACCATATATCTGAAAACCATGTTTTAGTAACATGTTAAAAAAAATCTGGAACGGATTTAGAATTTTTATTTCTTTTACTAATTATTAAAAGAAGTTTTGTAACTTGTCCTTACTAATTTAAGTAATAATGATGTTTTTTTTCTTGCTCGTGTTTCATCGTTCATGTGCCAATTAAATATTGAACATGAAATCTGGATATTTTAAAATTAATAAATTTAATCCCACTTTATTTATGTTGATTATTGGTTGTATTAACCAATTTAATTATTAAAAAAAATCTGTACAAAAATTCGTGTTCTTTTAGTAATAATAGAAGTAAACATTTACGAAGGGGAATATGTTTAAGTTGATTTTTAGTGATCGATCAAATATAATTAAGTAGTAATTTAGATTGGCCATCAATTAAACTACAATTTTTTTTGCTGAATTAAGTAAATTCCAATTAAAGAAAAGAAAAAGAAAAAAATCAGTAAATATATGAGGAGGTTTTTTGAGGATAGGAAAAGGATGATGTCTTCACCCCTGCCTACCCCCCTTTACTCACCTACGCTTGCACAAAACAACTCGGGCAAGTACTCCGCCCCGCCGCCGCAGCTCAGCCTACAGCCACCATGCACCACGTCACAAGATTTCCTCGACATCGACCAAAAATCTACTCCCAAAGTCAAAACAATCCGATTTCGTTTGAGCCAGCTCTGCCGACAAGGACAAATCAAGCTTGCCCGCCAACTGTTCGACGCAATTCCCAAACCAACTACTGTGCTCTGGAACACTCTTATTATTGGGTATGTTTGCAACAACATGCCCCATGAAGCTATATCCATGTACTCACAGCTGTTCTACACCTTTAACGATGGAAAATGTGACGCATATACCTATTCTTCTGTTCTGAAAGCTTGTGCAGATACGAAGCAGCTTTTAGTAGGTAAAGCTGTACATTCCCATGTCCTACGTTCTGATATATATCCCAGTAGGATTGTCTATAATTCTTTGTTGAATATGTATACTACCTGTCTTTTGAGCTCGGAATGTGATGTGGTGAGGAGGGTGTTTGCCACCATGCGTAAACGAAATGTGGTTTCTTGGAACACCATGATTTCTTGGTACGCCAAGAGTGGAAGGTATATTGAGGCAGTTAGGCAATTGTCAATGATGATGAAAGCTGGCTTTACACCTAGCGTTGTTAGTTTTATAAATGTTTTTCCAGCTGTTTCTGGGTCAGGGGATAATGATGTTGCTGATGTAGTTTATGGGATGGTGACAAAACTGGGTGATGACTATGTTAATGATTTATTTGTTGTGAGTTCTGCCATTACCATGTGTGTAGAACTCGGTCGCCTCGATTTTGCTAGGAAGATTTTCGACTGTTGCTTGAAAAAGAATGCACATGTTTGGAATGCTATGATCGGAGGTTATGTTCAGAGTAATTGCCCTGTTGCTGCTCTAGAGCTATTCAATATGGCATTGGAAGTAGAAGATAGTGGTAATTTAGATGATGTGACTTTTCTTTTAGCACTAACTGCAGCTTCAGAATTACAGCAGTTGGATGTTTCCCGGCAACTACATTCATATTTGATAAAGAATTCATTGGTTTCTTCTGTTATTCTGCTTAATTCAGTCGTAGCTTTGTATTCAAAATGCAACTCTATTGACGATTCATTCAAAGTCTTTAGCGAAATGCAGGAAAGAGATGTGGTGTCTTGGAACTCCATGATTTGTGCTCTTGTACAGAATGGCTTGGACGATGAAGGACTGATGCTTGTGCGCGAGATGCAAAAGCTGGGGTTTTCTATCGACGATGTGACGATTACTGCTATACTTTCTGCTGCATCAAATCTTAGAAACCAGGAAATTGGAAGACAGACTCATGGTTACCAAATCAGGCATGGTATTCAGTTCACTGGGATGGAGAGTTATCTCATAGATATGTATGCAAAATCAGGTTTGATCAAAGATGCAGAAACCATCTTCAAGATGAATTATAAAGGCAGCGGGGACCTGGCTCTATGGAACGCGATGATTTCTGGGAACACTCAGAATGGTTTGATCGATAAGTCCTTGATTGTTTTGCAGCAGATGCTGGAGGAGAATGTCGTGCCCAACGCCGTCACCTTAGCTTCAGTTCTTCCAGCTTGTAGTCAGTTGGGAAGTATGACTGTCGGAAAGCAACTCCATGCTTTTGCCATTCGCAATTTCTTGGACGAAAATATCTTTGTGATCTCTGCTCTGGTGGACATGTACTCGAAATCAGGTGGGCTTGTTTCTGCTGAGAGAGTTTTTGGGAGATCAGCTGTTAAAAACTCAGTGACTTACACGAATATGATATTGGGATATGGTCAACATGGAATGGGTGAGAAAGCCATTGCTCTGTTCCATTCCATGAAAGATTACGACATCACCCCTGATGCTACCACTTTCGTTGCTGCATTGTCTGCCTGCAGTTACACTGGTTTAATCAATGAAGGTCTTGAAATATTCAAGTCCATGGAAAACGAGTATGGAATAAGGCCGTTGACAGAACACTACGCCTGCGTTGTGGACATGTTAGGACGAGTTGGGAGGGTGGTGGAGGCATATGAATTTGCTCAGGAATTGGGTAAACAAGGCAATGCAGTGGGAATCTGGGGATCTCTCCTGTCTGCATGCAAAATTCATCAAGAATATGAGTTGGGAAAAGTGGTTGCAGAGAGGTTGGTTGAAATGGAGGGGGGAGATAAGGCAACAGGTTATCATGTTCTCCTTTCTAACATACACGCAGAAGAAGGAAACTGGGAGCATGCCAAGACGGTGAGAAAAGAAATGGCGGAGAGAAGCCTGGCAAAGGAGGTTGGTTGCAGCTGGATCGACATCTCCGGCAACGTTAACTGTTTTGTCTCTAGAGACAAGAAACATCCAAAATGTGGTGAGATGTATCAAATGTTGAAGCATTTGTGTGTCAACTCGAAAGATGCTGGTTATACGAATCAATGTGAATGAGTTGATGGCTGAGAATGAAAGGAAAGGAAAGGAAAGGAAAGGAAAGAATATAACATTTCCACCAGATGGAGTGAGCTGAGTTGGTAGGATCAATCTCCATACTTGTTGCTCTACAGGTCAGACAATTCATTGTCATATAGGAGTATGTAATAACTTGATCCTTCATCATATACAGATAGATAGATACAGATAATGCATGGATGTATGCATCTCTCTAATTAATTCCATGACCAAACAGACTACCAACAATACAATGCTGCTGGAGTAGGTCCCCACACACTGCATCTCTCTTATCAGTGCCAACTCTCAGTACTTCTGTAAGTATTCTTAGTGGGCTTTTTCTGTATTTGAAGCCCAAAGTTCCTCGAGTTTTAATCCAATACAAACATTGGGCTGTTGTCGGCTACATAAATAAAAAAGAAATCCTTGATTTTTTTTTTTTTCCATATTTCGAATACAATAGTGGAGGTCAATCATCATAATTTTTTCTCTCTTTATATAGAGTGGCCAGTTAAACGGTGTCGCATTATACCACTACTATTGGTGTGCATCGGTCGGTTCGGCGAACTTCAGAAATCGAAATTTTTTCGAACTTTTTTTGGAAAACCAAAACCGAATCAAAGTACTCTAAAATCAGATTAAACCGAACCGAAATATTTCGGTCAGTTTAACCGGACCGAACCGATCCTATCTTTTTTTTTTAAAAAAAATAATATAACCATCAATTTTCACATTATTTCTCACATCCACACCTAAAACTTGTAACATTACAACATTCACAACTAACTAAATTCACAAACCCCAGCAATTTCTCCTCCTGAGCTCAACATCTAGAAAAAATAAATTAATTAATTGAATGAAAATCATCAACACAAATTCAATATGTATCATGAATAAGAAATATACAATGATGAACTGTTGCATGATGAGTCCGTTATATGGTATTTCTCTAGATCACCTTTTCTACACTTTATGCTAGTTGCATACATAAAATCAAGGGTGCAGCAGCCAGCAGACATGGAGTTGATCACTGCTCCTCAATTCAGTTAATGATAATTTAAAAGTTAATTACTTACTTTAACATGAGTTGGTTTTCTCTACGCTACAATACTCCATTTAATTTTAACACATTCATCTTGTGGCATTCTAGTACTCTAATTTGACACCTATCTTTAATTACTGAAATTTCAGGATGAGACAACACTAATTTGGTATGCTGGAAATAGACCATCAAACATTATCCGTAAGAAAATAGAAAGAGAACTCGAATCTTGGCATATTAAACAAAGTAAAATTTAGTTTCATGGGCAACAAAATGCATCACATCACACGAATAAATTGCTCTAATTTCTATGAAATCGGTAATACATACCCTTGTTGGGAGGTGAGGGCAGCGAACGACGAAGAGGTAAGGGCAGCGAACGACGAAGAACGGCAGTTGGATAGTGTCGCTGGCCGTTCGTGTCGCAGGAGAAGATAGGTGTCGCCGGAAAAATAGGGTTCGGTGTTGGCGGCGTATGTGAATGTGATGTGAGCCGTGATTGATTTGTGAGGAAACGAATCCGACGCTGGTGAGAAAGATCACCACAATGGTTGAAACAATTAAGAAGAGGAGAGTCGCGCGATCTGAGAACTGGCGGCCGAATACGACAAGCGGCGGATCAGAGAGATCGGATTCATCACGAGAGAAACGGCGACGACTGCTATGATGATCGTGAAGTAATTGATGCGAAAGTAGTTGTAATTCTTACGCAAACGGACGGCGGAATTGGAAGAGGAGGGTAACAATTGCTGATTTTCTCCAGCGGTGGTGGGTTGGGCATTAGAGATCGGGAGAACTGCCGTGAATCAAATCTGAAGAATCATGGCCGCTCGGGAGTCCAGTCCAGGATTGAAATTAGAAAGGGGGGCTGCTGCTGGCTAGGATTTGGAGTTTATATATGACGTTATTTCGGTTCGATTCGGTTAATCGAACTTTTGATTTTTAAAAACCGGAAATCGAACCGAACACCGAAAAAACTAATTTTCAAAATCATTAACCGAACCGAAAACCAAAAACCGAACCAAATTATTAAAATCGATTTGGTTTGTTCGATTTTTTCGATTTCAACCGTACTTTGCACACCCCTAACTACGATTCCTCAATTTATGTGGTTGTTTAACGGCTTAGATTTAAAAAATGCATTTTGGCATATAATTATACGAACATCAGTACCAACCAAGAGAGAACCTTCTCACAAAATTCTAATTTCAATCATTACCTAACAAATTTTGACTTTATTCGAATTACCTACAATTTCATAGCGATATTTTATGTGAAATTTAAATTCAATTTTATATGATCCGAATAAAGTCTAAATCGTGTGTACACACGTCTCAATTAGGTTAGAGCATGCATAATTACATAAAAGAATCAAATTGAGTTAGTTGACGAAATATACATCATTTATTACACGAGAATCCTCGACACGATTAATATTTTGAGTCAATCACCCGGTCGAACCTTTTTAATATAAATAAATTTAAAAAAATATACTATATCCTAAATTAACACTAAAGAAATTCTAAACTTAGAGATAAAATAGATTGCATAATATTACATGATCTAGGTAAAATTTATAATTAATAACTTTAAAAATTGGCTCTAATGGCACGCAAAACACTGCCCAATATTTTTTAAAAATAAATGATTGGATAAATAAATAAAATAAAACACTAACTAAACACACGTGATTAGTGACTTGTGTATTTTAAAAAAGAAATAGAAATAATTGTTGGGTGGGCCCTAGAATAATTTCAACACGTCTGCCGGCCACATTACGGCATGGCAGTATGGCAGTGGTCAATTTGGGGTTACCCTGGCTACATTCCAACCAGACTAAGTATTAATTTTGTATGTTAGCATTTACTCCCGTCCCGAGGTTGTTGGTATAATTTTTTTTGGGCATGGAGATTAAGAAGTATAATAATTTAATGTAAAATGAAGTAAAGTGAAGTGAGAGAAATAATATTTAATGTGTAGTGGGTAGTTGTATTAGAGGTGATATGTGAGGCCATGAAAATAGATTAATTGTTTTTGTGTGGGCCCATGTATTAAAAAAGAAATGTGTCAACTTTAGTGGGATAAACCAAAAAGGAAAGTGTATCAACTTCTATGGGACGGAGGGAGTATTTAATTACGTGTAACAAGCAAGAAGCTTGCAGTCATGCAAAAGCGACCATTTCAATGGTGGAAACTTATTTTATTCCTCATATTCAATTATCAACAATATTGTATTAAGCCTTTACAATTACAATCCTTAAACAGATTCAAGAAATTAAAGATGAAACAAAATCGATTGTTTGAACTCAATGTACCGCAATATCTAATAAACATCTTTTAAAATAAAATTCATAAGTGAGTTTAAGTTTCTAGTTATGGTTCCATTAGCAATTTCAATGGATACTAAATATAATAATTATACCTGCTGATTTAGATTCTTGTGAAGAGCCTCCACAAAACTGAGTAAGAATCCATCCGAACCATGTTTAGCCACTAGAGAAACCGAAATGGGGAGACCTTCATGCATGCCTAATGGTATGCTCACCTGTTGGATTTCCAGGTTCCTTATCATGAGGACACAAAGTATGTAAGAGAGAGGGAGTGGGGGGAGGGGGGCAGAGAGGGGGGAACCTGGCAAAATCCAGATACACCAGCTACTGATAGTAGACTGAAGGCCTTGGCACGAAAGGTTTCCAGTGTCGTTGGCTCTGTTTTCAGCTTCGGTGGAGGCCCAGGCACTGTAGGCATAGCTAGTATACTGGAATCCTGTGTTTTGTCGTGTGTGGAAAGAAACATCAACATTTGTTCATGACTTATAGACACAAAGAAAACAAACAGGAGGCACAACATACCCCCAATAGATCACTGAGAGCTGCATGTAGTTCGTTTTTCAATGAACGACATACATCTATACTCTCATCCGTCGTCTTGAGTGCATCCCATACTCGTTCTGATATTCCAGGACCTAAATTTGGCTTAACTGAGCGAACCCATTCGCCATGATTGTTCTTGAACTCAAACCTAATCTTCATCAGAGATAGATCTTTAAAGTCTAAAGATCACAAGTTTATATCAGGAATTGTTTAAGATAATGCATCAATATTAGTAATCTGCACCTTTGGAGTAATCGCATGGCACTTGAAAGAGCTGCTAATGACGGTATGTTATCTTCTTGTTTATGAATGCTGTTGTCCATAAAATGCTGCAAACTTGGAGCTTTGGCCTCTATGAAGTTCCCTAGATCAGTGTGTTGTATTCTCTGGCCTACACAGAAACATGTATACTCATCATACTCATCACAGACATTTTCTAAAGATCAAATGTTTTATTTAACACTTTGCTTACTTCCATATAGCTTCTCCACTGAGCGGATGAGAATTTCTGTGAGTTTGTCGGAAGGAATGTCTAGAAGCTTGAAACAGTCTTCCGCAATAATGAGTTGATCAAGTGTAGCTGAGTTATTCTCTTGCAATTGCAATAGAATCTTACCAACCCGTTTCAAGATCACTGGATCTCTAGCAAACCAACCTGAACGGTTCCATTTGAAAATTTTTCACAGCATCACTGAGATGGCATTAAGTAGGATCTTGGAAACTATTCCATAAGCACGAAAGATAAATAAAACAAACTAACACATGTGCTCTCTCATTGAGGATAGGGTAGCTATGGATAGGTGGTGTTTATGCATACACTACGGCTACCCACTGTAAATCCTTTTGTAAGCCTCATATAAGATTGAGGTATAACAGACACCTTTGAAAACTCGGTTTGAACAATTCAGAGGACAAGGTTTAATTAAGAATGAAAGTCTAATATGATATCAGATTGTTCAGCACAATGTATTATCAGTTGAATCAGTACAAACTAGTATCAGTTGAGTCCTTACCAACTGTATCAAAACTCTGAGCCATTGGTGTTACCCCAACCGTTGAAACAATTCCATGAGAGGGACGAAAACCAAAAATTCCACAGTATGATGCCGGTACTCTGACACTTCCTCCAGTATCAGTACCTAGTAAATATAGTTATTCATATTCAGCTCATGTTGATCTAAAACAATACTATAAAGAATCACGTAAAGAGCAAACAAATCACCCAAGGAGAAATCAGAAAGCATTGCACCAACTGCAACAGCAGATCCACTAGAGGATCCTCCAGGCACTCGATCCGATGCGCTTGGATTGATTGGTGTTCCATAATGTATATTTTCTCCATTTATGCTGTCAATTAGATGCATAAACAGAATTAATTCAATATGACAGACCTATAGAAACTCTTCTAAACAATGTAGGTCCTGACAAGAAAACTGAGCCCAAAGAAAATACTTCATTACCACACAAAGTTAGCTGCACAAGTCGAAATAGTCGGCTTTATGTATAAACCAAGTAAAAAGCATTACAGCTAAGTTCATGAGTAGACCATACAACATGTAACATAATGCATGTAAACAAACCTGTAAGCCATTTCATCCATCACTGTTTTACCAACACAAGTGGCACCAGCCTTGAGCATAGACATAACAACCGGAGAGGTAGAAGAAGCAACCGAATGCGTCCTCGCCCAATCCGGATTCCCAAAACCAGTCACATAACCCTCCACATCGAATCTGGTTTACCACAATTCGTTTCTCATTAAGAACACATACCAAAAGCTTAGCAAAAACATCATGAGAAACACACTATACAACCACAGCATGCTAAGCTTTCATTGTCATAATGCTCTGTCTAAGCAATCTACCAAGAAATTGGAGGGAATTAAAAGAAAAACAACTCGATTCAAGTGCGAACGAATTGCCTCACTGCAGTAAGCAAAATTAAACATGTTCCGCTAACAAAAAAAAACTATTAAAAGTTCATCTGAAATAGCTAAAATAATTAATTGCATTCATTCATGAACCAGTCCAATCTTTTTCCACAAAATAACGCATCGTCTTTATGGAAACCCTAAGAACATCTTGTTAATAAAATAATCTCGAATTCAAGCATTAAGAGTAGTCGATAGGGACTGACATGTCTTTAACAGCAAAGGTAAGGCCAGATAGAGGAAGGTCTTGAGGCGAAGATTCTGGAAGCAAAGTGAATTTCTCCATGAAAGCTCCGTAATCTGATACTGATAAGCTTGTCGCCATTCTTCTCTCTCCCCTCGCGCTCTCTGAGCCCCTCTCTCTCTCAATGACTTCGAATCATATCATATCTAACGGATAAATTAAGTGTGGATTTTAGGAAATTTTATTATTTTTTTATAAAATAAAAACAAATATGGATATGTTGGGCAATTAGATGAAAATGTTCTGTAAGATACTCCATCGGTCCCTTGAAAGGTACTCGTTTGCTATTTGCATGTGGACGATTCTAAGATCTTTATTTGTTTTTTGCACATAAATTAAGGAGTATTATTATTATAGATAAGGTGGGTAATGTATTAGAGGGAAGTGGTGGTCATATTGTGTATTTGTTTTATTAAATAGAGAAAACTGATGCTATTGAAACGGATGCCAGGAATAATGAAATGGATACCTTTCAAGGGAACGGATGGATTATACATTTAGAATGTGGGTAATAAATAATTATTACTCCTATTAAAACGTATCCATTTTAAAATAAAAATAAAAAAGTGTAAAAATAATTTTTCTCACGGATAATAGTAGGGAGTGAATTATATAGTCTAATTATGTAAATAGATTAAATTTGTGGATGTGAGAACTTTGTGAAAGAAATTATTAAATGATTCGCATTATACTTTTCATTTACGCGTTAAAATACAGTAATACTTGCCTTATTTATTTTTTATAGAGTACATATATTTTTTGGCAAAAGCTCCTGTGCACCCGGGCGCACGGAACACTTTCCGTGCGCCTTTAGAAATTTGTGTTAAATTGTATACCTTTTAGTATACAGATGTGTACCCTTTATTTTTTAAAGAAAAATCTGGGCGCACGGACAACACTCCGTGCGCCTTTAGAATTTTGTGTTAAATTGTATATCCTTTAGTATAAAAATGTGTACCCTTTATTTTCTAAAGAAAAAAAAATATTAATGAAAAGTGTATACCCTTTAGAACAAAATTGTATACTTTTTAGTAATTAAAGTGTATACCCTTTAGACCAAATTAATGTACCATTACCCATAATACTAAATTTCTAAAGGTGCACGGAATGTGTTCCGTGCGCCCGGGTGCATGAAAATAAGCAAAAGCTCCTGTGCGCCCGGGGACACGGAAAGATGCTCCGTGTCCCCATATGAACACAACCCTCCCCTCCAATCCTATTTAAACCTATGTATTGCTAGGGATTTAAATTGTAAAGGGGCATGAAAATTGTAAAGGCGCACGGAATGTGTTCCGTGCGCCCGGGTGCACAAGAGCCTCACTCAAAAAAATATTTAATCAACAAATCACATTATAAATTACTTAATTATTACAACAATATATATAGAATCATGTGAGAATCTCTCTCATACTAATTAGTCATTTCTCTCGCTCTCTCAACAAACAAAATTGTTGAAACCTGACCTTTTCCAAAGTCCAAAAATTCTTTCTTCTCAAAATTTCTCGACTTTGGCTCCTACCACTCCAATTATTCCGTCATCTCATCTCGACGAATTCGCGTTTTGATTTACTCCACAATACTCGTCACCAGAATTCAGATCACGCGTTTTCTGTTGGAATTTTTCTTCGCAGTGATGGCTGCGGCGGAAGAGATACTGGATCAACTGTCTGCGACGGCCAAGGCCGTCTGCGCCTTGCCTGAGTGTAGAACGGCGTCCAGGAGGATGTACTCTAATCTGTCCAGAAGAGTGAAGCTTTTGTGCCCTCTGTTTGAGGAGTTGCAGGATGATGCCGGCGAGAAGCAGCTCGGAGACGACGTCGTAAAGGGGCTTTATTCTCTCAAAATCGCTCTCGACGCAGCTCACGACCTGCTGAAATCGGTCCACCAAGGCAGCAAGATTTTCCAGGTACACATGGAAATTATCATTTTTTCCGTATTTGTTTGTTCCTATAATTACGTGATGATTTTTCTGCACAATGTTTCCTGTTTATTTGTTCATTAATTCTGTGGACCATTAGAAATTAAGAGGACGAATGCTTAATATCGAATTATGCTATTGGACTTTGATGCACCGTTGTTTGAAGCTGTTGATCATGGATTACGGTTTATGCTGTACTACTTTTTATGATCATAATTTATGAGATGACACTCTAGTTCATGTGATTGTTTTAATGAATTGAAGAATTACAACTCATGAATAATGAACAGTGGCTTATCTTTAAAATTAGTACATCAAGATGATGATTTTTTCGTTGATTTTCGTTTTCTCTTTGCATAATCGTCAATCCACCAAGATTATGCGATATAAAGGTTTAGTTAAGATGTGACTACATGTCGACACAAGTTAGTAAATTACTTTCTGGATGTGTTTTGATGAAAAGGTCCAATAGTTCAATAAAACCATGTTTAGAAGTTAACTTTATAATTGGAATTTCCACAGAAGTGATCACACTACTGACTTAAGTCACATCTCACTGTTCTTGATTTTGTATATGAAGTATGACAGTCTTGAATATTACAGGCTCTGCTGATTGACAAACTTGCTGCCAAATTTGAAAGTGTTACAAGACAGATTGAAGAAGGATTAAGTCAGATTCCGTACAATAAGCTTGATTTAACTGAGGAAGTTCGAGAACAGGTGCAGATTAAAGAATTTATGCTTAATGCAATTTATGGAAGCTACCTGCGTCTTTGGTGACTTATGCTTATGAATAATGCTTTTTTGTTCTGTTCATTTAGATTGAACTTCTACACGCACAATTTAAAAGAGCAGTTAGTCGATTGGAGTCACCTGATTTGGAACTGGCGATGGACTTGGCTGCAGCTCAAATGGAAGACGATCCTGATCCCATAGTTTTCAAAAGACTTTCAGAGAAGCTGCATCTCCGGACAACCACCGATTTGAAAGGAGAATTAATAGCTATCCACGAGATGGTCATCTCTTGTGGCGGGATTCCTGAGGGTGGTTCAGAGACGTACCTTGAAACTATGTCTTTCATTTTGAAGAAGCTGAAGGAATGTGTGGTAGCGGATAATCCAGGTTTTGAAGATGTTGAGATCGACAAGAATATGACTAAGCATAGATCTCCGATAATCCCAGATGACTTCCGTTGTCCGATATCACTCGAGTTAATGCAAGATCCTGTCATTGTATCTACTGGGCAGGTTTGATCCCTTTGACAGTTGTTTATATATTTTGCCATTTTGCCTCTGTTTTCAAGTTCACATCCACTTGTTTTATCTGCTTCAATGCAGACATATGAACGAGCGTGCATTCAGAAATGGCTGGACGCAGGACACAAGACCTGCCCTAAGACGCAGCAGACACTACTACACTCTGCATTGACTCCAAATTATGTGCTGAAGAGTCTTATCGCGTTGTGGTGTGAGAGTAACGGTGTCGAGCTGCCTAGGAAACAAGGGGTCTGTAGGAACCGAAAAGCAGGAGTTGGTGGTTCGGACTGTGATCTTCCTGCTATCAATGCGTTGTTGCAAAAACTCGCGAATGGCAACCCGGATCAGCAAAGAGCAGCTGCTGGCGAGCTTCGTTTGCTAGCTAAGAGAAACGCTGACAACAGAATATGCATAGCTGAAGCAGGAGCAATCCCCCTGTTGGTGGAACTGCTATCCTCCCTGGATATGAGAACTCAAGAACATGCCGTTACAGCGCTTCTCAACCTCTCGATCAACGAGACCAACAAGGGAATAATAGTAAATGCTGGTGCCATACCCGACATTGTGGACGTGCTGAAACACGGAAGTACAGAAGCTAGAGAAAACGCCGCGGCCACCCTTTTTAGCCTGTCTGTCATCGATGAGAACAAAGTAGCAATAGGAGCAGCAGGGGCGATACCACCCCTAATCGATCTGCTGTGCGAGGGAACTCCAAGGGGGAAGAAAGATGCGGCGACAGCTATATTTAACCTATCAATCTACCAGGGAAACAAGGTGAGAGCCATAAGAGCAGGAATCATACCCCCACTAATGGCATTGCTCAAGGACCCTGGAGGTGGAATGGTGGACGAAGCACTTGCGATATTGGCCATACTTGCCAGCCATCAAGAAGGGAAAGTGGCTATGGGACTAGCTGAGCCGATCCCTGCACTGATCGACGTGATCAGGACGGGGTCGCCTCGTAATCGAGAGAATGCGGCAGCAGTATTGTGGTCGCTGTGCACTGGCAGTTCCAACTACTTAAAAATGGCGACGGAGCTCGGGGCGGTGGAGGCGTTGAAGGAGTTGTCGGAGAATGGGACGGACAGGGCCAAGAGAAAAGCAGTAAGCATTTTGGAGCTTCTCCAACGAGCAGACGACGCCCCTGTTTCATGACCATTCATCAAGAATCATCAGCCTATTCGTTTTGCCACTTATTGGCAAATATTTTAACACGATTTAAGTATGTATTATGACACTTGTATAAAGCTGTAGATACAAATCTGTGCCAATATTTGTACTGGGGTAATTGTAGGATGCTATTTGTGGGGGACTAGGAATTGGTTGGCTTTTCTTTTGTAGTTGAGTTGATCTTGTTTCATTTAATCAGTAAAATGCATACTCCATTTTTTACTCCTATACAGGTTTACTTCCTGTGTCCAATTTCCCCTTTTTCATTTTAGTCCATACCTCAAAAATTTCATCTTCTAAAAACAGTAAAAAAATTAAAAACAACCTCCTCTTATACTTTATTTTACATAAATAAAAAAACACTCCTACTAAACACGAAATATATTTTACCATTTATTTATCAGAAAAAATCATAATACCCAAAATTATTACACTTTTCTTAATTTTCATACCCAATTAAAGGTAAGAATAAAAAGAGAGATTTAAAGAATTCAGGTTCTATATCTAGATGATGGTTGATGCTTGATAAGTCATCACCAAGAAAAGTTTGTACAAATTATAAATCCATACATACATCCGACAGATCAATTTAATAAGACCTGTAACCCTGATATACCATAAACCAAGGTTTGTAAACAAATGTATCATGACGATGCAAACATTTGAAATTAAAATTTAAAAAAATAAAAATTAACACATAATTGGATATTATGCACATTCGTCCTAAACGGGTAAATGGCCAAAATGCATAGAGATAGTAGTATAAGTCGAACAAGTAAAGTAAGGTCATAACCGAGCCTTATCCGTACTAAGTGCACAATGCTACTGAACGAAAGCAAACTAAAACACACGAGTATGTCCGCCTAAAACATCTTTGTTAGATAGCAGAAAATCTACTGAGACCTCTCAGTAGCGGTCCAACGAAGGGGGCCTGCCTCCCCTCCTAGGGCGGTCATACGGACCAGGCCTCTCCCTGTAGCTTCTTCCTTCATATCGTGGAGGCGGTGGACCTCCTCCAAATCTGTCACCACCATCTCTAGGGCCTCCCTCTCTATCATAACCTCTGTCTTTGCCATATCCGTTCTGTGGATAGCGATCAGCAGCTCCACCGTACCTATCTATAGGCAACCGGTCTCCAGGGGGAGCATACCTGGAGGTACAGATTTATGCCGAGTTTAGCAAGCGAAGATTATGTTTGACACCAAAAATACAAATCCATACATAGATAAATACCTGTCATTTATAAATCTGTCCCGACCACCACCATAACGATCATCTCTACTGTCATAGCGATCTCTATCACCATAGCGACCTCTGTCAAATCTATCATCCACGTATCTCTCACGATCATCAGCATAACGATCACGATTGCCAGCCCCACCGTACCTAGACCGGGGAGGTGAGAATGTTCGAGCACCACGGCCACCCCCAACTGATGTACAATCTCGAGCCCAATGTCCTGGTCGTCCACACTTAAAGCAATCACCCTGTCCCGATGGCCTATCTCTTCCACCATAACCACCCCTTCCACCTCCAGAGCCAAAAGCATGCCCTGTATCATCACCTCCCATTTTTGGCTCTGCCTTGTTAACCGAGATGACTCGATCCCCAAATTCTCTGCCGTGCATTTCCCTGATTGCATCTTCCATTGCTCTACGGTCAGAAAAAGTCAAAAAGCCAAAACCACGAGGACGGCCTGTATCTCTTTCCAGCATAACCTACACAATTATTATATTCAATAATGAGCAAGCAAACAAATAAGGGCAGCAGCCAAAAACAGAGGTTGAGTGCAAGACATGCGAAATAACACGAATCTCGCATAAGAACTAAAATAATTACATATAAGTTGAGGAGAACTTACGTAAAACTAACATAATATGTAGCACACTTACATAATTTAAGGAATTCTTACATGAGTGGAAGAATCTGCATAATTGCAAATTCCATCATCTGGAGATAGTTTCTCTCAGGCCTCATATATCTCAGAACAAAAGACCAGTAACAGAAAGTTCATGCAAGCAAACATACTCTATCAGATGGACAACTGATCTTTCTTATATTTGACCATACTCAATAACCTTCTTCCACAAAAGAGGAATCCACCTGTTACTAAAGGCTTCATCTCACAGAAACAGAGGGTGCTGAATGATTCATATGCATTGGAGTAACCTTTTCATGCATAACTTAACCTTCAAATGTCTTGCCACATTTCGAAGCAATGAACTCACGGTGGCATCAGCCCATGGTCTATCCACAACACGAAAATCCAGAAATCGTTGCCTGAATTTGTTACTGGACCACTATTTTCAAGGATTTAGGCATATATTTTAAGTATCCCAACCAAAAGAGAAAGCTACCCATCAATTTCCACCAATTAATCACTCAAACAAAAAAAATAATATTATCAGAGACAGGCTGGTTTGGATTAACGGAGATGATACATACACAGATGTCCTGCAGTTTAAGATAATCAGTCTACATAAAGCAGGGTAACTTCCAGAAGCTTCACTGGCTACAAGTTTAATAGACCCAATTGACATCAGTCTATGTGTTGACCAAACTGAGGATGTTTCTTCAACAAAATCATCTCTAGAAACATAACTGTCATTAAGTGCCTTCCGTGGATCTTGTATTATACAAAAGCTAATCACTTCAAACTGTACTTCAAAATTCCAAGGCACACCAAAAAAAAATAGTCACATTCCTTTAAATGAGGATTCAGCCCTTAACTTTTTATAACTGATGGCAGAGTGGAGGGACATGACAAGCAGCAAGAAGAAAAGGCCAATACTAGTGGATGCATTAATGCAGATAAAGGATGACAGTAGAACTTCCTAAAATCATGTTTAAGGTATCAACTATCTCCAGCTCTGAGGAAGTTCTCCAGAACTTGAACAGATCATGTATCTGATCAAAGTCCTATGGAAACATAGATGCAAACTTCTAAAAATTTTAAAACAAAGCAGAGACAGGACTTTCTTCAGATGGCTTCTAAGGTACAGTCATCATCAATAACTCTTGCAGCTTAATTTTAAGTGATGTTGGTGCACTGATTTGCAATACAAGAAAAACTTCAGTTATGTTATGCACAAAAAACTGACTTAAATAATTTGGACACTGACAATGAAGAAGCAAAATTAGGAGCTGAATAACATCGACGTCACTGTCAAACTTTACTGCCCAAACACTGTATACTGTCAAACAGGGAGATCAAACTTTCATTGGCAAAATCTGGAATATTACCAATGAGGCCAATGCCAAATCCACTGAACATAAACATGGAGAAGAAACGCATCAAAAAGTGTGCTATATCATTCAGCTCACAACCAGTCCATCATATGGCACATCATCCCTAATCGAATGGCAAAAGAGGAAAATCACGAATGTTCAGCTGGAAGGTTGAATAGTCCACAGCTTCCACTTATTAGGTGAAGTTCAATGATTATTAGCTCTTTGTACAAACAAGGCTAGCTTATTTCTCTCTTAAAAGATTCTAAAAAAAAATCTTTCTAAATGAGTTAGCAGCAAGATCAAGAGATCAACAAATTCAGGCTGTCCCAAGTAAAACTGATGGATCCATTGTGCATCAAAGATTCTAGAAAACGTTTAGATATTACAGTGCCAGGACCAAATTGAACCCGTGCTTCATCAATCCAGTATACCCTAATGAACTCAAAAGTTCCTCCAAATCCAATACGGAAGCAATTTCAGATGTCATTTGCAAAAAGGTGAAAAGAATAAAAGAAGTTAATATAGTGAAAATTTAAGGAAAATGTAATATACAAAAAAACTGGGGTGAACTCTTAATCTCATAAAAATACGTTGGGTATTCAATCAACACAAATGATCACCTTCCAAAATAACTTCCAAGTTCAACAAAGCTAAATCACCAGTAGGCAATACTCCTTCAGCAAAATTAAGCCAACAACATAATATAACATGCATGTGATAAAATAATACTTTAAGATGTACCCTGTATGAAACTTCCATAGAATCAATTAGGTTTTGCACAAATAGAACATGCTCCTCAAAACATAATATTCAACCCATAACATTTTGGACAATTTAAAATCATTTCAGCATCAAAACCCAGCCATGATAAAATTGAACAGAAACCATCATTCATATCAAAAACGCCACTGAAAAGTTAATTTTAAAAAATAAGACGTTAAATTTGAGGAACAGTGTAGGTAAAACCGCTTATCTTTGACCCCTCAACACACAACATGATACAGTAAAATAATAACCTGGCAATCAACAATTTTGCCGAAACGGCTAAAAGCATTTTCAAGCTGTCGCTCGGTCACATCCCACGATAAACCTCCGACAAATATACGGTAGTCTTGCTCCTTATCCGCCATTTTTTAGGTCCGAAGAAAAGAAAACCCTACATCCAACGCCACAATCAAGTAAGCAACAAGAAAATCATTATAACAATACGAGAAATTAATTTGAAAAGGCAGAAATATACACGAACTGCGGCGTTCGTGAGCCAAAACGGGAGAAGGTAGGGCTGCCAGTCGTCGAGAGCTTAACCTAGGGTTTCCCAAAGTAAGGGTGCGTTGTTTGTGAAAAGATATTTACACTTTTTCTTTTAATCCATTATTCTTTTAATATTAATTTTCTCCGTTTATAATAAATATAATTTCTGTAAAATGAATTGTTACTGTTACTGCTACATCTTTCCTCCCTTCTCACTTTTTTTACTTTTACATTATTTTCTCTCGGTAAAACGACATATTGCAATTAAAAATGTCATTTAACATTTTTACATTTAGGGTGATTTTGGGGTGTATCCCTAATTTATTTATAAGTTTAATTTAATGTAAGAGTAGTGGGTAGTTTTAGTTTTTAAAAAATTAATAATATTATTTTATTTAGCATTAGAAATTAACTAAAATTAAATTTAATGGTTAAGATCGTTCAAGTGTATCGGGACCCGTTTCCACTCAAGTTGGATTCTTAAATTTATTTACAAGTCTTTGTTACAAATTAAAAAAGTGAGTACAAATTTTTGCGATGTTCCTAAAATCTTAAATATGAAAATTCTAAGGAATTCTCTTTGAAGTAAAAGAGGAAAAAACAAGGAAGCATAGAATCAAAATTTTTGAATCTTTAAAGTCGAAAAGCGATTTTTTTTTAATATAGAATATTTCATTTTGTTCCTTTTTAAAATAAGATAATTTTTGTGTTTCTTTTTTGTGTTTTAATAATAAGTAGCAGTCCAATATTTAAGGGGAAAAAAAACTATCTACATCTAAATACTCCTTCAAAAATGAAATGTTTTACATGGTACTAATAAAAACATACGAAATTATTTGTTATTCCTTCTGTCCCATTTAAATCTCATTTAAGATTTAAAATTGATGGTGCAATCCTAAACGAGAGGAAGCCACGAAGGCAAGGCAGTATTTTATATATTTCATTATTCTTTAAAAGAAATCATGTATTGACATACAGAGGAATACTAAAAGATTTTTTGTTTTCTTTAATTTATTTTTCATCCATAAAAGCTCTAGAAATCAACCACAAATAAATAAAATAAAATCCCATTAGCTACGAATATCTCTATCCTGTATTAACTTTTTGCCTGTAAAATATATGATACTCTTTTATAGTTTCATACTCTAATTCAATTTTTAAACAAACGTAAGTGGTTATTTTTTCAAAAAATGAATTAAATCATAAACAAACACCAAATTAGAATTCATGTAGCTCACTTTATTAGTAGAGAGGTAATACAAAAAAGAAAAACAAGTTAGTGGTGATTTTATCTACAAGAAGTTAAGAAGAAGTTCATCAACTTCATATTATAGCAGCCTTCTAATTCACAAGAGAACAATAGAAGGTTTCAGTAACGGTCCAGGGAAGGGGGATGCCCTCCTCTCCTGGGGCGGTCGTACGGAGCGGGCCTGTCTCGATAGCTTCGTGCAGGCCCTGCACCGCCTCCGTATCTGCCTCTAGGGGGGCCGTCTCTATCGTAGCCTCTATCCTTGCCGTATCCACTCTGTACCGGAGGGTAACGGTCAGCAACGGGCACATACCTGTGAGCATGGAACCGGTCTCCAGCTGGTGCATACCTGATCAGATGGATGGATGAGATGAGCGAAATAAGTAGCGTTGTTATCCATATTGAAACCATAACTGAAGGTACCTTTCACTAATGTATCGATCTCGACTTCCGTATCGATCATCACTGTAGTCATAACGATCCCTATCTCCATAATGACCTCTATCGTATCTATCATCCATGTATCTCTCACGATCATCTGCATAGCGATCGCTGTACCTACCACGTGGAGGTGAGAATGGCCGAGAACCTCGGCCACCTCCAGCTGTCGGGCAATCTCGAGCCCAATGTCCTGGTCGGCCGCATTTGAAGCAGTCATCATGTCCTGCTGACACATCTCTTTCACCAAAACCTCCCCTTCCACCCGCTGAGAAACTTCCATCATAGCGATGTTGTGGATCTTCACCTCCCAATTTTGGCTGGGCCTCGTTAACTGAGATGACTCGATCCCCCAATTCTCGACCATGCATATCCCGGATTGCTTCCTCCATTGCCCGCCTGTCATCAAATGTCAAGAAGCCAAATCCACGAGGACGCCCTGTATCTCTTTCAAGCATTACCTAATTGATATAAACATCAGAATTACTAATCTAAAAAAAAAAGGCCAGATACAGGCATAGCATTATTAATTTACTTACTAATAAAAAATAAAAAATTTCCAAAAGAACTCATGAAAACGAGAACTTGCAAAGAAAGGAAGTCCATGTAGTGTATTTAATCTGCATCTTTAGTTCTATACTACAGTCTATCAGCAGGCTGCATATCATACATATAAGTAGGCATGTTTATAGAACAAGAAGCTCTTACATGTCTTTAGAAGAACCCGCTGAATTGAAGATACCATCTTCTTATATAAGTTTACTTGAACCTCAAATTCCATAGAACATAAACCGGTAACACTAAAATCAAGCAACGAAACAAGCTAAACCTTAATGAGAATGAAGTCGATCAACAACCACTTGATCTCTCATATTGACTGTAGCAATGGCATAACAGTAAAACACTCCACCAGCCTCCAAAAGCTTCAACTTGCAAACACAAAAAAGAGCCTACAGCCCTAAACGTATATTGGGAAATCCTTCCTATTCGTTAAAATGTTCATCATCAAAAAACTTTCCACATTCTACCAGGGATCAGCTCACAGTGGTCATTCCAAAATTTGTTATTTGGCTATGTTTACTGATTCCATATTCAATATGATTACAGATAAAGTCCTAGATTCAACCGTAAATAGCACCTCACATTAAGCTCCAATTACGTTATTTACTCAGAAACTGTGCAAAGTAATAGCGTAATCAGAGACAGGCTGGATCAGCACATAAGCTCCTTAAAAAATTTCTCAATAATCATAGATTAACTGGTGGCGCCAAGCACAAGTGGAAGTTTCATGGTGTCGCCTTTCTTAAAGGAAATCTTTATGCAACTTGTCTTTACAAGCCTGAAGTTTATGAGAATATGCCCAGATATTTATTTAACATCTTAAATGAAGAATATGGGCTCTAAATCTCCAAGGATATAAACTCAAAGGAAGGAACAAGAACTCTCATTTTCATCATAGAACCACCAAGTGCAACAGCAATAGTGTACTTAGATGCGACAACCCATTCAGCATAGAAAATCAAAGTTGCTGAAGCATAAAGAAGGGGAGCTTTATCTTCAATAATCGGCCACATAGGCTTATTGAACCCAGTTATGAAAAAATACAGTCCACACACTGCAGGGATCTTAGTAAGTTCCTTTAAAAGAATTCCATTGCCATCTTAACCATCCAAAAGCTATATCAACTGTGCTTCAAGCAAATAAAAGATATGTTTCCTGGTCAGAAGCTCATGGATTTGTTCTAAGGATTAGTGAACATAAATCAGCTCAGTAAGCAGTTAGAAGTAAGACAGGTACAGTGAAGGCACGAACTTCAACGGCGGAAAGGACAAACAAGGCAAGAGATTTTCTGAATTCTAATTAAAGGAATAAAGGCCCTAGAATCTCCTCCGCCAAACTCACCTACAGATTTGGTTCCAAACCTTTTACCTCATAAGATCACAAAATGAATAAGTTTCCATGAAAGTCATAAACAAATGAGACTAGGCTTTTCTTTGGTAATTCTGCAGAAACCGTCATCACACCACATTTAAAGCAAAGTGATATTTACAAACAGTGATGTGGCTGCCTGAAAAAATTAAGGCAGAATCTTCAACAAAAGAAATACCAACTCTGATTCAATTCAATTGTTTGAAAACTGTGCAAATGAGAACTTGAACAGAAACTCAGTATGGGTCACTTCACACTCAGAGAAAACTTTTTTCTTCTTCCTATCTCATAGAATGGCAGATTACTGAACATACAGCAGTCAGATGAAGATATTCAACATGGTCCAAAAAATCTGGGAAGAGGATCAGAGGGTACAGTGGTACACGATATCCAAAGACATGAAATTGCTTCAAGAAACTCGTGAATGGAGCTCACTGTTGAACCATCAATAGGTATGTGCCTTATTGAAGCCAGACCGAGTAAACTAGAACAGATTGGCAGAATGGGTGAACAGTCCTCAGCTAGCACTCTTAAGTGAAACACAAAGACATCAAATAATGAATTTAACTTATTTCCACTTTTAGAAAGTCAAGAAACAGCCACGTCAGAACCAAGCAGCAGAATGATCCACAGAGAAGGGAACACTGTTCAGTCTAAACTGCTAAAGTTGTTGCATAAAACTGATCCTACAGAGGAACTACCAGAAACACCACAAATCTGTGCTTCAGCAGTCTTGGACCCCACATATTCCTCCAAAATCCACTATTAAAGCAATTCAGATGCCCAAGCAACTTTGAGAACGAACATGGATAAATTGAGTTAAATAGCCATAAGAGAAGAAGCTAAAACAGACAATTAAAAGAACAGGAAATAATTTAGAACAGATGTATTTTATATCGCACTGCACACGATTAGCATAACCGACATATATCAGGACTCGACAAAAAGAAATAAGGTAGCTCCACATTCGCCTTTAATATATGCATTCTAAAACCATCTAGATATGCCAAAAACGCAATAACTCTGATCCTTAGCTTCCAAAGATTACCGAAACTTGAAACTTCAACAAAAAACTGAAAATTCAAAATTTCCGGCAGAGAAATAAACACGCGCATATTCACTATGCACAATCATACAACAGATAAACCTGGCAATCGACAACTTTGCCAAAACGGCCAAAAGCATCTTCGAGCTGTCGTTCAGTGACATTCCAAGATAAACCTCCCACAAATATACGGTAATCGTGCTCCTTATCCGCCATCTCTAAGTAATTTCTCTCAGAGGACCTCCAAAATTCATCACGATTATAAAGAACGTCAAATAATCGAATGAAGAAACAGTATTTCAATCTGAAAAGACAGAATATGCACAAAGTAATAGCTCGCGTTAAAGAAGATAAAGATGATTTTAGGGTTACCAGTTGTGCAGAATGATATAATCAAGGTTTGGTTTTTTGGAGAGTGAAAAGTGAAATTTTGTAGGTTTGTCAATCGTAAACCGTTACGGCTTGTCAAACAATAGGACATAGATATGTGTTGCAATTTTGGTGTCTCTTTACAAATTAAACTCCCTAAAAATATATATATTTAAATAAAATAGGGAGGAAAAATGTTGTGTTTATATTGGACACGGACCGTGTCACGGCGGCACAGGAGCTTTAACCTGATAATAAATGAAAGCATTTATTTAGAAAAATAAAATAATTAGTACAGTATATTGTTAATTTTAAATTGATAAAATCCATGCGTTTCTTATGTTGGATTTAAAGTTTTAATTGGCAAAAGCTCCTGTGCGCCCGGGGACACGGAAAGATGCTCCGTGTCCCCATGTGAACACAACCCTCCCCTCCAATCCTATTTAAACCTATGTATTGCTAGGGGTTTAAATTGTAAAGGGGCATGAAAATTGTAAAGGCGCACGGAATGTGGTCCGTGCACCCGGGTGCACAGGAGCCTCACTCGTTTTAATTTAATTGCTTTGAGTGCGTAATATAACTGAATATTCTTTATAAAATTTAACTTCAATAACCATAGTAATATTTATTAAATACAATAACTGATAATTACATTTGTTATAAGCTCATTAAAGAAGTAAATAAATAGATAAAACATTTTTATTCTTACTATTATCAGTAAACAAATATTTACCACAATAAATGGTGACTATACATTTCAGTTACACTATGAAGAATAAGAATACGCAAGTTACATAAACTGTACAAGAATTGGATGCACATCAACCACGGGTTAAAGTTCATCTCAATTTGTGACTCTACTCCGGCAGGAATGGCAGCCTAGCAACACCAGTACCTCCACCGCCGCCGCCACCAGACAGCGGCCTGGGGGAGGAGCTCCGCCTCGACGCTTTCTTGATTAGCTTATGAGGAAGGATATGCAGTCTTGGGTTTGATTCAGTACCCGAGTTCTCAACAGCCAACTGGTAGCTCTTGACAAGCTCAAGCTGTCGAGCAACAATATCCGACCGCCTTGGGAGAAGTTCTACGGGCTCACCGCCAGGTATCACGATGTACTCAATCGCAAGTCTAACCTCCTGTAGTGGACAACAGAAGAATCATAAGATCAATGACATGAAAAAAGCAATAGCTAGGGTGTTCGTTTCATATTCGAACAAACTGAAGAGAATAACATGAACCTCCAATGCATCGATCTCCTCCAATGATGGCTTCCTCTTTGGAGCGTCGTCTTCAATCTCAATATCCAAAGAAGTTCCACTTGGTCCTGTTTGCTTAGAGGTAAACGAATCCATCTCCAGAATCATGCGGACTGCCTTAACCATTTGAGCCATTGTCGTCGACTGGAATGATTTAAACAAACAAACCAGAGTTGATATGACCTCTCAGTATCAAAACATATGTTTTTTTGTTGGATAAAAGAACAACTATTTGAGATACCTTGATAACAAATACAGGCAACTCATGAAATTTTGCCACTCCACGAATCCAAGGATTCTGCTTCATTTCATAACTTGAGGCCAGAATAGCATCAGCAGAACCAATATCATCGGTTACGTCTATTTTATCCTCAAGCCCCATTACAACTGATACTTGTAAGAAGTCAGCTTCTTGGATCTGAAACACGAACGAACATAAATTAAATGGAGTTGATAGGTATGCCAAAAATGATGGCAATTTTTTCTCCTCTACACTATTCAGGCCCTGAATTAATCTCCAATTGAAATCCTGAAATCAAACGAAATGGAAATGGAAGCTTAAATAGTACCTTGTAAGTATACACGTATAAAGGGTAGCCCTTCTTTATCACAGATACATTAGGGGCCACTTTCTTGAACTTTGGAGAATAATCTTCATCTTTATATTCCGACTCTATGTTAGTGCGTTCATTTTCATCAGCTGTCTCCTTAGCATCTCTAACACGATATGCTTCCATACGTTGACTTGATTTAAGTGAAATATTAGCTTCAGCTTCTTCTCTTCCGACTTTAAAAAAGTGGGATTTTCTCGGTGTCACCTTAGCATCTCCAATGTGGTCTTCTTCAGTAGCTTCAGCTTCTTCTCTTCTGTCTTTAAACAACTGAGATTTTCTTGGTGTCACCTTAGCATCTCTAATATAGTGTTCTTCACTAGCTTGACTTGGTTTTGAAGAACTATTAGCTTCGGGATCTATGCTCCGTATTTCAAACAACGGTGATTTTCCTGGAAAAATTGGCATTTACAGTCAAGCAATAATGAAGGATATGGCCCATAAATTTTCATGAAATTACATCACAAACGTAATCTACCAGCCAGTAAAGCATCCACAGTTGCATCTAGTCTATGATGAACTCGACACTCAGTTTTAGATATCATCTCAACAGCACATGTAAATGCTGGAGGACCTTTCCTCTCAAGAATAGTTTTCTGCACCTTCCTCTTCCGTGCTTCCTCATCACCCAGAGTAACACTCTGGTTAATGAAGTACAATTGTTAGATTATGTATGATCAAATATAAATATAACATGCTAACTGAGAGCACACAAGAGTTGGTTAATGTCAGAGCGCCTCATAAATCCTATTATCATAACTCATATTAGTGGAACAAACAGAAGTAGTCCAGCATTGTTGCATATATAGCCAGTAGACATAACGTAAATGGATATTCCAAAGGAACGGAAACCTTCGCACCTCTATTCCACCAACAAGAATCTGCAAAGAGGGGTTTTTAATAATGCTCTCAATAGTGATTCCATGAGCAGTTGCGACGAGCTGAACACCTCTTTGGGCTATTGTACTGGCAGCCAGTGCCTCAAGCTCCGTCCCAATTTCATCAATTATGATGGTTTGAGGCATGTGATTTTCGACTGCTTCAATCATTACCTAAACGAAGATGGAAACAGGAACAATATTCAGAGTCTAAATTACAAAATTTCCCAATAAAAAAAACAGAACCAGAAGGGATCATTAATCTTAGAACGCACATTATGCTGCAAATGAACATTTGGGACTTGCATCCTTCTAGCACGACCTATGCCAGAATGAGGCACATCACCATCACCACCAATTTCATTTGATGTATCAACAATTACCACGCGTTTTTTCTGGTCATCCGCTAGGATTCTTGCAATTTCTCTGCAAAAGGAAAGCCATACACCATAACTATTGCATGATGTCACTTCTTTGTCTACACAAAAGCAATAATTTCAAGTGAACAAAAGACTACTCTTGAGATAATCACTTCTGTATAAAAAACAGAACTGAGTAGGAAGGCATAGAGTAGTCCGAGTTTCTTAATGATCAATGCGGTATATATACCTGATTAAGGTTGTTTTACCAACTCCAGGAGGCCCTATGACCAATATTGATCCACCACTTTCAACTAAGTCGCGTATAATTTCAGCACTTCCGGATACAGCTCGACCCACCCGGCAAGTAAGGCCTATGATTTGCATTTTGCGATTTCTAATGGCACTTATACGATGTAGAGAGTGATCAATCCCCGAGCGATTGTCATCAGAGAACTCACCAACCTAAACACCACGAAATAACTTCAACACCATTTCTCAACATGAACATATTGAAGATAACATGCACAAATCTGTATGCATTAATGCACATATAATCATGCAAGAGTTAAATTCATAATGGCCGAGTCATTTGTTTCAAATTAACATAATCCCAATCAAGCATAATTATAAGTAAGCATTAAACCAGTCAATGGAGTTTCTTCTCGTTTTAATTATAATCAAAAGATGTAATGACGTTAATTCAATCATACAAGCATTAAAATAAGTCAACCTTAGAGATGGCATCACGTAGATCCTCAGGCTTCACCGGCTGCTCCGAGATCACCCAATCACCGGATGGAAATCGAGCAAGTGGCTTCCTCCCCAAGTCCATAACCACCTCAATCAACTCCCCAATATCCTCATGCCTAAACAATTCATGCCTCATCCTCAAAGGCACAGTATCAAGAAACAAGTTCATGTCGGATACAACCTCATCGCCTCGAGAGCCAGAGCTCGACGTAGAGGCCGAGTTCGAAGAAACCGACAGCAACCCATTCGCCGCCGCGTGCCACTCCCTCGGCCTCCGAATCTCCGGCGACCTAGCCTCCGGCGCCGGAGTTCTGGAAGACGAGATCCTCCCCCGCCTACCACATGTTCGACGAATTGCCGACGAGAAAGAGGGAGCCGCAGCTTTACATTTCTGAAGATATGCAAAGGTCGAATTAGGGATCTGCTGAGCTGAACACCATGAGGCGTGCAAATCAATCAACACGACATGGGAATTCAAAGCTCTCATTTTCTCTCCCCCTCTTCAACTTGCATAAAAAATCAATATTAACCCAAATAAAAAAAAAAAAAAAAAACAAAAAATGGAGGCCCTTTTGTAAAAGTAGAAATGTTGATTGGCTGTTGAGTGAAAGAAAAGAGATTTTGTTGATGAGGGATTGGAAGATTCCTTGGGATCTCCCACGGCAGTAGAGGATGAGAGGAGGGGCCCATTGCAGAGAAAGCAAACTGTGGAACGAACTCATGAAAATGTACCACGTGGAGTGGCGGCCTTCGGACCACACGTTCCGCTTACCTTGGCGTCCTTCTCTCTCTCTCCATTTCGCTGAAAATTATTTTCAAATATCTCGCACCATTTCTTAGATTCATAATTTTTCCAAATTTATTACATAATTAATTAGCTTATTAATAGTATATTTGTTTAAAACAGGATATGTGTATGCCTATTGAAGGTACTATAATAATCTAGTAATAATAATTGATTGGTTGTTAATAACACTGTTAAGCTCAAATACTGCATAATGGAGCTCGAATCTAAGAACAAATTCGAGTTCGTTCGAATAATTGTCCAATCAAGCTACACTCAAACTCGGTTTAACTCGTTAAAAAAATGAACTCAAATTTATCGAGTCCTATCAAACTTATTTTAATGAATTATATTTTATACTCCCTCCGTCCGATTCTAAGGTATCCATTTGTTTTTTGCACGTGAATTAAGGAGTATTATTATTATATGTAAAGTGGATAGTTTGCATTAGAGGGAAGTGTTGGGTCATATTATGTACTTTTTTACTAAATAGGAGAAATTGATACATTTGAAGCGGATGCAAAAATTGTAAAATGAATACCTTAGAAGCAGACAGAGGGAGTATTTATTATTATTATTATTATTATTATTATTAATTATTAATAAAATAATCGAGTCTTATATAGTCGAGCTCAACTCGCTAAAAAATAAGCATAAGACGAGTTGAAATCAAGCTCAAATAATCACTAATAGAGCCCAACTTGACTTTAACAAGCCAAACCAAGTCGATCAATCGAATAGCTAATTTATTTTAACCGTTATACGTAAAATTAAACTTAATCTAATTATCATTATTTTCAAAAAAGGTAGTTAATTTTTCCAATAGATTTGGTTTTGTCTAGTCGAAAGTTTGAATAAAAATTTAGTTCAAACTTATGACGTGAATTTGTTGTGATTCCACGTAGTCAACATGAGTTAATACTCCCTCCCACTATCAATTTATCTATTTTACCATTTTGGTCTTTCATCCTTAATCTATCTATTTCTTTTTTTGACTATAGGACCCACCCCCTCCACTAATACAAATAAAATATGGAACTCACACTCTCCACTAATACAACTATCTACTACACATAAAATAATAAGGTCAAATATAGTGTGCACCCTAAGATAAAGTGCACCCATATACAAATATAACCATAAACATATACAATTATGAGCAATAAAAAGTTATACACATATGGATGTTAGTTTTTTTACTGAAAAACTTAGTGTGAAAAAAGCATACAATTATTACAAAACACGTATGCAAAATAGAATAAAAAGTCATACACATATGGGTACACCCTTGCACCCGGGTGCACCCAATATACACTCAAATAATAATACTTCTTAATCCACATGCAAAAAGTAAATGGATACATTGAGGATAGACGGACGGAGTACATTAAGTATTTTGATGGCTTTTAAAAAAAGATAAAAAATTAAGCCTGCCATTAACATAATTTTAATTACTCATTACATAGTGCCCATTAAGGGTTACTTGGCCCAATTTAATCGGCCCATTGTTATCCACATCTTTTTGTTGTTGATTATTATTTGGGACCTGGGTCACTCCTGGGCCTTTGTACTTTGTTTGTCCAGCTGTAACCCACTCCTGGGCCTTTGTACTTTGTTTATAGAGCTGTAACCCAATTCTTTTTGTACATTTTCAATATTAAGAACATTTTGTACTTTGTTTGTCCAGCTGTAACCCACTCCTGGGCCTTTGTACTTTGTTTGTCCGGCTGTAACCCAATTCTTTTTGTATATTTGCAATACCAATAATGAGAATTTTTCAAATATATAATTGAAGTTGTATTTATATCGGCTGCTGTTAAATAATAGAAAATCATCTTCTCCAAAATTCTGCTCACAACTCTGTTTTTTTTAATTTGAGGTGTTCTTTCAATTTTATCAAATTTCCATTTCATTGTGATCTTTTCCCAGGTGTTTGCAAGTCCATCTCGCACTTCCCCTCCGTGTTTTCAAAGAAACGGCCGCAAGAAATCTGGTGGGCAGACCATGCGAAAAATGTTTTAGATATAATATTTTTATTAACACTCTTGTATACCACAAAAATATCACATATTTTTCATACTTTATCAATTCAAAATCCAATATTTTTATTCACTAATACACTTTTCTTCTTACTATACGAAACCACACTCCTCCCATTTTCTTCCTAATATGCGAAACCACACTCTTTCCATTTTCTTGAAATATATGGAGAAAGAAGGCGGTCGGTTAAACTTTCCAAACTATGTGAACGCCTTTTCTTGTGTATTTAATACGGTAGAGAGTAGGCACTCCAAAACCATATCGCACAGCAGCTCACTTGAAAAAGCGCCGCGTTCGCTAAAATCAACGGCTTCCCACCGGCGCTCATACGACGCCGTTGTTTTTAGTGAACGCAGCCGCTTTTTCAGGCGAGCGGCTTCCGATTGCTACTACGGTGGGGTCTATATAACCGTCTCTTCTCCAAACGGCCATGGCAGGTGGAGGCTCGCTCTCGACAACCTGGATGTGGACGCTTGGAAATTGATTTTTTCAAATTTCCTAATTTTAATTGTTTTGTTTTTTTCTAATCTTTAGTTAATTTATTTGTTTAATTAATGATTGAGTTGGTTCTTATTTATTATGAAGGAAAAAGTTTTTCTTTATTTCTGCAGGAGAGAAAAACAAAACGTGGAATACAGGTGTTGGAGAGCATGCAAAACTGCTTAATGGACATCAAGAAAGAAGTGGAGAACGTGGATTAAAAAGTGATGGGAGATGGATTTACTTTAGATATTCTTTGTGTTGTTTAAGGATTTAGAATATAATTTATTTTCGTGTTTGATTTTCATGATTTGTTTTTGTAATCGTCTTGAAGGTTTTAATAAGAAAGTTTTTGCCGGTGAAGGCGTCACAAGTCGACTTGTGAGAAAATTAATTTTACTTTCTTCTTTTTATTTTGCTGTGCAATATGTTATAGTGTGTATCTGGACATCCTTTATGTTTGATATAATGTAAAACATGTTTATTGTTTACACTAGTTTAGTTTTAAGCTTACGTCGTTTTTGGCTCATCGCAAATCACTTTCAGTTCCGACGATGATCTTGGGATGCACTGAAATATCCCGCAAAATTTCACGTGCCATGCTCCTCTCCCCCAACCCCACCGTAGTCACAATCAGAAACCGCTCAAATAATCCATAATTCTCTACATAATTCTAGATTTTATGTAATAATCCATAATTCTCTATAAAAGGAGAAAAAAAAAATTCAACCATATGTATAGTTTCTCTCTCTTCTACTTATCATCAGCTTAGTCCGAACAGCTTATTTAGTGCTAAAATTTTACTTTACTGAGTTTCTCGTATAAGAAAAAAATGCAGTGTTAAACAAGACAAAAAACTTGTCATTTCTACAAATATTGATTTACATAATTTACAGTTTTACATCATCTGCTTCAGTTATAACCTGTACAGTAAGACATGGTTTGAGAAATCCTAGTTGTAATAATAACAACAATCTAATCATTCCCAACCCATTAGCTTCTTTCTTACACAATCTTCGATCTCATTTCTTGTAGCAGATAAACAGTCACATTCATCCAGCATGATCCTGTAAACTTCCCATTCTCGATCGTTGATTCTATGTCTACCTATCTCCACCTGAAACATTGATCGAAAACCGTTAGGTCGTCAAAAAACTAATCTGTGTCGAACGAGCCATACTAGCTACTAGCTAGGATAGCATCTTACTGAAAATATTCTTATGTTCAAGATCTTGAGAGCGAGTGTGATGTCGTAGAACACCAGGGGTCGACCCCTGCCCGACAACTCGACAGGGTTGACGACGAGCAGCTCGGTATCAGGGCCCCGGCTCACCACGTCTACTCTAAGAGGATGGAGAAGCTCCATTTTCAGCCTAGTGCACAGAGCATTTTGCTTGTGTGGATCTGTGATCTTTTTCCCATCTGTTTGCGTTATGAACAAGTCCATCTCGCACTTTCCCTCAGTGTGTTCAAAGAAACGGCCGTAAGAAATCTGGCGGACAGACCATGCGACGAGCATGCTAGTTAAAATGCAGCGCAGATCAAGATTGAAAAAGCTTCATTACATGATCAGATGGTTATAAAATGTAACCTGGATGTTGTAATCTTTGAGTGTTCTCATGATATCGTATATGAGGCCCTTATGATCCTTGCAGAAGATCTGAACGAGGGTATGGGAAGGGCTGAGGGAATTATCAACCACGATGGATACCGAATCGGAGGCCAGTACTTCTCCACTCGACTGCTCACCAGAAAGTGGAAGAATGGACATGTTTTCGGACACTGAAGACGGAAGAAACGACTGCAAGCATGATGCAACTTCAGGAGCTACCAGCTCGATTTCACAACTCATCATCGAATCGCCTAACACCACTTTCAGACGCTTAATTGTTTCCTCCCTTCTCTTACTCGTTTGAAGTAGTTCCCTGCATAATAAAGAGTGCAGCCAATAGATGAGACTCGTCCTTCCACCAACATTGTTGTGTTGAGAAACCCGAAAAAACGAAAAGAAAAAAAAAGCACTGTTTTTTTATATTAAGTGCAGCCTACAGTTTGTGCAAGTGGCCTCCAAGATGCCCACTAGAACACAAACTAAGATGAGAATTGACTTTAGCCACTTCCAAAAGATAATGGCAACTATGAAATGTAGACATGTCATTAATGAAACCCCAATAATGTCACAATCTGGAAGTATTAAACATGCTCAATAATGTCACAATCTGGAAGTATTAAACTTGCTCAAATTACAAACATTGGCCAGGACAAGGTAGTTGAAGGCAATGCAAAAAAATGAATAAAAAATACACCAAGAAAAATGACAAGGTGAAGAATCAAGAATTAGTTGGACATAACTTAGCAGCCTTAGTGGAATGATTTCCAGCCGGCCCCTAAAATTACTTTAATATATTTTTTAATCGAACCTTAACAACGAAAACCTATGACCAAAGAGACAAAATTGTAGCGCATAATGCAGCACCAGAAGGTGTAGTAAAACAAACCTTGTATCAGTTATGAAAAAGAGGTCCATTACTCTTCCATCGGGCGCTGTGTAAACTTTGACTCGTTTTATTGTTAGCTCCAGCTCATACAGAACCTCAGTGACATCTGCGAAGAGATCAGGAAGTAGGTATGTACGAATGAAGACATTGAAGCGAATAACTACGACTAATAATGAATACTAAAAACAAAGAAAGAAACTAGTTCCCTTTAGGTTCCTTCTTGATTCAATCACAATTGGACCATTGGTAGGTACACTTGATTACAAACAATATTTGATACCCACTATGTTATTCATTTGGATGAATTCAGATGTACATCACTATGATAGCAACTACTGATAGCAACTATGCCAAAGAGTGGGGCGGGTAAGGAATATTATTGTCCATAAGCATATAATAAAAGTTATTCAAACTCATTCACCAAACAAAGTTTTGAAGTCAACTCTTTTAAAGAGATATTATCAATGGAGGAGGCCAAAACGTGTCCATAGTGACGAATTATATTAAATGATTAAGTAAACCGTATTTAATAACAAACCATAGGTTTTTTCATCAGGTGAGAGGTACCATGTAGAAGGCCTTTTCTACCATAGGAACACCAAAACTTGAGCAGGAAAATTTCCGGTGGCCTCGGCTGCTGAAACTCCGGAATAAAGTAGAATATTCCGGAGGCTGATGGAGTGCACGTGGGGCAAACCTCGAGGAGCCTCATCTTCAACAAGTTCCACCTAGTTGTTGGCTTTCCAACAACCCAGAAAACCAAGTAACACCATTTGCCATCCGTTTGAATGTCTGAAGATCATCAATTGATATTGGATTAGTATGGATATAAACCATGATCTTCATATGTTCATTCAAATCCTTATAGTGTGGGGTAAACAATAATTAACTGAAACTGAAAGGCATGAATATGATCCATCATCTGGACTGAAATTGACTACACACAAAACATGATTTAAACAAATTATGACAGACATCTTGACCTCTCCATTATTCAATTCAGAATATTTTCAAATCAATCTCAGTATCTCACTCATGTAATAGATTGAGCAAGCAAGATTTCCACATTTAAATAGGAGAGGGAGTTCACACCTTGACTTAAACTGCTGACAGTAAATGATAATGAATTTAAAAAACCAATCAAACTAATCCAACAAGATCCATAAATTCAGGAAGAGAATATAAAAATCCCTCACTCTCTTACCCTAATCCTAATATCTCAAGAACAAGAATGATTAAACAGAAACAAAGAAAAATAATCTCTCTCTCTCACCCACACCCCCACACCCAAATAAAGATTGAATTTCTCATCCAAAATCAAATTAAAGCAGAGAAACATAGAATCATAAAAATACCTCCTCTGGCAATGCTTAGTCCAAACAGCAAGATAATTCTACAGAGATCACATCCAAGCCCAGTTTTATCCGGACAGTTAACAGTAATCACTGTGTAGTCACCCGGGGCTTCACCTTCTTTAATCAAAACTGCATCTTCATAGATAATACCCATCTCCCAACTAGAGAGAGAAACAGCAAATCTTTTCTTTTCCGTTTGTGGGTTTGTTTGAAAACAGAGTAAAGATTGAATCTTTATTTACCCTTTTGAGTGTGAATATACACAGCAGAAGAGATAAAAAAAAGGGTAGCAGGGTGGGTGTGAAAGTGGCCACTCTCTCTCTAGGCTGGTTCCCAAATGTATGGGGTTGGAAGTTGATAGAGAGAAAGACTTGGATGGGAGATTCCGTCAGAGTCGGATGCAGATCACTCGTAAATTATTTATTTTTCGTTTTTTTCTTTTTGGTATCTATTTCACACTTGAAATAGGATATCTGGGATTCAAAATTATTGTTTTTTTAAATAATAGCATTTGGGATTTGGTGGCAAGTTGGTTTCATTTTCTTAAACTTGCCTTTGAGTCAAAGCATCTTTTCTTGAACCCTAAAATAACTAATAATACAGTATCTGTTGAGTAAGAACAAAGACAACTCTATTTATCATTTATTTAATTCGAAATATTATTACAATTTCAAGAGAATGGGGGACAGGATGATAAGATTTATCACTCTCTCACTCTTTTTAAAAAATAAAATAAAATCGTGTAATTTAATTCTATGTGTTTTTTTTATTGAGGTAGCAATTTCTATTGTTAATAATTAATTAGTTAATTAATTTGATAGCTCATATTAATGAAATCTGATACCGAAGGTTATAATAATTATTCAGCAATTCCAATATAATATTATGTTGTGCGGTAGGAATGCGTTTTATGAAATAATTAAAAATAATAATATTTTTAATAAAAGGTAATGTAATTTTTGAGAAGTGATATTTCCAGATTTCATCAATTTCTGATAAAAATAAAAATTGATAATATCTTTATTAAAAAATAATATAAAATTAAGAAAAAAAGAAAAAAATAATATCACACGAGACTATCTCAAGCAAATGTTGTTCTTTCGCTTGTAGTTGGAGCAATCTCTTGTAAGATAAATATAAAAAAAAACAAGCAATCTCTTGTAAGATAAATACTCCATAAAAAAACGAATTGTGATAAGTCCAACAATTGTTAAAGTATGATATACTTATTAGTAATTAAACATACTTATAAAACAACCATATTTTTACACCATCACCTTAAACTCATACTTATACATCATTCATTATATTTTAAAAGAATACTATTCAATAAATACATTTAATCTATATAACAATAAATATTTTTACAATGTCTCACAGCTCCTCCCACACAAATATCTTCTCAAAAGAAAAATTGTCATTTTATAAATTGATAATCTCTAATGAAAGATATCTAACGTCAAACTTCAAATGTGTAATAATAATTCAGGAATAATACAAATATTAATATAATAATGATTTAATGAAATTTATAGTTTGATTAGATTGAGCTATCAAATGTGTTGTTTATTTATTGGTTTAATTTTGTTAGACCTTTCCAGCATTTCTTATTTCTTATACTCCCTCTGTTCGATCAGGGGTGTCATTTGTTTTTTGGCACAGAAATTAAGAAGTATTGTTATTTAATGCGTAATGGGTAGTTGTATTAGTGGAGGTGTGAGTCCCATTTTTTAGTTGTATTAGTGAATGTGTGTGAATAAAAAAAATGAAATGAGACCCTTGAGAGCGAACGTCCAAAATGAAAAAATAATATATACCTTTGAAAGCGGACGAAGGGAGTATATTTGTTCCAACGATTTATCAAATAATAAAAAAGTTTATATTACCCAACTTGAAGAAATCTGGATAAATCTCTTATGATCTTGCTCTAACTTGAAATATTTTTTTAATAAAAGAAAAAGTTCAGACAAGCACTATACACCTCCTTCAACTTCTACTAATCCTCTGACTGGAAAAAAAAATAAATTAGAAAATAATATTTGTAGAGAAAAGTACAAAAATAAAATAAAATAATAACCAATAGCATGAGCAATTTTACATGCCATTAATTGTATGTAATTAGATGTAATTGATGCAAAAATTTATTTAAAAATATTGTAATTGTTGAGCATGTTTTTACACAATGTTTGTCAAATTTATATGTTGGGGGCTAATAATAATTCACTAAAAAATGGGTCATTTAAACTTCTTAAAGTGATGGTTAAGTCTCGTATGACAACTAAGCAATGACTTCATACTATGATGTAATTACAAGTTCAATCCCAAAGATTTTGTATGATTCTTGACAATGACCTTCATGACTTCCTGTAGCAATTAATCAGATATATTTAGAGTGCCTTTGATTGTGGAATTTGAGATATTATTTAATGAGAATGAGAATTTTTTAAATATTGAAAATAACATAACCCTCCATTTTCTTTTAAAAGCTAATTTGTCCTAATCAGGATTCAGAAGCTTCGTCAATTAAGATTATTCTGAGATTAATAAAAATAAATAAAAGTTAAAATATAGAAATAGTTAGGAAATTGTCGGGTGTGGCTGGACAAATAGACTTTGTTGAAATTAAATTAAGTGTTTGTTGCCGACTGAGACCTTTTTTTAAGACAAATTGTCTTTTTATTTTTTTCTGGAAATATTCATTTATCTCTAGTCTACAAAACTTCTCTCCATTTATTTTCCCTTCATGAATTTCATTTAGATTTAATATTAAATGAAATGAATAGAAGTGCAATCGAACTTTCAAACACATTTCCAATTTTCTATAATTTTCGAATATTCAATAATTTAATATTTTATTTAAGAAAACGTTACAGTTTATTGAAAATTTCAAAGGCAAATGTAGGCAGGCAAGTAAAACAATTAACCTAACAACTATGTTGAAAATAAAAATTGAATTAAGGTTGCAAAAGTAGTTTGGTGGATGGTGGTTACAATTTCCATCAATTCAGGAATATTCTTGAATTTAGTTTAATTTAATATATAAACTTTCTCAATCAAATCTTGTCTCACACAATTTATTCCATGCAGTATGATTCACACCTTTCATTCAATTTTTGTTAATTATCAATTTATTACACATTTATAAACAAAATCTTATCTTTAACCAAGCAACAATATTCATTCAAGTACAATCAGCAGCACAACATAATTTGGAGCAAAACTTAATCACTTGAGAACTGAGAAAGAAAAAAGAAAAAAAAGAAAAAAAAGATAATGACAGGTTATTGTGTAGTGTACAAAAACATGATAATAATCAGAGAAACAAATATCCAAATTCATGAAGTGAAATTCAAGCTACAAAAGTAGGTTGTGTGTAAGAAAAGATGAACCAACATGGAGTAGATCTTGTAATTTGTTTCATCAGTTGAAAAAGATTGCAGTAGGGTCACCTGGTGATGGTGGATTCGAATTCAGAACCGCCGCATGATCCCCGGCCCGAGCAGCAGCGCCATCATCGGTTATCGACACGACTTCCAAACGTTCGAGCCCCAACTGTCGCGTAATCAGCTCAAGATTCTCTGTAAGAACCTCGATTTCACCAAATGGGAGCTTCAGATCCAATGCTTGGACACCAACATCGTTCACTTCAGCTTTCTTGAACCTCAGAAAAGGCATACACAGCTTCTGTATCTGTTTAAAGTTGCCAGATTGACCTATTTCACTCTTTTGTAATTCAGAGAGGATTTCTTGGTCAGGTGCAAAGGTGCCAGTTGCTGGATCGTATTTGCTCTGGAGTATCTTCAGACATTCCTTCTTCCACCCGTCGTACTGCTCGTTTACAAAGACCACACCAACTGTCGGCCTATTCTGCGGATTTGGAGTGCTTGTTCTACCCCTTGAACCAGAAACTTGCTTCTGCAAAAGCTTCCTCATTGAGACAATCGAATATTGCAAATACTTGTTCGCCTTTTGCAGGGTGAGATCTGGTGTGTCGGTTTTTGGCCACCCAGCTTTCACCACGTATCCTTCCTTCTTCAAAAGTACCCTCCATACGTATTCAGCATAATGAGGGCAAATTGGAGTAATGAGATGAGTCTGAACATCCATAAACCGCCACAACAACTCTCGGTTCATTCCTCCTGAGCCACAGGAGAGCCGATACTCATCCCTCGCTGCCTGAAGATCGTAGAAGCCAGTTTTCAGAGCTTCCCGGAACAAGTATTCGCTATAGTTCTTCTCTGTCACATGGGCTGCTATGCTTATCTCATTAGCAAACACACGGTCTGCATAAGTGGTGGGTGGAGTATCACGTAGAGACGACTCTGCAGCAATAACCTCCTCCATCCATGATATCTCTTTTGTGAGACGCAGAATCGCAGCATTGGCGGTTTCAAAGACAAAGTTCGCGTCATCCATTCCATCACCTGCGTCTGCAAGAGAAAACCTAGTGGCATCAGCTGAAAACTCTTCGATGGCTTGACGAAGAGTCCTGAAATTCCCTGTTGACTTTGACATTTTCTCCGAATTTAGCATTATGTGACCATTGCATCTGAAACCCCCAGGCCAATGATGCTTCGGCATGATTGCCGTGTGATTATAAATACAGAATGTCAGATGATTTTGAATAAGATCCTTCCCAGATACTCTAAGATCAAATGGATACCAATACTCAAACTCTTTCTTCATCTTATTAAGAAGAGAGGAAGGTATTTCTGAGGATTTAGGATAGGGCCCACCAACAAATATGAAATCCCAAACCTCGTCTGTTAGCTGCTCTGGTTTTACTAAAGATCTATCAGCTCCATACATATCCCCTCCCTGAAGCATATGAACTACAGTGTAATATGCCATATAAAGAGTTGAATCAGACAATGATTCAACCAGAAATTGCTCATCCCAGGGAATATGGGTCCCCAGCCCGAAATTTCGGGAGCAAGCCCATTGACTCAACCAGCTCAATGTGTGTTCAAAGCCATGTCGTGTCTCATCTGAGTAGAGATTCATGCTAGCTAAGCACTTCTCAGCAGCCTCCTTCCACTCTTGTTCTCCATAAATGACGTACCACTGGTCAGTCAAAGCCACAACACACTCATCCCCAGATCTTGACATCACTTTCTTTTCTGGCTCGCTATAGACCACAGCTTGCCCCTGCTCCAGAAGCTTATTCCTAATCAAACTTTTAGCATCCTGAACCTTAGTTCCAGCAAACTCTCCAGCAATCATAGTTCCCTCATAGAACCCTCCCTTGTAGATTATTTTCTTCGCTTCATCAAGCTTTTCCCTCTCATTCTGGCTTTTAATTTTTTTCTCAATGCATATTCTCTCTGCAGACTTGTCACCAAAATCAGGATGGTGGATGATTGGTATGATCTGAAATGGCAGAACCCATTCATCCTCCACCCCATACTTGGCTCTGAATGCAGGCTTGGCTATCAGATCTTGCAGAGCCATGTAATCATCAGGAGAATCACTCGGAACACTAGTAACAATGCCAGTACCCTTGTCAGTGAGGACTGATAACATGGGAAGGGTATAAATAACTTTATAAGATGCTAATGGAGCTCTTAAAGGCAAGCCAATAAGATCTTGACCATTAAGCTCGACCAAACAGGTAGGTTTTTCTTGAACACGCGCTAGGTTCTGATAGGCCAAATTGAGAGCTGATCTCTTGGTTAAGATGAACACATCGGTGTCATTAATTTCAAAGGCCCCGTATTTTCCATCCGGCAACACCCAGCAATTTGTTTGCCCATACATGGTCTCTGGTCTCAGAGTTGCAGCAACCAGGTACACCTTCTTTCCCTCTAACACACTCATCTTAGGTGGAAAAGGTGAGATAACCTCCATTTTGATGAGTGTATACTCCTGAGGGATGACACCTTCCCCAGAAGCTCGATCATGATCGGCACAAGGTTGACAATCCAATGGTGAGTAGATAGTATATCTCAGATCTTTAACAATCTTGCCTAACTCCTTCAGTTTTCTCATTTGCCACCGAACAAATGAATCAAAATACGGATTCATATCCGTGGTAATAAACGTGCGTCTCCAATCGCATCCCAACCCAAAAGCCTTTAAATCCTCAACAGCCAGAGGTGGAAAAAAGGTCAACCAATGATAAGGGTCCGTGAATTTGGCTATCTCCTCATCAGTCAAGCCATAGCTCCGCATAATCTCCCATTGGTACTTGACACCCCCTGATTTAGCCACAGCCTTGGATTTCTTACCCTTAAACTTACCACCAGGTTGATTCTGATTCCCCTCATTCTCACCTTCAGGTTTCCCTTCTGGCTCACCACTTTCCTCCTCTTTAACTTCTGGAAACACAGGAGGGTTTCCAAACATCTCAATCTCCCTGCGAAGCTTATCAGCTGAAGCCTTGATGGGCATGCCAGTACAATGGAAACCAAAAGGGAAGAGCACATTTGCTCCCCTCAATAAATGATATCTAGCTGCAAATTCAAGTTTCGAAAGGGAAAAGGCATGGCCCAAGTGGAGGTACCCATTCATATAAGGGAAAGGAAAGTTACCAAAGAACTTCTCCCCGGGTTTGGGTGGCTCGTCCTTGGGTTCGGCCCGAAAGACATCACCATCAGACCACCATTTCTGGGCCTGTGATTCAATTCCCAAGAGACGGTCTCTTCGAGCAAAGCTTTTTCCAGTGTCCTCTGCCATTTCCTTTCCAGCTAGCCCACAAAAGCTAGCTTGCAGAGAGAAGCAGGATATCAAATCAAAAATCACAATCTCACAGACATATACAAATAATTTCTCTCCAAAACACAGGACCTATGTCTGCTAATTGCATAACCATACCAAACGCAAATCATAACAATTACTCAGACTTGATGCATCCAGTTACAATAAAAATAGAAAAATTAAACAGTAATAGGGAGCGACATACCTTGATTCACTAGAGCTGGAGTTTACAATTGGGAAAATAACACGGTAACGGAGTTTGAGACGACGAACGGCGATTCGCGTCGTCAAGGAATGAATCGCCACAATTGCATAGGAAATGAGAAGAGGATTATGAACTAGGGTTTTGTGCTTGTATGTAGGGGTGAGCATAATTTTTCAAAATCGCTCAAACCGTTCGAACCGCACCGAATTGTACCGCCACTAACGATATAATTACATAAACCGCAGTTTATTTTTATTTAAGAAAACCGCACCGTCATAACGGTGCAATTTCAATTTTTTCCTAAAATTGCACCGCACCGCGTACATATATTATGTGCATGTATACTATATGTATGAGATTTAAACTAATTTAAATATTAAAATCTCAACTTGTTATACACTTATAAACTTTTGCTATTATCAAAATTTATAATCATTAAATTTCTAACAAATGATGATTAACTTTAAAAAAAAAACATTCATGATAATTTATTATTTAAACTCTATAGAGACATTTAAATTCATGATTAGAATGAGATACAATAAATTTAAAATAAAAAATGAGTTCTTACTATCAAGAAATTGATATTTTAGTCTAATTTATAATTATACAATTGTAATTGTTATCATGGGTTACTAAAGTATATTTATTGAAATGTATATTTATCTATATTTAAGTTTCGTATTATTTATATAGTTGTATTCAATTTTATTATTAAAACCGCTAAACCGTCAAAATCGATCGCCAAACCGCAAAAAACTGATCGATGAATTATAATTAAAAAATCGTGGCTTTACGTAAAATTGAACCGCCCATAGCAAGACAATTTAAATTTTGTCAAAAAATTACCCTAACCGCACCGTGATCACCCCTGCTTGTATGTATACATAAAACTAACGAATCGGGCCGGATTAGCGGGCCCTAAACCAACCTGAATTTCGCAAAATCTATACATATATAATTTCAATCATAAAATCTAATTATATTAATAATTAATTTTATTATTTAAATTTTATTTTTATTTAAATTTAATAAATATGTGAAATATTTTTGACATATTTAATTAATTTTTAATCAATATATACTTTTTTTTTAATATACTAAAGGAGAGTTTAATTTTGATGACGTGTCATCTCCACAATTTTTCTCAATTATTTAATTATTAATTAATATAGATAATTACATATATTTATTTAAGATTTGAATAAAATATGATCAAATCAAAATTAATTATATTAATTAAAATTTAATGCAGATAAATACATGTATTTTTAATTAAAGATTTGAATATGGATATCATCAAATCAAAATCAAATCATATTTTGAAAGGAAATATATATATAATTTTCCCTTTACCTATAAATAAGACCTATTTTATTCATAATTAATATAGATAATTACATATATTTATTTAAAATTTGAATAAAATATGATCAAATCAAAATTAATTATATTAATTGAAATTTAATGCAGATAAATACATGTATTTTTAATTAAAGATTTTAATATGAATATATCAAATTAAAATCAAATCATATTTTGAAATGAATATATATATATATATATATATATATATATATATATATATATATATATATATATATATATATATAATTTTTCCTTCACCTATAAATAAAACCTATTTTATTCATTCAATTCACACGCACAATAATTATTATCCCGAAGTTTTCTTCAAGTTAGTATTCAATTTTTATTAATTTTATTTAAAAATTTTTATTAAATTTGTTATATTTTATTTTTAAATTCTTTTGATTCGTGCATATTTATTTCTTCTGAATTTCTATTTCTTTATGCTTGATGTCCAATTTTTATATATTATTTATTTCCTCTAATATTATTATGATTTTGTCATTAAACTATAAGAGTAAAAAAAAATCTTTTTAAGCTTTCTTCATGTTGTAAACCTTTTTATACGCAAATTATTCTCTTTAAACTTTTTTCTATTCTCCCGAACCTTTTCTTCAAGTTAGTATTCAATTTTTTATTTATTTTATTTAAATTTATTTTGATTAATTATTTTTTCTTTTTAATTTCTTTATTTTTTTCAAATTTATTTTGATAAATTTTGGTATAATTTTATTTTAAATTTCTTTTAACTTATATTGGTTTATTAATATAATTGAATAGTTTATTTATTTTAATTCTCTTTAATTTTGTGATGATCTTTTTTTTACTTTTAAATTCACTTTATTTATTTATTTATTTATTTATTCTGTTAATTCTGTTATTTTTTATTAACACATTTATCTGTTTTATTTCTTAAATTTATTAATTTAATTATTTTATTTCTGTTATTTAATACATATATATGAATTTGGTTATAATATTTTAATAAATAGAAATATTAAATTATTTATTCTTATTTTTATTAATATATGTATTGATTATTTATAATTGGTGATATTTATCTTCATTCTTTTTATAATAATTTATTAATATTTTTTTATTTTCTTTTTATTAAAACGTAATATTAAATTTATTTACTTTTAGTGTGATTTTGAGGTGTACCTATGTTTAATTGATTTATTTTAGGGTATAATAAAATATTTTTTTTAATTTAATTTACTGAATTATATTTTTTTAAATTGTAATTTTAAAACCCGTGTAATACACGGGATCCATACTAGTACTAGTATATAGCCCGCGTGTTACGCGGTTTACAAAATTTTATTTTAATAATATAAAATATATTTATATATTTATGTTTAATATAAGCCCCATATATTATATATATTGATTAAAAACTACAAAATTAAAATTTATAATTAATATTTTATGTCTTTTTAAAGAATAATTCAAATTATTGTTATACTTTCTTTTATTTTTTTATCAATAATATGATTCAAGTATATGAATTATAAGGATATTAAATGTATTAAATGGTGTACCCCACCATTAGGGGCCTCCACCGCCCCTGCCCTGGGGATTGGTGGAAGAGGTAAATCGCAGGATGTGCCTCAAGTGGCTTATAGGGAGGGCTCACTGTTAAACTTGTGCTTGCAAGGGGCCAAATCCATGCCAAAGGCAGGATTCGAACCCCCACCCTGCAGCAATCAAGCTCAGCTGGAAGGCCTTTCCACCCTCCCCTCTACCACTTGAGTTATGCCCTGGGGGCGATATTAAATGTATTAATATAATTGAAATAATGATTTTATTAATTTGTCACATCCTGATTTTTCTTAATTAAAAAAATTATTTTATTTAAAAGAACTAAGCGAAAGCTTAAAGGAATTAAATTATTAAATATTTACGAAAACTTGAATTTCCATGAAATAATAATTCCACAATGAAATATTGAATGAAATGCTTAAACTTTAATATAAAATTAAATTTAATGGTGCTAGACATCCTCCAATCCCACCACGCCAGCTCCTTCATCTGAAAATTTTGGAGAGATAAGGGTGAGCAAAAACCACGGCTCAGTGAGAAATCACTACTTATCAAACTAAACATCACATGCAATAATAATTAAGCCATGTAATTACCTCAACCAACCGCATTATAATACTTTCCTTATTCATATCCTCTTTTTATAAATATGTTCCTCTACATAAAGGTGACAAGACATCCTCCTTTATTAAGGTCCAGAAGACCTCCTCTTTCATTAGGTTCATAAGACCTCCTCCTTTATAATGGTGCATAAGACCTAGGTACATAAGACCTCCTCCTTTATAATGGTCCATAAGACCTAGGTACATAAGACCTCCTTCTTTATAGTCCAGAAGACATATTTTCTCTTTACTTATCTTTTCATGCTTCATAAGTTAAATTTTAATATCATATTAATTAGCATCACATAAACTTAAAATCAACACATATATTGTTCACATGACCTCAAAATCATCACATATAATGTTCAATAAAAATAAGTAAGAAATCCCTCACCTCAAATAATTTGACCGCAATACTAAAATCGTTCTCCCTCTCTCTTCAGTGTCTCTGAGTGTTTTCCGATTTCTTAGGTGTATATGAGTGTATATAAAAGGAGAGAAAAATAATTGGAGAAATAGCAAACTGGTTATCAAGGATTGAGAATTGTATTTGAGGAGTTAATATTATATGTGTGCGTTGGATTGAATCCCCTTTCTTTTAGGAAAAGGAAAAGTTGAGATAATGGATAAATCCTATCATAAATCAACTACCATCGGATACTAAGTTATGTACCATATATATTTTATATAATAATAATATCCATGATCATAAATCCTTAATAATAATATTCTTAATTATTATAATATCTTGTAAAAATATCATGAAAATAATATGTCTATGATATAAATATAAATATAATTATATATTAGTGAGAGGATTATTGAAAGATACGTTGATATAGATACTTTATAAAAAATAAAAAGTACATATATATATTTATTTATATTGAAAAATTCAGGTTATTACAATATTGCTATTATGTTTGAGTAAAGATTTGTGCGCCCTTATGAGACAAACAAAAAGTTATAATTTTTATAATTAAAAGTGATACTCAATTAATGAAAAGTGATGATGTTATTTCATTAATAATATATAGTGTAAATGAAAAGTGATAACATTTTATAGCAAAGTAGTAAGATTTTATAATGAAAGTGATAACTATTTTAAAAAAATATAACGTAAAATGATCTCATGTGAGACGGTCTCATGCGAGACGGTCTCATGCAATATTTACCCTCATGTGACAAACAAATAAATAAATCCAAAAAAAAAACTACTCCCTTCGTCCCATAACAAGGTACGCGTTTGCTGTTTGCACGTGGACGGTTCTAGGGTCTTTATTTGCTTTTTGAACATAAATTAATGAGTACTATTATTATAGATAAATTGAGTAATTGTATTAGAGGGAAGTGGTGAGTCATATTGTGTACTTTCTTTATTAAATAGAGAAATTTGATGCATTTTAAGTGGATGTCAGGAATAGTGAAACGCGTACCTTGTTATGGGACGGAGGGAGTATTTATCTTACAATACAATTTTAATAAAATTAAAGTATTATAAAGTATTTTCTTAAATAATGTCACAAATTTTTGAAGAATCACAATAAAAATAATCTTTTATCATTCATAATAGTATGCAATACACCTTTTAATTGAATAAAATACAATAGATTTTTTTTATTAGTTATATAATATTATAAAATTGATCGAATTTAAAGTAATGTATAAAATTAAAATAATCATTAAAAGTCTCTTGTAAAAAGTTTTTGATTAGTATATAAATTATAAAATTGATTGAATTAAAAATAATGTATAAAATTAAAAATAATCAAAACCCTACATTAATTATGATTTTATTGTAATTTTTTTTTTCAATTCAAGGGTGATAAAAAAAAACTAAATTAATTAAAAATATCAAAATAGAATATCAATTAATCAAGCAAGAAATAATATGATTTAAATCTTTAAATAATATTAAAGAATATTATAAATGATAGAAACTAAGAAGATTAAAATGCCAAAGTAATAAGATGTTAATAAGGAAACTAATTAATGTAAGATAAAAAAATAATTAATATATATAATAAATGTTTAACCAATAATATACTACCACCTATAACTTTAGTAATGAAGTTCTCAATCTTGCGACACGTATATTTTTCAAAAATTTAAATAAGGCAACTACTTGCCAATTATATATATATATATATATATATATATATATATATATATATATATATATATATATATATATATATATATATATATATATATATATATATATATATATATATATAAACATAAACTTCTAACTATAAATTCTATTTAGAAATAATTCAATTTTAATTTTGACCTTCCAATTAATATTTTTGATTTCAATCATAAAATCTAATTATATTAATAATGGATTTTATTATCTAAATTTTACTTTTTATTTAAATTTGGTAAATATGTGAGATATTTTTAGCATATTTAACTAATTTTTAATCAATACATGCTTAATTTCAATTAATATATTAATCAATATTCATTCATTATGTGATAATTTAATTTAATTTACACAAGACCTATAATTTTTCTTTGATTTTAATCATAAAATTTAATTATACTAATAATGGATTTTATTATTTAAAATTTACTTTTTTTATTTATTTGCAAATCGATCATTTGGAATGAAGTGTCAATGGTCAATAAATGGTGCATTTAGACCTTTGACAAAACCATGAAAGATATCATGCAGCTTGAAATTGAAGAAAATTCATCCAAATTCTTTGGGAGGGGGGAGGGGGAACTGTATTTTGGGAGGAAAAAATAATAATACTCACTCTGTACCGTTCTAATAGTTACATTTGCTTCTTACACGAGATTAAGGAATATATTATTTTAATGTATAGTGGATAGTTGTATTTTGTGTGGGTCCATATAACAAAAAAGGTAATGAAACCATTAGGAACTGATCCTCAAATTGAAAATGTGTAACTATAAAGCTGGGAGGACATAGGATGTATAAGAAAGATAACCAATTATACATAAAAATATTTATAATTATTTCCGTGCAAAACACATATGAGGTCATTATAAGCATAAATAAAAATATATATTATAACAAAATTCTAACCAGACCAAAATCGAGCGAGACAAGCTCAAACATATTTGTAGAGATAAAACTATTAAAACTAAAATATAATTAATAATAATCCTATAATAAAATGTTTAAAAATTATTCGCAAAATATAATTATTTTCGTACAAAAAACACATATGGGATAGTTATAAATATAAATAAAAAAAATAATACTACAACAAAATTTAAAGCAGACCAAAATCGAATTAGAGAAGCTCAAATATATTCATACAGATACATAACACTATAAAAAAAAAATAATAATAACCAACAATCCTATAATAAAAGACGAAAAATACTAGTAGTTGTAAAAAAAATAAAGAACATATAAAGCAGACCAAAATCGAATTAGAGAAGCTCAAATATATTCATACAGATACATAACACTATTAAAAAAAATAATAATAATAACCAACAATCCTATAATAAAAGACGAAAAATATACTAGTAGTTGTAAAAAAATAAAGAACATATTCATACAGATACATAACACTATTAAAAAAAACTAACAATCCTATAATAAAAGACGGAAAATACTAGTAGTTGTAAAAAAAATAAAGAAAAATCCGGCCTGCCGGATTCGAACCAGCGACCTAAGGATGTCTGTCGAACCAACTACAGTCCTCCGCTCTGCCAACTGAGCTAAGGCCGGTTTTTCGCTTTTGAATTATTTAAAATTAATTATGCTAATAAAAATAATCAATATCTGTAACAAGGAGTATTAGAAAAAGAATTAGAGAGATTACCTAAATTAACCCCCTCATAAAAGCTTATCAAGACACATATCCACGTCAGCTTGAAAGAGACAGGTGAGAGAGAAGGAGAAACGCAAGAGAGAGAATGAAGAAACTGAAAGGAAAATGAAAAGATATTGCCACCAAACAACGAAAAGGACATTGCATATTCTTGAGCCAACATTGCGCCTATATATATACCCTCTCCCCTTTCATAATTCTTTCTTTTTTCGCTCTCTTTGGAATTCAGCCCCCACTTGAGGTACCTTTCTTTTATTATTTTTTGTTTTTATTTATTTATTTATTATTGTTAATTATAATTTTATTTTTTATGTAATAGTATTTCTCTGCAAATATGTATGCTGTTTTATTTTCTTGGTTTGTATGTGGAATTAAGAGACTGGATCTTTTGATGGTTCAACCTGTTAATGATATCAAAAGAGATTGGTGGGGATAATAACTGGGTTATTTATTTTTAATTTGGTTTTGAGTGGGTTAATCTTATTTTCATTGCTGAAGAATTAGTTTCTTGATACTTGGTGTTAATATGGAATTTTAGTTGTCATTTTGTCGGTTGTAACTTATAAATTAGGATTTTGAAATCGAGAGAGAATTATATCTGACCTTCTTTTAATTAGGATCATTAACAGAGATGTTATTTCTTTGGGGCATTTTGATTTTGAAGGTAAAAAGATTGTCTTTTTCTGGCACTCCCAAAAGGAAATATTCCTTAATGATATTTCTGTGCTCACATTTATCAATTGTCCTTTAATATATGTGTGTTAGTGTGTGTACGTGTGCTATTAGGAAGAAAAGAAACTGACAAGTCTTTAAATCTCGAAAACAATAATTGTGTATACTGGAGTGTTCCTGCTGGAGACTCCCTCAATAACTTATGTTCAGTAGGATGCAAATGAAGCTTATTTTTTATTGTCCAGTATAAATGTTAAGAAAATTTAATTTTCTCAACTATTTATGCTGCCAAAATGGTGGAACTTGCCAGGCCCTGTCATCGTGTAATTGGAATATCTCACAAACATTGGAAGGCTGTTTCCTCTCGTCGTTGCCATGCTTGGTTCTGTTTCAGTATGACATAAATTTGTCTACAAGATTTACACAGACAATGAAGATTGTGATGTTGTATTGAACTTCACAATCTATGGTAATTATTTACTGTCAGTATTTATCTACGGTTATAAGTAGTATTGCTGATTACGGGGAAGGGGGAGAAATGTATCTGTCTTTCTTGTTTGTTTTCCTTCTATTGACTGCAGCAATTAACCTATCCTTCCCCACTTCTGACTTGTTAACAATTTTTATGCTTGAGAAAGTAGTTTGCAAACTTCCTTACCTCGTAAGGTCACAATTGCAGGGATGTTGTATTACTTTCTGTACATTATGCTATGCCTACAGATTGGTTTACTGAATTTTTATTTATTTTTTTTCAGTTGCATTATGATGACCTGTATCTGTGAAGTTTGACATAATATATCTCAATGCTTGACATTTACCGTTTCAAATGTTATTATACTCTCCGTCTTTCATCAGGTTTATCCAAAGAATCTCTTTTTGTGCAGAGCTTTGAAACAGCTAAATTATATTCAGTCATACTTGTTGGAAGCAACCTTGATTTGGGCAGTTGGATGTCACTATTTGCAGATTGTTATTGAAGGGGAATGCTAATTCATTTAAGATATGATGGAAGTCAACGTTAGAGCTTCCCGAAGCCAAGAGAAAAGACCTTCACGAAATTCTTCTCCTGCTAACAAACAGAGAAAACCAACAGAGAATTGTTCAACCACTCCTGTGTTTGTTAATCATGGTAGGTCTTGCTTATTCTTTTATCTGTCAAAACTTCAATGAGTGCAACATTAAGCTATCCATAGATTATTTAGTGTAAAAACAAGCTTTAGTGAAATATTTGCCAAGTAAACGGTAAAGCCTTTGTTTTTTTTGTTGCAATACTGGACTTAAGAAATGTGATGTTAGTTTCTGACTTGTCTAAACTTTCCCTGTAGCTGCGACTGCATGGAATGAGAGCAGAAGAAAATGGATCGGAAATGTATCACAGCGTTTAGAAAGAACGCCGAAGGAACCAATTATAAGGTAGTAAATAATCTCCTTTTTCTCCTGTAATTGGTGTGTGCAATTTTAAAGTTTAAGAACAAAAATACTTTGAAAGATACAGGGTTCGTATGTCTCAATAAAAACTTTGTATTCTTCACAACTAGATACAGGATTTGGATGCTTGCTTAGAATCAGACATCACTTCTACTCTTCTTTTTTTTATTTTCTTGTACAAATTGATTGATAACCTCTTCACTTAGATTATTCCATTACTCCTACTGGTATAGGAACTCTTAACATTTTCTTACAATTTCTTGATTATAATCAAGCATTTAAATTAAAACCTTTATTGTTGTTTCCGCGTGGATATTGCCTAAAAGGTCTTATTAGACAACCCCTTGTGTAACATTGTGAATTTTGTCTTCTTCCTTTCTAGTTATTATCTCACGACTCTTCATAACTCGGTCGTGCAGCTGGTCGACAACCTACGAAGATCTGCTCTCAACTCATGACCCATTTCCCGAGCCAATTTCTTTATCTGTAAGTCCAGACTACTTCTAGTGCTCATAACTCTACTGTATAACTAGACGGTGCGAAAACACGTTTGGTGATGTGGTGCCTAAACTCGGGTTTGAAACCTTTGTAGATTCGAAGATCTTTGGAAAGAAAATGCATAACATGTTTGTCAAATCTGCAGGAGATGGTCGACTTTCTGGTTGATATCTGGCACGACGAGGGGCTTTTTGATTAGATAGTCTTGTTAAAGTTATTGCAGGCATCTACTAGAGCAGAAGTTTCCAGCATTACTTTGTCGTGAAACAAGAAACGAGGATGCTGAGCGACCGGTCGATGCACAGGTTATCGGGAAACCTCGTCCGGTTGCTGTTGTAGCAGTAGATGGATTAGCTATGCTTTATTTTAATTACGAATTTATCTTTTTTAATTTATTACTATTATTTTTTTAATAATTTAATTACGAATTTGTTGAAGAAAATATAACATTAAGTGTTCGTAGCAAATTGTCAATATTATTGATTTGGTTGCCAGCCTGGGTTTAATTCCCAGCGAACACACGCTTTTTCTTTTAAATTTTTTATTATTGTTTTTAATAATTAATTACAAATTTATTAAAAAAAATACAACAATAAGTGTTTGTAGCAAATTGTCAATATTAATGATTTGGTTGCCTCTTGGGTTCGATTCCCAGCGAACACAATTTTTTTTCTTTTTTAATTTATTACTAGTATTTTTTAATAATTTAATTACAAATTTATTGAACAAAACATAACAGTTAGTGTTCGTAGCAAATTGTCAATATTATTGATTTGGTTGCTAGCTTGGGTTCAATTCCCAGCGAACACAAGTTTTTTCTTTTAAATTTTTTTATTTTTTTAATAATTTAATTACAAATTTATTAAACAAAATACAACAATAAGTGTTCGTAGCAAATTGTCAATATTATTGATATTGATTTGGTTGAAAGCCTTCTGGGTTCGATTCCCAGGGAACACAATTTTTTTCTATTTTAACTTATTACTATTATTTTTTAATAATTTAATTGTAAAACCCCCAATATTTTTTTATATATATTTTTGAAAGTTTTACAAATAAATAAAATTATTTTAAATATGGAATATTAAATATTACTCCTACATGCAAGTTTTTCAATATTTTTAGTAATAAAATTAATAGAGGTTGGCCTCTAAAACTTAGCACGCCGTATGCATTTTTTTGGATAGAGGACTTTGCCTTCAAGTTTTACAAAATAAATAAATAAGAATGGATAATGTTTTTACTTGCTCTCCAAGTTTTATTAAATAAAACAAATTAGATAAAGTGTTAACTTGGTCCAACATGATCTCCAAGTAAAAGGTTCTATATATATAAACCAATCTCATTTTAAGCTTACAAAACATTTAATTATATCAAATGGTGGAGGGTGATTGACGTGAGCAATGGAGATAGTGAAAGAGTTTCAATGATAGCATAAACTGTTTTAACGTTCAATTCACTTTTAATGTGTGAATTTATTTGTCATTTATTTATATTGATAGTAAGTTATGTTATATGAATATACATTCATTGATTGTGATATTTCACGGATAATGAATCACAATGTCTTACCAAATTTAATGTTTATGTGGAATCGATAAGGAATTCCAAAAAGTTATATGTATTCATGAGAGGTTCAAGTATGTGAGTATCTCGTCTCTTGCGTGTATGTATTTAATACTTGATGAATATTATTTCCCACTGAGCTGTGGTTCGCTCATCCCTTCCACTCCAAATTCTTTTCAGGTTGAGACTACGACGTCGTATCAGAGGCGAATGCGTTGTGTGAGAGCTTTTTATTAATACATTGCAATAAAGCCTTTTTATATAATTTTTAATGATTTGTAATATTTGTATCATTTTATTAAATTGTTCACTCCCCCATTGAAGGTTAATATTATCCAAGAATTACGAATAAATATCTCTTTTTATTTATTGAAAAACTGGGGCGTGACATTAATTACTAATTTATTGAATAAAATATAATAATAAGTGTTCGTAGTAAATTGTCAATATTATTGATTTGGTTGATAGCCACCTAGGTTCAATTCCCAACTAACATAAGTTTTTTCTTTACAAAATTTTATTATTTTATTAATAATTTAATTACAAATTTATTGAATAAAATACAAACACAAGTTTTTTCTTAACAAAATTTTATTATTTTATTAATAATTTAATTACAAATTTATTGAATAAAATACAACAATATGTGTGTGTAGCAAATTGTCATTATTATTGATTTGGTTGCCAGCCAATTGGGTTCTATTCCCAGGGAACACAATTAAAATTTATTACTATAATTTTTTAATAATTTAATTACAAAATTATTTAATAAAATATAACAATAAGTGTTTGTAGGAAATTATCGTTAGCATCCTGGGTTCAATTCAAAGCGAACACGAGTTTTTTTTAAAATTTTTATTATTTTTTAATAATTTTAATTACAAATTTATTGAATAAAATACAACAATAAGTGTTCGTAGCAAATTGTTAATATTATTGATTTGGTTGCCAGTCAGTCTCCTGGGTTCGATTCACAGCAAACACAATTTTTTTTTTAATTTATTACTATTATTTTTAATAATTTAATTACAGATTTATTGAACAAAATATCATAATAAGTGTTTGTAGTAAATTGTCAATATTATTGATTTGGTTGCTAGCTTCCTGGGTTCAATTCCCATCGAACACAAGCTAGCCACCTGGTTCGATTCCCAGTGAACACACTTTTTTCTTTTAAAATTAATTACTATAATTTTTTTATAATTTAATTACAAATTTATTTAACAAAATATAAAAATAAGTGTTTGTAGCAAATTATCAATATTATTGATTTGGTTGTCAGCCTCCTGGGTACAATTCCCAGCGAACACAGGTTTTTCCTTTTATATTTTTTTAATAATTTAATTACAAATTTATTGAATAAAATTCAATTAAGTGTTCGTAGCAAATTGTCAATATTATTGATTTGGTTGCCAGTTTCCTGGGTTCAATTCCCAGCGAACACAATTTTTTCTTTTTTAATTTATTACTAGTATTTTTTAATAATTTAATTATAAATTTATTGAACAAAATATAACAGTAAGTGTTCGTAGCAAATTGTCAATATTATAGATTTGGTTGCTAGCTTGGGTTCAATTCCCAGCGAACACAAGTTTTTTCTGTTAATTTTTTTTATTTTTTTAATAATTTAATTACAAATTTATTAAACAAAATACACCAATAAGTGTTCGTGGCAAATTGTCAATATTATTGATTTGGTTGAAAGCCTTCTGGGTTCGATTCCCAGCGAACACAATTTTTTTCTATTTTAATTTATTACTATTATTTTTTAATAATTTAATTGTAAAACCCCCAATATTTTTTTATATATATTTTTGAAAGTTTTACAAATAAATAAAATTATTTTAAATATGGTATATTAAATATTACTCTACATGCAAGTTTTTCAATATTTTTAGTAATAAAATTAATAGAGGTTGGCCTCTAAAACTTAGCACGCCGTATGCATTTTTTTCGATAAAGGACTTTGCCTTCAAGTTTTACAAAATAAATAAATAAGAATGGATAATGTTTTTACTTGCTCTCCAAGTTTTATTAAATAAAACAAATTAGATAAAGTGTTAACTTGGTCCCAACATGATCTCCAAGTAAAAGGTTCTATATATATAAACCAATCTCATTTTAAGCTTACAAAACATTTAATTATATCAAATGGTGGAGGGTGATTGACGTGAGCAATGGAGATAGTGAAAGAGTTTCGATGATAGCATAAACTGTTTTAACGTTCAATACACTTTTAAGGTGTGAATTTATTTGTCATTTATTTATGTTGCTCGTAAGTTATGTTATATGAATATACATTGATTGATTGTGATATTTCACGGGTAATGAATCACAATGTCTTACCAAATTTAATGTTTATGTGGAGTCGATAAGGAATTCCAAAAAGTTATATGTATTAATGAGAGGTTCAAGTATGTGAGTATCTCGTCTCTTGCGTGTATGTATTTAATACTTGATGAATATTATTTCCCACTGAGCTGTGGTTCGCTCACCCCTTCCACTCCAAATTCTTTTCAGGTTGAGGCTACGACGTCGTACCAGGGGCGGATGCGTTGTGTGAGAGCTTTTTATTAATACGCTGCGATAAAGCCTTTTTATATAATTTTTAATTTTTTATATAATTTTTATTGATTTGTAATATTTGTATCATTTTATTAAATTGTTCACTCCCCCATTGAAGGTTAATATTATCCAAGAATTACGAATAAATATCTCTTTTTATTTATTGAAAAACTGGGCCGTGACATTAATTACTAATTTATTGAACAAAATATAATAATAAGTGTTCGTAGTAAATTGTCAATATTATTGATTTGGTTGATAGCCACCTAGGTTCAATTCCAAGCTAACACAAGTTTTTTCTTTACAAAATTTTATTATTTTATTATTAATTTAATTGCAAATTTATTGAATAAAATACAACAATAAGTGTGTGTAGCAAATTGTCATTATTATTGATTTGGTTGCCAGCCTACTGGGTTCTATTTCCAGGGAACACAATTAAAATTTATTACTATAATTTTTTAATAATTTAATTACAAAATTATTTAATAAAATATAACAATAAGTGTTTGTAGCAAATTATCAATATTATTGATTTGGTTGTTAGCATCCTGGGTTCAATTCAAAGCGAACACGAGTTTTTTTTTTTTATTTTATTATTTTTTAATAATTTTAATTACAAATTTATTGAATAAAGTACAACAATAAGTGTTCGTAGCAAATTGTTAATATTATTAATTTGGTTGCCAGTCAGTCTCCTGGGTTCGATTCACAGCAAACACAATTTTTTCTTTTTTAATTTATTACTATTATTTTTTAATAATTTAATTACAAATTTATCGAACAAAATACCATAATAAGTGTTTGTAGTAAATTGCCAATATTATTGATTTGGTTGCTAGCCTCCTGGGTTCAATTCCCAGCGAACACAAGTTTTTTCTTTATAAATTTTTTATTATTTTTTTAATGATTTAATTACAAATTTATTGAATAAAATACAACAATAAGTGTTCGTAGTAAATTGTCATTATTATTAATTTGGTTGCTAGCCACCTGGTTCGATTCCCAGTGAATACACTTTTTTCTTTTAATATTAATTACTATAATTTTTTTAATAATTTAATTACAAATTTATTTAACAAAATATAAAAATAAGTGTTTGTAGCAAATTATCAATATTATTGATTTGTTTTAAAATTAATTACTATAATTTTTTTAATAATTTAATTACAAATTTATTTAACAAAATATAAAAATAAGTGTTTGTAGCAAATTATCAATATTATTGATTTGGTTGTCAGCCTCCTGGGTACAATTCCCAGCTAACACAGGTTTTTTCTTTTTTATTTTTTATTATTTTTTTAATAATTTAATTACAAATTTATTGAATAAAAATCAACAATAAGTGTTCGTAGCAAATTGTCAATATTATTGATTTGGTTGCCAGTCTCCTGGGTTCAATTCCCAGCTAACACAATTTTTTTTCTTCTTTAATTTATTACTAGTATTTTTTAATAATTTAATTACAAATTTATTGAACAAAGTATAACAGTAAGTATTCGTAGCAAATTGTCAATATTATTGATTTGGTTGCTAGCTTGGGTTCAATTCCCAGCAAACACAAGTTTTTTCTTTTAATTTTTTTTATTTTTTTAATAATTTAATTACAATTTATTAAACAAAATACAACAATAAGTGTTCGTAGCAAATTGTCAATATTATTGATTTGGTTGAAAGCCTTCTGGGTTCGATTCCCAGCGAACACAATTTTTTTCTATTTTAATTTAATACTATTATTTTTTAATAATTTAATTGTAAAACCCCCAATATTTTTTTATATATATTTTTGAAAGTTTTACAAATAAATAAAATTATTTTAAATATGGTATATTAAATATTACTCTACATGCAAGTTTTTCAATATTTTTAGTATTTTCTTTTAAATTTTTTTTATTTTTTTAATAATTTAATTACAAATTTATTAAACAAAATACAACAATAAGTGTTCGTAGCAAATTGTCAATATTATTGATTTTTTTGAAAGCCTTCTGGGTTCGATTCCCAGCGAATACAATTTTTTTCTATTTTAATTTATTACTATTATTTTTTAATAATTTAATTGTAAAACCCCCAATATTTTTTTATATATATTTTTGAAAGTTTAAAAATAAATAAAATTATTTTAAATATGGTATATTAAATATTACTCCTACATGCAAGTTTTTCAATATTTTTAGTAATAAAATTAATAGAGGTTGGCCTCTAAAACTTAGCACGCCGTATGCATTTTTTTCGATAAAGGACTTTGCCTTCAAGTTTTACAAAATAAATAAATAAGAATGGATAATGTTTTTACTTGCTCTCCAAGTTTTATTAAATAAAACAAATTAGATAAAGTGTTAACTTGGTCCCAACATGATCTCCAAGTAAAAGGTTCTATATATATAAACCAATCTCATTTTAAGCTTACAAAACATTTAATTATATCAAATGGTGGAGGGTGATTGACGTGAGCAATGGAGATAGTGAAAGAGTTTCGATGATAGCATAAACTGTTTTAACGTTCAATACACTTTTAAGGTGTGAATTTATTTGTCATTTATTTATGTTGCTCGTAAGTTATGTTATATGAATATACATTGATTGATTGTGATATTTCACGGGTAATGAATCACAATGTCTTACCAAATTTAATGTTTATGTGGAATCGATAAGGAATTCCAAAAAGTTATATGTATTAATGAGAGGTTCAAGTATGTGAGTATCTCGTCTCTTGCGTGTATGTATTTAATACTTGATGAATATTATTTCCCACTGAGCTGTGGTTCGCTCACTCCTTCCACTCCAAATTATTTTCAGGTTGAGGCTACGACGTCGTAACAGGGGCGGATGCGTTGTGTGAGAGCTTTTTATTAATACGCTGCGATAAATCCTTTTTATATAATTTTTAATTTTTTATATAATTTTTAATGATTTGTAATATTTGTATCATTTTATTAAATTGTTCACTCCCCCATTGAAGGTTAATATTATCCAATAATTACGAATAAATATCTCTTTTTATTTATTGAAAAACTGGGGCGTGACATTAATTACTAATTTATTGAACAAAATATAATAATAAGTGTTCGTAGTAAATTGTCAATATTATTGATTTGATTGATAGCCACCTATGTTCAATTCCCAACAAACACAAGTTTTTTCTTTACAAAATTTTATTATTTTATTAATAATTTAATTACAAATTTATTGAATTAAATACAACAATAAGTGTGTGTAGCAAATTGTCATTATTATTGATTTGGTTGCCAGCCAACTGGGTTCTATTCCCAGGGAACACAATTAAAATTTATTACTATAATTTTTTAATAATTTAATTACAAAATTATTTAATAAAATATAACAATAAGTGTTTGTAGCAAATTATCAATATTATTGATTTGGTTGTTAGCATCCTGGGTTCAATTCAAAGCGAACAAGAGTTTTTTTTTAAAAAAAATTATTATTTTTTAATAATTTTAATTACAAATTTATTGAATAAAGTACAACAATAAGTGTTCGTAGCAAATTGTTAATATTATTAATTTGGTTGCCAGTCAGTCTCCTGGGTTCGCAAACAAAATTTTTTCTTTTTTAATTTATTACTATTATTTTTTAATAATTTAATTACAAATTTATTGAACAAAATACCATAATAAGTGTTTGTAGTAAATTGTCAATATTATTGATTTGGTTGCTAGCCTCCTGGGTTCAATTCCCAGCGAACACAAGTTTTTTCTTTATAAATTTTTTATTATTTTTTTAATAATTTAATTACAAATTTATTGAATAAAATACAACAATAAGTGTTCGTAGTAAATTGTCATTATTATTAATTTGGTTGCTAGCCACCTGGTTCGATTCCCAGTGAACACACTTTTTTCTTTTAAAATTAATTACTATAATTTTTTTAATAATTTAATTACAAATTTATTTAACAAAATATAAAAATAAGTGTTTGTAGCAAATTATCAATATTATTGATTTGGTTTATTGAATAAAATTCAACAATAAGTGTTCGTAGCAAATTGTCAATATTATTGATTTGGTTGCCAGTCTCTGGGTTCAATTCCCAGCGAACACAATTTTTTTTCTTTTTTAATTTATTACTAGTATTTTACAAATTTATTGAACAAAGTATAATAGTAAGTATTCGTAGCAAATTTTCAATATTATTGATTTGGTTGCTAGCTTGGGTTCAATTCCCAGCGAACACAAGTTTTTTCTTTTAATTTTTTTTTATTTTTTTAATAATTTAATTACAATTTATTAAACAAAATACAACAATAAGTGTTCGTAGCAAATTGTCAATATTATTGATTTGTTTGAAAGCCTTCTGGGTTCGATTCCTAGCGAACACAATTTTTTTCTATTTTAATTTAATTCTATTATTTTTTAATAATTTAATTGTAAAACCCCCAATTTTTTTTTATATATATTTTTGAAAGTTTTACAAATAAATAAATTTATTTTAAATATGGTATATTAAATATTACTCTACATGCAAGTTTTTCAATATTTTTAGTATTTTCTTTTAAATTTTATTTTATTTTTTAATAATTTAATTACAAATTTATTAAACAAAATACAACAATAAGTGTTCGTAGCAAATTGTCAATATTATTGATTTGGTTGAAAGCCTTCTGGGTTCGATTCCCAGCGAACACAATTTTTTTCTATTTTAATTTATTACTATTATTTTTTAATAATTTAATTGTAAAACCCCCAATATTTTTTTTTATATATTTTTGAAAGTTTTACAAATAAATAAAATTATTTTAAATATGGTATATTAAATATTACTCTACATGCAAGTTTTTCAATATTTTTAGTAATAAAATTAATAGAGGTTGGCCTCTAAAACTTAGCATGCATACTTAATTTATTACTATTATTTTTTAATAATTTAATTGTAAAACCCCCAATATTTTTTTTTATATATTTTTGAAAGTTTTACAGATAAATAAAATTATTTTAAATATGGTATATTAAATATTACTCTACATGCAAGTTTTTCAATATTTTTAGTAATAAAATTAATAGAGGTTGGCCTCTAAAACTTAGCACGCCGTATGCATTTTTTTGGATAAAGGACTTTGCCTTCAAGTTTTACAAAATAAATAAATAAGAATGGATAATGTTTTTACTTGCTCTCCAAGTTTTATTAAATAAAACAAATTAGATAAAGTGTTAACTTGGTCCCAACATGATCTCCAAGTAAAAGGTTCTATATATATAAACCAATCTCATTCAGTCTCCTGGGTTCGATTCACAGCAAACACAATTTTTTATTTTTTTAATTTATTACTATTGTTTTTTAATAATTTAATTACAGATTTATTGAACAAAATACCATAATAAGTGTTTGTAGTAAATTGTCAATATTGTTGATTTGGTTGCTAGCCTCCTGGGTTCAATTCCCAATGAACACAAGTTTTTTCTTTATAAATTTATTATTATTTTTTAATAATTTAATTACAAATTTATTGAATAAAATACAACAATAAGTGTTCGTAGTAAATTGTCATTATTATTAATTTGGTTGCTAGCCACCTGGTTCGATTCCCAGTGAACACACTTTTTTTCTTTTAAAATTAATTACTATAATTTTTTTAATAATTTAATTACAAATTTATTTAACAAAATATAAAAATAAGTGTTTGTAGCAAATTATCAATATTATTGATTTGGTTGTCAGCCTCCTGGGTACAATTTCCAGCGAACACAGGTTTTTTCTTTTTTATTTTTTTATTATTTTTTTAATAATTTAATTACAAATTAATTGAATAAAATTCAACAATAAGTGTTCGTAGAAAATTGTCAATATTATTGATTTGGTTGCCAGTTTCCTGGGTTCAATTCCCAGCGAACACAATTTTTTTCTTTTTTAATTTATTACTAGTATTTTTTAATAATTTAATTACAAATTTATTGAACAAAATATAAATTAATTACTATAATTTTTTTAATAATTTAATTACAAATTTATTTAACAAAATATAAATATAAGTGTTTGTAGCAAATTATCAATATTATTGATTTGGTTGTCAGCCTCCTGGGTACAATTCCCAGCGAACACAGGTTTTTTCTTTTTTATTTTTTTATTATTTTTTTAATAATTTAGTTACAAATTTATTGAATAAAATTCAACAATAAGTGTTCGTAGAAAATTGTCAATATTATTGATTTGGTTGCCAGTCTCCTGGTTCAATTCCCAGCGAACACAATTTTTTTCTTTTTTAATTTATTACTAGTATTTTTTAATAATTTAATTACAAATTTATTGAACAAAATATAACAGTAAGTGTTCGTAGCAAATTGTCAATATTATTGATTTGGTTGCTAGCTTGGGTTCAATTCCCAGCGAACACAAGTTTTTTCTTTTAATTTTTTTTATTTTTTTAATAATTTAATTATAAATTTATTAAACAAAATACAACAATAAGTGTTCGTAGCAAATTGTCAATATTATTGATTTGGTTTTTTCTTTTAAATTTTTTTTTTATTTTTTTAATAATTTAATTACAAATTTATTAAACAAAATACAACAATAAGTGTTCGTAGCAAATTGTCATTATTATTGATTTAGTTGCCAACCAACTGGATTCGATTCCCAGCGAACAAAAATTTTTTCTTTTAAAATTTATTACTACAATTTTTTAATAATTTAATTACAAATTTATTTAACAAAATATAATAATAAGTGTTTGTAGCAAATTATCAATATTATTGATTTGGTTGTCGACCTCCTAGGTTCAATTCCAAGAGAACACAAGTTTTTTCTTTTTTTCTTTGTTTAATATTTTTAATAATTTAATTACAAATTTATTGAATAAAATACAATAATAAGTGTTTGTAGCAAATTGTCAATATTATAGATTTGGTTGCCAGTCTCCTGGGTTCGATTCACAACAAACACAATTTTTTCTTTTTCTTTTTTAATTTATTACTATTATTTTTTAGTAATTTAATTACAAATTTATTGAACGAAATATAACTGTAAGTGTTCGTAGCAAATTGTCAATATTATTGATTGATTTGGTTGCCACGGTTCAAGCAAATTGTCAATATTATTGATTGATTTGGTTGACACGGTTCAATACCCAGCGAACACAAGTTTTTTCTTTTAATTTTTTATTATATTTTTAATAATTTAATTATAAATTTATTTAACAAAATATGAAAATAAGTGTTTGTAGCAAATTATCAATATTATTGATTTGGTTGTTAGCATCCTGGGTTCAATTCCCAACGAACACAAGTTTTTCTTTTCATTATTTTTATTATTTTTTACTAATTTAATTACTAATTTATTGAATAAAATACAATAATAAGTGTTCGTAGCAAATTGTCATTATTATTGATATATTTGCTAGCCACTTAGGTTCGATTCCCAGCAAACACAATTTTTTTCTTTTAAAATTTATTACCATAATTTTTTTAATAATTCAATTACAAATTTATTTAACAAAATATAACAGTAAGTGTTCATAGCAAATTGTCAATATTATTGATTGATTTGGTTGCCAGGGTTCAATTCCCAGTGAACACAAGTTTTTTCTTTTAAATTTTTTATTATATTTTTAATAATTTAATTACAAATTTATTAAATAAAATACAACAATAGGTGTTCATAATAAATTGTCAATATTATTGATTTGCTTACCGGCCTCCTAGGTTCGATTCTCAGCGGACATAATTTTTGTCTATTTTAATTTAATACTATTATTTTTTAATAATTTAATTACATATTTATTGAATAAAATACAATAATAAGTGTTCGTAGTAAATTGTCATTATTATCGATTTGGTCGCTAGCCTACTAGGTTCAATTCCCAGCGAAAATAAGTTTTTTCTTTATAAATTTTTATTATTTTTTTAAAAAAATTAATTACAAATTTATTGAATAAAATACAACAATAAGTGTTCGTAGAAAATTATCATTATTATTGATTTGGTTGCTAGCCACCTGGATTCGATTCCCAGCAAACAAAAATTTTTTATTTTAAATTTTATTTTTATAATTTTTTAATAAATTAATTACAAATTTATTTAATAAAATATAACAATAAGTGTTTGTAGCAAATTATCAATATTATTGATTTGGTTGTCAGCATCCTGGGTTCAATTCCCAGCGAACACAAGTTTTTTTTGGTTGTTAGTCTCCTGGATTCGATTCCCAGCGAACACAATATTTTTCTTCTCCTGGGATCAATTCCCAGCGATTCCCAGCGAACACAATATTTTTCTTCTCCTGGGATCAATTCCCAGCGAGCACAAGTTTTTTTTTTTTAATTTATTATTATTTTTTAATAATTTAATTATAATTTTATTAAATAAAATGCAACAATATGTGTTCGTAGCAAATTGTCAATATTATTGATATGGTTGCTAGTCTCCTGGATTCGATTCCCAGCGAACACATTGTTTTTTTTTAATTTATTACTATTAATTTTTAATAATTTAATTATAAATTTATTAAATAAAATACAACAATAAGTGTTCGTAGCGAATTGTCAATATTATTGATTTGATTGCCAGCCTCCTAGGTTCGATTCCCAACGAACACAATTTTTTTCTATTTTAATTTATTACTATTATTTTTTAATAATTTAATTACTAATTTATTAAACAAAATATAATAATAAGTATTCGTAGTAAATTGTCAATATTATTAATTTGGTTGATAGCCTCCTGGGTTCAATTCCCAACGAACACAAGTTTTTTCTTTATAAAATTTTTATTATTTTTTTAATAATTTAATTCCAAATTTATTGAATAAAATAGAACAATGAGTGTTCGTAGCAAATTGTCATAAAAATTTTTATTATTTTTTAAATAATTTAATTCCTAATTTATTGAATAAAATACAACAATGAGTGTTCGTAGCAAATTATCATAGTTATTGATTTGGTTGCTAGCCACCTGGGTTCGATTTCCAGCGAACACTATTTTTTTCTTCTAAAATTTATTACTATAATTTTTAAATAATTTAATTACAAATTTATTGAACAAAATATAACAATAAGTATTTGTAGCAAATTATCAATATTATTGATTTGGTTGTCAGCCTCATGGGTTTAATTCTCAGCGAACACAAGATTTTTTTTTAAATTTTTAATTATTTTTTAATAATTTAATTACAAATTTATTGAATAATATATAACAATAAGTGTTCGTAGCACTTGTCAATATTATTGATTTGGTTGACAGTCTCCTTAGTTCGATTCCCAGCGAATACATTTTTTTCTTTTTTAATTCCCAACAAACACAATTTTTTTTAAATTTATTACTATTATTTTTTAATAATTTAATTACAAATTTATTGAACAAAATACAACAAGTGTTTGTAGCAAATTGTCAATATTATTGATTTGGTTGCAACCCTCCTGTGTTCAATTCCCAACACATAAGTTTTTTCTTTTAAAAATTTTTCTTTTTCTTTTAATAATTTAATTACAAATTTATTAAACAAGTACAACAATAAGTGTTCGTATTAAATTATCAATATTATTGATTTGGTTGACAGTTTTGGGTTCGATTCCCAGCGAACACAAATTTTTTCTTTTTTAATTTATTACTATTATTTTTTAATATTTTAATTACAAATTTAGTGAATAAAATATAACAATAAGTATTCGTAGCAAATTGTCAATATTATTGATTTGGTTCCTAGCCTCCTGAGTTTGATTCTCAGCGAACATAATTTTTTTCTTATTTTTTTAATAATTTAATTACAAATTTACTGAACAGTATTCATAGCAAATTGTCAATATTATTGGTTGCCAATCTCCTGGGTTCGATTCACAGCAAACACAATTTTTTTTTATTACTATTATTTTTTAATAATTTAATTACAAATTTATTGAATAAAATATAACAGTAAGTGTTCGTAGCAAATTGTCAATATTATTGATTGATTTGGTTGCTAGGGTTCAATTCCCAGCGAATACAAATTTTTTCTCTTAGATTTTTTATTATATTTTTAATAATTTAATTACAAATTTATTAAACTAAATACAACAATAGGCGTTCGTAGCAAATTATCAATATTATTGATTTGGTTGCCGGTCTCCTGGGTTCGATTCCCAGCGAACGCAATTTTTTTCTATTTTAATTTATTACTATTATTTTTTAATAATTTAATTACAAATTTATTGAACAGAATACAATAATAAGTGTTCGTATAAATTGTCAATATTATTGATTTGGTAGCTAGCCTCCTGGGTTCAATTCAAAGCGAACACAAGTTTTATCTTTATAAAATTTTTATTATTTTTTTAATAATTTAATTATAAATTTATTGAATAAAATACAACGATAAGTGTTTGCCAAATTTTCATTATTATTGATTTGATTGCCAGCCACCTGAGTTCGATTCCCAGCGAACTCAATTTTTTTCTTTTAAAATTAATTACTATAATTTTTAAAATAATTTAGTTACAAATTAATTTAACAAAATATAAAAATAAGTGTTTGTAGCAAATTATTAATATTATTGATTTGGTTGTCAGCCTTCAGGGTTCAATTCCCAGCGAACACAAGTTTTTTCTTTTTTTATATTGTCATTATTTTTTAATAATTTAATTACAAATTTATTGAATAAAATACAACAATAAGTGTTCGTAGCAAATTGTCAATATTATTTGTTTGGTTGCCAATTTCCTGGGTTCGATTCACAGCAAACACAATTTTTTCTTTTTTAATTTATTACTATTATTTTTTAGTAATTTAATTACAAATTTATTAAACAAAATATAACAGTAAGTTTTTGTAGCAAATTGTCAATATTATTGATTGATTTGGTTGCCAGGGTTCAATTTCCAGCGAACACAAGTTTTTTATTTTAAAATTTTCATTATATTTTTAATAATTTAATTATAAATTTATTAAACAAAATACAACAATAAGTGTTCTAGTAAATTGTCAATGTTATTGATTTGGTTGCAAGCTTCCTGGGTTCGATTCCCAGCAAACACAATTTTTTCTATTTTAATTTATTACTATTATTTTTTAATAATTTAATTACATATTTATTGAACAGAATACAATAATAAGTGTTCGTAGTAAATTGTTAGTATTATTGATTTGGTTGCTAGCTTCCTGGGTTCAATTCTCAGCGAACACAAGTTTTTTCTTTATAATTTTTTTATTATTTTTTTAATAATTTAATTACAAATTTATTGAATAAAATACAATAATAAGTATTCGTAGCAAATTGTTATTATTATTAATTTGGTTGCCAGCCACATGTGTTCGATTCCAAGTGAACACAATTTTTTTATTTTAAAATTTATTATTATAATTTTTTTAATAATATAATTACAATTTTATTTAACAAAATATAACAATAATTGTAAAAAATAATTTAATTACAAATTTATTGAATAAAATATAATAATAATTGTTCGTAGCAAATTGTCATTATTATTGATTTGGTTGCCAGCCACCTGGGTTCGATTGCTAGCGAACACAATTTTTTTCTTTTAAAATTTATTATTATAATTTTTTTAATAATATAATTACAAATTTATTTAACAAAATATAACAATAATTGTTTGTAGCAAATTATCAATATTATTGATTTGATTGTTAGATTCCTAGGTTCAATTCCCAGCGAACACAAGTTTTTTCTTTTTAAAATTTTTATTATTTTTTTAATAATTTAATAATAATTTTGTGAAATAAAGTACAACATTAAGTGTTCGTAGCAAATTGTCAATATTATTGATTTGGTTGCCAGTCTCCTGGATTCGATTTCCAGCGAACACAATATTTTTCTTTTTTAATTTATTACTATTATTTTTTAATAATTTAATTACAAATTTATTGAACAAAACATAACTGTAAGTGTTCGTAGCAAATTTTCAATATTATTGATTTGGTTGCCTGTCTGGGTTCAATTCCTAGCGAATACAAGTTTTTTCTTTTAAAATTTTTATTATTTTTTTAATAATTTAATTACAAATTTATTAAATAAAATACAACAATAAGTGTTCGTAGCAAATTGTCAGTATTATTGATTTGGTTGCCAGTCTCGTGGGTTCGATTACCAGCGAACACTATTTTTTCTATTTTAATTTATTACTATTATTTTTTAATAATTTAATTACTAATTATTGAACAAAATATAATAATAAGTGTTCGTAGTAAATTGTCAATATTATTGATTTAGTTCCTAGCCTCCTGGGTTCAATTCCCAGCGAACACATATTTTTTCTTTATAAAATTTTTATTATTTTTTTTATAATTTAATTCCAAATTTATTGAATAAAATACAACAATGAGTGTTCGTAGCAAATTGTCATAGTTATTGATTTGGTTGCTAGCCATCTAGGTTCGATTCCCAGCGAACACAGTTTTTTTCTTTAAAATTTATTACTATAATTTTTTAATAATTTAATTACAAATTTATTGAACAAAATATAACAATAAGTGTTTGTAGCAAATTATCAATATTATTGATTTGGTTGTCAGCCTCATGAGTTTAATTCCCAGCGAACACAAGATTTTTCTTTTTTAATTTTTAATTATTTTTTTAATAATTTAATTACAAGTTTATTGAATAATATATAACAATAAGTGTTCGTAGCAAATTGTCAATATTATTGATTTGGTTGACAGTCTCCTTAGTTCGATTCCTTGCGAATACATTTTTTTTTCTTTTTTAATTTATTACTATTATTTTTGAATAATTTAATTATAAATTTATTGAATAAAATACAACAATAAATGTTTGTTACAAATTGTCAATATTATTAATTTGGTTGCCAGCCTCTTCATTTGATTCCCAGCAAATACAAATTTTGTATTTTTTAATTTATTACAATTATTTTTTAATAATTTAATTACAAATTTATTGAATAAAATATAACAATAAGTGTTTGTAGCAAATTGTCAATATTATTGATTTGGTTGCAACCCTCTTGGGTTCAATTCCCAACACACAAGTTTTTTCTTAAAAAAATTTTTATTATTTTTTTAATAATTTTATTACATATTTATTTATTAAACAAATACAACAATAAGTGTTCGTAGTAAATTGTCAATATTATTGATTTGGTTGCATGTCTTGGGTTCGATTCCCAGCGAACACAATTTTTTTAATTTATTACTATTATTTTTTATTATTTTAATTACAACTTTATTGAATAAAATATAACAATAAGTATTTGTAGAAAATTGTCAACCTCATGAGTTCGATTCCCAACGAATAAAATTTTTTTCTTATTTTTTAATAATTTAATTACAAATTTATTGAACAAAATACAATCATAAGTGTTCATAGCAAATTGTCAATATTATTGATTTGGTTGTCAGACTGGGTTCAGTTCCTAGCGAACACAAGTTTTTTCTTTTAAATTTTTTATTATTTTTTAATAATTTAATTATAAATTTATTGAACAAATTACAACAGTAAATGTTCGTAGTAAATTGTTAATATTATTATTGATTTAGTTGCTAGTCTTCAGGGTTCGATTTCTCTGAACCAACACAATTTTTTTCTTTTTTTGTAACTTTTTAATTGAGTTTTTATAATAATTTAATTATTAGTACATAGGTTTTTTCTTTCTATTATTTTTGGCAAAAATTCCTGCGCCCGCACATAGGTTTTTTCTTTCTATTATTTTTGGCAAAAATTCCTGTGCACCCGGGCGCATGAACCACATTCTGTACGCCTTTAGAATTTTATGTTAAATTGTATACCCTTTAGAATACAGATGTGTACCCTTTATTTTCTAAAGAAAATTATTGTGTGTATCTGGGCGCATGGACAATACTCCGTGCGCCTTTAGAATTTTGTGTTAAATTGTATACGCTTTAGTATAAAAATATGTACCCTTTATTTTCTAAAGAAAAAAAAATATTAATGAAAAGTGTATACCCTTTAGAACAAAATGATGTACCTTTTATTAATTAAAGTTACCATTTAGACTAAAGTAATGTACCTTACCCATAATATTAAATTTCTAAAAACGCATGGAATGTGTTCCCATGCGCCGTGCACATGCTAGCCTCACTCGTTATTTTTTCGTATTTTTTGGTAATAATTTACTTACTAATATAGAGTATTAAATAAAAGGGCTTTTATCAAGGCCCAAGGGAAGAGGCCAAAAAGGCAAAAATGTCAGGCAAGAGAAGAAACTACAGCGACGACGAAGAGGATGACGTCTTCTACCACCGCTACTCCTCCGTCGCCGCAACCACACCTTCAGCCACCACATCTAAACCCTCCCGCGGCGGTGGAAGTGGCGGATTAGCGCCGTCTAAATCCACAGTGTACGTTAGCAACATCGACTACAATCTGACGAACTCGGATCTGCACACGATCTTCTCTACCTTCGGTAAAGTGGCGAAAGTGACAGTCCTGAAGGACCGAGTGACGCGGCAGAGCAAGGGCGTGGCGTTCGTCCTATTCGTGAATCGAGACGACGCCGTAAAGGCGGTGAAAGGGATGGATAAGAAGATACTCAACGGAAGAACCCTAAGCGCATCGATCGCGGCTGATAACGGGCGGGCGACGGAGTTTATTAAGAAGAAGGTGTACAAGGATAAGAGCAGGTGTTACGAGTGCGGAGAGGAGGGGCATTTGTCGTATGAGTGTCCGAGGAATTTCCTGGGGAGCAGGGAGCGGCCGGTGTCGAAGAAAGGGCGGAGGGAAGGCGGAGTTGAGAGAGGAGGGAAGAATTACGAGGAGGAGGAGGAGGAGGTTGAAGAAGGGGATGGTGATTTCGAGACGGAGAATTGGGCTTCGGTGGTGGATGGTGATGGAGCGGCGGAGGAGAGGCTGTTGAAGGGTGGAAGGGACGCCGGAGATGTGCTAAATGAGAAGAAGAGAGAGAAGCGTAAAGGATATTTTAGTGATGAGAGTGATGAAGATGATTGAATCAAGAATGCCTTTTTTTTTTTTTTCTGCTAAATTCTTTTCTTTTTCTGCTAAATTCAGATTATTCAGGTACAATGCGTCTGATTATCCAAATTTGAATGTTTAATCAGAATTTAAATGTTTGCTGGAGCTGGTTCTGATGAATTATGAAGTTAATTGAATCATTTTAAATTGCTACTTCTAATAGATATAGCAGAGTCAAAACCAGTGCCTATGTCAGATGAAACTTTATTGTTTAAACATGGAGAATTCATACTGCATGTTTAAATTAAATGTGGCACATTTGGGATTAAATTAAATTTGTCATCTTTTGCTGTGAAGCAAGGATTAACTCAGTCCTCAATAGCACTCATATTCCAGCAGTTGCTATGAATTGACACATTATCTATACAAAAACCTACATATCTGGAAACCAAGTGCATTTTTGCCTATACAGGTCTGAATTTTCTATCAAACGTGTCAACATTATGGAGCTGCAGATATTCCTTCATTTACTATCTCCCACACTCTTGAAGGGCAAGAAATCCAACCATCCAATTCGAGTCCATAATCTACTGTTTGTATAAAGATTTCAGGTGAAATCGAGCCTGTCTTCGCGTGACTTCCTTCTAACTCTTCCAACCCAGTGCTCTCAGATTAGCTGCAGTTAGTTCCACATGCTTTCCTAGCCTGTCCAGAAAAAGTCCACCCATGTGAAGAATAGGTCAATTTTGTGTTGTAACAACATGATGCAGATTGCTACGTGTAATATAATTCAGCATCCAACACTCTCAATAGACAAGTTTTTTTCTTTTTAGGAATTTACTTCTTAGAATACAATAAATGTGTGCACAGTGAAGCATAAGAATAGTTCATGTAGATCTTAAAGCACTTGGGAAAGTGCTAAATTACATAACTATGATGGGAGAATGCCATGTTAGGAAACTTACCCGAGATCTGTTGGAAGCCTGAAATTGCCAATACGCACACGCTTCAGGGCATGAATCTGAAACATGAAGCAAGTTCATAAGACTAGGATTGATGCATACAATCAACTAACTGAAGAATATAAACCACTTGGGTAGTTAAAACACTTCACAAGACGAAAAAAGGTTATTAGTGTTAAGAGGTAGCTCTATTAGTTACTGCACTCTCAGATAATTACCAGAATAATAAGGCCCAGCTATCTCAGAAAAATGACATTGCATTATCAACCATGAACCTTGGCTGTTTCAGAGGATGATTGGAGGACTAAAGAATCAACAGTACAAATAATTTTTCTGAGTATAACCTTTTCAGCAGAGTTGTATATGATTGAGATGTTTGGTTTGGCTTCATTTGGTCTTCATATATTGTAACTAGTCAGAATCTAGGATTGAATTCAAAATCAAGCATCTTATGCTAAAAGTATGCCGTAATCCTTACCTGGAGTCCAGCATTCTTTACAAGTTCTCGCACTTCATGGTTTCTTCCTTCATGAACCTGACTCATCAAGGAACCAGCATTTGAAATATTACACCATAACAGTCCAAGTATTTTTTACACTATTTCTTCAAGAAAGGAGCAATTCACTAGAAGGAAATTACATCAGACATCCAACCAATTAGATCAAAGAAAAAAAAAAAAAGAACTAGTAAAAGGTCACTGCTTAAGAGAGTATAAGTTAGGACATTGTAACTTAAAACATCTGCAAATTCATACTAATATATAGCTCACCACAATGCGTAAACGGGGTCTTGAAATATCTGGCTGTTGTGGAAGCAACTCGACCAGATCAGGGGTACAGTGGACTCCTTCTATAACTGTTCCCTCACTAATAGCAATCAGTTGCCGTTTGTTGACCTCACCATTGATAGTTGCAATGTATCTGCCATTCACAAAATTGGAAGCATGTTTATTGATTGATAGACACTAGATCATGAATGTTGAAGCCACAAAGAGAGCTTTCAGAAACATTGTCATCAATAAGTTCGTAAAAAAGCATATAAATTTGCATCCTGAGATGCCTTCAATAGACCCAAAATAAGAGTAAGCAAGAAAAGAGGGCGAAGTAATGTGACATCTTACTCCTTTGATAAATTAAACGATGGATGTGGAACCTTATTGGCAAATTCACCTACAAATGTAACAAAATATCATCAGATAGAAGGCCTGATTCGTCATCCAACCCACACATTCTTGGAATAATTCCATACCAACATTTGTCACTATAATTAACCCAGTTGTGGCAACATCAAGGCGGCCAACAGTAAAGAGTCGCGGTTTTGGTAGTCCAGCATTTCTTTTACTCTTTAAGGAAAATGCATCAGATATCAAAATTCAGTGATAATTATCTTAACGAAAGTGTGAATGCAATGTGAGATTCAATTCAGTGAATATATCATGGGACAATCTCATACCCATCCCTTCATGAAATCATCAAACAGTGAGATTACTGACTTCGTTTATTTTTCTCCCATTGAGCATATATAACTGCAAGCATTCAAAAATTATACTCCAACTCCATCAGCTAGTAGAAACTGAAACAATAATTGGAGATAGATTTGACAAACCCTTTAGGCTTGTTTAGCGCAAGATAAACCTTTGGGGGAAGTTTCTTCGCCAAGCGGCTACCATTGACATATATAATATCTCGTCCAGGATCAACTTTAGTCTACCCACATCATCAGGAGAAATTGAGAATGTTATCAATATCTTGATTTTACTAGCACAGCACACATGCTCACAGAATCAAGTGATTATAACTAATTTACATAACAAGAGAAACATTGTATAGGTATGACGCGAATAAATGAATGCTCCAACCTGGGGTGTGTTGCATACAGAACCATTTACAGTCACTCTCCCTTGAAAAATCAGCTCTTCACTACTTCTCCTAGACGCCACTGTTAATCGAATTGTGTTAACAGCATATAAACAGAACAGGCATGGTTACATTGTTACTAAAACATGGCATTGAGCTGATAATTTACAAATTGCCATCTGATAGTGATTAAATTATCTTAATAGTTTGTGCAATCAATTTCTTCTGTTTATTGGAAGCATTGTGCATTCGGTCCCCCGACTGATTTCATATAATAAATAAAAATTTTGTAATTTCGGATGAATATCTAGCTAAAAAAGTGAATTCGTAATTAAATTTACCTCCGGCAGCAGCCAGCACCTTTGCGAGCCGCTGAGGAGGCTCTCGGAATCGCTCATTGTAGAATCTACGAGCCGCCTTCGAGTATTTCGGCTCTATGGATAAAGGCGTCGGCTTGCTAGCCGTACTTTTACTATCTTTCTTCTTCTTCTTCTGCGTGTTTTGATGCGCCATGTCTTTGAGGTAACCTTCCGGTGGCGACGTTCGGAGAGTGAGATTGCCTTTTTCGTCTCTTACAATCCATGGGATTAAGAGCTGGTCTCCGACTTCAGAACTGGAAGAATCGGCGGATTCTGTGTCAGGGGAGGGTTTTGGCAATTGAGGTTTGGGTTTGGGAGGGGCAAATGTGATGTTGAATTCGGCGGTGGTGGAGAAAGCGCAGGCAACTACAGAACGGAAGTGGCGGCGGGGGAGGATTAAGGAAGTTCTGGAGAGTTGGAGGGTTGAGAAAGCGGTGGCTACTGCCGCTATCGCCGCCATTTCGCGGTGGAGGCTGGTGGAGGAGTACGCAGAAATAAAGAACAATCTGACAGTTTTATGTTGGAGATAAAAGCCATTTATACGAATTATTTTATTCATATCAATTTTCTGTTATTTCATTTTAGAAATTATACTATGTGAAGTTAAATGGGTTATTTAGTTTTTTCTTAAAAAAAATTAAGTAATATATTATTTAATTTAATGGTAAAGAATAAATCTAAAAGTAATCTAACAATTAAGGTCCAAATGAACCTTGCATCCTAGACTCTAAATTTTAACTAATTATATTCAAAGTTAAAAATGATAAACAATGCTTAAATTACAACCATATTTAAAATATAAAAAACATATTACAATTAATTTAGTAGGTATGGTATAAAAATGGAAAAAAGAAAAGAAAAAATCTCATCCATTTCTCTGCAAACTTTTAGTTCAAGTCTACTATATAGGTACGGAATTTTTTAAATCTGAAGATTTAAGCCTCAAATTTTCTTAAAAATTATATTACAATGAATTTTAATCATCAAATATTTAAAAAGATTATTTAGATTGGATAAATATTTGTGTGAGACAGTCAAAATTTTGATGAAATGAATAATAATTAATAATATTTTAATAAAAAATAATACTATTAAATTGATAAAAGTAATAATGGTGTTTACAACATTTTATAAATAATTTATTAATATAAATTAAAATGATAATATTTAAAAGAAAAAACATAATATCTCCTTTAATTAATACTCACTCCGTCCCGCCAAAACGTCATCGGTTGCTTTTTGTGCGTAAATTAATGAGTATTATTATTTTATGTGTAGTGAGTAGTTGTATTAGTAGTGAGTGGTGGACCACATATTGTACTTTTTACTAAAAATGAGAAATGAGGACATTTGGATATGACGCCCACTATAGTAAAATGGTGACCTCACGGAGAGAGTAAAATGAAGTGAAACCCTCAAATTAAATTTCAAACTTATTTTAAATAAGTAAGAATAAGTTAATCTGAAATTGTATGAAAATAGATAACTATAATGATTAATTAATTTTTAAGTACAAATAAGTACTTTGTCCTAATCCTTGCGTATCATTCTTCTTCCCACCCGTTTTTCGGATCTTTCTTTCCCCAAATCGAAACACGCAACTCTCCCTCTCTCTCTCTTCCTCCATCTCTCTCTCTCTAAGAAATTTCTGTTTCCTAGTCCTACGCAGGTTGGTCTCTCTTTCATGGCTTGATTTCCAGCTTTTCATTTTGGTATCTCAAGTTCTGCATATTTGATCTGCGGTATTTTTCTTTTTCTGTTTAAACTGTTTATGAACACACACAATACCACTTATTTTATGCTTTATTTGCGTAATGTGGGAATGTTGTGCATATACTTTGTAGAGAAATCTGTTATTAGATCATGAGTGTATTTTACGTTGGATTCGCTTTCTCGAATTTTCAGGTGCAATTTTGTTTCCGAACTGATTTGATTATAATTCTGTGGAAATTGGTGGAAAATGATGATGGAGAAATTAAAAATTATTTAAGAAAGCGAGGAACTGGGTATTAAACAAGGATGACAGAGTAGGGGATAAGTGTTGCAAGGACTGATCTTCTGGTTTTATATCTTTTGGGTTTATGATTTGTGTTTCTGGTGAAAGGAGATAATGTTTAACCGAATAATGAAAAGAGGGCAGAAAAAGCCCTCGAAACCGGAGTTAATTGAGCCCCCAATGGCTTCCTCAGCACCTACCAATGTGATTGTGAATCATGCATCACGGATACCCACCGCCGCGCCACAGCCACCGGCTCCTCCACCCGTCCCTCCCAACCCTGGGGTAGTGGAGGTCTTGCCACAGTTGAAGGATGTTTCAGTCTCAGAGAGACATGTGATATTCATCAGGAAAGTCCAGGTCTGCTGTATTATGTTTGATTTCACTGATACAATGAAGTCAGCCAGAGAGAAGGAGATCAAGAGGCAAACAATTACTGAGCTTATTGATTTGGTGCAATCTGGATCGTGTAAAATGAATGATGTAATGCAAGATGAGATGGTCAAGATGATAGCATTTAATATTTTCCGATCCTTGCCTCCAGCACCGCACGAGAATACTGGTGGGGGTGGTGGAGATCCTGAGGAGGATGAGATGTTTATGGACCCAACTTGGCCTCACTTGCAACTTATATATGAGTTACTTCTAAGATATGTTGTGTCATCGGAAACAGACACCAGAGTTGCCAAAAAATTTCTTGACCACTCATTTATATCAAAATTGTTTGATTTGTTTGATTCTGAGGACTTGAGAGAGAAAGAGTACTTGAAGACTATTCTTCACAGGATATATGGAAGGTTCATGGTTCATCGACCCTTTATAAGGAATGAAATTAACAACATCTTCTATAGGTTTATATTTGAGACAGAGAGGTATGGTGGGGTTGGTGAGTTATTAGAGATTCTTGGAAGTATTATAAATGGGTTTGCATTGCCTATGAAAGAAGAGCACAAGTTGTTTCTTGTACGAGCACTGATTCCATTACACAAGGCTAAGTCTATTGCTTCATACCATCATCAATTGGCCTATTGTATTACACAATTCGTTGAGAAAGATTACAGGTTGGCTGACATTATTATTAGGGGGGTGTTGAAGTATTGGCCTATCACAAACTGTGGGAAGGAGGTACTCTTTATTGGTGAACTAGAAGAAATTTTGGAAGTTACACAGTCTGTGGAGTTTCAGCGATGCATGGTTCCTTTGTTTAAACAGATTGGACGAAGCATCAACAGTCCACATTTCCAGGTTTGAGATCGTCAATTGTTGACCCTTTTTTTGTTTTGCAAAATTGGTGCTCTATCCTACTGTTTCTCATTTTCGTTTAGGAGCAGCTTGTAACAGCATATACAATGATTAGCCTGAATCTTGGGTCTCATTTGATAATATACTTTTATAATATTTGGGGGAGAGTATTGATGCTAAGTAGATTATTGTGTGAACGAATAAACTTGATTCTTGATAGTAACGATTATCAGTTCTTCTGAGTATCGTTAATGTGACCTTCATGTTCCATCATAATGTAATTTCAGGTATAATTATATTCTATGATGTGGAATTTTTTGCTGTAGATTGTATAGATTTTCTTTCCTAAAGCTACAACACTACTAGATTTCAATAAGAAAGTTGATGACTTGCATGTCTTAATGTATTATAGTTATTGCTGCTTATGAATGAAATGGCTATCTCCCTCAAACTCTCAGCCACATGGCTTAAGTGTATTACTGAAGTTTGTCAAAATGAATGCTCCTATGCTTATGAAGATGTTGTGTGTTTTTCTTCCGTGTTTATCATCCATTTATTAGGGAAATTCAATTGCATTCCGAGTTATCCATTTTTTGCATTGAAGCCTGCCTTTGTGTTACCAGATTCATTTAATTATTTTTGGTTAGGACGCTCGTGTCCCAAAAAGAGTTGTGTTTCTCTAAAGTAGAGTTCTTATTATCGCTCAAATAATTGAAGATGCACAAGTATTAAGTCATTAACTCTCACTTAATCTGTGTCGTTTACTTGTTTGTTTAACTTATCCAGTCACATTTAACTTAGTCATATCCTTTGATCTTTTGAACATGACTCTTTAATCAGGACAAGAAAAAATTTTAAAAACAGAACTCTTTTTTAAGATTGAGGGAGGTGCTAATTATTTATTGGAGTCTAATGAAGCATTGGAAATTATGACTTTTTTGACACTGTAATTCAATCACATGATGATCATGGTGCTTTGCTATGTTGAGTTGCACCCTGAGAATCTAACTACGTCTTTTGATTTTCCAGCTCCTTGTCTTTGTCATACTTTCTCTCAGGATATAAAAATTGTTGAAAAAAAATAAACGAAGATGGGCAAGCTTTCTCCTTTCCTTTTTATCATTATTATTGGCTGAGTCTATGTTTTCCCTTTCATTTGAAATACAGGTGGCAGAACGAGCTCTTTTTTGGTGGAACAACGAACACATAGTAGGGTTGATTGCAGAAAATCGACATGTTATTTTACCAATCATATTTGATGCACTAGAAAAGAATGTACAAAGTCACTGGAACCAAGCAATCAATGGCTTGAGCTCCAATGTTAGAAGAATGTTTTTGGAGATGGACAGTGATCTATTTGAGGAGTGCCAGAGGAAATACGAGGAAAAAGCTGCAATGGCAGAAGAATTAGAAGAGCAACACATCTCAACTTGGAGAAGACTGGAAGAAGTTGCTGATGCAGCCTCTTGAAGAAACAGCATGGCCTCATCATTCAGAGATGTTTAGGTGGTTTTTCGAACTATATTTTTCCAAGAATTCCTCGACTTGGCAAAGCTCTGTGGACCAGATGCTCAGGGAATGACTGACTGTAAGAGCTGAAAGAAAGGAAGAAAGATCAGAAGAAAGGAGGTATGTGTGGTTAAATTTTGTTCTCCACATCCTTCATTTTTGCATATTTTTTTGTTTCTATATCGGAATAATGATCCCAGCGTCTGCATTTTTAGATTATTTAGGTGGAAAGTTTTTTAACCTTAGAAGAGAAAAAAGTTGAACAGAAAATTGAAGGATGAGATTTTTGATCGAGTCTGTTCAAGAGCTTTGTAAATATCCATTCATCTAATTTCTTTTCATAGTATTTGATTGTAGAATCATACTACTTAGTGATACAACTCCACTGCAATTTTGAATATCTTGTTTGCAGAATGATATTATTTTTGTTGTGATCGTTTCTTTACACAATTTTATTACTTAGAAGAGTATGAATTTGTCGTACAAAAGAGTAATACTCCCTCCGTTCGGCTGCATGTGTTTTTTTTTACATGGATTAAGAAGTATTATTATTTAATGTGTAGTGGATTGTATTGGTTTCATATACTCCATCTAAAAAGGGAAATGAGACCCTTTTAGACAAACGGGAGTTCAATAGCTTGTTGTGTCTTGACTTCATACACTGATACAAGTATGGCTGCTCTTCTAATGGGGCGTTTATACCTCATACTGCAATTCCTTCATAAAAGAAGTTGGCTGCTGAAAATTTATAATCACAAAAATATTTCTATGAATTCTAGTAACTCAAATAATGCAATTATTGTTTCATTTGTGTGTTAAGATTTAAATTGCAATATTTTCATGATTAGAAGAATTAAATTTGTCCCACATGTGATGATCTCATAAGAGGGTGTCTTATCATGATTTCAAAAAACCATAAAAACAAGTCGTACTCCTATTTATCAAGTCCAAAATCAATAATATTTTATTGAATGTAATACTATCAAGTTTCTTTTGTATCATTAATACCATAATAATATACATATTCACGAGTGACATCATGGAGTCGGTGGAATTAATATGTGACATTTTCATTGAATTATATAATTAAATATAAAGTATATTTTTCTATAATTTGTGAAATTGATTGAATTGTTGTGTGTAGCTATAGTGAGAGTAATGATAGTAAACCACCATGGTTGGTAGTAATGTACAAAATTATAATAATTAGAAAAGACAATAAGAGAGTGGTGGGTGGCTGAGACGGTGGTGCGCCGCTCCCAAATATCATACTATAGTAGTCACTATCATCGCCGCCGCCGTCAGCGGACCTTCCACCGCCGTTACTGGTGGCCCTCCCCCCACCTCCATATGACATGCTAAAACCATTGTCCCTACATTACAACACATTTCATTACATCAAAACAAATATTAATAAAATTAGCCCCCAAAGTCGCACTTGATAAGACATTAAAAAGAGCATGCAAAATTATATTAAGCAAATTTGAAAGAGGCTTGAATTGGTTTATTTAAATAACAATGGAATGGTAACAAATTTGTAGTGGGACCTACATATTTCATTATATGAGAAAATATGCATGTGAAATTTAATAAGCCTTCGTAATTAAATCAGCAATTGTTTTGCTAGTGGGGAAATATTTATTTATATTGATGAAATTGTAATGTTCTACATATATTTTTAGAATCATGACAAGATTCCACTAGTGACTCTTTCATTTTTCCTTCCATTTCCATTTTTTAGGTGGTTGAAGGTGGACCCTCAAGTATCAATGTAGCTATGTCATTATAACTCCATTATTCAAATGTTGAAAATAACAAGATTATCAATTAGATTTTATGTTTCATCTTCTTGCACTATATTGTGCTTTTTGGTTTAGTAGTGATGCAATGAAATGCCTAGTAATTGAAGAGAGTAGCTTATAATCATCTTAGTTGAGAAAAAAATAACCACAGAAATATAATATTGTAACAAAAAATCATACATGATTTATTTGTTAATCCAATTAGTTTTTTAAAAAACTATCATAATTTTTTAAAGTAATCTAGACATGATAGAATTTTCTTCCCCTATTACAATAGTCAAACTGTAGATCGCATAATTAATGACACATGAGATGTTACACAAAAACGATATAGGGACGGACCGCTGAATCTGAGATACTATGAGGCCACACCCCAACAATATAAGGAGAAGTAAGTTTAGAAAATGAAAATCTAAGTGTAAATTAAATAGCAAGGGTAAAAGGGTACTTATACGTTGGAGAATATAAAGAGGCGGAATTGGGCACAAGGACAAAAAGTGTAGCGAGTGAAGTGGGCCTTAAAAGGGCCAAGCAGTGGGCCGGGCGGCATTCCCAAAAGTCTAACTAAATGGACCCCACTTTGGGCTGGAAAGCATAAAGCAGAGAATATAACCTCTGTTCATATCCATACATTAACTACCCATCCATGGGGATGCCCTACATTATCGACAAACTGATGTTGCAACATCCTTGCAATATGGAGTACTATATCATATCATACATTTAAAATATTTATTTATTTATTAAATTATATAAAAAAAATGTTAAATTACACCAAGTATAGCACCAAGTGTGAGAAAGTACAAGCCACCAACTCAAACAAAAAAAAGAGTGCAACCTAAATTCTAAAAAATGGTGTACCGCCCCTGTCCTGGGAATTAGTGGAGGAGGTAAATAGCAGGATGTGCCTCAAGTGACTTATAGAAAGGGCTCACTGTTTAACTTGTGCTTGCAAGGGGCTAAATCCATGCCAAAGGCAGGATTCGAACCCCCACCCTGCAACAACCAAGCTCAGTTGGAAGGTATTTACACCCTCCCCTCTACCACTTGAGCTATGCTCTGGGGCAGTGTAACCTAAATTCTAAGATTGGACTAAAGTGGTGACCTCCAAATTCCCTCATTTTTTTTTAGATATACCAACAGTTGTTAAAGGTAAAGAAAGATTAGTAGCTACAAAATGATAAAAGCACTATTGGTAAAAAGTTCTAAAAGACAACTAATAACCATATGACTCTTTGCTCACCAAGATTCTTAAAGAGAGAGCATCTTCATATGGATCTGTATATCATGCTTTACATCCATTGAATTCTAACAATTCCTTTACGTATATACTTTTGAAACGTAAAGTTTAGGCGAATCGGGATAGATGTCTTGGCTAAAGGGATGCTCGAAGCTAATGTTAAGCTAGATAATGTGAAATGTATGTAGCATGAAGTATCATTATAGCAACTTTTAGTCCTTGTAGGGTGCAATTGTGTGTAAATGGAGGGTGAATGTTTTAATCGGAAATGAAGTGACTATTAAAAAGGAAAGGTATGTAAGTGGATGAAAAAGCTATCTATAGGGATAAAGCATCCTAAAAGCCTCCAAAGTGAAAAATAACAAGAACACCCTAGTTGCTTGAGTTGAATTGGAAGATTTAAGCTCTAATGGCACTTTCTGTGATATTTTGCAACAATGATCATCACTAAATTTGTGTGTTTCACAAGAAGTTAACACATGGGGTGGCAAGTGATTTCTAAACATTTCAATGATGAATGATCAAAAGTTAAAGAGATTATATGCATGTGTGTTTGTACCTTGGACCACCAAGAACACCGGCGTTCATGGTGAGTTGATCAATGAGGGCAGCGGATTTGGGCTCGACGCTTGAGGCCTTAGTATATTGCATGCTAAGGCCTCCACCCGATGGAACGTAGAATGCACCATTTACCATTATGTCTCCATCAGTCCTCCAATTCCAACTAGCCCACTCCTCTTCATCTGTGTCTACTCTCTTAGTCACCTGTTGAAAGAAATCAAGCAAATTCTTGAAGTTCACTAATACTTGATCTAGTTCAGAGATTAATGGTGATTGTGACAACTACCAAAAAGTTTGTATAAAAATTCAATTTTTTTCCAAGTTGAGGAAAAGCATGGAGAATCAAAGGATCCCATCACTATCTAAAGAGATGAATGTGGTCCTCACTAGGGCACTAGGTGTCTTTTCCTTAATCCAAATCAATTTTCCTTGAAAGATTGTCTAATTCAATATTTAAATTCTAACTTTACTCCTCAAAAATCAATTTCATCTAACAATCCATGTGACATCTATCCATGCATGTGAGGAGGCCCCCTCTCATGCACACTCATCACATAGAGAAAGAACAAGAACAAAACGATCACTAGTCGAGCGCATAGAAGTCAAAAAGTTTATCGAATTTAGGAGAAAGTTACACCATCAAAGTCATAATCTTTCCTTAAATCATGTCAAACTATTACCTCCTTGGCATTAGGATCAGCTGGTGCCGTGTAGCGATTGCCTTGACTGTTAATAGTTGGCTTCGCACTCCCACCTATTGCATACATTTGCCATTCTGTGAAATCATTGTTCACCACATGAATGTAACCCCTCCTACATCTTGGCATCCTCTGAACTAGCCCTTCTCCAAAGTGATTGAAAGCTATGGTCACCTATTTCATTTCGAAGAGATTACGCTAATGCTATATAAAAACAACAAGTATATCATGTGGATTCAAGAAACCTCAACCTGCATTCCAGAATCGGGCAAGTACTTGTCGTTGTGACCGAGCAACATAACCTCATCATGATGAGTAAAATAGCTGTTGGATATGGTGATAGCAGTGGAAGCCATTATAGCATCAATCAAACCATCAGTACAATGTGATAAAGCACAGTGATCAATCCAAATATTTCTTGATGAAAATATGGATATCCCATCTCCATCAGACTTGCCCCTCCATCCAGCATGTGTTGGACTGGATCGAACAATGGTATTCCCTGATGGCACACAGTTGTATATATGCACATTGTGGATGATCACATTGCTAACATACTGCAAAGTGATGCATCCATTTCCAGTTATATGAACATTAGCTCCACGGCCATCTATGGTCTTATGGCTATTGACAATGAGTTCATCAGTTCATGTTTGAGCTTGATCATCATGCTTGACTGGAAGATGATCCAGAGGGGCTCATCTTGGATCACGGCGTGCCGGAGGGTGCCGGGGGTGGGGTTAGCGGCGTCGCGGTCGGATGAGTCGGTCACTATGTAGTACCGACCGCCCTTTCCGCCGGTTGCTCCACGGCCAAAGCCGATGGCGCAGTCGGCTAGACGCTGGCGGTAGGTGCCCCAATCGGGGTCGCACCGCCAGCAGTCGTCGATGGGGTTTCCGGTGAGGCATTGGGCTATTCCGGTGGGTGTTGGGGAGGAGAGGAGCTGGCGCCTTCTTGATATCGATTCATTGACGCTTCTGAGGCAATACAACAAACACCATGTGAGGATGATGAATTCATGTACTTTGCTTTATTGGGGTGAAACATGGAAACTTGAAAATCAAGGGCCCAAAAGCAGGAGATTTCATATCTTATTATCTGAAATTAAAAAAGCTGAAAGAAGGTAGACGAGATATTTAATGAACAGAAAAAGAAAACACAAGCGTAAACAGGGGAAGAATTCATATAAACAGAGTAATGCAAGATATTCCAAAATTGGAAGTCAGCCACAGATCTTGAAACCATAGAAAAAATCAAAACATGATAACAAAACACCATTTAAGTATAATTCATGAACAACGCTGACAACAGTGCAAAAAACCCAGATGCAGAATTCTTGCATTCGACAAATTTTGCAGAGCCCAGATTCTGAAAACTTTAGAAAGACAAAACCCACATGAAAAGATTCAATCTTGAGCAAAACCCAGATGGAAAATCGAGGTTCGGATTTCACAATGTATGCCAACCATGTGCATACAAATGCATGTTACCTTTGTACTTGTTGAACCACAGCTTCAGGGTCAGGGTGTTGATGAGGTAGAGTGAGATTAAAGAAGCTGGTGGATGTAATAAATGAAGAGAGAGAGAGAGGAAGAATAAGAAGCAATACAAGGGAAAACTGGATAGAGGAAGCATTCTTTGAGGCAAGAAAAAGAAATAGCAATGGAGGGAGGGAAGAGTATATGATGTGCTATGGGTTTTGCTGTTTTCTAGGTTTCTTGTAAAGGAGACTATCTAAGGAAGGAAGATTTGTTGCTTCCTTGGAGATTTTGGGAAAATGTGGTGATTGATCTTTATATTAATCAAATAATGCTTACAACAATGTTTTTTATTTTGGAATAATGTAATTAATTTTTGTAAAATAATCTAAACAAAATACTACTAGTTGCTTTCTTGGTGGGGTTTTGGAGGTGCTAATTCTTTAATTCTTTTATAGGTATTTGCAATTTGAATCGAAAGTTTTAAGACACTTTCACATTATAAATCTTAATATTACAAAATATTTGTCATTTTGAAGAAAAAAAATACATTTAAAAAGATAAATAGTAGAACATGTATTTATTTTGTTCTACAATCATGATATTATTAAGTGAGAAAAAAAATCAGCAGTTGAACATTTTTAAATATACATATTTTATACATTAATTTTTTTTATTGGTAAATGTTAGTTGTTAGTAGTTAGTATCAAGTTTCCTTATTTCCTTTCTCCAAGTCTCCTTATACATTAATTTATTGGTAGATTAAATTTATTGATGACCTGTTATTATTTACTATTATTATTTATGAACATAAACTAATTGGAAGTATCTTAAGAAGAAAAAAGAATAGTATTTCTCGGTTCCTTTGAAGATCTGGTCTCAGTTTCTTCACATTCCTATCTTGTTTGTTAAATATGCTGCTAAAAATAACAATTCTTTTTATCCTAAATTGTCATCCTATTTTACCTAAATTTTCTAAAGCTTCTTAGAGAGAGAGAGGGCGCAGCCTCCTTATATGTCTCTATATATTTTAAGGAGTATAATATAATATTATATTAATAAATTTTGACTGCTGATTCAGTTCTGACAAGTTCGTGCATTTCACATAAAAATATTGGTGAGGGGGATTTGCTCTTTTTTCAATTGTTTTAATTCTTTTTATAATAATTAAAACTCCCAACTTTTTTTTTATGGAGGAATAAAAATAATTTGGATATTTCTTCATTTTCAAGTAACATCATTAACTAAATATGATTAGAGTAAGAAACTTTTTTTTTCCCATATCCTACTAATTATGTGGTCGTTGTATGGGCATATATTATCTTATTTATTTCAGTTATTTATTTATTTGGAAAATAATAAATAGTTTAAATTTAAATTAAATATCATAATTTTTTAATAATCTCTCATTTATACATAATAGTATTATAATAATAAATCCAATTTCAATAATTTATTGTATTAATGAATCATGAATGTTAGACAGCATAAAAAAATAAAAATAAAAATAAAAATAAAAAATATAATAATAATAATCTGTTTAACCATCATGAAATCGAAGAAAACAAATTGCCTAATTTGTAGGCAGAAAAACTATATCCTTTTCTTCCTTTTATCAAACATCTTTTGCAAGTTGCATAGAAAGGATATTATATATCTTTTTACAGAGTTTTGATAATACAGAATATTATATATTTGACATCAATACTTTTTCATGTTCATACAAAAGATTCAATTCAAATTCAATTAGAAAACGATTTCATTAATTAAGAGTGTAAAAAAGTTTTTAACTTTAATATTTACTCTTAGAGCTCAAAGTTTGATCAAACTCATAAAATCCATGTAAGAATTAACTCAAATAAGGGTGGATTCAAAATCAGGGGGTGAGTACCCTTCTTTACCTAACAGTTATTTATTTATTTATTTATTTATTTATTATTATTATTATATGTAAAAAAGAAACATAAAGTAAGAACTTATATTATACAATATTATCTTAAAAGTAATTTATATTTTGAAACGATCGATGTCATTTAACTTCCTATGATCTTTTGTTAACTACGAATATTAATTTATGTCTCTTCTTTCTTTTTTTCAAAGATTTGAGGTTGTGTATGAGAGAGATGGGCGGCTTAATTCGTTGAAAAGGTAATTATGAAAGAAATAAATTTATATTATGACATTTTTTATTAGTTAATCTACGTGTATTTATTTGTTCTTTTATTACCATTAAGGAAGAATGAAAGATTAATCAAAAGTTAACGGCTAAAGGTACGATGTGATCGATGGTGTAAGAAAAGGCAAACTAACTCTTAATTACTTTCTTAGTACAACAAAGTATCGATTTCATTATATCCTCAAGAAATGGATAAAATAGATATGAATGTTTAATGTATTTATAGCCGTATAAAAACCAATAAGAAAAACTATAAAAGAAATTGTATAAAAAGAGAAGAAGAGATAAGGGAATAATAGATGAAAGCTCGTTCAATAAAATATCTAGGAAGAAATTTAAAAAAAAAAAGAAAAAGAAATTTCGATTCGAAATAATAAATAAATAAATAAGTCATTGCCTTTTTATTTATTTTTTTAAAGATATTTAGCATATTAGTTTGTCGATAAAAAAATTTCAATTATATTATGTGGACACCATATGAACTTTATTTTGAAGTGATTTTAATTGTAGCCCTGTGGGCCTAACGTTTCTTCATTGGGCTTATGGGCCTTAATATATAGTATGTGATATTGACAAAGTGGGCTACTTCTTCTAATAAGCCTATTTTTCATAATTTTCGCTTTTCTCTCCCCCTCTCTCTCTATCTTTTTTTTTTTCTCCCTTAAAAGTTAAAAGTATGTATTTTGGGGGTGGGATAACTGAAAATGCAATTATTATACCCTTCACAAAGGGGAAGTATGAGATTCAAAGAGTGTTTTTATCTGTTTCTGAATGCTAATTAAGTTAGATATTCCCTCCGTCCTATTATAAGAGGGTCAGAGACAAACATAAGGTCTCTGGCCCTCTTATCATGGGACGGAGGGAGTACTCTTTAACATTTTATTAAGAGTATTAATGTAATTTTAGAGTGCACCCCTATAAATTTATAAATTTAGTGTAGGGTATAGAAGTATTTAACAAATTTAAAAAGTTAGTTTTTAAAGGTGAATATTGATTGTTGTGAAATCTAACAATATACTCCCTCCGTCCCAGTTAAACTGCACCGTTTGACTGCATAAAGCTCTCACAAAAGTTATAGTAAATGGTGCAATATGAGCGGGACGGAGAGAGTATATTTTACAGGTTCACCGGTGCACTCTAGTAAGACTTCAAATTTAATTTAAATAAAATTTCTAATTAGATAATATTACTAATAAACCCTAACTTAAATTATATATATAGTCCGAAGTCTAAATTACAAAGTTAAACAAAATAATGTTCAGATTAGGATCAATTGGCTTTAAAAGTTAAAACTATAGAGAAAAATAAATTATTAAAAGGAAAACTAGAATAATGAAGTAATTGCTAACATACTGAATTTACACCAGCCTTTGCACTTTAATTAGTAGAATCTGGTTGACCATGAACAAGGCATCAATTCCTTGATTACGTGCAAAACACAATATAGACCAACTTCAATTATATCATACATATATCTCAAAAAAATAAATTAGAAATTTCAAATATTAATTTATAAACTCTTCATGCCATTAACTGGGCCTCCATGCATTCATTTTTGAAATACATCCACCACACAATGTTATTTCTCCACAAATTAAGGGATTTGTCTTGCAATACTTCTTTTAATTAATTGTGCTTTTTGAATGGGGAATTAAGTAATATTTATAATGGGTTTATAATTTTTAGGATTATCTAATGTATAATACTTGGTGCAAGTCACAAGTAGTATTTTGAGCCTTACACTAGCTAGTATATCTTAAATATAAAGAGTTAAAAAAAATTATACATTATTTGTGTGGTTTTTAAATAATCAAGATTATAGTATATAATACTCCATTATATATGCGTATGCATGCATGCTGCTTTACTAGTATAAGAATGTAATAAAATGTTTAATTAATAATTGTGCATGACTTGTGAGTATATTCGTATACTCCCTCCATCCCCCAAAGTATTTCACACTTTCCTTTTTCATCCGTCTCTCAAAGTATTTCACATTTTATTTTTACTAAATTTGGTAAAAAATACATTATAACAATACTCACTTTTTATACACATCCCAATATAATACTTACTTTTTCATATTTCCCAACAACTTTACAAACCTCCCAACAACTTTACACACTTTTTTCATTAAATCAACTAAAATATATATTCTCTTTCTTACTTTATACATAAAAATACAAAAATTTTTTAAACTCCGCGCACACCAATACGTAAAATACTTATTGGGACGGGAGTATAAAAGTAGTTAATGATGCGTAGCTGGACACGGGGTTATCAGAAAAAGTTTGTATCCCTTGAATGTAATTTTGCTTATAATAGAAATAAATGGAAAAGGGATATCCTAGTTAGGATGTATAATTATTCACTGATACATGCATATATTAATCACCACCCCACACTACTACTTCATCTCCACCTCTCCTCCACTTTCTCTCTCCCCATTTTCATTAATCTCTCTCTGTCTCTCTCCCCCAAAACTAAATCCGACAGCCGTCGTGCACGGTGATGCTGGCGGTGGTGAAGGAGGCAAATGGATGCTGTGGAGGAACTGGTGGTGTCGCCACCGTGCCACAACATTAACTCTGACCTCTCCCTCTCCCCCGTCGCCAAAGGCAAACGAACAAAACGAAACCGTCCCTATTCCCCCCTTCCCCCCTCCGACGACTCCACCACCGCCGAGGAGGAGGACACCGCCCGCTGCCTCATCCTCCTCGCCCAGGGCGGCCACTTCTCCAACATTGACAAAGATCATTATATTTCCACCAACACACAACCACCGCACGCCGCCGCCTGCATGTACGCATGCAAGACGTGCAACCGCGTTTTCTCCTCTTTCCAGGCCCTCGGCGGCCACCGGACCAGCCACAACAAGCCCAAACACGACAAGAAAACTACAATATCGTACGACATCGACGAAGATTTCTTATCGCCATCCAAGAAATTGAGAATTCCGCCACCGCACCCTCTCTCTCTTCGATTGGGAACCACCGCCTTTAGCCACCAGAAAACCCTCCCGTCGCCGAGGCTCCACGAGTGCTCCTATTGCGGGGCGGAGTTCACCTCCGGCCAAGCCCTCGGAGGCCACATGAGGCGTCATCGGGCAGGGCCGAGCAGCCCGCTGCCTTATCGGGCCGCAAAGCTCGAGCCCGTCCCGAAGAAGCCCAGAAACCGGCTGTCTTTGGATCTCAACTTTCCGGCGCCGGAAGATGAGAACCAGAAGTTCGAATTGGCTTTGGGCCGACAGAAAAGCCCGGAGAAGTTGGTGTTGCCCACCACCACCACCCCGACATTGGTTGACTGCCATTTTTGATTGAGGAGGTTCAATTATTTTTGACACATTGATCTTCCAAAGATGAGTTATTCTAATTTTTTTTTAAATCATTTTTAAAAATTAATCTTTAAATTCAGATATTTTTTCCCTCAACACTCTTTGTAACTTAATTAATTCTGATATTTTCTTTTGTTTTTATTTCTTGCTAATTCATTCATTAACCTCATGTGGAGTACCATCTTCAAACAATAATCTACAATCTTGTAGATATTGACATTTAATTTAATATTTTTTTTTGTAAATAGTCATGATTTTTATTTGCTATATTTAAGTAACTACTAGTATACTATACTAATTCGCAGTTTATTAAAATTTTCGAATATGTACATATTTAAATAATTCTTTTTTTTTTCATATGTAAAACTCCCCATTAGCATTTTAAATGGAGTGTATACTGAATGCTATGATCAGAATTTTTAAAACAAAAATAATTTCTTATTTAATCAACTAAAATTAATCGATAAATGTCGATAGAAATCTCATTGGAATACAATGTGAATAGTGCATATTCTAATGTAACTTTTTTTATAACTCGCTTTAGATGAATACGAGAATGCAGCTTGTAACAATATACAACCTGCACGAAATGAGGAGGATTAAAATCATTTAGGTATAGAATAATGCAATTAATTAAATATTAATTAGATGCTTAAATCTAAAGAATTACCAGCCCACGTGCAATAATGTCGTTGCAGCAGCAGAAGCTGGCGGCGGTGGCGGTGGCGTAACCGGGACGGGACTCGGCGGTGGCGGTGAAATTGTTGGAGGTGGAGGCAGTGGCGGAGATGGAGGCGGGGGTGGCGCTGCTTGAATTAATCCTGTTTTAATTACATATTAATCATATGTTAATTATTCCATGAAAATGGAAAAGTGCAAGATTAATTAAATAATTGGAAAATTTCACTTTTGGTCCCATAAGAATTCAAGTTTTTTAAAAAGGTCATCTTTTATGCAATTTTAGTCCCATAAGTATTTTTTGTCATTTTCCGTCATCACTTAATGGAAAGAAACATGTGAGGAGCACGTGTCCCGTTAAGTTTTGAAACCCTAAAATGAAATCCAGAATTCCCAATTCCGCCTTCCGTCTAGGGCTCACAACCCGCTGTCTGCCCAGCGCCGCCTAGGACTTCCATTTCTGTCATGTTGTTGGCCGCGCCGGCTCCTATCGGTTGCGCTGACTTAATCCATTGGTGGCCACAACGTCGGAAATTCCCTCTTTGGATTCTTCTATTCACAGGGCCTGCCATATGCTTTATTAATTTGGAGATTTTGCTTGAGCATCCTCCGCCACAAATTATTTTCCAGAAGCTCTATCCGGCTCAACCATCGAATGTCGTTTTATCAGCCCCGGCCAGAAGCGAGCCTCAATCGATTCCCCTCTGACATGTCCTCTTCGCTGATTTCGCCTTGTGCAAATTTTCCCCGAACAGGGGTCCTTCCTGCCAAGAGCAGTTCTGATAACCTCCAGTGCCGCCAATGGAGTCCACAAGCGCGTGTCTTGCATAATTTGCAGAACTCTGCGGCCTTGGTCCGGAATTCCTGTTTATGTCGTTCTTCTTGCAGCTTCGTTTGGTGTGAATTCAGGTTATTATTTTTTATCGCCTTGTGCAAATTTTTGGGTCAGGTACCAGAGGGTAATCGGGGCTAAGCAACAGCGAGGTAAAATCAAGAATACTTGGTCTGTCATAGCGAAAGTTGACAAGAAGAAGGTGTTCCCAGAATTGTCCCTGTGTTGGTAAAGATTGGATATTTTGATGGAGTGTCGGGAGGGGTGTTGGAGCCGGTAAGCATATGAATGACTGAAGGAGCGCTTGGATGAAGGTGGTGGGATAAGAATTGTTGGGTTCTGATCTGGTTATCAGCGATGGGTGTGCGGTGGTGCTGTTTGGGATGGGTCCTAAAAAGAAAAAGATCTTGAAAATCTTAGAAATAAGAAAAAAAATCTGGTTATTGCCATAAAAGAAAAATATAATAATTTCTTTTTTGTTTTTTTCCTTCAAGCTTAACGATATCTGTTAGCTGACCAACGGCTGGGACCATGAGTGCAACTTTTAGGACTTGGTCATAAGTATGGGACTATTTTTGAATGTCATCAATTTTCTTGGGACCAAAAATGAAATTTTCCCATTAATTAATTGTAATTACCGCAATACAAGAGATTATCTGGGGGTGGGCGCTCCTTAGCAGGATTAGGATCAAGATCATTAACTCTAATATAGAGTTCTTGACCTAAGTACCATTGTCTTAGATTTTGTGACCTCAAATTCCACATTCCAGGGTTGTCCAAATACACATACACTGCTGTCCATCCTCCAGGGTACACCTGCATAACTTGTTTACTCACTCATTAATGAAAAAATACAATTACTGGTACTTAATTACTGTTTAATTAATTAAGGGATATTCATATTATTTATGAGTACAATTTTACCTGAGCAGTAGAACGCACGATTGGATTGACCAGATTATAAGCTGTGGAACGTGCCAGTGGGGTCCATTTCCCTAGACCATAACTATAATAATACCAAATTTTAATTAAATTAACCATCTTCATATACTCGTATAATATGTGTAATTAGATTGATATATTAAAACTTACCCTACTACGAAGAATCCGTACCCATCCAAATGCCAAGAGTCGATTGTTTCCAAATAGTTCTGAAATACGATCTCGAGCCATCCCTTGTGAGTCCCCGACACGACGAACGTGTCTCTAATTAGAGCCGGAAGGCTCGAGTGAACAGGATAGGCGTCGAGTCGATAGACTCCTGACCCGTTAAGGAAGTAATCAGCCAGTTTCAATGGAGTGGATGGAGTTTTGTATGTTACATTGTTGATTGTGAAAAAAGTGGTGTTATCAATTAGAGCAAATGATCCATCAAGAACAAATGTTTGTGACAATGTCACATTTGAGACATTAAATGTCCCTTGAGGATTAGGTCTTGCAGCGCCCGCCGTCATATTCATCCTATAAATATACATAAAAAATTAATTATAATATTGATTTAAGTTAATGATTTAGAATGGATAATTTATGACTTACGTGATGGATGTAGCTTGATTGAGGGAGAATACGATATCAAACGGGTCGGGTCCATCCGGCAAAGGCCCGTTTGCAGGTATGGTGGAGTTAACATAGTGCAGTACTCCGACGGCAGCAAGCGCATTCGGGTCGGTCAAGTTGACCCATTTAGGAGTTGCAACAATGTAGTAATCCTCTGTGTCCTGATCCGCTGTAACGAGCACAGAGTATGATTGGCCCACGTGGACGTCCAGCGAATTTAAAGTGATTTGATTGGTGTATGATCCTTCCGTTTCCACCAATAGCATTTTGTGATTTTGAATCCTAAAATTAAAGCTCCACAAGCTGCCCACGTTGGAAATTCTAAATCTGTACGTTTTTCCTTCAAAACAAAATTTAAAATAATAACTTATTTATTACTTTTATTATTAAAAAATCTAATAAGTCGAATTCTTTTATTTTAATAGTAATAAATTACTAATAATCAACATTGGCTCACCTTTAGATACGTTAAACGACTCGTGGGCTTTAGAAAGTGGGTCATTATATGGACCTTTTCCATTCATTAGGATCCAATCGTTGAAGTAGAAAGAACCGCCTTGGGCCCTAGCTACCTGTCCAATTGATATAATATATAGTATTAAATAATTTATTTATTAATTTATATTCTCGGTATTAAAAAAATAAAATAAAATTGGAGAGGAATAATATAAAAGTGAAATTATAGGACCTTATAATCTTCCCCATACCAATCACCGATAAGAAGATCAAACTCCTGTTCGGGCTTAGGAAACGGAACATTAATGACAATTCTATTGTTGACCCGGATCGGGCCGAACCCTCCGCCGGCCCGCTGAAAGTTGATAGAAGGGAAATAGAAGAAACTGCCAATTTGATCCTTCATTTGGAAAACATAAGTCCAGTGGGTACCGGGTAGGATCGGGCAATTTGTACCCGATACCCCATCCTGCCATGAGTTCAGCCTTTGTTGGATCCCATTCCTGCATTCCTTTTATTTTTTCAATTTTCGATTCAAATATTCATAATAAAGTCTCCACTTCTTATCATACTCTCACAAAAGTTTTTCACATAAATAAGTGTTAGTAGAAATTCTCAAACATAAATAAATACGTGAACTAGTTTGACACAAGAATTTGTAATAATAAAGTAAAGTGTAAGTAATCCATTACCATGTAATAAGAAGTGGCTCATCCATATCATTGTAGACTTTAACATGTACATTGTCATTCGTGGATGCATTGATAAGAGGCCCCGGAAATAAATCATTAATGGTGATAACCTTGAAGTAGAAAATAAATTTTCTAATTAATTAATTGATTCCCATCTCTAAATAAATAAAAAGAAGTGAAAATTATCGTAATGAAATATTATCATGCAAGTTAAAAATTAATCATAAAAAAAATAATTTATACCGATTGATTTTGTGACACTGGCTGAATATCATGATTAATTTTAACATGCCAATCAAGAAAAATATCCTCCGCCGCCGCCACGGTGAACAAGGCCATGAAATAGACCAACCACCATGCTCTACGGCTGAGGGCCGCCATCTCTGGTGGCGATTATTCCTAGTGATCTTGTATTGAAAGATTTGAATGTATTAGAATGAAATGAATAAGATTAACCCCTTTTTAAACATTTGATTTCAATTTTATAAAAGAGGATTACATTAATTAATGTAGTATTAATTTGTCCATTTGTTAGAAAAAATAAGGTTAAGTTGGTGGTGAAGTTTTCAGAGTAAACACAAAAATACAACAAGAACTTTGATCCTCGTGTATGACAAATATTCTTTTATTATTTTTTTTTTTTAAGTATGTGTGTTTAATATTTATCTATAAAACAAATCAATTAGGAACAATTTTCGCTGATTTTTACATTCGTAAATCCAATATAACGATGGCAATTAAATATAAAAGTGTAATCCATAAAACGTTGGTTGTGGTGTATATATATTTATTAAAAATAAGATATGGATTAAAGCTTTGTTAGAGCTGTTCCTTGTGTTAAATTAGTTTAATTACTCATTTACTTTTTTTATTTTTTTAATAGGGTTCGACGATTTTTATGCGGATCTTTTGTCATTATAATATGGGCGGGGAACAATGTAAGAACTGCACAAATAATAAATCCAATTAATTATGACCATGCATAAGTGCAATTATAATCATATCATTTTACATATAGAAATCCAATGATAATAGGATCAATGAAATTATATGTAATAAAAAGATCTGTGAGTCGGATTTTCACAAATTATTTTGACTCAATATAAAATTTTATTCAGTACTTTTCACAAAGCCACACCAATTTTTTTTTTAAATTTTAATAAAGAGTCCTTAATTTTCATTTTACGAGTCCAATAATACACTCTAAAAAACTCGTGATTCGTACGTATTTATAAGGTTCAGAAGATTAAAATTGAGAGTTTAATAGGGTGAGTATATCTATAAATATTGAGTTACCAAAGTAATTAAATTGGCAAGAAGATACACTAAAAATAGCTTGTACTCCTATATTATTGAAAAATTATAAGTGGGTCCCGTAGAGTCTTAAAAAACTCGTGACTCAAGTATGCCCCTGGGGCCCAATTATCAGGAATAACATCTTTGGCAAAAATTTGTCTTCTCGTCTGTAGCGTAACAATTCTCACGGAATAAGGGCCACGTGTCCCATCGGGTATACCAGCCTTATACGTGGCACCCCACGCCTGCTGCATGGGTATTGATCCTCTGTTACCCGCCGGAAACAGCTGCACGTCGCCGATATCCCCATCACCGCTCACAAACTCGATCGCGAATGATAGGAAGAATTTGTTTGACCCGCGGTCAACCTTGAATGTCACGTGCTTCGTCTGGTAACCACAATTTACCCTGCACCAATTTTTAATTAATATTTAAATTAATTTATTAATTCAAATAAATAATTAATTGTTTAAATACCTTTCATAATGAACATTAATTCTTCCGAATTTAATTAAATTGGCAGCTGGCTAAAAATCCAAAAGCCTTTTTGCTTATATCGAAATGAAGTGGCTCGTTGTTGCATGCACCATGGCAATCCATGTTGTAACTGTAATTGGGACACCCGAACAAAATTCATCTTCCATGCATTTTACCTGAATTTTTTTATTTAAATAAATAAATAAATTAGTATTTTTAAAATTAATTAGTTATTAGAATAATACTAAATGTCCATAATATCAACATCGCCTTAAATTATATATTTACTATTATGCCATAAAAGTAATAAATCCTAAAATTCTAAGTCTTAAAACTATAAACCCTAAATCTTTATTACCCTTAGGCGAATTAATTAATAAACCTGATAACAAACTCCACAGCCTTTTCCTGATTTGAATAAATTGTCGTTTCCCGCGGTTATGAAACCATTGAAAGGCCAGTTTGCCACGTCATTTTCGAATCCACATGCACCTCCTAATAATGGTCAATATTCATAAATCAAGAAATTAAATTAATTAAAATATTTAATATAAGAGATATTAATATTAATTGAATAAATTCTTACCGGATCCGTTTTCTGAAGGATCGTCGTAGAATGTTGCAATGGCATTTGAGAAGCCAGCCAAAGAAGTATTGACGGATTTGGAATTTGTTCCAACAAAATAATCATCATTTACTTGTAATAAAATAATTGCCATACTCGAAAAAATCGCAATAGAATTCATGGGAAGATTTCTGAAATAATTGCTTGCTGCATTATTGAATAAATAAACAAGTATATATAGTTACAAAATATCTTTAAAAAAAGGAAAGAAATAAATCAAATAATACAACTGATTGTTCAATTAATCAAAATTTAAGATGATTTGATTATGTAATCTTCTCTCTACTCTATTAGTAAACATCACTAAAATGGAGGAGATTGTATGTTCGTACGTACGTATTAATTATCTATCAATAAATTCAAATTCAGAATCCAAGCTAATAAATGAAATATTACTAATTACTAAGTAATTGTTATAATATGGGCGTTTATGATTTTACGAATTAGGATTAGAATTAGAATTTTATATGTTTAATTAATAATAAATAGTTTAATTTTCTCTTGAAATAACGTAAAATAAAGTTACATGCATATATGTTCACTGTTATAGTTAACGAATAAAGTGATTTTGCTAGCATGCATGCATTCTATAAATAAATAAATATTACAAGTTGATATTTCAAATATTTATGAAATCATGGATTCATGGATGACAAGGAAGCCTAATACTCCATAAAACTAGAACAAAATATTAGAGTCAAATTGTTATTAGTTTTATAATAATAATAATAGAGTTGATATTAGGTGCACTTGCAATGGTGCATAACTTTTTTTTTTATTTTGTATATGTTTTTATTCTATTTTGTATATGTATTTCTTAATAATTGTATACTTTTTTCATTCTAAGTTTTTCATTAAAAAAATCAGTATCCATATGTGTATAACTTTTTATTCAATAGTGTAGTACATGTTTTTTATTAATTGTAAATTTTTTACACTCAAATTTTCAGTAAAAAGCTAACAATTAATTATATACATTTTTATTCATAATGGTATATGTTTTTGTTAATATTTGTATACGATTTTTAAAATGGATGCACCGAATCTTAGGGTGTATCCGATTACACAGTATATTAGCCATAATAATTATTATTATATAACTTACTAAATATACATATTTTTGATTTAAATAAATATTGTAATATCGCAATTATACATTATTCACGCCCAATTCCATATTTTCTTGTACGTGCTAGGGAATTCAATATCGCGCTTGGTAAAATAAAACTCATCCATTCTCACAGCCCAATTGTTAATTCCAGAATCGTAACCAACGATAGGCTTTGATTTGAAAGCTACTAAAGATTGACTCTTTGATCCCCACTGAAATGAACAAATAAATTTAGTATTGCGAAGATAATTTTCACAGAAACTCCAATCGAATTTTTGATTAACAGTGAGATTATGATATCCAAGATCATCATCTCCAGAATAACAATGTAACTTTAATTGTGGAGAATTCGAAGGAAGCAAATTTGTGATAATAACTTTTTCATTGTTCGTGATGGTACATCCAGCTGAATGTGATTTAAGGATGTTTATCGATAGACAAAGCAATATTAGGAGAAACTTCATTGTGCAGTATGACATTATTTTATTTAAGGGTGCTATATATATTTAATTGTTTACGGTTTAAAATGTAAAATATATATGGTAATAGGCATAATTTTATATAAAGAGGATTTGTAATTTGATTGATGAAAGTAACATAATATTCTAAATAATTTGTCATATATATTAAGAGTAAATTATCATTACACTTGATATTTTGGTTTGAAAAATCTACCAAATACTAGCATATTTTTATTATTTTTACTTTTATATTTTTGAAAGTGTGCAAATATCTAATGGCTAATACTACTGTGCACCTGGGTGCACCCTATGATATGGTGCATTCACTTTTAGATCGTATACAATTATAAATAAAAAATATATAATTATGAACAAAATATATACAATTTTTTGTTAGTTTTTTTAATGAAAAATTGAGTGTAAAAAAATATACAACTATTAAAAAATATGTATACACTATTGAATAAAAAGTTATACACATATGGATGCTAGTTTTTGAGTGTGAAAAAAGTATACAATTATTAAAAAAATATGTATAAAAAAATTAAATGTACCGAATATCAACTCATATCTAATTATATAGAAGTAATTGATTGCATCTAAAAAAACAAAATTAACCAAATCTTGCAACATAAGAAATTGTAAAAAAATCAAATTCTGTTTACCTTTTGTAATATTTGCTAAAGCGAACTTTATCTTTTATAAGCTATTTAGTATATAAATCCAGTAATTAATACTAATAAATATTATATGCAGTTAAAGATTTTGAATTTGATATTTTTTAATTATTTTGAAAAAAAAAATTAAATTATTTGTCAAATTAACTTTGTCATCTGAAATAATTTCAACAAAAATATATTTTAATATTATAAAAAATAAATTATTTTAAAATAAAGAATAAATAAATTATTAGTATAAATTTCAATACTCCATATAAAAATTATTTTTTCTTTTTTAATATTACCACAAACATCCACCCCACTCCAAGCGGACACCATTAGGGGCACCATATAGTGTAGGGGCAACACGTGTTGAATAGTGCTATGCAATATTGTCGAAATTTGACCGGATTGATTGGTTTTACTTATTAAATCGGGAACTGAAGCTGGAATCGATCATAAGACCTAAAAAATAAAAATTTGAGGTTGAACCAGTCAAAAATTGATTGAACTGGTTTAACCACCTAAGAAATTAGAAAACATAAACGTTAACTCGGGACATAAAGAGTAATATTTATTGGGGATTAAATTAATATGATATATAGGTTAATAAACATACCATAAATATATGTATGAACTATGAGGTATGAATTATGAATTCTAAAAATTTTTTATTTAAATTAATTTTTTAATTTTGTAAAATCTTTTGATGGTTGTATCAGGTGATTCTATAAAATATAATTAAAAATATGTAAATTCCAATTTTTTCATTTGATTTATTGAACCTTGAATCATTGTCTTCACAGGTTCAATTTCCGGTCTGATTATAAAACATTGATCTTATGTGAGACCATTTTTCATTTTTTAAAATAATTAACATCTTTATATATCAAAAATGTTATTAATTAAAAATTATTGTCACTTTTTATTTATATTATGAGTTCAAGATCTCACATAAATATTTATCATGAGGTAGAAGTGAGTTTTTTATTTTATTTTTTCTTTTTTCTTTTCCCCTCATTATATTTTCTTTGCTATTATTTTACATAATTTATCTTATTTATATAAACATAAGAGATTATTAAACATAAATAAATAAACAAATACGTGAACTCATAGTACACCAAACTTTTTCAATAATAATAAATAGAGAGTGACTAGGGTACCATCAGGGGATCTCTACTCTTTTTAATTAATTTATACTCCTTTATTAATGTTATTTTTTATTTTATTTTTAAATTTATTATATTTAAATAACTATCATACCCTAAATCCTAAACCTTAAGGATAAATTATACCCTAAACCAAAAGGATAAAATTACAATTATATCCCTAAAATTAAATAAATAAAAAAACAGAAAAAAAAACAGTAACAAAAAAGAGGGAAAAAAACACTAAGGTGAAGAAAGAAAATGGTACATTTTAAAATTGGTACCCTTTTCCACTCTAGTTAATTAATAAATTAAAGGCAAGTAATCCATCACCGTGTAATGAGGAGTGGCTAATCCATATCATTCGTGGATGCATTGATAAGAGGTTCCGAAAATAAATCATTAATGGTGATAACCTTGTAATAGATATTAAACAAAATTTCTAATTAATTTATTGATTCCAATCTCTAAATATAAATAAAAATAAGTGAAAAATATTGTAATGAAATATTATCATAGACGTTAAAAAATAAATCTTCATTAAAAAAATAATAATTTATACCTATTCATTTGTAACACTGATTGAATATCATGATTAATTTTAACACGTCAGTCTAGAAAAAATATCTTCCGCTGCCGCCACCGTGAACAAGGCCATGGAACATAGCAACCACCATGATCCACGGCTAGGGCGGTAGGGCCGCCATCTCCTGGTGGCGATTATTCCTGGTCTTATGTGAAGAGATTTGAGTATATTAGAATGAAATAAATAAGATTAACCCCATTTTAAACATTTGATTTCAGTTTTTTTTTTATAATTATTATGGTTAAAAAGATTTTTGCACATGACACATGAAGTGGTGCCAAATACAGCCGTACAATACATATGACCATGTATACATGGATCGATCTAATAAAGAATTACTTACTACATACGAATAACATTTTTAATAGTAAATTAGACTTTAGGTAAAAGCATGGAATTGCTAATTTTGAAGAGTTGTTAAGTGGTGATATTCGATTATTGATATATGAACAAATTGTCATTTTTGTTTATCAAGTGCGAATCGTGAAATATATAAACGTTCTTATGATTTAAAATAAATATATATATATATATATATATATATATATATATATATATATATATATATATATATACTTTCATGAACATAATAAATTTTAAAATATAGCAACATGATGCGGAGTACTTTACACTTGAGGGATAGCTTTCCATAATCAATAATTATCAAAATTTGAAAATATTGTTTCAGATAAATGTGAGAATATGAGTACATTGATTGCGAAATTATTTGTCACAATCTTTTATTCCTAACGTTAATTTTGTAAAATGATTTCTTATATATATATCACACAACAACAACAACAATTATAATATTTATAATAATAATAATTGCAACTCATCATATATGCTAATTGGTGAATGTTGTCGGTTTCAAAAGTGATAATATGAAACTAAAATAATGTTAATTTATGTATGAATCAATAATTAAAAAAAAACTTTATTTAAATAAATTTTATAGTATTACAATTAGACATGATTCACGCCCAATTCCATGTTTTCTCGTACGTGCTAGGATATTTAACATCGCGATTGGTAAAATAAAATCCATTCATTCTCACTGCCCAATTTCTTTGATTCTTCAATCCCCACCAAAAAGAACAAATAAATTTAGTATTGCGAAGATAATTCTCACAAAAATTCCAATTATATTTCTGATTAACGGTGAGATTATGATATCCGAGATCGTTATCTCCATAATAACAATGTAACTTTAATTGTGGAGAATTTGAAGGAAGCAAATTTGTGATAATAACTTTTTCATTGATCGAGAGAGTACATCCAGAAACATGTGATTCAAGGATGTTTATTGATAGAAAAAAAAATACTATGAGAATTTTCATTGTCACATATATATGACATTATTTTATTTAAGGGTGCTATATATATTTAATTATATATACGGTTTAAAATGCAAAATATGTTTGTTAATACACATAATTTTATATAAAGACGATTATAGTAATACGCACAATTTTATATAAAGACGAAAGTAACATAATATTCTAAATAATTTGTCATACATAGTATTAAGAGTAATTTATCACCTGGTTTGAAAAAACTACCAAATGGAGTACTTATGGCTTATCTTTTTTGGAAAATTACTCATACGTACACACTTTGTATCCATAATTATTGTGAGATATATTGATTTAAAAAAGTTATTCTCACATACAAAATATTAAAGTAAAATATCAAATATAACCCTAAACACATACACTTTTAAACCACAAACCCTACACCCCTCACCCACCCACTGCCGCCGCCGGATATACACTTTTTTTTGCTACACATACTTTTTTTACAGCACACACTTTTGCTGCACACGAATTTTCATGCTGCACACAAATATTTATGTGCAACACATTGTAAGAGTAATATTGAAATATCACTATATATTTTTGTAGTTAGTAGTAGTATTTTGTATGTTTGTATCTTATATTAATAAAGGAATTTTAATGTACCTAGTGGTAAATACCCTTTATTTTTATTATTTTTACTTTTATTTCTGTACAAATATCTAATGGTAAAGAAGTGTGATTGTCTGTAAAAAAAAGGAAAGAAAAAAAGATTAGCCAAATCTTGCAACATAAAAAATTGTAAAGAAAATCAAATCCTTTTTACCTTTTGTAATATTTGATTAATTAAGTGATTATTGATAATATGCTTTTATTATGAGTTTTATAGTATAAGCTATCTGGTATATAATTTCTGTAATTAATACTAATAAATATTATACTGTAGTTAAGAATTTGAATTTGGTTATTTTGAAAGTATTTTTAAATTATTTGTCAAATTCTATCATTTGAAATCTCTTCACTGTGCAAAAATATATTTTAATATTATAAAAATAAATTATTTTAAAATTAAAAAAAAATTCTCACAAAATTTCAATACTTCAAACAAAAATTAATTTTTCTTTTTTAATATTACCACAAACACTCATCCCACTCCAAATGGGTTCTATTTTGCCCAAAATTAATTTGATCCAATGGGCTGGTTTTAATATTACCCCAAACCTTTATATTTAGATTTTTCCACATGCACACATGAAGTGGTGCCAAATCCAACCGTATATACATATAACACATACATCAGTCCAATAAATAATTACTTACTACATTAAGGAATAGTATTTTTAAGGGTTAATTGCAAAAAAAAACCCACGAACTTTATTTCTATTGCAAATTAATCCCCACTTTTGAGAAATTACAAAAAAAACAACAACTTTAAGTATTGTTAAAAAAAAAACTCAATTTGTGACTAATAGTAGAGTTTTTTTTATTTTTTTCAACAATATTTAAATGTTGTGGTTTTTTTTATAATTTCTCAAAAGTGATGATTAATTTGCAATAGGTGTAAAGTTCGTAATTTTTTTTTACAATTAACCCTATTTTTAATAATGAATTAGACTTGATGTAGATTAAGGATATAATCGCTAATTTTGAAGGGATGTTACAGACTGCATAGTGGAATTGGATTATTGATCTCTAAACAAATTATCAATTTTGTTTATTTCAGTTTGAATCATGTAATATACAAACGTTCATATGATTAAAAAATAAAATAAAAATTATACTCTTGAATATTTTAAATTTAAAAATATACCAACATGATGTGGAGTATCTTGTACTTGATGCTTTCCGTAATTAATAATTTATCAAAATTTGAAAATAATGTTTCAGATAAATTTGAGAATTTGCATAAATTGATTACGAAATTATTTGTAGCAGTCTGTTATTTCTGACGTTAATTTTATTAAAAAATTTCTTATCTATATCACACACAAAAAAAAAAAAAAAAAATAAATCATTATATATGGTGATTGGTGAATGTTGTCGGATTGAAAAGGGCTGCAAGTACTAAATTTCGTTTGATGATGAATATAAAACTAAAATAAAATGTTAATTTATATATGAATCTAGAAAAACTTGATTTAAATAAATTTTATAGTATTACACTTATGAGACATGATTCACCAATTCCATTTTTCTTGTACGCGCTAGGATATTTAGCATCTCGTTTGTTAAAATAAAATCCATCCACCCTTACTGTCCAATTATTAATTCCAGTATCCGGATTAACGATAATCTTTGATTGGAAAGCTACAAAAGAATGACTCTTTGATCCCCCAAAAGGAACAAATAAATGCAATATTGAGAAAAAAATTCTCACAAAAACTCCAATCGTATTTCTGATTAATAGTGAGATTATGATATCCAAGATCCTCATCTTCAGAATAACAGTGAAACTTTAATTGTGGAGAATTCGAAGGAAGCAAATTTGTGATGATAACTTTTTCTTTGGTAGGGAGGATACATCCAAAAACAGGTGATTTGAGGATGTTCATCAATAGACAGAAAAATACTAGGAGAATCTTCATTGTTACATATGACATTATTTTATTTAAGGGTGCTATGTATATTAAATTATATATTGTTTAAAATGCAAAATATATATGGTAATACGCATAATTTTATGAAAAGGCGATCTGTAATTGAATTGATGAAACATAATAACATTCTAAATAATTTATCATAATTATTAAGAGTAAAATATCATCACACTCGATGTTTTGGTTTGAAAATCTACCAAATACTTGCATATATATTTTTAATTTAAAGTGTACAAATGTCTAATTGTAAAGATGTAATTGATTAACCAAATCTTAGAGCATAAGAAATTATAAAGAAAAACAAATCCTATTTACCTTTTGTAATACTTACTATTTGCTAAAGTGATTATTGATATGCTTTTATTATGAGTTTTATTATAGTATTAGCCTATTTCGTATATAAATCCAGTAATTAATACTAATAAATTTTATATTGCAGTTAAGTATAATTAATACTAATAAATTTTTTTTATTGCAGTTAAGAATTTGAAATAAAAATCAACGCTGCACTTGAAGGTAGCGGCATCTCCAACAACATATTTATAATTTGAAGAGTATTGATGTAAAATAGAGAGTATTTAAAATTTAAAAAACTATTTTTTTAATCACAAATACTTATGTAAATCGGGTTCATAATGTAAACCCTGTAGTCCTCTCTTTCAATTTTATATATCATATGTACTGTTAAGGTGTTTAAATTAAAGAGACTCGGGTTTACAAGAGTTTATAATGTAAACTCAGTTTACAAAGATTAACTTTTTTTATTTCCTCCAACACTATCTATATATCATTTAATAAAATATTTATAATTTGAAGAGTATTGATGTAAAATAGAGAGTATTTAAAATTTAAAGAGCTATTTTTTTAATCACAAATACTTATGTAAATCGGGTTCATAATGTAAACCATGTAGTCCTCTCTTTCAATTTTATATATCATATGTACTGTTAAGGTGTTTAAATTAAAGAGACTCGGGTTTACAAGAGTTTATAATGTAAACTCAGTTTACAAAGATTAACTTTTTTTATTTCCTCCAACACTATCTATATATCATTTAATTTATTATCTTCACAATGTCCATTTATTATATTTGTATTTTTTTAATATTATATTTTTTATTTTTTATTTATTTTATCATGGATGTGAAGTAATTAATATTTTGGTGTGTTGGAAGTAATGAAAAAAGTATATGCAATAAATTTTAAAGAGGTATTTTGACTCTTCAAATTTTGAGAAACAGAATCATTATGTAAAACTTTTTTTGTTATTTTAAAGAGCTTATTTGACATGTATTTTTACATTTGTCTCATAAATTTTAACTACTATTTTTTTTCGAGTTTTTAGAGGAGGCTCTAGCTAATTAATTGAAACCTTACACACTAAAGTACTTTTTTTTTTAACACCCATTTTTTGTTCTTATTTAAAAATACCATCACACTATATTGATAAGAAAAATTATATGTCATGTTGAATGTTTGAAAAAAATTCACAAAACATGTAGCATACGATACTAAAAATAAGTATAATTTATTTATGATGATAATGAAGGTTTTCCATTATGTGGGTCACAATTGGGCTAATGATGATGATATGAAAAAAGATATAATTGTTCATAATTATTCCAAAACTTTTAAATATGAGATGACCCATAATAGGCAACATCCAATCCAACAATAAAAATACTTTCCACATTAAGTAAAAGTGTCAAACCATCAAACTTTCGGCACACACGATCAGATGCAACAATTATAGTATTTTATTTAGGCATCTTATTTCTTACATATTTATTCATATATACCCATTATTGTATTTTCACATCACTTGTAGCATATTTAGAACTCATACTCTATTGCGAGATTGATTGATAGCATATTTAAAAATTATACTCCATTGTGAGATTGATTAATAAAGGTCAATTGTTCAATTTGTAAAACGTCGAATAAAAAAATTGGTAATTAATTATTTGGAGCAAAATTTATGTATATAATAATAGTTAATTAGTATGAAACAATTAATTGAGGAGGCGGAATTAGAAAAGTGGGTGAGAGGTTTCTTAACGGATTGGCAATAGATTGCTTTACTTGCACTCATTACTTTGTTACCCTAACTTTGCTTCTTCTATTGTTTTTAATTAATTAATTATTTAATTATTATTATTATTATTTTAATTTTTCTTTCGGATATTGTTGACTCCAACGCACGTGTTAGTTTCACATGCTGCACTTACTATATATATCTTCCATTTATTTAAATAATAGTATTACTAATAATATCAATTTTGGATTCTTATTATATCTCAGCAAAAATGGCCACTACTTCTCTTCTTTAGCGGTGTTTGAGTAGGTGGAGTGATTATTAAATATTATGCGTTTTAATTTTTTATTAATTCTAATAAAATAAATTATTTGCTTGTATATTCTTTTTTAGGTCGTGGTACTACAATACATATGGGTAGTTTTTTTATTAATTATAAAAACTTAGTGTGAATGGTGCAATTTTAGTCAAATTTATAAGCTGATTAAAATTAATATTTACATTGAAATTTAATGAGACATAATAATTTTAATATTAGAGACATATATTTAATAATTTAGTAATACTAATTATTCAACAAACACACGACGTGCTCGTTTTCGATGAATTAATGATGCTTAGGAAATATAAATTAAGTTAGGTTTCTCAATCTTTATGTATTATTTACTTTGTAAGACAGTCTACTAATTTCAATTTATAAGATAATTATTTTTTAATTTAATTAAGTATTCTATATTTTTAAATTAAATTTAAAAAAAATCCTATTTGATTACTATTAAATGTCAATTAATATACTTGTTATTTGTTGTAAATTAATTAATTAATTTAACTACATTTATTCTACAAAATTTTTAAAATAGTAATGATAATTGAATTCCTCGTTTTAAACTAAGTAGGGTGTAGACAAATCGCACCTGTAAGTACTTTTAACGTATATATATTTAATTGAAACTGTAAAAAGAAAAAAAAACAATTTAGACAAAAATTAGTTTATAGTGTTTTCTAAAAAAATTACATTCACTTACTTTTTCTCTATAAAATTTGATATGTTATTTGAGTTTGAATTTATTTAATTATTTGTAAATGAGACTAAATTAAAATATCATAGAGGTTTATCATAAAATCTCTGCATTAAATCACTACTTTATTTAGGCACAGACAAATAAAATTAGCGTCAATAAATAATAGGTAAAAAACGTATTTAAAAATTACTGAGCAATACATTCGCTTTATAAAATTACAGATAAATACAAAATTATATTTTAGTTTGCCCATAATATCCATATATATTCGTACATTAATGTGTATTATCAGGAACAAAAATACGCAATTAAATATAATATTTATACGAATGTACATTAGTGTGGATTCTTGAGAGAGAAACTGAAAATACGTGATTAGATTAAAAAACTCTACTAATTTACATTAGTATGCATTCTCGAGAGAGAAATAGAAAACTAATGTACATTAGTGTGCATTTTTGAGAGAGAAACAGAAAATACGTGATTAAATTGAAAACTCTTGAGAAAGAAACAGAAAATACACAACTAAACTATTGTTAAGTACATTAGTTTGCATTTTTAGAGAGAAACAGAAAATACACAATTAAATTGAAAAATGATACGAATGTACATTAGTGCACATGTTTGAAAGAGAAACAAAAAATACACGATTAATTAAATTGAAAAAAGGTTGTTATATTATCCTTAAATCTCTCCTTAAATTTCTCACCTATTTTTTTTTTGATTTAGTGTACATTAGTATTTAATGAAATTAGTGTTAAGTGAAAACGTTATAAATATCTCTCCTTAAATTTCTCACCTTTTTTTTTGATTTAATGTACATTAGTATTTAATGAAATTAGTGTTAAGTGAAAACGTTGTAAATAAAGGTAAAACTGGAAAAAGAAAAGAACGTTATATATTTATCAACAATTATACCTTCCGTCCGCCCAAAGGTGGCATTTACTTTTTGCACGTGGATTAAGGAATATTATTATCTAATGTGTTGTTAGTAGTTGTATTAGTGGGGTGTATGAGTCCCATAAATTTATTGTATTAGTGATGTGTGTGGGTCCCGTGTGTTTAAAAAGGAAAATGTGGACCTTTGGTGCGGACGCCTAAAATGACAAAATGTCCACCTTTCGAGCCGACGAAGGGAATATTAGATCAATGTATTAATTAATAATAGTAATTAGATTATATATACGCTTAAATATCAGTAATAATCCCATAAAATTATGCAAGCGCAAGATTATTTTGGGATACAAATTGATACATTGCTTTTTATTAAGGCCCAATATTTTTAGAATTTAAAAGAGTCTTGATATAATTAAATTGAAGATTGATTCTGTATCCCTATTGATTTGAAATTCAATTAGTTGGATTGATTGGATCCACGATATAATCAAAAAAATAAAATAACTTATTCTTAAATATATTTACGATTTTAATTAATTACCATTCAAAATGTAATCTAAAATTAAAATAATTAAATCAAAAGACTCCTAATTTATATTCCTAATCTAATACTTCATATATTCATCCTCATATTCACCCAACACATAATTCATAATTATACTCAAAATTTAAATATAAAAATTTTAAATAGAAAAAATAAATAAATGTAAAACAAAACCCCAATGATTTTCCTATTAGACCGATCAAACTATTTAACAATATTTTTTTCTTTAAAGTTTAAACAACAAAATGGTAAATAAGTGTGTGACTTTGTCTCGAGACTGACATAAGTAATATTTTTTTTAATAAAAGTGATGCTTAATTAATAATAATAAGTGATAATGATATTGTGAGTTATAAATTATATTTTAAATTAAAAGTAATGATTTTTTAAATAAAAAGGATAATTAATTAAAAAATTTAGGGTTAAACACAAATGAACGAGTAAAATTAGGAAACTGGAAGAGGAAAATGCAGAAAAAGAAAGAAAGAAATAAATGGAGAAACAACAAAAACAATGAGAGAGAAACAGCTCATCAGTCTCTATCTCTCGTCCTTCTATTGCTTTATCCCTGCTTTGCCTTTGATTTTCGATTTCCGTGTCAAGCAAGTATCCATACCCACACACCTCACTCTCCCATTTCTCTACCCATGAGGAAACATTTTTCCCTTTCGTTTTTGCTTCCTATAATTCAATAAACCCCTCCCTTTCCTTCTAATCCTCCCTCTTTTCCCATCTTTTTTGCCTCCCTTTTCACTCTACTTTCTATCTGCCCTTTTTCTTCCAACAGTTTTGTTTCCAGCATCAAAAGCCCGAATCTTTTTTTGGAGGGTCTATTCAAAAATCTTGAAATGGAAATGAGGCTGGATGTAGTGGCGACGGCGGCTGTGGCGGCGCCGGCGAGGATGGGCCCTCCTTCTCCGACTTCTTTGGCGCCGGGGTTTAGGTTTCATCCCACGGATGAGGAGTTGGTTAGGTATTATTTGAGGAGGAAAGTTTGTGGGAAGCCGTTTCGGTTTCAAGCTGTTACAGAGATTGATGTTTACAAATCTGAGCCTTGGGAACTTGCTGGTATATGAGGATGCATTTTTATTGTCTTCTTTCTCTGTGCTTGTAAATGAATTCACATAGATTTATTCTTGGTGTTCTACTTACAGTGTGTTTTTATTTATGTTCATGAGATTGTATTTATCCTTTTTTTTTCTCATGATATGGTTTTTATGGTGTGGAGTTGTAATTTTTTCTCTTGGAACTGTATTTTGTGTGTGTGCGCGTGTGTGGTGATATAAGTTTGGGTTGTGAAATTCACTTGGAATTTCAAAACATAGTTAGGAATTGTTTGCTGAATGAGTTTATTGTGTATGCAAGCTACTGATTTTTTCTTTAATAAATTTATTGATGATGTTCCTATTAGGGACCTTTGAGCAATCGATCATGATTTGTTTCCTATAAAATGAAATGCTATCATTGCTATGAAGAAAGTACCCGAGAGTTTGCTTTTTTTAGTAGCAAAAAGATCTGATATTATAAGTTAGGTTTTCGTATTCTGGTGTTGTAAGCTGAGGTCAAAATTCAGCAAGAATTGAGGAAATGCTTTTGTTGTTAAACGCGAGCAGATGCAGATGTCATGTTTGTTTAAATGGTTTTAGTCTCTCTAGTTAAAATCCTGTATAGTTGACTGAGAAAATGAATGTTTTATTTTAAATATGACTGAAGATGAGATTTTGATAGTCAAGGATATGTTGAGGATTAGCATTTTGAGGTTTCATACAAAATGCTATTTTGATTTAGATTGGATGCAATAGATATGTATGCTTGTGTTTTATATGCATGCAAAACTATTCGCGAATTGGTTTAACAGATCTACACCAAGTATCCCTTTTTGCATCGACTTGCATTTATGTTTATGGAATAAATTCACCACGTCATTATGTTCATTAGGGATCCCTCCCAATTTAAACTTTATCGTTTTTCAAAGAGTTTACATAAATGCATACCTAATTCCTTTTTCATTATGACAATGTCCTCGTGTGGTTTTGGCATTTCAAGAATACTCCTCTTTGAAAACAAGAGATCTAGAGTGGTACTTTTTCAGCGCGGTGGATAAGAAGTATGGCAATGGGTCTCGGTTGAATCGCGCCACTGGCAAAGGGTATTGGAAGGCGACTGGGAAGGACAGATCTGTGCGCCATAAGAGCCAGACTGTTGGGATGAAAAAGACACTGGTTTTCCATAGTGGACGGGCTCCTGATGGAAAGAGAACAAATTGGGTGATGCACGAGTATCGGCTTTGTGATCCAGAAGTGGAAAATGCTGGCATTGTACAGGTTTCTATTCATTTTCTGTGCTACAACTTTATTTCAAGTCTCCAGTTTATAAGTAATGAATCTGAAGGGTGTTACTCTCTTGTTTTTTTTTGTTTTTTGTTTTTGGAAAGGATGCATTTGTGCTCTGTAGAATCTTCCAAAAGAGTGGTCTAGGACCACCCAGTGTTGATCGGTATGCCCCTTTCCTTGAGGAGGAATGGGATGAAGAAGCAGCAATTATGATTCCTGGGGGAGACGCAGAAGATGATGTGGCCAATGGTGATGATGCACGTGGAGGGTTCACCGACTTTGACCAGGTCTTATATCTGATCTTACTCCTCATGCAACATGCTTCATTTACTTCCAGCGATGCTAGATACCATCTTTTGTTTTTGCACCGTACACGTGCAATTCGTGTCTTATTCAAATCAGGACTAGAAACTTATGCTTACTTAATTTAGAGATTGTTCACGATGAGGATCTAATGCAAAAGTTGACTTGCATTCTTACTTTGTCATTTCTCACATGAAATCTGATGCCAATACAAATCGAGGCCCTAAAAGGCTTGGGCAGACAACCTTTCATAATTCTTTGGACTTGCATCCTTTTACAATATTTGTTGCTATGGATTACTGTGCAGATCTTTCTTTGTTCATATCCAGTAAGTTGCCATTACTAGCTTCATATTGCAGAAAGGTGTTACAACAAGGTGATATGGACAAATTTATTAGAGCCATAGAGAGTTGTCTTATTCAAATCAATATTATACGCTTAGGGATCAATTTTCAAAATGGACCTGAAAATTTTGGTGAGGATGAGAGGATATTTAGTTATCAACTCTTTCTTGTGTGCTATGATCAATTTATAGTTTGGTGGTCAATTGTTGAAGTATCTAGCTTGTTCTTAGTTTATGATGAAGAGCTAACAATAGGATTTTTCAACTTTTATTTCATACTATAATGCATGATATTGTATGTTTCTTAACATTTCTCACGTGTGGATCTCAAAGTAGAGAATCTGTGAAATGTTGTTTGCTTTGATGTAAGTGGCATATGTAATCTAGCTTGTGATTCATCGTCTTCTGAAGTTTTTGGTAGTCAAATGGCATATACGAAGCATATATGTCTTTTATTTTATTTTATTTATAAAGAAAAAGAGCGACGTAGACTGGATACATGCAGCCTTTTTTTTAACCATGCAGGGAATTTCTGGATGCTGTACGTAAACAGATAAGTTCTCGTCATTTATGACCGACTTTTGATATTTAAGATAATGCTTCTGTGTAATGTCATTGCTCTCCAATTAGCTAATCTTGAGACGTATTTCAGGATACTCAGCCTCTCAGCATTGCTCTTCCTGAAAATCCAGTGGAGTCGTCTATTGTTATTCCTTACAAGACAATGGAGGACCCTGAGGTTGAGCCCCTGGGCTTGGTTCAGAGTAAGAGATCAAGGCACGACGATCCCTACTCGAGCCATGCACATGGATCCGAAGACTCGACCACAACGAGTCTGGATCCTTCTTCAATGATGATGACGAAAAATGAATCAGTCCCGCTTTTGGAATTTCCTTTGTTAAGCTCGAAAGATAACCCTCCGACCCCAACATTCGATTCTGCCACCTTGGAGAAATCCGTGCCTCCTGGTTTTCTGAAATTTATCAGCAATCTAGAGAACGAGCTCATGAATACATCCATGGACAAGGAGACTCTGAAGATTGAGGTGATGAGAGCTCAAGCTATGATCAACATTCTTCAATCTCGTATCGAAGTCTTGATGAAAGACAACGAGGAGCTTAGAAGACGAGTGTAGGCAGGTAGAGTTTATCTGCTGGTTTTGTAGTTGCCAGCCCTTGAACTACATTTTGTTATCGACGAGTGATAAAATGCTGACTATTAGCTATATGAGGAGGATTATCTGCTCTAATCTTTGTAGTTTAGTTTGGTCTGAATTCTGAATGATGAATCATGAATCTGTCGACTATTCTAGCTTTATATTTTAAATTTGAATAAAAGTTGACTTGTGAATATTAATTTAGAAATGTTATATGTTGGAAATTAATCCATGAAACCTTAACCCTATTATGATTAACGAGATTTAAATTGTAAAGCGGAAGCGTACCTGATCCAATGAGTCTCTAGGCGGAACACGAACTCAGGATCAGTGGTTATATGACCTTCCTCAACTAAGCCCTCCTAATTCCTTTATGGGGACCGTAGTAATCCCTCCCGATGGGGAGAAGGGGAAACCATGTGCGGCTTAGTATATTGGGGATCATAATCGGGTAACCTTTATATACTACTTGACTAGACCACCCATAATCACCTAATCACGTAGTATTGGGTATCTACTCAATAAGCACATATTAATTATTATTATAGCCCATGGACCTTTAACCTTAATTTGATCACTTAATTAAGTCCATAAAATAATTGAATAGCTAATATAATTGCATAATAATATATTGCCCACAATTAGATTATATTGGAAATTATAAAATTTTCAACAATCTCCCAAGTGCTATATATTTTCCGTTAGCAATTATATCAAGAGTCCTTAGTTGCGCAACTTTATGCTATTCCTCTTCAGGCTATACTTAACAATCTGGTCCATCTCATATACTAATATGGAACTACCGCGGCATTCACCACATTATAAATCGTGATTAAACCCCGACAATCACCATATCAATATACTCAATGACATAGATCAAATATGGTGAGTAGCATGAAAATTACATGCAACGTGATCAATATCATGTCTATTTTCAACTGGTCCAACTTTAAACTTTAGTGAGATCAATCCATAATGTAAAATATTACAAAATGAAATTACTTAAGTGAATTCACAATGAATTCAAAGCCATCAACTATCAACTTTATTATGCAGAAAATCAAATTATCCAAATCAAAGTGTTTTGAAAACTTTAAAGAACAATAAATATAGACTCCTACTGAACCAATGTATTCTAAAACCATATAACACCCACATGAGTAGCTAGCTCATAAAATTGCAGGGCGTTGAATACATAATTGGTGGATCCATATTTGGAGTCTATCATAATATGCTCTTCTAAAATTTTATCTACACAAAACACTTTCTTTAACAACCAAGAATTCTATATCAATATGCTTGACTTATAAGAACTCTTGTTGCTAATACTTTACTGCGAACTAACTGTCACAATAAACTCTATGTGACAAAGCTTCGCAACCTTTATTTTATGATTGAATGCCCTTAGTGTGCTACTAATTCTGTTGTCATGGTTAATGAGCTAAAGTGTTTGCTTAATACTTTTACTTGTATAGCTCTTCGACCAACAGAAAATATAGCCTGAAGTGGATCTTATACTGTATTGACATCCAACAAACTCAGAATCAGAATTCCTCATGATCTCTAACAAATCTTATCCCTGATGTACATGCATATTATTCTTAGTTCTCTATACATACTTTATAAAGATCCATACTAGAGTTACTTAAATGTCTACTTAATATACCAACAACATAAATCAAATTAAGTCTTGTAGAGACCTCATCATACAACAACTTCCAACAACCAATGAATATGGAATGTTTCTACATTTCTTAAATCTTTAGTTTAACTTTAGGGCACCTGATTGAGACTGCACTTGTCTCCCTTAGTTTAACTTAAACATTCCCCCCCTGAATCACATAATCATCTACACTTATCTCAAAACCAAATGAGACAACTACCTTATGATGATACTTGTGATTCCTATATGTGAAAGATAAACTTGAATTGATATATGGATTTCCTTTTAGTTCTTAGACCGTTGAGATCATTTAATCAAAGTTACTCTTAAAAAACAATATCTTTATACCCATTTAATCCAATTCAAGATCAAAATGTGCTATTAATGTTACGATTTAAAAGAATTTTTCTAAGTAACCGGATAGAAAGTTCCTCAAAACAATGTCTTCCTTTCCTTTTGAGTATAATCCTTTACCAAGATGCGGACATTATCATCTTGTATTGATTTAAACTCATAACTTATAGCATTAACACATTTTGGAGTAATTGGACCTTTCATGGTTTGATGAACATTGTTTGAATGTTCTACCATTAATTTTATAGTGTCCTCATTATTTAAGAGAAAAACTACATAATCATTCGAATTGTCTTTCACCCAACTCTAGTGGTTTTCTTAGTGATATTAATTCTTGAGGTTGTTGAATTTGTTATTCCTTAAATATTATTGACATTGTCATATCGTTATTCTGAATTTGCTCCAATTCTTTAAAGCATAAGTGGGGATCGAATCAACTCCCCCTTAAGGACAATGTCTCTAATATTATTCTTCCCCCAAAATCAACATCCTCACATAATATTGTATTACCCATCTCAAATATGATCCGATCAATTGGATCATAAACTTATTATCTTTATTTAATACCAATAAAGTAGCTTGTATCTATTTGAATCCAATTTTCTTTAGTAGATCCCAATGATCTAGCCTTAGTTGGATATCACCATATGTGAAACTCAAAGAGTTCTCACAACTACTTTGGTTGGAACTTTATTGAGACCATAAGCTGCAATCTTTAGTATTTCTCCAATTAGTAACCATATATTGTGGAGTACTATTTTTATCTTTTAACTACACCACAACACCATTCATACTAAGTAATCTTAATGTGGTGTATTATAAAACAATTCCACAAGCCTTTAGGAGAAAACGAAAGGTTATACTTTAGTTTCTTTTTAACAGCTTTCCAAACGGGGTTTTCTTTGTTGCCCTTATACTTTATTGAGACAGAGTTTGTTAGAAACTTATTAGTTCATCCTTATTGTTGAAGTTCTCATCATGTATAATTTTGTTGTTGATATAAGTTAAACTTAATTAACAGACTTCTTAATTGTACATAGAATTAATCCAAAATGATTATCATGCTTGCACTAAACTTTATAATCTTTCAAATTTTAAATAGTTTAGAATCATCTCAAGGAATCTATCACATCATTAGTATCAATACCAACTTGTAAGTGACACTCTCTACGTAGCAGTCAAATACTGACGATAAAACTGTCAAGCAATAGCCTTCCTTTGGGCCGACTTATTACTCACATGTTAAACAAATAATCGTCACATATTTAACACCACAGGGGCTTGTGTATTTCTGCCAAATATTAATCTACCTATGGGCCGATCAATACCCGCATGAAGATACACTTGCACAACATTATTAATTAGGGACCCATCACAAGACACCTTGCGCAACATTAACCTCGTCTATGGACAAAAATTAACTGCAGGGGTAATCTTAGTGTAACAATCAAGTATTGACAATAAGTTCTGTCAAACAAGAGTCTATCTGTGGACCGACTCATGTTCACATGAATAATCCAAATAATTATCACATACTTATTATCACATGTGTGTTATTATTCTGTCAAATTGTGCCTACCTGTGGGCCAAACACAGAACACATAAATAATACCACACCCATCTATGTAATTTCAATAAAGCTTTTCTCCACACACGATATTGCTGTGGCAACATGGTGCTTCGATTGACTAGATTGAAGGTTTACTAGACTAATTAAAATAAATATTAAAATATTTAATTTAATTAAACGACATTTAACTGTCTTCCCAATTTAATTTAATTTTATTCCACTAACCAAATGGAATATTAGATGATTCATACCAACTTTAAAAAAAATGAAAGATTTCTTTACTTAATTAGGGATTTCAAAATCCCAATTTAATATAAACTAAATTAAGCATATATACTTTACTAAAATATTCACCAAATCCTTTACCAAAAATACATAGCTAAATCGCTTATTGGATTCAAATTATTAAAAAGCCACACAAATCAAAATAAACATGAATTTATGCATTCACGTATGATAGCAAATTAGCAATTAATTAGCTAAATCGATAACTATCTGCGGCCCATTTCATCGTAATTTTTATAGATTCCATAATTCTTTTATTAAAGAAATGAATTGATATTCACGATAACATGCCATTTAATCAATCCAATAGATTATTACAAAAAAATTGCAATCATGTAGAGACATTAATATATAATTCGCATGTATCTATACAATACACTGAGCAACAGAAATATATTAATCAATTACCAATTACTCATGTAATCAGACCAAACCAGTGGAATTCACAAATAAATAAACTAAGTGATTCCCACTATTAAAATATTTTGGTTTGCAACCTTTATAGAGCATTCAAATTCTCATGACATAAAAGTCAATTGCCTTTTAATAATAGTAGGAATCGTATGCATTAAAATTGATTTACTGATCTACAGAACAACAAATTTTCAGAATATAACGAATGAATTTCAATTGCCTATGCAATCTTTAACCGTAAAATCCTAAATCAACTATCAATTATTAAAAATATATAATTAATCACGCATGTATTGCCATTCTGAAGGGTTATATTCACACATATTGCATTATCAATAAATTAATGCATTCAAAATATACCTCATGATTAAAATAATTCTAACCATTAGCATAAATACCCAAATACAGCAATCAAAGATTCAAAATCATGCTCCACATCATTAGATACCCATAAATAAATTATAAAATTATATAGATTATTTCTTAATACTCTGCTAGAGTTCAACGCATATATATCAAATTTCAATAAAATTGACCATATACCATAATGCAGAGATATACAAACAGTCAAAAAAGGGAAATAATCGCACTAATTTTTCTTAAGAATCCGAATAATTTCGGAACAATTGAACCAAATAATAATTCAAGATATCAATTATTAAAATACAATATTTTACCGATCTCAAATAATCATCAATAGGGTGGCTCTGATACCACTTGTTGGAAATTAATCCATGAAACCTTAACCCTATTATGATTAACGAGATTTAAATTGTAAAGCGGAAGCGTACCTGATCCAATGAGTCTCTAGGCGGAACACGAACTCAGGATCAGTGGTTATATGGCCTTCCTCAACTAAGCCCTCCTAATTCCTTTATGGGGACCGTATTAATCCCTCCCGATGGGGAGAAAGGAAAACCATGTGCGGCTTAGTATATTGGGGACCATAACCGGGTAACCTTTATATACTACTTGACTAGATCACCCATAATCACCTAATCACGTAGTATTGGGTATCTACTCAATAAGCACATATTAATTATTATTATAGCTCATGGACCTTTAACCTTAATTGGATCACTTAATTAAGTCCATAAAATAATTAAATAGCTAATATAATTGTATAATAATATATTGCCCACAATTAGATTATATTGGAAATTATAAAATTTTCAACATTATATGCTAAGTTAGATTAGAATCCCCATTTTATGGTTGAGTATGAGGACTTGGTGTAGGTATTTCTTTTTAAAGAGTTACTTTTTGTATGATAGTTCATGATTTTAGGGTTAGGGGGGTTGGATAAAAAAATAAATAATAATTTTATTAATTACCAGTATATGTTTCGTCACTCTATCAATATTATTATGACTTGAAATTATCCATTTTGTGTTGGGTTTTAGGATTAGGGTTAGGGATTGTAGCAAACAATTTTCATTACCTATCATTATTTAAGTGCAAAGTGTCGGTGCACCCACATCTGATGAATAAAGTAATACTCATCTCATTTTAATCTTGACGTATCATTTCAATTTATACATTTTTTTTAATAGATGGGACCCACACAAATTAATTATTTCTCTCACCATAGTTTCACACATCACACTATATTTTTCTTTCTTAATTTACGTGCAAAAAATAATAATAAAATAAAATTTACACACGTACGCGTGTATTAGAATTAGGGGTAATGGTACTGATTTTTTTTAACTCATACCAAAATTTCGGTATGAATTTTTATAAATAAAAAATTCAATACCGTACCGAATTTCAATTTAGTAATAGTACGATTTTCTTATAATTCGGTACGGTTCGAAATGGATTTTCAGTTGTATTTGAATTGGTACGATTCAAGTATAACAGATTTACCAAACAAATGCATATACAAAAATGTTTAATTTTTCTTTATGCTTATTTTTAATAAGATGTAAATGTTAATTTATAATTAGTGATTTTATAAGTACATTTAAAATAAATTAAAATATTAAATGTAAATATATTGTAAATTTTATATAAAAATATTTATATACAAACAATTATTTAATATACTAATTCTTATCACATTATATTATTAAAGAAATAAGAATTTATGTATTTATAAAATAAAAATTAAATAAATAATTATATTTTAATATCTATAGCAAAAGAGGATCAATTTTTATGATATCGAGTATAAATTATTAAAAAATATATAAATATTATTTTAGTAGAAAGATATTTATTTAAAGTAGAATATAATATTTATTTTTCATTATTAAATTTTAATAGGGTATAAAATTTATTTTAAAGCATATTTATATTCAGTTTTTCGGTCTAGTACGATTTATCATACAAAATTCTAAGTTCTTATTGTAAAATATTTCGATTTAGTTCATATTTTTTTCAATAATTTTTTATTTAATTTCGATCTGAATTCGGTATTATCCTATTATTACTATTACGCACAACATTAGAATCCATAAGATATCAACACTATATTTAAGAGATTATAATTTAAGAGATTATTTATAATGGGGAGAAAAAAAAGAGAAGATTAGAAAAAGAAATCAAACCCAATTTTGCATTAAGAGAAAAATATTGAAATATTTAAACCCTAAACTAAAATGTGAGACGAACCGGCGTGACCTAAACCTCGTCAGAGTTTCTCACCCACCTTTTTCCTAATAAACCCCCACACCCACACAATTTTAGCCCTCTCTCTTCAAGCTCCAGCCTCCATGGCGACGCCCTTCTTTCAAGTCCATTAACTCCCCCAAATCGATCACACTCTTCTATCATCTCCCCAAATTGATCTCAATAAGAATTCAATACATCCTATTTATTGCTTTAATGCACGTCAATGGAGTCTCTAAAGAAGAAACCTGCGAGATATTCGGATATTCTGGGGCCGGGCTTCCGGTTCCACCCTACGGATGAGGAATTGGTGCAGTACTATCTCAGGCGAAAAAACTGCGGTAAAGCTTTCCGATTCGATGCCATCTCTGATGTCGATGTTTACAAGACCGAGCCTTGGGATCTCCCTCGTACGCCTTTCCTTTCTCTCTCTTTCTCTCTCTTTTTTCTGCCCACTGAACAGGTAAGTGGCTTCTTTAATTCCCAATTTTGTTGCATCAGTTTTGCATGATCTTTGCACCGATGAATAGTGGAATATCAAAAGACTCAATTTTCTTTTAAGAGGGGATAATTGTTAGGGTTCATCCATTGTATGCCTTTAAGTATTTCGAGGGATAGATATTAAATACCTAATCATCTTACATCAATCCGTATAGTAATTCATATTACAGGGGGCTGTAGTTTCTTGTTAGATTAATGACAAAACCGTGCACACACGCGCTCTTCTCTATTCATCGTTTTGCATTTCAAATTACTTATGATATTATTATGTGGTTGTGGTTATTTTAGACATGTCAAAGCTGAAGACCAGAGACTTGGAATGGTATTTCTTCAGTTTGCTGGACAAGAAGTATGGTAATGGAGCAAGAACCAACCGGGCAACAGAAAAAGGCTATTGGAAAACAACCGGAAAAGACAGGCCTGTCTACCATAAAAAGCTTTCTGTAGGGTGGAAGAAAACGCTTGTTTATCATTTCGGTCGGGCCCCATCGGGTTCGAGGACTAACTGGGTCATGCATGAGTACAGGCTAGCTGACTCGTATTTAGAGGCTGCTGGAATTGCTCAGGTTGGGTTTATTGATTTCTAGATCGTATTACAGCAACCATGAATGCCAGTGAACTTGAGCATTTATCCAGGGGTATGAAGCTAGAGTAAGTTGGCATTTGTGGATTGAAAAAGGACAAAAAAAATCTATCTTTATATCTGACTTAAGATAATTTGTTCTTGTTTTCATGTGTACTGTTAACAAAGTTCTTTTTTTTAAAAAAAAAATTGAATTGCTTTTTTCTGTTTTTCCTCAATTATGGTTGCACTCATGTTTGGACAGTATTTTTAAAGGAGACCCGGAATCTCATTGTAATTACTAATTATCATAATTGCGGAGTAAAAGAATATCATATCAAAATTCTTAACCTGATTTTATATTGGTTCTTTGTTGGAGAAGGATGCTTTTGTGGTCTGCCGTATCTTTCAGAAGAGTGGTACAGGGCCAAAGAATGGTGAGCAATATGGAGCACCATTAGTAGAAGAGGAATGGGATAATGATGAATTGGTTGATTCTGATGTTTCAGAGGAAGTTGGTTTGGGCGATGAGACAATTTTGAACAGCCGTGATGTTCAGCAGGTTAATGCTTTTATCAGTATTGCTTTGATTCCCTCTCTCCTTTTGAGTTGAAACTTCTGTATGCTACCTTCATTAACTGCTATAGATAACAGCAATAATATAGTAAGATTAACTGAAACTGGAAATCCATAACATCAGTCAAATTCCTTTTGCCTCACCTATTCATCGCATTCTTTTACCTTTAAAATCATGAAGTTGTATCACTTCAGTGTCATCTTTAGTTATGCGCTGCAAATTTTGGTATTTTATCAGAAGTTTTTCTGCTGAAAGCCTGAATAGTTAGTCATAGAATGACCATATCATTGTTATACACCCTTTTTTGATCAGATAATTTTTTTGGTCAGACTGTAGGATCAGATGCTCCGTTGAACTCAGCTCCCCTTCCAGTGACCTTACAATATGCTGATGGCAGCTATGTTCAGGAAACCACCACTGCATCTTTTAGTGGTACTGATATGCTCTTGGTGTCTGGTGCTAACTATTGTGATCCCAAGTTGCATGATGATGGCAAGAACACATGTTATATGCCTGCTTCATGTGATGCGGATGCAATACCAGTCGTGCAGGAGAACCTTGGTGATTGTAGCGAGTCTGGGAATTCTGACAATCTCGATTTCCTACTTGATGATGGACCATTATTTGAATTATTGGATGATCTTCCAAATGGTGATGTAGGATTCGTTGAAGCTAATGATCTCTCAAATCCCACTGAAACTGATACTCTTACTTCTGATATGCTTGATGAATATCTTGCGTGCTTCGATGACAACGATTATAGCTCACTATACTTAACAGATCCTGCCTTGATGTTTGGAATTGAGGATTTTGCTTCCGATCAAACATTGCTTCCTCAGAAGGTTAAAATGCACCTCAAATTTCTTAGTTGCTCGTTGCATTTTGAAATTCAGATTTTTAACTTGTCTTTTTTATTTCATTTATTTACTAGGAGGTGGGTGAAGCATCTGAGCAAGCTCTTTTGCAAAGTGGACCACTCATTGGCGGTAATATCAGTGATGCTTTATTATCTTCTGATAAGCCTGAGATACATCAATCAGGTATTGAATTTGATTACTGCTGCAATCACACCAGTTACGTCTCACTTCAGCTAGCACTAATTATATCGAGTTTAATACTTGCTAGCTTGACCTGAATACATCTTTTCACGTATCAGTGTCACTAATTATATCGAGTTTAATACTTGCTAGCTTGACCTGAATACATCTTTTCACGTATCAGTGTCCTGTGCACGTGCTATTAGCCTCTTTTCTTTTTATATCCTTCGAGGTGTTCTTACTGGACTTCATTTATTGCAGACCTTCAATACGGGTACGTCCAGCAGGCAAGTAAAATGTTAGGCAGCATCCCTGCTCCACCTGCATTTGCTGCAGAGTTCCCTTCCAAAGATGCAGTTCTTCTTCTCGACTCTGTACTCCAATCACCCAGTCCGGTTCATGTCTCTGCTAGCACGATCCACATAAGAGGTCGGCGTCATGACAAGCACCAGAACCTCAACGTTGTGCTTTCATTTGGTTTTTCTCGTGGTGATGATGGTTCTTCAAGTCTGGAATCAAGTGTAAGCATAGTTCCTGGGAAGGCTGTTTCCTCAATCTCAAGGGGTTTGGTCTACTTCATATTTTTTGGGGTCTTGCTTCTCTCAATGAGTCTCAGAATTGGGACTTTCTTACGTGTAAATTGAATGTCTGAGTTTATCTAAACTTGCCTAATACTCACTAAACTTATGGTATTACCTATATCATAGTTCTTAACTTTTGCTCAGCGATTGCAGTAGTTATTAGGAAAGTATTGTAAAGATTTTGTTTATTGACTGATTTATGCTAGTAGGATGATATTCTAAGGATTTCCACCTCTACTGAGAATATATGCTTATTGTTTCTTTATATACAGATATCTTAATGGCTTTAACATGTCATATGTAAGTATTATAGGCCATATGCAATGGCAGTGCTAAGGGTATTTCACAATAGAAATATCCAGCAACAGGCGAAAGAATACATTAAAAATTGGGCTTCCATTATGGTACAAAATGCATTTTCTATGTCATGCTGTTCTACGTACATAATCATAGCAAATTTTCACATTTCTCCGGGAAGCATCGTGTCGCCTGGAAGGTCGCACACAGCAATGCCCTGAAACAACAAGAAGCAAAATTTGAGACTAATGGCACAGAGTCGATGCAGCTGCAAATGATCCGAATTGTTACCTCTCCCGTGAGGTGGGCTACACACTTCTTCTCAGCTAGGAGCTCCGCCTCCGTCTGCAGAGTTACATGAGACGTATCAGACGAGTAGATTATGCGTTGGTTATCAGAAACCAACTACAGAAGAGAAACTGAATACCTTCTTGATTCGACTCCAGAGGTAGTCATCAAAGATTACGTCTTTAACAAGTTCATAACCCCCATCTCCCTAGAAGCATCATATGAGATGTTAGTGGCTGTCGTACGTGGTACCGGACATTGCAATACTTACTTTGGATCTGCACGGCATGCTGAAGACGATATCATCTGCTATACCGTAAGGGTTTCCAGCAGTATATACCTTAAAATAAAAATCCATAAAACAGAGCTGATTCAGCAGGACTAGTACAGAATGTAATGAAATATATGCTCTTTGTAAGAATGAAATAGCCACAATAGGTAGAACAAATTCTGCTTTGGAAAGCAAAGAAATCAAGTTATTGCCACTTACACCAGATGAAAACCAATCTCCTTCAGGCGTAGGAGTTACGAGGGATCTTATCGCATCAACAATGGACACGGAAGTTGAAGCGGCAGAGGACCTTCCCCATTTCTTAATGAGATCACCACCTCTCTGAAATACAAATTTAAATGAGCTGTTTTTGCCTTTAGCAGAGATGAGGTTTCTGCTGTGAGTGATAATAAACATGGACTTACTCACATTTTGGACCTCATTTGTGAACTCTTCTTCTAACCACTTGGTATCTCTGATGACCTCTTTCACAGGTATGCCACTGATTTTTGCATTCAAGAAATCGGGAACCTGAGGAGAATCAATATGGAGTAGATTAGTACAAAATAAAATGAAACGGGTAAGTTCAGTTAACCGACCTGAGTGGTCGAGTGGTTTCCCCAAATGGTCATGTTCGATACTTGGTCGTAAAAGACTCCCGCTTTCAAGGCCAGCTGCAAACAGAATCAATGGGGCAGAAGCTTTCATTTCAAGGTTAGATTAAATCGCATGATCGTAGAGAGATGAAGTGTTGGAGATGGCATACCTGACATTTAGCTCTGTTTTCATCTAACCTAGTCAAAGCATGGAAGTTTTTTGCAGGAATATTTGGAGCATTTTTCAAACAGATCAATGCACTTCAAGGAATGATGGTATGTTAGCACACATGGCAAGATTGTGAAGTAAAGAAGAGCAAAAGAGGATCATCAATTTACTTGGTATTGCAAGGGTTGCCTACAACAATCACTTTCACATTACGAGATGCAACAGCATTCAGAGCTTTTCCCTGCAATGATTGCCCAGCTTACAACTGATTGCTCTTTGGTTTGAGATTTTATTTCCCAACAAAGACAATCGAACACATACACGTGATGTTGATACATGAAGGAGAAGAAAAAAAGCACCTGTTCTGCGAAAATCTGCCCGTTGATGTCTAGTAAGCCAGCTCGCTCCATTCCAAGGACGCGAGGCTTAGCTCCGATTAGAAGTGCCCAGTCGGCATCTAGGAACACTTCATACGGATCGATTCCAATGCTCACTTCCCTCAACAATGGAAACAGAGAATCCTCAAGTTCCATTGCCACTCCTGAAATATCACAGTAAAGTTCATATTTCATATTCAGCCCAAAGAAGATCAGTATCATAAAATTCAAGATTACATATGTAACAAGTGATGCCAAAAGAAGTATAAACCCTGGTAAAATCGAACCTTCAAGAGCTAGTAATGATCGTTCTGATCCTAATAATTTCAATGCAACTGGTTGATCAGGACCAAAAACCTCACCAGAAGCAATCTGTGACAATCAGAACAGGATTGTGTAATAACTTTCTTGAACTAGAAGATGAATAATTCATGGAGACCCTTAAAAAGTGATACTACTATTTAACACAAGTTTCTTACTTTGAAGAGAAGATGATTGGATATCATCCCTGCAGCACCAGAGACAGCAATATTAACCAGTTTCTTCCAGGATTTCGTTTCCTCTTCCTGAAAACAAATATCAACTCAAAATTTGGTGCAGAAAAGCCATGAAAACGAAACAGCAGTCACAAGTAAAGAGTAGAATCATAGGAGAATTATGTCAAACGGTAAGTGTGCATAAAATACTCACAGCTTTGAGATCATAGGTGAGGCAGAAAACCCCATAACATTCGGGTTTCTTCCTCTGTTCCTCTGTCTTCACAGCCACCGGAGCTTCACTGTGGAATCCCATTGTAAAATAATGAGTAGAGAGAGGTAATTGTAAAGTGATTGTATTTCAAATGTACAGGTATATATACTAGAGAGGCTACACTCTCTTCTAATTATGGAATATTGAGCCATAATTACGTGATAGTAGCCAATCTCTGATTTTCTGATTGCTTTGTATATGGTCAATACCTATCACAAAAGAAATCTTAAAAAAAAAAATCAGTTATATGGAGGCAAAGGGACTTACTTGGAAGTAACAGAGCATCTAATTCTTGAATTCTGAATTTGCCGGAGATTCAGGTGGCGGTGACTAGAAACCCGGGTCGACACATATGAAAACTGTGAAGAAAAATGAAAAGCAGTTTTTGTATATGATGAAGCTTGTGTTAACTCTGCCACCGCCATTGAAGCTGACTCAGGCAGTACAGAGCAAGATAGAGAGAGGGGCGGGAGAGAGAGAGAGGGAGTTGGGAGGGAAAGCAGAGGATAGGAGAGGAAGAGGATTATGAGTTGTGGATATTTGAACTGGGAGATGTGAGGCAGAGCACATGACACATGTAAATCTTGTATCTATTTGTATCTATCTCATCTCTATTCTCTATGCTACAGTACACAACACAATACTGTTTCTTTCTCTACAATTTGGATTCACAAAAACATAATAACGCTACTCAAGTAGTTTTCTTGAACTGCAACACAACAAATTTTAGACCTACTTTTGGTGAAGTTGAGTTCTTCATTTGTATCATTAACAACATATGATCATCAATTCACTCGTATCTAGTTTCTATTAGGGTTAATAAAAAAAAAACCACGAAATTTATTTCTATAGTAAATTAATCTAAAAATGGTTTCATATGATCATCAATACACTCTCATATCTGGTTCCTTTGTTCTTCCCGGTTCAATTGAAAAAATAGTTTTATATGTAGTTTGGGATCGGATTTGGTGCCGGTTCCGATTAAACCGGCTGGTCCCATTTTATAAACACTGAAATATATCATTTTATTTGAATTCATATCATCCGAGAAAAGTCTCGTTCTTTCACATAATTACTCTGGTGCCATGGTTGGCAAAATTGACTTCCACGTGGGTTTAAGGTTTAAAATATCAATACCTTGAATTTACGGATATATCAATGGATATATCGAATATCGATATCAATAAAAATAAAAAAATCATGAAAACTTGAAAAAAAAAAGAGAAAATTAATTATTTAATTTTGCAATATATTTTAATTAATTTTAATATATAAATAAATACAATTTAAGATCTCAATAAAACTTATAACATATGATAAGCAAATTAATTACATAATATTTAAATAGTCTAAAGTCATACAATACTTAATGACAAAAACTTGTGTGCACCCAGGCGCACGGGCTTTAAAATTTTATGTTAAATTATATACTATTTAGTATAAAGATGTATACCGTTTATTTTCTGAAGAAAAATAAAAAATATTAATGAAAAGTGTTTACCCTTTAGAACAAAATGGTGTACCTTTTTGATTAAAGTGTATACCCTTTAGAACAAAATAATATACCCTTATCCATAATACTAAATTCTAAAGGTGCACGGTGTGCACCTGTGCGCACGCAAGCCTCTCATACTTAATAACTAATACAAAAAAAAATGATAATTTATGATGCTTGAATGTAAAACATGTGATGTCATCTTGATCTAAACAATGTTGGTATCAACTAATTGGATGTACCAATAAAATACTCCCTCTGTTCCGATCCAATTGAATGTACCAAAATAATTGTATTTTTAATCAGAGTATACTATCACACTGTGTACATGAAAGGAAACTATTCATTTACTTAGTATTAATAATTTTAACGAAGAGCTATACTAAGTGATAATTAATTAAATAAAATAAAGTAGTCTTAATAATTTAATGCAAGTGTTGCTCTATTTTTATTTTTATTTTTTAAAATTAATCAAATTAATGAAAAAAATTGTATTTAGTTGGTAAAAGTAATATAAAAATCATTAAAATTTGGATAATTTTTTTATATATTTTCGATATTTTAGCAATATTTCCTCGATATATCTCGACATCTGAAAAATTTTGAACTGTGGCAAATCGATATCGATATTCTTACTGATATTTTTCGATATATCCTCGATATCAGAAAAGATATATCTTTTTTCCCAATATCGATATCGGTACTCTCCAAATACGAATATATCGTGGATATTTTCAGAAATTTTAATCCTTGTGTGGGTTCATTGGTTTCTTTTTCTTTTAGTGTTAATGTGTATCAGTAAAATAAAATGTATCAGTATATAGTTTAATATGTATATTACCATTATTGTAATAAAGTTAAAAAGAAATTAAGAGAGATGGGACCTGTAAGCAGTGGCGGACCTACACTGGGCCCAGGGGGGTACTGGGCCCCCCTGAGAAACTACAAATAATTAGTATATATGTAGTAATACTTTTTGATATATAACTTTGGCCCAACGGTAGAACAACTCATCTATTTACTCTTGAGACAGGGGGTTCGAATCCCATGCACAAACCTTTTTTGTTTTTCCTTCAATAATAATTCTTTCTTTTTGTTGTTTCTTTTCAGTTTCATGCACTTCTTTTCCTCCTCTATCTCTTTCTTCTTTGTTCTTTTTTTTTCCCTCTTTTTTAATAGTTTTAATAATATTTATAGTGTTATGTTTTAAATTTTATTTCATTTGTGTATTTTATTATAAATTTTCTCATTACTATATATTCTTTTGTTAAATTATTAATTTTATTTTTAATAATGATTCTTGTAGTATTTTTCTTATTCAATATATGTATATATTACAATACTTCAAAAGTATTTCTTCCAAACAGTTAATATAACTAATTACATGCACTTAAATTATTTATATCCTGTTATTATTTAGATTTAATTTTTATTTTTAGGGTTTATAATATTTAAGTGTATAATTATTATTAAAATTAATAAGTAGACAGTGTTTGTGTATACCGTGATTTTTTTAGGAGACGAACTTTATGACACTATTAAGAAATCGGGCCCCCTGTTCAAAATTCCTGAGTCCGCCACTGCCTGTAAGTATCAAATATCCTAAATAGCATGCATGTACGTGGTGTTTATTTATTCCTCTGTTTCACAACATAGTCTTCCTCACCGTCAAGGTTTAAAATTTCCAAAAATATTCACTATATTTTCACAATATATCTGTATTTAGAGAGTACCGATATCGATATTGGGGAAAAATATATATCTTTTCTGATGTCGAGGATATATCGGAAAATATCGGTAACAATATCGATATCGGTTTGTCACAATTCAAATTTTTTCAAATATCGAGATATATCGAGAAAATATCGAGGATATATCGAAAATATCGAAAAATTATCCAAATTTTAAAGAAAATTTTAATTATTTTTTATATTACTTTTACCAACTAAATACAATTTTTGTCATTAATTTGATTAATTTTTAAAAAATAAAAAATAGAGTAACACTTGCATAAAATTATTAAAATTGCTTTATTTTATTAAATTAATTATCACTTATTATTGCTCTTTGTTAAAATTATTACTACTAAGTAAATGAGGAGTTTTCTTTCATATACACAGCGTAATAGTATAGTATGATTAAAAATACAATTATTTTGGTACATTCAATCGGATCTGAATGGAGGGAGTATTTTATTGGTACTTAATAATACTATTGGCACATTCAAAACTATGTTCAAAATTTCTTTAATTCAATTAGTTGATATCAACATTGTTTAGATCAAGATGACATCACATGTTTTACATTTAAGCATCATAAATTATCATTTTGGTATTAGTTATTAAGTATTGTATGACTTTAGACTATTTAAATATTTTATAATTGATTTACTTGTCATATGTTATGAGTTTTATTAAGATTTTAAATTGTATTTATATATTAAAATTAATTAAAATATATTGCAAAATTAAATAATTAATTTTTTTTTCCAAGTTTCCGTGATTCTTTTATTTTTACCGATATCAATATCAATATCGATATTCGATATATTCGTAAATTGAGGTACCAATATTTTTACCGATATCGATATTTTAAACCTTACTCATAATTTCCTCACCAATACATCTGAATGCTTGGAATTAGCAGAAAATATATTTGAGGATTGGGGCTATTGTTAGAGCAATTCTCTTGTTTCTTCATCGGAGGTAACTAGGTGCTAAAATTAGTCACTCTGGCCTACTGCTAAAAAATCACAAATTTGAATGTAATTTCTCATACATTTGTCTAAGTATAAGCAGCAATGGGGATGCCACAACCACAGCCGTTAGATTTGTCATCAAAGGGAAATACCATCGTATACAGCGCAATAACAACCAAAATAATACTAACTTTAGTGATATTCATCATCGCCTGTTTCCTAACTATGGTCTTGGTCGCATTTGTGGGTTTAATCGTACTCCGACTCCGAGACTGAAAGAATATCGGAGCAACGCAGGGCGCCGGCAGCATTCAGTTACCTGCACCGGTGCTGGTGGTGATGCTCGGAGAATAAAATCCTACATTCATAGCCACGGGTCATAGTGCATATTTAGGGGGCAGTTGGTTAGAGGTAGTAGGGTGGGTGGGTAATGAGAATGAAAGACTATTGATTCCCATTCCTCATGCTTGGTTAGAGGTAATAGAATGCAAATCCCTCAATCATTCACATTGATTCAATGTATACCCACCCTTTCAATCATATTTACAATACTTATGTCTAATATTTTTAATTCCCAATCCATATAATGTTGTATCTATTTGTATCTATATTAAGAGAGAAAGCAGTGTGATCCATATAATGTTGTATCTATTTGTATCTATATTAAGAGAGAAAGCAGTGTGTGGGAGTTGGTAGGGAAAGCAAACAAGATTAAAATGAAAATGAAATTTAACGAAAAAACCTTAAATTTATATATATTTTTTTAATAGGAAATGTATTTTTGACAGTATCTTTGACTGCTTCAACGGTAGTCCTTACAAATCCCTTTTCATCGCAGGGTGGGTAAAGAACTTGGCTCTATAGCTATAAGTACAATAAAAGTGGTAGGAGTGAGGCTCTTGTGCACCCGGCGCACGGAGCACATTTCGTGCGCCTTTGTAATTTTCATGTCCCTTTACAATTTAGACCCCTAGCAATACATAGGTTTAAATAGAATTGAAAGGGAAAGGGTCGTGTTCACATGGGGATACAGATTATTCTTCCGTGTCTCTAGGGGCCTAGGAGCTTTTGCCAAGTGGTATGTTTGTTTTATATATATATATGGAGTATTAATTTTATATTTTAGAAAAGGATTCTTCACATATCTTTTTTTTTAATTAATCCTCTTTTCTTTCCCGTTAATGATGATTCAAATAAAAACGAGAATGGCGGAGTTTAATTTACATAGTTATTGAATTTGATCGTTATATGAAGAGCATATTGACGCAACGCTGACTCCCAATTTTTGTTTGAGGAAAAGCTAGGGTTTCTTTCTTTTGCCGCCGGAGGCAATGGCCGGGACCAGGGCGGAGGTATCCCGGGATAAAATTGCAGCTCGAATCAACTCACTCAAGTACGGTGGCGCCGCCGACATTTCTTCGAAGCTTGAATTGTTGCGGCGGCTTCGCGATGATCTATTGGCTGCGGATTATAAACTAGTTCTGGAGTTCCTTCCCCCAATTCTCGACCTCCTCTCCGACCGTTTGAGCCCGGTCCGCAAATTTATTACCCAGTAAGAGCGCCTGGTAATTATGAAGTAGTGATTTTTTTCTCCTTGAATTGTAATGCTTGAAAGCTGTGTGCTTTAAACTGTTGCTGTAGCCTGTATCTGTCTTGATTTACAATAATTGTAAATTGATAGGAACAGCAGTAAAAGGTCAGACTAAGGTTCTGTAATTTGAGCATTAATCGATTTTTGAGTTTCTTCCTTTAATCTAGGGTGTAAAGTATGGTTACATATGTTAATACAAGCTGTGATTCTAAATGATTACTTTTTACATTTGCTCTGCTGTTATGTCCTAACATCATTAATAATTCATGCAATGTCCGCTCATATGAGGGCTTAATTTCCATTATTAATGTTTCAACTCTTTTCCTACATTTGACCCGTGATAATTGTTTGCTACTAATTGGTTTGATTATATTTCTGGATTGGCCTATGTATGGATTTATCTTTTCGATTTCTGAGTTTTCAAAAGAAAAAGAACAGAAAAATTTCTTGATTTCAGCAAGTTTTGATAGGAACCCCCACCAAAAATTAAGAAGAAGCTAATGATGAAGAGTAGCCCCCTCATGCATTTTCTATATCTGACCTTGATCATGGTTTCCACTGATTCAGGATGATTGGTGATATTGGTTTGAAGCACTCTGAGTTGCTACCTGAAATTATACCCGTGCTTGTTGATGTGTTGAAAGATGATAAACCAGCAGTTGCTCGTCAGGCTGTCACATGTGGCTTTGATATATTTCGCTTTTCTCTTGTTAGAGTTGCTATCCAGGTTTGTTCAGATATTGACAGCTGGCTTGGGATTTCATATTATGATTTTGAAGTGGCATAAAAAATTTGTAACACCAGTAGAAGTAGTTGCATTTAATTCTTTCTGCTGTCTCACTGTTTTAAGTATTGCCTTATTTGTGACATGCTGCTGGATAATGTTGCGTATTCTTTACAGGGTTTGTACTCAAGTGAGTTTGATGAATCTCTGAAATCATTATGGAAATGTGCGCTGAAGTTTAGAGATGAGATATACTCAATGGCATTTGAGGTGTGTGTCGCCTGGAACATGAAATGTTCTTTGTTTACTTTATGAATGTTTTCTGACTACAAAACATGCGTGTAGGTGGGAAGTGAAGGGAGGAGGTTGCCTGCATTGAAGTTTGTGGAATCAGTTCTACTGCTTTACACTCCTGATCCTAATGGTTCTTTGGAGCCGCCTTCTGATAAAGTATCTGAAGGTACATACTTTCATTTTCTTGCGACTTCATATCTTGTGAAACTAAGTATCTGGTGTGTTTATACATGCAGATTGCATGTACAAATACTACTATGTAATTTTTATAATTACGTGTCTGTTAGTGTTGGTTGTAACTTGTATGCATATTTATACTATGTGGATGGGTTTCTTACTTCCCTGCAGGGAATTTCGATGAATTCAATATCTCATGGCTTCGAAGTGGACATCCCATCCTTAATGTTAGAGATTTGACATCTGAAGCAAGCCAAAATTTGGGTCTTTTGCTTGATCAGCTGAGATCTCCATCTTTGAAATTACATAGTTATTTGGTGATCATTGTGCTAATTAAAAGGTATATGGTCTCTCAATTGCCCACACGCATCCACCTTTTTCTCTCCTACTTTAATTTGTCTTCATTTCTCTTTCTTTAGTCTCTCGGCGGTTGCGAGGAAGAGACCTGCATTTTATGGCCGTATACTACCTGTTTTACTTGGCTTAGATCCTTCAAGCTCTGTTAGCAAAGGCATGCATCTGGCTGGGGTCCATCATGCTCTGAAGAATGCTTTCGAATCATGTTTAAATTGTACGCATCCTGGTGCTGCACCGGTAATTTATTTCGATTCATTGTGTTCTGATATTCGAAACTTCATTTTTCCTATCGTGACATGGCCCTTTTTCCCCTCTCTATTGCTTCTTGATGTCTTCAATATTTTTAAAAAGTCCATTTTTGCATTTACTGTTTAGCAACCCAAAAGAAGAGCAATGATTTTAGCATTATATTTATAGTCAGTTTGGTTAGAATCCTGAAATCTTTTAGCATTTGAATTTTCAGAATTTATTTTTCTGTAGCTCATCCTATGTTTTGCAGTGGCGGGATCGCCTAGTTAATGCACTGAAGGAAATTAAGGTTGCAAAGTCAACTGGACAGGCTGCAAAGGAAATATCGGACAATATTGGAAGAACAGAGTGGACAAGTGATTCCCATGTGGCTCATATTAATGAGGTACTTTTTCACAATTTTGATCATGTTTAAAGATATATATCCAAGTAGAAAAATGTTCGCAAATGATTTCAGGAAATATGTACAAAACCTTCGATAGAATCGCTGACCGAATATAGTAGCGCTGGTAGAAAAAGAACTGGAGTGCCCGATTCATCAGAGTTTACTGAGGCTGAAATGTCTGGAAAGCGTGCGAGATCAACACCTGACAAGTTAGATGGATCAGGGCATGAAACGAATAAGGGACAAGACTTGGTTTCTTCCAGTGGAAAAAGTCCATTATCAGATTCAGATAGTGGGCCTGTGCAACAGCTTGTGGCAATGTTTGGTGCACTAGTTGCCCAGGGTGAAAAGGCTGCTTCTTCTTTGGAGATTCTCATCTCTAGCATATCAGCTGATTTGTTAGCTGAAGTAGTTATGGCTAATTTGTACAACCTTCCTCCCAAAAGCTCTAAATCCGAAGGGGATGAAGAGCCACATTCAAGTATGGCTCCTCACCTTGAGATGATTGGAAGTGATACCCACATCTCGCATTTATCAATGCTACTGACAGACATACTCTCACAATCAATGTCTTCTCCCAAGAAAGAAACTGTAATTGAAAGTCCTCATGATGCAATAGCTAATGAGCTCGAGGCAAGTATTAATTTCTTTTCATCTTTTGTACTAATATAATATTTTGGCTGTTTCTTTAATTTGTTTATGACTTATTGATTCACTATATTTCGTAATAATAACTTATCTATTACTCTTCTCTAAATTTATGATTGCAATGAGTCAACCCTCATACTGTTTTGTTAACTGCTACTTGTTAGGTATCACAGGGAACTCCAGAAGAGGGACTAGATGTAAATTTGGCTGTTAGTAATGTTGGATATGATGACTTAAGCAATGCAAAGCAACAAGCATCAGTGTCTGTTAGTGAGTCTGTTTTTGTTGAAGACGTTCCATTCCATGAGGAAACTGGTGATGCAGCAACTACATCTGAAGTCAATGTCATCGAAGATGTGGAAAATGAAATTCCGGGACTTTCTTTGTCCACCCTGGATACAGGATTACCTGAATATATGGATGTTTCTCCCAAGGGCTCGACTGATGCAGATGATGCAAGTCAAGAGAAATCCACTAATTTGGGTGGCACTCCAATAGAATTTGATAGGACACCAATCGAATCAGCTCAATCTTTGTCTACAGATAGGTCTGAAGAGCTTAGCCCTAAAGCAGCAATCATTGACACCAACAGCATGAATTCCTCAACTGCAACTTCTGTTGCGTTGGTTCAGCAGTTGATTCTGCCCAAGATCTCTGCTCCTGTCATCCACCTGGGCGATGAACAAAAGGATCAGTTACAGCAATTAGCCCTCGCACGAATTATTGATGCCTACAAGCAAGTTACTGTTTGTGGAGGGTCTCAAGTCCGTTTTTCTATTCTTGCTCATTCAGGAATGGAGGTATGCCAATGGAAGTATTTGAGCCAGTATCTTTTGATGATGAGTCACTGAAATGCTTGTTATATTGTTTTTTTCTCTTGTTGCAGTTCCCTACAGAGCTGGATCCATGGAAATTGCTTAAAGAACATGTACTGTCTGACTATATATCACATGAGGTAAATTGATTCTTTATTTGATTTTAGAGGTGGCATAATTTTCTGATCCTGTTCAATTTATATTTCATTAAGTTGAATTGTCTTCGTTTATACTGGATTTATATTATGAGAACATGGTACACTTTTCCCAAATTGATGTTGTCTTGTTTGGACTTATGTGATTTCATATAAATTTTCTATGGAATGCTTGTTTAATCCATGTGATTTTCTACGTGGCTGATAAATGTATGTCTTCAGGGGCACGAGTTAACGTTGCGCGTCCTATACAGGTTATTTGGCGAGGCAGAAGTAGACCGTGACTTTTTTATTTCAACCACGGCTACATCAGTATACGGAACTTTTCTTCTACAAGTGGTGTGCATAATGCTTTATCTTTACATTATTTTTATGTTTTTATAATATGTAATTGTATTTTATATTTTATTTTTATTTATTATTACAGGCAGAAACACTTAGAGATTCTTTTCCAGCTTCTGACAAATCTTTGAGTAGATTGCTTGGTGAAGCTCCATATCTTCCGAAGCCTATATTTGAAATGCTGGAGAGCTTATGCTCTCCTGGTGGTAGTGATAATGATGAGAAGGAATTGCATGGTGGTGATCGAGTGACACAGGGGCTAAGCATTGTTTGGAGTCTAATTTTGTTGAGACCTCCAATTCGAGATGCTTGCCTAAAAATTGCTTTGAAGGTTGCCATCCATATGCTGAATTGCAACATTATTATTGATTAAGGGGATTCGTTACTTATATAATGTCTTTGTTTTCCTTCTTGATTATTCTCTTCATCATACGGCAGCCTCTTACACTCAATGTCCATGCGTACAGCACAGACACATGAAAAATATATGCAGAATTGCAGATTGATTTTGTGCTTAAATTTATAATGACGGGACATCTATTTCATGATTAAAGCAAATTATTATTTTTTCCTTAATTTTGGTTATTTTGTTTTTTGAAATTTTTACAGATTGCAGTTCATCACTTGGAAGAAGTGCGAATGAAGGCAATACGGCTGGTATGTATGTTCAACATGCTTTCAAACTATATACTTTAGCATATTTATAAAGAGATGACGTTATCATTCTTTGTGTTTTCATATTTTAAAATTCTAGGTTGCTAATAAGCTTTATCCTGTGTCGTCAATATCCGAAAGAATTGAGGATTTTGCCAAGGAAATGTTGCTATCAGTAGTAACTGATGATCAACTTAAACAGACAAACGAGGCTGATGGAACCAATACTGAACTACAGAAGGTAACTATTCAAGTGTTCGAATGTGCTATTCTTAAACCATTATAAAATGAACAAATATTTAAAAATATCAACTTGATATTATAAACTTTACTTTACCAAGGATTGTGAAATGTAACTGTCAGGTATTTTGTTCATGAATCCCCATGTTGAGAAACTTATTTTTATCCAGGATAAAAATCCCTTGATTGAAAACCACCAGCCAGTTAGCTCGACTGTTAATGAGACTTCCCCAGATAGTCATCAACTCTCAACATCTGATAGCATTTCATCTTCTACAGTTTCAGAGGTGCTACGTTGCATGTCTCTATATTTTGCATTGTGCACAAAGGTATTATCAGTGCTGTTACTAGCTTTCCATGATCATGGTTTACATGTCTGTGACCAGAGTATTTTATTATGCTTTCCGACCTAATTGTTTTATGTTTAATTAACAGAAACACTCCCTTCTCCGACTAATTTTTGATGTTTATAAAGATGCATCCAAGGTGGCAAAGCAGGTTTGGTGCAATCACTAAAATTCTATGCCAGTGAGAACTGTATGTCAAATGCTGCTTGGCTGTTATGATGACCAGCTTTATCATGTTGCAGGCAGTACATCATCAGATCCCATTTCTTGTTCGAACTGTTGGCTCATCCCGTGATCTCCTAGATATAGTATCTGAGCCGCCAGCTGGAAGTGAAGGGCTTGTAACTCAGGTAATAATTTTCATTTTGCTATTGTTACTCCCAGTTGTGTAAGAGTCTGTCTTTATGATTGCTTACGTACATATGCAACTGCAGGTAGTGCATACACTAACAGATGGAATAGTTCCTTCTCAAGATCTAATATCTACCATTAAGAGATTATATGATACAAAGTTAAAGGTAATTTATAGTCGGCCTTTTCTTTATATCTACTTCAGGGTTGTCCTTTTAACAAGTATCCCCCCTGTTTTAATTTTTTTTAAAAATCTTTTTACAGGATATAGATATTCTGATTCCAGTACTACCGTTCTTAACAAAAGATGAGGTTAGATTCATTTGTATCGGGATGTTTCCTTTTATTATTTGATTGTTCTGTTTGACATACTGAATCTGATTACTGCTCATACATTTTTCTTATACTACTATTTCTTTTTCCATCTTTTACTGAGAAATATTTTCTTGTATTTTTGTGTAATTTTTGCCCTTGCATGAAGTTTCCATGGCCAAAACTTTACTGCAAATATTCTGTCATTACAGAATTTTGCTTCAAATGTGTACAAAAGCAATCACAAATTTTATTCATGACCTTAACTTTTAATCTCGTCTTCTGTATGCTTTCTTCCTTTTCTATCTCATTTTATTCTTATTGTTTGTTCCTACTAAATATTACATTCTTCTGCTTGCCAGGTTTTATTTCTCTTTCCTCATCTAGTGAATGTACCGCTGGATAAGTTCCAAGTTGTGCTTTCTCGTGTTCTTCAGGTAATTTATATATGATGATGACCATATTATGATTTCGTATGTTTGATACAGCTGGTGCATAGAGCTCTGGGGAGCCACAATTGAGTCATTCATAAAAAAAGCCACAACTGTGAAGTGTTGCATGTTATTAAGTTTCCTTGTTTTGCCCGCTAACATGTTTTTGATTTTTTATTGACCAGGGGGTGAATAATTCTACTCCTTTGCTGGCACCAGCTGAAGCATTAATTGCCATCCATGGAATTGATCCTGACAGAGATGGGATTCCTTTGAAAAAGGCAATGTTGTGCTTACTTTTTTGCTTTGTAATTATACTGAACCTACTGGTGTTCACTGAAAAGTTCCCTTGGTAGCAGGTCACGGATGCCTGCAATGCTTGTTTTGATCAGCGACATGTATTCTCTCAGCAAGTTCTGGCCAAGGTTTTGAATCAATTGGTAAGATAACATTTTGTAACTCACAAGTTTCCCAAAATTTTGTTATCAATTTAATATTCAATAAACTTTCATGGTCATGCAGGTTGAGCAAATTCCTCTTCCAATGCTGTTTATGCGAACAGTATTGCAAGCACTAGGTGCTTTTTCTTCTTTGGTAAGCAAATGCAACATATCCGCATTCTATTAAGTTGGGTTTTTTGCTACTTGATAGGGAATATAAATTTCGTGTATACCAAATTTCAATGAGAATATTAGTGCCTATGTATTCTGTTTATGTTTTTCCCCCCAGATATTCTTTATAGAAATAATATGTTTGGGTTATAAGAGTTTATTCTAGAGGGAATGCAGATCCAAGTCTTGCTTGTAGGTTGTGTCTGTTTGACCGAACTTTTGTTACCATGTCTTGAATTTTCTAAAATGACGTTTTTCAGGTCGAATTTGTGATGGAGATCCTCTCTCGTCTTGTAAACAAGCAGGTATGCCTTCAGCAATGGGGTGTTAATTTTCCCTCTTGTTCAGCATGATACACATGTAATATGCGTACATAATGCAGATATGGAAGTATCCAAAACTTTGGGTGGGATTTACGAAGTGTGCTCTTTCAACGATGCCACATTCTTTTGGTGTTCTGCTTCAGGTGCGTTTTCTGCCTTGCTGGATTCTGAGATGTTTTTGTGATTTCCTATTATCTTGTGTGATCTCCAGGCCAGTAGTTTTTGTGACATCATTCTGTTTCTCATTTTGATTCCAGTTTTCTGTCTTTTCCTTTTTGTTTTCCTGCATTACTATGGTTAAAGATATTTCTCTAGTTTACTTGTGTAATAAAAGTTATGCTCCATCGAACGTGGACATCTCTGTAGATTTGAAAAAATGGTGGTAGCTTTGGAAATTGATAGTGAATGAAAATCTGTATCTTTTATGTAAATGAATTGTACGCATTTCTAGAATTTCTATATAAAACAACTCTATTTCTTCCCTACCACCCTCCCCCCCCCCCCACCCCCCACCCCACAAAAAAAAAAAAAAAAGAACTTTTTTAATCTTTTGCAAATATACAATCTTGCTATTTTGTCATCAAGGCATGACCTTACATCATGTTGCGATTCTAATCATCTGTTGAAGAAAATTTCTTACATAATTTTGTTAGTCTTTTAGCTGCCTGCAGCCCAGCTTGAAAATGCATTGAATAGAACGGCTGCGCTCAAGTCCCCCTTAGTTGCTCATGCAAGTCAACCAAGCATTAAATCTTCTCTTCCAAGGTTAGAAATAGTTGTTAAGCAACAACCCCGCCCCAAATTGACTCTATATTTAATTCTTTTACAAAAAAATTTCTCCAGGTCTACATTAGTGGTTCTTGGCCTAGAGTCCGAGGCGCAATCGTCTACTCAGGCCCAGCCAACTCAGACTCATGCAGAGGAGACGAGCAATTCACAAAAGGAAACATTGACAGAAATATCGAAAGAATCATCTGCAGCGAGTTGATTGAGGACTCGAAGTGTTCTATGAACGGTATTAAATATCTGTCTGAGAATATTTTGAATTTCCTTAATTTGTTCTAGGGGAATTGCACAGATGTATACCAGCAATCAAATGTTTTACAAACATCCCATCAATTTAACTTAATTTTACAAATATATCCAACATCATTTCAAATCTTTTTGTTCCTTTGTGTTTTCTCATATTTTATATCTGATATGTTTAAACAAGGTGCATTTGGATGTCAGAATAAATGCTTTCCTTTACAATACAACAGAGCCATGTTATGATATGTGCGTGGAAAATGTAATTTTACTAGTAAAATATATTCATTTTGGCATAATTCATAATTCATGTGTAAGCTAATCTTGTACTCTATATAATAAGGTTTACTTACTTCGTCTTAACATCTCATCTGCTTTCCCTTCTTTACACAACTAGCGTCAAATGAGCCCCGAGAAATGATTTGGAATAGTAGTTGTATTACAGTGTGGTTAATTGATGGGAATATCATTAACAGGTCAGATTAGTGATCTGCAATTTGACAATTACTTGAATTTTCCAGGTTGCAGAATATGTTTACACATGTTACTTCAAGAATAATTTGAAACTTCTTTTATTTAACTATGAATGCACTTCCTGTTTGAAATTAATTCTTTCTTCTGTTGATATGCTCAAATTCAAAATGAATGCTACTAGTTTCTATGTATGCTCTGTTTTTGAGAAGATTGGCAATATTGGTTTGAAGCACCATGAGTTGTCAACTCATATTATACCATTGCTAGTCGTCGTTCTAAAAGACGATAAAGTCGCCGTTGCTCAACACTCAACAGTCTTTGTTGTAAGTTGCTCTAATGTATAGGGTATGTTGAAACGATATATTTCAATCTTTCTAGGATAGATAGACAATCAGATTTTTTCTTCATTGTGCTATATTGCTTGGTCTAAAGTGTATTTAGCTATTTGTATGTAGAAATTCAAAATACAAATCTCTGTAAAAGATTTGACCCGAAACAGGTATATATGTAATGCGTATATATGTATGTATCAGACTGATATATATTAAAAGAAAGAAATATGATGTAGAAATGCGACTAATATAGTATGTCAATATCAACGCCTGCCCTACCCATATATATATATATATAAACAATCATGAACTTTATTTTTCTCCAATATATTAACAAAATTGTTTTTCATGCAAGTTGGACGAGTTGAAAATTTTCCAGTTGACTTTGCTACTTTCTTTATAACAACCGAATTATATTCCACTATTGAAAATTTAAAAATTGTGCGTAATACCATATTTTCAAATCACCCCATACCACCAACGTCTTCTTCTCCAACATGAGTCATAAAAGCACGAGGTCATTAGTAGTATTTGTTACTTTTATTAGGCAAGATTAATAAAGTCAATGTGGGATTTAGAAACGTTTTCATTTTTTTCACATAATATCTCGATTATTAATACTTGACTTTTTGTTTAATTATAAAACTAGCATAATTAAGCATTAAAAAATTTAAGACAATTTGCCTAATATACACCGATTAAATTTATATTTAGGTAGAATAGTGTGACGTGGCATTTGATACCCATCCCTCTTGCATCCACACCAAACCATAGCAAACCAAACTAAACCACTACTACTGACGTGACCTCTTTCTTCCAAGAAACTTCCTTTTCACCACCCATGCATTCACCATTTGAATCAATTGATCATATCTTAATCTGCACTATACATCTATCTTTAAATAATTCCTTTTTTGGCTCACAACACAATCATTGTCTTGGCTTGGTTTCAAATCAAGCTCAAGCCCCATGAAGAGATCCTCTGAGTTGTTGATGCTCATACTCTTCTACACTCTGTCCACCCCAACCAACTCCAACATCCAATCAGATCGATCTTCACTTGTTGCTCTCAAATCCCAAATCACCTCCGATCCCCTCAACTTGCTCGCCGCCAACTGGACCACCTCCGCCCCCGTCTGCACTTGGTTCGGGGTGAGTTGCGACTCGGCCCTGACTCGAGTCACCGGACTCAACATATCCAACCTCCAACTCGGCGGCTCGATTCCGCCGGAGCTCGGTAACCTCTCCTCTCTCGTATCTCTGGACATGAGTGAGAACTCCTTCAATGGCTCCATTCCCCCATCCATCTTCAAAATCTTGTCTTTACAAGTGTTGGCCCTCAGGAACAACTCCTTCTCGGGCACCCTGCCTTCGGACATGTGCAGCCATGGCGGACTCAGAAGGCTTCGACTGTCGTATAATGAGTTGGGTGGAGAGATTCCATCCACCTTGGATCGCTGCTCTAATCTTGAATATCTCTCTTTGGCTAACAACAATTTTACTGGATTCTTGCCAAGAGGAATTGGGAACCTCACAGCCCTCCAGGATTTGATTCTTGCCAACAACAATTTGATTGGTTGGTATGAAGTAATTATCTTTACTTTATTACAGATTTGAAGCCCAATTTAATTTTGAATGATGTATGTTTCAGGTGGTATTCCTGAGGAAATAGGGCATCTGAACAACTTACAGACATTGCACTTGGGAAGCAACAGATTGAATGGTTCATTGCCTAAAGAAATTGGAAACTTGACCTCCCTTGTCACATTATATCTTTGGGAGAATGATTTTAGTGGTATGCATGATTTTTAATTAATCAAAAATTGTTTGAAAATATATACAGTACTTTGTAGCTGTTCTTGAATTTATGTAAAGTATGATATTATTACAGGTAGTATTCCAGCAGAGATTGGGCAGCTGAGTAATTTAGAGTTCTTGTGGATGGGTGGCAATGAATTAATGAGTGGATCATTGCCACCTCAAATTGGGGCCATCACCACCCTTAGGGAGTTAAACCTCATGAGCAACTCTTTAACTGGTAACTTCATCTTCTTAATTTTCAACATTATTAGGATTTTATTTTAATTATACATTGAGCTAATATTCATCTTCATTCTCCATTTATGTGATCTTTTCTATAACAATCTCAATTTTCTTCCACTCATTGATATAACCCACCCACCAAATAATTTACTATAGCCCAGCATGCTTAGTTTCACACCTTTTGAAAAAAAAAAGGTACAAATTGACTTCCTTGTAAAATCATAATTTAATCAAAACCCAATACTCCTTTTTTCATTTTCTTTTTTTTTATCAGAACACAGATTTGCCATCTTTATCTGTCTAACTCTTACTATCAAAATATAATCTTTTATCTGACCAAAAACTACTACTCCCTCCGTCCCACGTATTTTTACCCACTTTCCATTTTGGGGTGTCCCACGTATTTTTACCCATTCCATTTTTGGCAAAAATACATAATATTTTATTACATACTTTTTACAATCCCAACAACTTTAATTACTTTTTTACACTTTATTCATCATTCCCAATAACTTTATTCACTTTTTCTTTTTAAATTACTAATTTATCCCTACTTTCTCTTACATTATATATTAAAAAAATAAAACGTCTTAATCTCCGTGCTCGTACAAACGGGTAAAAATACCCGGGACGGAGGGAGTATTAAATAATAATCATAGTTGAAATTTTTTTACAATAGTATATACTATTGTTATGAAGGACTTGATAGTGGTCTTAATTTATACATATATATTTCTTGAAACTGTGTATTGATAAGGCATGATTTCATCAGCTAATGTGAACAAATGCTATTTGATTAAAAACCTATATTTTAATTGACCCAATTGCAAAAGTGAAAGATAATAATTAATGCAAGTGTCTTTATCTACATATAACTATAGAGAAACCAAAATTATATTTGAATAATGTCTAAGCTAATCAATTTGACCACGTACAGTTTGATATGCATCATTCTTCTTAAATAATAGTCTGTCTTTAGAAATTGTTATCTACTTGTTATTTATGCATAGCTTACATCATTAAAATCAAAATGAGATATTTTTTTTCTATAAATGATTAATTATGCAGGTAGTATCCCAAAGGAGATTGGTAATTTAATAAATTTAGAGTATTTACAAATGGGAGGCAACAAACTGAGTGGATTTCTGCCAAGAGAAATTGGGAACATCACAGCAGTACAGGCCATTTATTTATGGGGGAATAGTATAAATGGTTAGTATGATATATTATATTTATCTTTTTGATTATTAGGTTTCCATGAAGTTACTAAACCCTATAATTTCTTAGCCTATTTATTTCCAATAAAAAAATAAATCCAAATTATAATGAATATTTTATCAGGTAATATTCCCAAAGAAATTGGTCAATTACACAAAATAGAGATTTTTGACATGATGGGAGGCAACAACCTAAATGGATCATTCCCAGAAGAAATGTCAAACATGACAGCCCTTCAACTGTTATATCTCAAGGGCAACTCTATATCTGGTAACTCAATTCATCGTAGATATCATTATTTCTATACATATTTTTTTATTTATTTATTTTTTAATATATTGAAATCAATATATATTTATAGGTGTTTTACCAAAAGAGATTGGACGTTTGATTAATTTACAAAATATGTGGGTGTCATTTAACAAATTAGAGACACCTTTCCCTCCATCCATCTCCAACATGTCTTCTTTGGAAATGATTTGGTTAGCTGCTAACAGGTTTTCTGGTAACAACCTACTTTTTTTTTTTTTTTTTTAATTTTTTTAATAATAATAATAATTATTATTGTGGTGATGTTTGTTCAGGTAATATTCCCTGGGAGTTGTTCCCAGCCAATTTAAAAGAGATAGATCTTTCAGGCAACCTTTTAGAAGGATCCATACCACCTCAGATTACAAGGCTTGAAAACATGACTTACCTTAATCTCATAAGAAACAATTTATCAGGAGTAATACCTTCCAACATTGGCAATCTTTCCTACTTAAAAACCATGATGCTCCTTTCCAACAATCTAACTGGCCAAATCCCATCATCCATTTGCAACTTGAAATCCCTAGAGTTTCTTCATCTCTCCAACAACTCTTTGGAAGGAACCATTCCTCAATGCTTGGCCAACTTGACCAAGCTGCAAGTCTTCCATTTGAAGGCCAATCGTCTCCGCGGTCTTGTCCCATCAACATTCACTCAGGACTGTGCTCTTCAGTCTCTCAACTTGAACAGCAATCAGCTTGGAGGAACATTGCCACCGTCTCTTGCCAACTGTCGACAGCTTCTAGTTCTTGATGTCGGAGACAATGAAATACAGGACTCGTTTCCCTATTGGGCCGAGACTCTCCCTGAGCTTCGTGTTCTTGTTTTGAAGTCTAATAGACTGCATGGAACCATAACACCCCATGCAAAGACCAATGCTCCGTTTCCCAAGTTGCAAATTTTCGACATAGCGCAGAATTCTTTCACTGGCTCTTTGCCTGAAAGATATTTGAATAGCTTTACAGCCATGATTGATGTGAAAGCAAACAGAACAGAAACGAATTGGTTCGTCACGTATTTTGAGTCCATGTCGGTCTACATCAAAGGCCTGGAGCAATATGTGGAGAGAATCCTGACAGGCTTCACAACAATCGACTTGTCCAACAACAACTTCTCTGGTCAGATTCCAGAGTCATTGGGAAGACTCAACTCTCTAAGGTACTTGAATCTGTCAAGTAATATCTTAACAGGACATATCCCTTTGTCTTTTGGAAATATGACTACACTTGAATCCTTGGATTTGTCATCAAACCATTTGGATGGTGAGATTCCATCCCAGTTGACAGGGTTGACATTTCTTGCTAAACTGAATCTTTCCATGAATAATTTTTCTGGGAAGATACCTCAATCTCGTCAATTTAACACATTTGAGAATGATTCGTATATCGGAAATCTTGAGCTGTGCGGGTTCCCCTTGACAAAAAGATGCGAGAAGGACGAGGGGTCGAGCAGTTCGCCCTCAGACTTACCAGAAGGCGATGACTCGGGTTTTCTTGATCGACTCATGACTTGGCAAGTTGTAGTTTTGGGGTATGGATGTGGTTCCATAGTAGGAGTTGTGATGTGGTATTTCATGCTTCGATGTGGGTGGCCTATAAGGTTGGTTAGATTGTTCTTTGATGTGGAGTACAAGATGAAGAGGAAGTGCACAAGAAAAGTGGAGAGACCAAGATTTGATTTCACCTGGTGAATGGAATATAATGCTTCATTTGTTTCTTACAAATTACATGAGCAATTGTATAGCAATTTGACATTGCATTAATTATTTATTCATGTTTTTGCATTACATTTCTTTGCAATGTACTTATCCATCCTCCCTTTTAACTTTTCTTTCATTTAAGTTTTTACTTGTATATATAATGTAAGTAAATTAGCAAAGGGTCAATGAAATGTCATCTTGAGTCCTTCAACAATGATATAAATATGAATGATCTAGTGAATGACATTTAAAATAAAAAAAGAAAAAAAAAGAAAATAGTTGTTAAATATAGTAACAACATTAACTCTAATCCAAAAAAGTAGGCAATTAAAACAAAAACAAAGTGTGTGCAACTCCACAGGATAATAATATTCATTGGAATAAATTGCGCAAAGAAATTCAATTGGTCGATACATTTGCCCCAATTCCAAGCTAACACATTTTATATTGTACTACACGCACCACTAATATAAGTAGTAACTACTCAATGTCCAAATGTGAAGAAAGCCAAAGCAGCTTGCAATTAAAAATCGAAAAAATCATAAATCATCATGACAAATACGGTCGGTCTGGATGATTCTGTGTCGTGAATTTGCAGAAAACATTGAACAAGAAACACACGAAATACGAGAGGATTTACGTCGGAGATAAAACTCCTACGTCCAGGAAAGGGGAGAGATTATACTTTCACTGCTAAAACGGTATCAGGTGATTACCATGCGAGTACGTTGATTTATCAGCTTATATTATGAAAATGAGTAAAACTTATTGCAATGGATAGCTGACGTGCCAAGCTTTCCATCCATGTTCACAAGCGCTCATAAATAATCCAATTGGCTACATTATAACTTAAACAATAGTCCTTATCCAAACTGACCTCCAGGTGGCTAACTGATTTGCTATCGATCATGATAGATTGAATGCTTCATATGCAGCACGACCATATCACATCTAAAACACTTAACTAACCTTAATCAATGCTAAATCACCAATACTATAAGGCATTCTGGTTAGGAAGTAATGACAAGATACGATTTCAAACTGGGGCTGAAATATATTTGCATTTGGTTTGGATAAGCTGAAATGTTGGCTGGCATAATACTCCTAACAGCCCAAGCCCATGCTGATGTGGTTATACAAACACAAACACACACAATATCACCTATCGATATATGTTTAATTGAGAATAGGCATTTGATGTCCATCCCATCTCTCATTTCTTTTCTTTACATCCACACCAACCCACTACCATTTTACCAAACAAGTCATATCATTAATTAATTAATTAATCATATCTTGAAATCCCCTGCCCTAATATATATCTTTAAATTATTTTATTTTTTGGCTTGCTTTCAAATCAACCCCCATAAACATGAACATATCCTCTCAGTTGTATACACCCCAACCAACAGCAACAGCAACATCCAATCAGATCGATCTTCACTTGTTGCTCTGAAATCCCACATCTCCGATGATCCACTCAACTCCCTCACCACCAACTGGACCACCGCCGCCCCCGTCTGCACCTGGCTCGGGGTGACTTGCGACTCGGCCCTGACTCGAGTCACCGGACTCAACATATCCAACCTCCAACTCGGCGGCGTGATTCCGCCTGAGCTCGGGAACCTCTCCTCTCTCGTATCTCTGGACATGAGTGAGAACTCCTTTAATGGCTCCATCTTTAAAATCTCATCTTTACAAGTGTTGGCCCTCAGGAACAACTCCTTTTCAGGCACCCTGCCATGGAACACTCAGAAGGCTTCGATTGTCGTATAATGAGTTGGGTGGAGAGATTCCATCCACCTTGGATCGCTTTTGAATATCTCTCTTTGGCTAAAAACAATTTTACTGGATTCTTGCCCACAGGACTTGGGAACCTCTCCAGTATTTGATTCTTGCCGACAACAATTTGATTGAATCAAGTAATCATCTTTACTTTATTACAGAATTGAAGCCCAATTTAATTTTTTTATTCAGGTGCTATTCCAGAAGAAATAGGGCATCTTAATAAGTTAACAGACATTGCACTTGGGAAGCAACACCTTGAATTGTTCATTACCTAAAGAAATTGGAAACCTGACATCCCTTGTAACATTATATCTTTGGGAGAATGATTCTAGTGGTATGCATGCATCATTTTCAATTAATCAAATTTGTTGCAAACTTTGTAGCTCTTCTTAGTATAAAAATATTACAGGTAGTATTCCAGCAGAGATGGGGCAATTGAGTAATTTAGAATTCTTGTGGATGGGTGGTAATGAATTAATTAATGGATCATTACCACCTCAAATTGGGGGCATCACCACTCTTATGGAGTTAAACCTCATGAGCAACTCTTTAACTGGTAACTTATTCATCTTCTTAATTTCAATATCATTAGGATTTTTTTTAATTATACATTAATCAGCTAATATTCATCTTCCTTCTTCAATTATTTGATTTTTTTAATAACAATCTTAGCCGGCGTTTGTTTCATGCCTTTACATCATTGGAATTGGAATGGAATAAAAATGTGGTGTTTGTTTGAACACTTTCATTCCATGGTGTATAAAAAAGATACCCAATAAGTAAGGAATGGTGATTCTTCTACTTTTTAGGTACTTTGACATTTATTCCAACAAAAAATAATTGTAAAATATTTATATATTTTTTTCTTTTTTTTTTCTTTTGAAACATTATTATATAATAATAAAAATAATAAAATAATAATTATTAAAATAATTTTATTTATTAAAAAAATTAAAAAATAAAATATAATTGATTCCATTTCTCAAACAAATCAAAGACTATGATATTGATTCTTATTATCTACACAATACACTTTAAAATGTCATGCCTATTCCAATTCCTCTGCTCTCGTTCTTTTTCTATCCCCATTCCTTCTCCCCTAATTTTTTTCCACCCACCAACTCAATTTCCAATTACTTTATTTATTTCATTGCGTATTTTATGGGGTGGGGTGATGAATTATCATCAATTGACCCACATCTCAAACCAATTGCAGAAGTGAAACGCTACTATTAATGCAAGCATCATTATCTACATATAATCACAGAGAAACCAAAATTACATTTTATTTTAATAATGTAAACCAATCAAGATTTGACAACATACAATTATATTCATCATGTTTTGTTATCTACTTGTTCTCTTGCATAGCATAATTGTTCATTAAACTCAAAATGAGGTTTTTTATTTTTCAATAAATGATTTTTTATGCAGGTAGTATTCCAAAGGAAATTGGTAATTTAATAAATTTAGAATATTTACACATTGGAGACAACAATCTGACTGGATTTCTGCCAAGAGAAATTGGGAACATCACAGCCATTCAGGCCATTTATTTATGGGGGAATAGTATAAATGGTATGATATTATAGGATATTTGTCTTTTTGATCCCATCAAGTTACTAAACCCTATAATTTCTTAGTCTATTTATTTCCAATTAAAAAAAAGATCGATTTTATATAGAATATTTTAACAGGTAATATTCCAAAAGAAATTGGTCCATTACAAAAAATAGAAAATTTTGACATGGGAGGCAACCACCTAAATGGTCATTCCCAGATGAAATTACAAACATGACAGCCCTTCAACTGTTATATCTCAAGGCCAACTCTATATCCGGTAACTCAATTCATCATAGATATTGGAGTATCATTATTTCTATATATATATATATTACTTTTTTTAAAAATATATATTGAAATCATATACATATTTATAGGTGTTTTACCAAAAGAGATTGAACGTCTGATTAATTTACAAACTATGTGGGTGTTGCCCGCATGGACGTAGCTCAACTGGTCAATAAGGGGACATCTTGAATCAATGACCAAGGATCAATCCCCACCCGCAGCGTGAGAGCAAAACCTCCTTCACATGCTGTCGGGCCGGCGTGCTGGGGTGGCCGGATTCACCTTTTTTGAATCAACTATGTGGGTGTCGTTTAACAAATTAAAGACACCTTTCCCTCCATCCATCTCCAACATGTCTACTTTTTTTTTCCTTTCAAATTCTCTTTTTTTTTTTAAAAAAATAAACAACAATTTTTATGGTGATGTTTGTTTCAGGTAATGTTCCCTGGGAATTGTTCCCAGCCAATGTGAAAGAGATAGATCTTTCAGGCAACTTTTTAGAAGGATCCATACCACCTCAGATTACTAGGCTTCAAAACTTGTCTTACCTTAATCTCCAAAGAAACAATTTATCAGGAGTAATACCTTCCAACATTGGCAATCTTTCCTATTTAAAAACCATGATGCTCCTTTCAAACAATCTAACTGGCCAAATCCCATCATCCATTTGCAACTTGAAATCCCTAGAGTTTCTTCATCTCTCCAACAACTCTTTGGAAGGAACCATTCCTCAATGCTTGGCCAACTTGACCAAGCTGCAAGTCTTCCATTTGAAGGCCAATCATCTCCGCGGTCTCGTCCCATCAACATTCACTCAGGACTGTGCTCTTCAGTCTCTCAACTTGAACAGCAATCAGCTTGGAGGAACATTGCCACCGTCTCTTGCCAACTGTCGACAGCTTCTAGTTCTTGATGTCGGAGACAATGAAATACAGGACTCGTTTCCCTATTGGGCCGAGACTCTCCCTGAGCTTCGTGTTCTTGTTTTGAAGTCTAATAGACTGCATGGAACCATACTACCCCCTGCAAAGACCAATGCTCCGTTTCCCAAGTTGCAAATTTTCGACATAGCGCAGAATTCTTTCACTGGCTCTTTGCCTGAAAGATATTTGAATAGCTTTACAGCCATGATTGATGTGAAAGCAAACAGAACAGAAACGAATTGGTTCGTCACGTATTTTGAGTCCATGTCGGTCTACATCAAAGGCCTGGAGCAATATGTGGAGAGAATCCTGACAGGCTTCACAACAATCGACATGTCCAACAACAACTTCTCTGGTCAGATTCCAGAGTCATTAGGAAGACTCAACTCTCTAAGGTACTTGAATCTGTCAAGTAATATCTTAACAGGACATATCCCTTTGTCTTTTGGAAATATGACTACACTTGAATCCTTGGATTTGTCATCATCCAAATATTAACAGGGTTGACATTTCTTGCTAAACTGAATCTTTCCATGAATAATTTTTCCGGGAAGATACCTCAATTTAATACATTTGAGAATGATTCTTATATCGGAAATGCCCTGACAAAAAGATGCGTAGAGGAGGAGGGGTCGAGCTCAGAGTCGCCGGAAGACGATGACACGGGTTTTCTTGATGGACTGACTTGGCAAGTAGTTGTGTTTGGGGTATGGATGTGGTTCCATAATAGGAGTTGTGATGTGGTATTTCACGCTTCGATGTGGATGGCCTAAATGGTTGGTTAGATTTTTCTTTAATGTGGAGTATAAGATCAAGAGGAGGTGCAGAACAAAAGTGGAGACACCAAGATTTGATTTAAGTGTTTGATTTCATTCAAGTTTTTGCAATGCACTTATTCGTCTAACACTTCTTTATTAAATTTTTTACTTCTATAGGTATTTAAATTAGCAAAGGTCAATGAATTGTCATCCTGAGTACTCGAATATGATACAAATGTGAATAATCACTCTCATCAATCTAATTAATGGGATTTAAAAAAAATATGAAAATAGTTGTGGTTAAATATAGCAACAACACTAACTCTAAACCAAATATGTAGACAACAAAAACAATGTGTATGCAACCCCACAAGATAATAATATTCCTTGGAATAAATTGCGAGCGCAAAGAAATTCTATTGGTCGATGCATTTGCCCCAATTCCAATCTACAAATCTCTCGCACACTCACGAGCGTGTATTAACTTGATGACAAGAGAGATCAATTTATGCACATGCTAGCTATGCTAGTTTTGTGTGAGATTGTGTAAAGGTAATATCATTTTATGTTTTCGTAATTAGTTATCATTATTTATTAAACTTACTCCCCTTGAAACGTAACTGTTTGTTTTGCACGTGAATTAAGGAGTGTAATAATTTATTAATGTGTAGTAAAATTAGAGAAGTAATATTTTAATGTGCATATAGTTGTATTAGACTTAGTATTGAGTATAATACTCATATATAGTGGGTTGAGTATAATTTTTTTTTATCGCATCAATTTGAAAAGGAAATGAATATTTTGTAATGGGACAGATCAAAATAACAAAATTGATACGTATCAGGGGACGGAAGGAGTATTACTTTTCTGTTAATATATTATCAATTTTCATTTATAATTAAATTATTATTCATAGTATAATTCACAACGTCATTATCATTTTTCTTTAATTAAGTTTTATTTTTCGTTATAAAAGATATCACTTCAAGTATCTATATTTATGCATATATTAAAATAGTTTTTTTTATTATTCAAAAAGCATATGCTTAGATAGGGCGGCCAAAATGCTGATGATTTTAAAGTGTCCAAACAGAAAACCAATTACCAAATGTCCAAATCTGAAGAAACTCAAATCACAAAAGCTGGTAATATAAATTAGCACACCAGCTTGCAACAGCCGGCTACTAAGCAGATTAACAAAGCCAAATTCGACAGACAAAAAAGTAACCTTAATTAAATAACAACATTTCACATTGAAATATCATAAACATTTCATCATCACAAATCATGCAATGTGAAGAGAGATCGATGGGAATGGCCATCACTGAGGACGAATCGCCTCGTAATTTCGACAGAGAAAGTGGCTTCGATCCGCACACCGGGATCTACCATTCCCTTCTCCATCTCCCACAACATCAGAACATCCCTACTCAGCCTGACCTCAACGTAGCAAACTACGTCCTATCACAGTTCCCTCCGCCGGAGCAAGCTGAAAAACAGGTTGCGCTTATTGAATCTGCCACCGGCCACCGCATCACCTATGCTCAGCTCCACCATTCCATCACCACCCTAGCTACAGGATTGTATCATGGACTCGGGGTGAGAAAGGGTGATGTGGTATTCATCTTATCTCCCAACTCCCTTCTGTATCCTACAATATGCCTTGCTGTGCTCTATGTTGGGGGAGTGATCACTACTTCCAATCCACTCAACACTGAGGGAGAGATTGCAAAGCAAGTACGTGATTCGGGTGCAAAGCTGGCAATCTCTGCCCCAGAAGAGGCATCCAAATTATCTTCAACTGGGGTACCTATTTTACTTACATCGAGTTGCAAAGAAGATGATCAACTTTCAGTTGAAGAGCTGATTGATAAATGTGAATCGTTAGAGATTCCAGAAAATAAACTGACTCAATCAGATACAGCAGCAATAATGTACTCTTCAGGTACTACTGGAACGAGCAAGGGAGTTGTGTTGACTCACTCCAACTTCATATCAGTTGTGACTCTGCTCAAATGGTCTATGATTTCATCCAAGGCTGATGACGACATCTTCTTATGCTTCATACCTATTTTCCACATATACGGTCTAGCATTTTTCGGTCTCGGATTATTCTGCTTAGGCAATACGATCGTTCTAATGAAAAGATACGATTTCAAAGAAATGCTAAACGCTGTTCAGAAATACAAGGTGAGCAACATACCTGCTGTTCCTCCGGTGATTCTTGGCTTGGTCAAGAGTGGTGGAGGAGGATATGACTTGTCATCCTTGAGACGGGTGGGATCAGGAGCTGCGCCACTGAGCAATGAGGTGGTTGAAAGGTTCAGAAAGAAGTTCCCATGGATCGAGCTCAGGCCAGGCTATGGTTTGACAGAGAGTTGTGGAGCAACGACCTACTTTGTTTCTGATGAAGAAGCAAAGACTCGTCCAGCATCATCCGCTAGGCTGCTTCCATGTTTTAGTGCAAAGGTGGTTGATTTCGAGACTGGTATGCCGGTGCCTCCTTTCAAGGAAGGAGAACTATGGCTGAAAAGCCCAACTGTTATGAAAGAGTACTTACGGAATGGGGAGGCAACTGCTGCAACATTTGATTCAGAAGGGTGGTTGAAAACAGGGGACCTTTGTTACTTTGATGATAAAGGGTACATCTACATAGTGGATCGGATAAAAGAATTGATCAAGCACAATGGTTATCAGGTATATCTCCACAGTATGTTTTGATAGAAGAGATAAATACTTGCATTTGGATAAGCTGAAATGTTGGCATAATGCAGGTGGCTCCAGCAGAGTTAGAAGCAATACTAACAGGCCATGCTGATATAATCGATGCAGCGGTCACACCGTGCGTTGCCACTGATATACATTCCTTCATCTCCTCCCTCCCTCCCCCAAAAAACACACACGAATGCATGCAAATTCACGAATATGACCTATCTACAGAGACAAATATGTATGTATGAATATGAATTCTCATAATACATGAAATCTTGCAGAGTTGAAGATGAAGCAGCAGGACAAATACCTGTAGCATATGTGGTGAGAGCAGCTGATGCTCAGTTAACAGAAGATCAAGTACTTCAATATGTAAATAACCAGGTATCCTTCAAACAACTCTCACAATTCATCTGTACCTACACCACTGAAAACCATAGGACTCCTAAGAAATTCATAAGAAAATTCACAGGTAGCACCATACAAGAAAATCAGGAGAGCAAGTTTCATCAGTGCCATACCAAGATCTGCTGCAGGTAAGATTTTGAGGAGGCAGCTGATAATAATGAGTCAACAGAAGACACCCTCCAAATTATGAGTAATTTAGGCATAAATGTGAAATGTTTGTCCTCACAAAATTGTGCAACTGTTAAGCATAAAGCATAATTGCATATAATAATAAGAGTTTGCAGTATTATTATAATAAAAAGAAGCAGTTTTTGCATAAATGAGCTATGCTTTTTAGCTACTCAAGTGAAAAAGAATAGAAGTAATACCCTGCATTTCACTGATTAGCACAAATGGCAACTAACCTCATAAAACATGGTCATCTATCTCCACACCATTCTTAACCTACCAATTGCAAGACTAAGTAGAAGTATTCAATGTGAAAAAGAAGGGAACATTATTAATATAATCTTTCTTAACATATATGAAATTCAATAAAAATAGAAGTATTAAATCATAGAGAATAGAAAATGAATACATCTAAATATATAGAAATCTCATTACATGGAATACCCAAGAAATTTATCTCAGAAATAATATAAGAACAAAGATATCAAGTTAATGAGGTGAAAATTCAAAAAAAGAAAATTCTTCTTGTATACAACTTTCTATGCCATGAGATTATACAAGAGCAGAGAAGGCTTCAAAATCCACTCGAGCAAAAACATTCTTCTAACAAAAGGCAAAGGCAATCTGCAGCATTTTCTTTCTTTATCCAGCAACCCACTTCCAAACACCAGTTCGCTGCTTCTGAACTGCTACCTGCTCCATATCACGTTCAAATGCAGATTTTTGTCTCCTAAGTGCTTGCACCTCATCTTCTAGAGATGGCATTGATTCAAGAACCTTCTGTAGCTCTCCTATTTGTGCCTAAAAAGGAAGAAAAAAATATCGGTTACAATTGACAGACCACAAATACACACTCTAAACACTTTCTTTTATTCTTTTTCCTGAGCAAACCCAAGGGAAAAGGGTCAAGCGTTAATAACCTCTAATTTGGCGCATCTTGATCTCTCAGAAACAAGTTGCCCTTGCACTGAATGTAATTCCTGCATCCAGTTCATGAATATGAGTATTAGTTGTTTTAAATATGATTATAGAAATTCAATTACATAATCAGGCACCAGACCTTGGATAATTCTGCGCAACTTCCATTTATCTCTTCAATTTTAATCTGGATTGCAGAGTTCTCGGTTGTACATTCTGCAAGTGAAAGTTCCAAAGCCTTCTTATCTTCTCTGATGGACTTAATTTCATTTAAAAGATCCTGCTGAGAGGTATCCACTTGGATTTCCTTGGAATCCAAATCTTCTTTTTCAGTGAAATTCAACGTTTCAGATTTTGATAGGGCGTATGCGGCAGTAACAGAAGCAGCTGCTGCAGCAGCAGCAGGTGATTGCAAAATCTTAGGATGTGAAGAGTCCCTTGGTTTGACCCTCATTGCATATACCTATATGAGAAGGGATATAAAGACCCAATTGGCGAGTTGAATTAAGAGTCTAAGACATTACACAAATAAAAACCTTCATTTTAGAATTATTTACCCACTACCAGTAAAACTCATAATGCAGCTAAAGCTAAATAAATTCTCAACCTGATTTTTATGTATAAGATCTAGGAATAAACAAATGTAGAATGGAGTAATATTTCATTTTTAATTATGAAGACATGGTGCCCTATAATAGGTAACTATTTCTCTAGAAGATTTTATTTAGAAATTAAACAAACATGCATATGTGCCTGTATATAATGCATGCTTCCAAACCCAATCATGATCAATTCTGATGCAAAAGCGGGCATAATTGAAGAACTTGTATGAATTATACCTCATTATAGTATTTTCCGTTGTAGCCACCAAATGTGATCAAGAAATTCTCACCACCTAGGGTTGCAGATGAAATGCTGATTCCCTATTGGCAGCTTCATATTAAAATCTTGTGCAGAGATAGATAAATCATTCATGAGATTCAGTATAAGGGAATATTGCAAGTGACATACTAAGTATGCTAAACACAATTAGCAATCATTTTCATCACTACCACTGAAAAGAATTCATAAATGGAACTTAGGTATTTACAGGTGCAAATTGACAGTTCAAAATTCATTACTAATTCTCCTTCTCCCTGATTGTTAATGTATTCAACACAGACCATACCCTTCTATCATTCTCCAACACAAATTATATACAATAGGGAAAAAGTGAAGCTAGTGGTAGTACCTCACTAGCTATAGGATGTCTCCCTTTCACAGTAGTCAACACTGATACGACAAGCTTAGACATATTTATAACAAGGGTTTCCAGGGAACCTGCGAGGAAATGTGTTTTCATCTCATACACCAAAATTGAAATAGCACAGGCTAAGTGAAATAGATAAAAGTGTCACATCGATTTGCACTCTGTATTTGAATTTTACTAACCCTTTTTATTATCTCCACCACCAACTATATACCAATTTCCATCAACGGCAATACCAGCATGGCCTGCCCTGGAAGTCACCAGATCACCCTGCATTTGTGGCCGGGACCATTCCATCTGCATAATGACAAAATGACAATCCAGCTTTAAAGATTAAGTTCTTAAAAAATTAAATTAGGTAATCCTCAATAAAGTAGTCCAAACTAATCCAAAAAGGTAGCTCCCTTTAAGAAAACTGAAGGCCATTAGATTTCTTATCATGGTCCCAAAAGAGGATCATGAAGCTCTTGCTCGCTAAACTAGTATATATTTTATATTTTATTTTATTTTATTATTATTATTTTATTAATCACATGCTTTTATTACTACATGTATCTATAAGAATAGAATATATTTAAAAATAATATAAACCAGGACTGTCTACTGATGACGAGTGTACTCTCATACTAGCACTTAAATATGCTGGGTTACTTCAAGCTTGACTTAGCTCACATTTTACTATCATGCCTTAGCCAATACAAACATGGAAAAATACTCAGAAAATTATGGTTAAAAGTTAAAACTAAATGTACTAATACATTTAGTACATTTAGTACATTTAGTTAAAACTAAAAGTTAAAATTAAAAGTTAAAACTAAATGTAATGTACTAATAGAACAAGAGAAGCTTACTGTTTCCAAATACAATACATGGAGATCATTGAAGAAAACAGAGTGAGAACATCCACCAAATATAAAAAGATATCGTTCAGCATGTAGAGCAGCCGTGTGATCAAACCTTGGGGTTGGAGGTGTCTGCCTGTTGAAGTAAAAAAAATAAATTAAAAACTCTTTCATGAATCTATAAAATATATAATTTAAGTCTATCATACGTAGTCTCAACAGCACTCCATGTCATTGTCTCTAAATCAAGAACATAAACATCATTTAGTAGTTGCCTATTCCGATCTTCTCCACCAAACATGATGAGTTTAGTACCTAAGCGGGTCACAGACTGTCCACTGCGAGCTGCCTAATAACGTATCACAAAAATAACATATAATTAGGGCATCAAAGACATTCAGGGGGGGGGAAAAAATCAGTATCATCAAATTGCAAAGGCAGCGCTTGTGAGGAAGAAAAGAAAACATCCAATGAATCAGTTTATTACCGGAATATTTCCAAAGGTCTCAATGACACCGAAATTGTATGATGCAAGATCAATGAACCGTACTGCAGAGGAGACACAAAATAAAACATAAGAGTCATGGAGCAAAAACTTAAGGATTGTTACTTGATACTAATAACAAACCTGTCACCCTGTCAGTACTATTCTTCATAAGGCCAGCAAGAAGAAGAAGTCTTTTTCCCCACATAATCTGGAAACAAGAATTAAGTCTAAAAAACCAACTGATTATAAAATACAATTTTAAAAATGTTTTCAGAACTGTTTTACCATGCTATGACCCGAGGTTGCTTGGGAAATTTCAACTTGGGTTCCATCTTTATGTGTACCATCCATGTTCAATTTGATTGTTGACCATATCAAAGTTTTCAGATCAAAAACCTAAAAACATTGTAATAAAATGATATAACCCCCGAGATGAAACTTTCATGAATAACAGAAAGCATGGATAATTCAATACCTGAAAATCAGATAGGTATCTACCATTGCGAGTTCCACCAACAACGTACAACTTATCATCAAATATTGTTGCAGCATGCTACAAGGCAAGAAAGTATACATATGAAACAAGTGCACCATAAATATTCTACTCAGCTCAACTTTACAAACTGAAAAAGCTTCTATGATGAAGCATGCTTATGCTCATCCATGAAAGGGGAAGATAGCAATTCAAACCTTGTATCGTGGTAAAGGGCGTTGACCTGACACTGGGAGTGCAACCCATTGGTCATTGTTTAAATCCAAGTGCCAGCTTTGACTGTCTGATCCCATTGGGGCTATCATTCCATGCAATATAATTTATGAGTTCAGAAAAGAAACAAGCCTCGTCTACAAGAATATGAAAAGACGACAAATTAAAAGGCATAAATACCTCAGTAATAAAAATTCGCCTCTAAAATCTAATTATATCATTTCGAGTGACATGTCCAAGAATCAAAATTATATATTTAGAGGTATTAAATATGATTTAGAATTTTTTATACTTAATAATTGAGGTTTAAATTCATTATTTTAACCTTTAAAATATGCTGTAGAGGAATAATATAAATAAACTCTAGTATATTCTCGTTCATTAACCTCAACTCAACCCCGCCAATGTAGATGGAAAATCTTCCTCGTAAAAGAAAGGTGGTTATGAGGCCGTCAAACTCTAAATCACACTTCGAAATGTAATTTATTGGGCACAACATGATAATTCAATCTAAATCGAGAATCATTGGCTGAATACTATTATGATCCGTTCCCATTTCAAAATTAAAAAAAATAATCAAAATCATTAACTGTAGTATAAGAAGAGAGATCAAACCACTGTTTAAAGCGTAAGCCAACAAAATTGAGGTTGAGAAATCAAAAACACACAAACCTGGAAGGAGAATTGGGGAAATCGGATCCGAGCAATGGCGCGAGATCGGACGGTGAGAAACGCCCGATCTCGTGTGGAGGAGAAGGACCAGAAACGTTCACCGACAAACTGAAAAATAAAGAAGCCGTTGCCTTCTCTGGTTTAAGCTTAACAGATGAGGGGTTATTATACTCACTCAGTCCCGGGTATTTTTACTAATTTGTACGAGCACGGAGATTAAGACGTTTTATTTTTTTAATATATAATATAAGAGAAAGTATGGATAAATTAATAATTTAAAAGAAAAATATGAATAAAGTTATTGAGAATGATGAATAAAATGTAAAAAGTAATTAAAGTTGTTGGGATTGTAAAAAATAGGTAATAAAATATTATGTATTTTTACTAAAAATAGAATGAATAAAAAATACATGGGACACCTCCAAAATAGAAAGTGAGTAAAAATACGTGGAATGGAAGAAGTAGTAAGTTTTAACAGTAAGTAGTCCACCTGAAAATTTGTACAAGTCAAAGGGCAACATGGTCATTTGGCACCCCCAACAAAGCGAGAAAATTAGTAATAATAATTCCATATTTTCCGAATAAAAAAGAATTAATTAGCTGTACTCTGTACTGTTTGTAGTTTACAATATGAGTCACAAATTAACGCTAATTACTAACATCATTTCGTGATTTTAAATAATAAATAAATTTATGCCATCCGAGGATAACTTCAATAGTTATCAAGAATTTTTCCACATAAATGGATTACTACTTTCTAAAAAAGTCGAGATATTGATATTTATGCCCACATTACAATGAAGAACTTGGAATTTTTGAGACGTGGCTGATTATATGATTAATCCATCTTGATTATTAGAAAATTAAACAAAGCCAATATTAGAATAATTAAAAAAAGATTAACAAAAAAAATAGTCCTCCAAGATCTCAATCAGAAGTGATTTTACAGGCCAAAGATGATAAAATAAAAATCTTCAAAGTAGGACTCCTTACAAATATTACGACATCAATTTGAAGCCTATGAAAATCGGATAATCAAGATTTCAGTTAAGTTGAACATGGCAAATGATGATACAATAGATACAAATCGCCATCTACTCGCGATCTGCGTCTTCTATTTCTTCGTCTTCAGGGACACCACGAAGATACAGAACATTATTGCATCTGCAGAAGGCATATGTAACCATATTATATCTAGAACATGATACTTTATGTACAAATGAGTCCACAACAATTAGTGCGCTTCGATAAATATTCCATTGTGAAATAACTTTAATACGAGGAAGAGCAAAATTATATGGAAATATATTAAACGGATAACAACTCCTAATATCCATGTCCATGGTATCCAAGAAAAACAAAAATGCATGTATTAGAAAAGGAACCTGATCAATATCTCTCCAAGACTTCCAGTACACTGCCCATCGATATATTCCTCAGCATTTGCAAGCTGCCAAATTAAATATTAATCACATTAACTAAATGGCTAGATGTAAATAGTGCAATATCTTTCAATTAAAAGAATCTCCTGAATGGGTGATATCCTGATCAAAGCTCTTGCTACACTTTTCATTCCCTTATTTCCCTTGCTCGTTTATTTACTCATTATAATTATTGAAGACTGCTCTAGCTTAACATTTCTAACAGCTTCATAATGTAATACAAGACAGAAGAATTGACAGAAAATCCTACACCACATAGTTAAACTTCACCAATATTCTATAACAAGTTAATTATACCAATAACCAAACCAAAAACTCAGTTCTAAAATATTCAGATTGCATGGTACGATTTTATTAGTAATGACACATGCAATTTTTTACCAGTAGTGTTGGTAGAAACTTATCATGTTAAATTGGGTTGTAAGAGTGCTCCAGTGCTCTTTATTTTTCTAATGCTAACTGAGGTAAGTTGCAATGTAAACAATACAGCACGAGTGATAAGCTTCAGGATCATCAGTGAAAGTAGTTGTAGCTAACTGTGATGTTGCAATTTAGTTTTTTTTTTTTTTTTCTCCAGGAAAACATGAAGAATCAACATAGCAAATCATATAAAAGCCAATTCTGGGTTAGGTACCTGCAAGTTCATGTATGAATCCACAGAAACCAGAAAACCTGAAATAAAAGAAAAAATGAATTAGTCTTCTCACTGATATCTTAGCATAAAATCTACCATTAATACTGAGAATTCAATAGTTTCAGGCTTTCAGCAAATGATAACCTTTGTATTCCATTCCCCATTTAAGTTTGACCATGACAGGTTTCCCAGTCAAATTGTTCAAGAAAGGCTTTGGATTAACAGGTACAGTCTGCAAGCACACCCACCAAAGAGAGACGAAAAAATTTAGAGATATTGAAAACCATGCCCAAACAAAACAAATTATGCAATGAAATCATGTAGGCACAACAACAATTCAGCATGGGAAACTCGCAGATGAAGCTTATTCCTGCCAAAGCGCCCCAATTTACAAAGCCATAATATAGAAAACAAAACCCAAAGAGAACTGACAACCTTGCTTTTTTACAGCCAATAAATGAGGTAATCAAATACAATATTTGGGTCCAGAAACTAACTAATATTCAGTAGAATTTTGAGTTACAGGTATAAAATAAACAGTGACATTCAAATTTTTAATCTAGAAGGGTCCTACACTATTGAAATAGGAATTGCACACTTAAGTACTTAGCACATTTTCCACAGAGATGCCATCAGATGAAACCTCACGAGTTTAACCGGGACTAAGAAGGAATCAATGTATGAGTTCGCATCCATAATAAAATGAGCTCGTGGAACTCAAAACTTAATGACGCTATTCAAAGAAGAGGCTAATTAACACTATTTTCAGTTAGAAGGCTTTGATTCCTTATTGATGAATACTGTCTTGTATTCATGTTTCCATCATCCCGCTAATGTATGTAATATTCCATTTTATCATCAGCAGACACAAGATCATATCGGCAATAAGCTTCGAAGAATGTCTGAGACAAAAACGTGAAAAATAAACATAGCAAATTGCTCGTTAACATAAACTAGAAAGTCAATTAACCCATTACACCTAAATTGTAGAATGGAAAATTAACAAAATATACCTAAAACCTAGAAAGGTCCTGTGTTCAAATATCCATATACACATTGACCCAAAACCTAGAAAGAAAATCAACTCGCTACACCCAAAACCTAGCGTAAGTAAGCCTAATCACACCAGATTTCTTAATGTGCATAACAAATCAAACATTCCCTATACTAAACAGGGAATGAGGGGAGGTACTTACAGCCATTGAAGATGTTCTTCGAAGGAGAGAGATTTCTCTGGGAAGGCAATTCTGCGTCGGTTTAGGGTTTTGATACTGACTCAAATAACACGACGTCGTAATATCGCACAAGTTTTTATAGCTCTTTTTAAGTTTTAACAAATCAGCATAAACTCTATATTGCGTCAATTTTACTCCCTTTTCTTTTTTTTTTTTTCCCCTTGTCCTAATAAAAATCTGAACGATTTAACTTCTAGAAAGAAAGAAAAAAAAAAGAGAATTTAATTTAATTATAAATAAACAACAAATGAAACTTAATTTTATGCTATTATTCAAATAATTAAAGTTTAAAAAATTCATTAATGTACTTGTTTATTAAAAAATTAAGAGATATAAAATGAGATTAGAAAAATGTAGGAGTGGGCCTGTTAAAAGAACTGGTCTTCATATGTTTGGGTTGGGTCAGCTCCTGGGCTCTTCTTTTATACAGTTTTTAGGCCTTTATTTACGTTATATGGCCCATTAAATGAGTAACACCATTTTCCTTTATTTAAAAAATAAAATTAAAATAAAACAACAACAATATATTTCCCCCCTTTTTTTTTAACTCGTATAAACTATTTAGAGTAAAAAATATATATTCTTGTTTATTTTTTTTATATTAAAACTATCAACTATGTGAAACTAGGTGTTTGTGATATGTTTTTATTTTCGTTCACTTTATGAGATTACGATAGTCTGCTAGATGATCGGTAGGTAATATTGTATGAATTCAAATTATTTGAATTTTACTCGTTCATTTAAAAAATAATAATAAATACTTATATATGTGTAATATGTCATTTTTAGATCTTTGATATTATCTCCCATTAAATTAAATATATGTTAGATATGCAAAATAATACAAAGAAAACTATATATTAATATAAAATCTTAAATCGAAGGAGGGAGATCAAATAATATTAGGCAAAAGCTCCCGTGCGCCCGGGGACACGGAAAGATGCTCCGTGTCCCCATGTGAACACAACCCTCCCCTCCAATCCTATTTAAACCTATGTATTGCTAGGGGTTTAAATTGTAAAGGGGTATGAAAATTGTAAAGGCGCACAGAATCTGCTCCGTGCGCCCGGGTGCACAGGAGCCTCACTCATAATATTATTAGTCAATAAATAATAAGCAAATTAATGCACTTAAGTCAATCTCACACGCAAAGAAAGATGATTAAGACGTATGAACCATGAAACATGATCCATTAATTGATTTAATCGAATGATTGTGGATTTTGACCTTAATTCATACAAGTAACTCATCCAAACCGCGTACTAACAACTTTTATGATAAGTGCTTAGTTTAGGTGTCAACGCTAGAGTGTAATATTACAAATTAATATGGAAATAAAAAATAAATTGTGGATCTTATAATCTTGAAGAGTATTATCTTCAAATTATCTTAATAGTATTATATGTTTCTCCATATATGTTATTATTACATAGTATAGTTATGCAATAATGAATCACATAAAAAAAAAATGTTACCCACAATATAATACTACTAGAAGATATAACACGATAAAACATGGTTATATTACGACAAGTATCAAGAATTAATGAAAGAATGACACGTGCTAGTCATCTATAGGTGTTATTCAACTAGCTAGTTGGATATCGAAATCAAGATATATAGTGGGATTCTACATCACACCATATTAAATATTAATGAGTGAGGCTTGCATGCTCCACGGCACATGCCGTGCGCCTTTAGAAGTTAGTATTATGGATAAGGGTACATTATTTTGTTCTAAAGGGTATACACTTTAATTAATAAGGGTACACCATTTTGTTCTAAAAGGTATACACTTTTCATTATATTTTTTATTTTTCTTCAGAAAATAAAAGGTACACATCTTTATATTAAAGGGTATACAATTTAATACAAAATTCTAAAAGCACACGAGTGTGCTTCTGTGATGAGGATAAATTATTATAACCAATCAAAAATTATAATTAAAGGTGGTATTCGATTTATAGATATACATAATTTAAAAATATACATGAATAATAATAATAATAAATAAATAAATAAATAAATAAAAGTTGTATTCTAACTAATAAAAAATATGATTAAAGGTGATATTTAATTTGAAGATAAACATGAATAGCCCTAAAGAATTAGTATGCGTGATTTATGTTTTTTAATTAATATTTGCTCTATTTATATAATTTTTTTAAGATATATATGCTTTTATTGATTAATTTAATTATATTGTAACCAAGAAAGAATAAAAATAAAAAATAAATTATTAGTGCACACAAGTTTTACCAATATTAATTACTCCTTGTTAAATATTAAATATTAATTACTTATTAAATACTTAAAAGAAGTACCCTTCCGAATCCTTCAGCATGGTATTTTATTTGGTAAAAACTTGTGTGCGTTCGGGCGCAGGGGAGCACATTTCGTGCGCCTTTAGAATTTTGTATTAAATTGTATACCCTTTAGTATAAAGATGTGTACCATGGCAAAAACTTGTGTGTACCCGCGTGCACGGGAACACATTCCGTGTGCCTTTGAAGTTTTGTGTTAAATTGTATATTCTTTAGTATAAATATGTATACCCTTTATTTTCTGAAGAAAAATTTAGAACAAAATGGTGTACCTTTATTAATTTAAAGTGTATACCCTTTAGATCAAAGTAATGTACCCTTATCCATAATACTAAATTCTAAAGGCGCACGGAATCTGTTTCCGTGCGCCCGGGCGCACACAAGCCTCACTCATTTTATTTTGCGTTCTATAATTATTTTCTTATTAAAATATTATTATATCTTAATTAATAATCATTAAACTCTTGTACACATAGCAATAATTTGGAGACACTTAGCAAATGTTGCCCTATAAAGAGAGTCTCTCCTGAAACTGTTTCACAAAAATACTACCTATTTTAAAATTGTAAAATAATTATACTTTTAAATATTTTAAATTATAAAAATAAACATTAAACCCTAAAATTATAACAACACGTAATATGTAAATCTGATTCACACAACTTTTCTTGGAAGTGGGGGTTGGTTGGTTAATAATTAGTAACTAAGGGGGTTGTTTGTTTCATGAGTTTTGAGATAGAGGAACGGATATGGAAGGTTTATTATATGTTTGATATTACACTTTAATGGGAATCATTCTCAATTTTATTGGAATGCATCTTTCCTCCCAAGAATGGTAGAAATGAAACTCATACATATGATATTCCAATTTCCATTCTCATTTTCATTGATTTTGCCAAATACGTCTTTAAGTGTAAAGTAATTGCCAAAGACGTCTTTAAGTGTAAAGTAAAGTAAGCAGGGTATGCATAGATGCGACTTGAATTCCCTATTCCATTTTTCATGTTTCACTGATATTCCATAACATAAAAAACTATATCCTACCCTTTACCATTAAATTAAGCCCTTGAGACACGTGGCATTAGTTTAGGTATTAATTGTAACATGTGACATATATTTAAGGAACGGAATAGAAGATGAAACACATGTGTATAATAGTTGATTTCATTTGACATAGATGTGGCAAAGAAATTAGTTGAATATGGAGAGGACAATTGTCATCCCATGGAAGGGTATGGTAATGGGATGTGCTTTTTAGATGCAAACAAAAGCATGCTTATGAATGAGAACCCCACTAACCCTACCTCCTTCAGACATCCATTTTTGGGTTGGTGATAACCTATAGTGCTCAGTGGTGGGCATTAATTCTTTTGAAACCAGAATAATATATATAAATCAAAATGTTGAAAATTCGATTTGAAATTGAGTTTAAATTTATCCATGAAAGAATGTGAAAAGAAATTAAGTGGGAATAGTGAAGAAGAAGCATTGATTGGTACCCATTCAAAATGGTTGCAGCTTCAAGTCAAAAGTGGCTATAACTTTATTACCATGATCATACATATACTTGCATGAATATGATTTATTTCTGAAAGAATTTCAGTCTAGCTATCACCACCCCACCCCCCACCCTACCCATCAATTATCACCATACCGGATACCACCACAATGTTAGCCACCTACACCACTATATCATCTCTTTTTTTCTCATTACAAGCCACGTTATTATTGTTTATATATTATCTTAATTAAATAATGGATTAAAGAACATACTAGAAAGCCATGCAACTTTTGGAAAAGTTTGAGGTTCTTCACTCCTATAAATAGGGGTCGTGCTAACATTCTTCTTCATTGGCTACATTCAAAATACTCTATATGTTAGTAATTCTTTTAGATAACAAGGAAAGAATTTCATTGATCATTAATTATTGGTGTTATTACACATTTTAAGATTGTCTTATTTTCAAGAATTGGAAACAATGGCAAGAACTAACCATCTTGTAACTTCAGCATTGTTGGTTATGCTGTTTTTGGACCTTGCAGTTGGTGCTAGGCTGTTAAAGGGGGGTGGTAAGGGAGGAGGTGGCGGTGGAGGTGGTGGTGGTGGTGGAGGAGGGGGGTCGGCGCTTGGTTCGAGTTCGGGGTATGGTTCGGGACATGGCTATGGGAGTGGGTCAGGGTATGGAGCTTCTGATGAGGGAGAGTATTATGGGGAAGCTGGTGGGGGAGGAGGTGGTGGAGGAAGTGGTGGCGGTGGAGGAGGAGGATCCGCCGGTGGTTCTGGGTCAGGATATGGGTCCGGTTATGGGTCAGGGTACGGCTCGGGTGGAGGTGGAGGGGGAGGGAAGGGAGGAGGTGGTGGAGGTGGAGGAGGCCAAGGAGGAGGAGGTGGCGGCGGCGGCGGTAGCTCTGGAAATGGATCGGGATATGGAAGTGGCAGTGGTTCTGGATATGGAAGTGGAAGTGGAGGGGGAAAGGGTGGCAGAGGCGGTGGTGGTGGTGGTGGTGGAGGTGGCGGCGGGGGTGGTGGTTCTGGAAATGGGTCTGGGTACGGAAGTGGGTCCGGGTCAGGGTACGGTTCCGGATATGGTGGTGGGGATGGAAGGTACGACAACCCATGAGGGTAGAATCGGCAAATGAAAAATTCATTTTATTTGCATATAATTCAGTATTGGGATTTTAGTAATTTAATTAAATAAAATTGCAAGGTTTTTACCAACTTTTTGCTCCTGCCATAAAAGTGGTAACCTTTGCATTTGTAATTTTACATATATTATTTTCATCCTCTTTTGTATTACGAACTGGATGTCCGATGTTCCATCACATTTACAGTCTTACATACTTATCCCTAGGTCAATATTTTTCTTTTAAGACATAAGTTTATTCTCTCATCCACTTATTTGATCAAATGATTCTCAATAAAAATATAACACCAAAATATAACATAAGAATCGAATCGATGAACTACACCTAATCCACTATAATATGAGTCTTTCTTTCATACCAAGTCCATAGAGGAGAAGGAAAGCGTTGAGACAAAAAGTTTTCGCATAACACAAGAAGTTTAACCAAAATGATCTCATACATTAATTAAACTGTTGAACGCAAATAAACATAAAAAAGAACTCAGTGATCCTAAAATACACCTCGACTCAAAATAAGCTCCAGTCTAAGTAGAAACGAGGCGTGGTTCTCGGGAAGAGTTATAACGCAATAAAACGATGAAACATCCTCAGAATCTTTTCTAGTCTCTGTGTAAATCAAATTACAGCAGTATACAAGCAGTGGTAGTAATCTATACTCACGATTTTCTCTGTAACAAGCCTAAAATGAAAGGGATTTACTTGTGAAATCAATTTGACGTGGCAAAAGATATGGACAAATTCCGGAGAATGCAAAACGATCATGGTAACAGATTAGAAGAGTTGAGGAAGAACCGAAGAAGTACGTTATCTCTCAGCAACTGAAGCGACTTTGCCCAGTATCATCGTCTCAGCTGTGCGGATTGCTCTTTGAGACCCTGTGATGGTGACTTTCCTGCAAGAAGATTAGCAAGGTGTGAAGATCTTGATCATTTAATTTATACTCATGCAAGATATTGAGGATCTGCCTGCCCATACCTATTTGTGGTACCAGACACGAAATCGCCCCTATCAGAGATCTTCAGGCGAGCTCCGCTGAGCTGCATGGAAAGAAGCAAACAGGATGTAACAAGTGATGACTAGAATAACTAGACTTGAGTGCAGCCAGAGAAGAAAGAGGACATCGTTTCCTAAACTTCCCAAGGGTATTTGCCAGAAAGAGGAGATCTTTTTTAGTTTGTGATTTTAAAACATGATGAGTTTCTTGAAAATAGGTTGAATCCCTCGCAAGCGTAGCTTTTAATTTTATCTGAATGATAGCCTACAGACCCACCTGACTAATCTCCATGATACTCCTTCCCCCACGTCCAACGACTAAACCGATGTGTTCGTCTGCAACACCAATAGTCACCGAACTGCCTTTCTCCTCCTGTGATAGCACATTCAATCATCACTAAGTTTAAGTTTCGATTGAGACAAGCAGGTCAGTTATGATTCAAAGAACTCGAACAGATTGCAACCCTAGAACAGATCTATACTAAGATATCACTGCAAATGAAAGAACACAAACTATTTTAGCATATGGAGTACTAAAGTGCAATAGCCAACATGAGAAATAGTTATATAATGCAACAAATTAAGGTGGGAGCATTTGGTTTTAAAACAATCCTGTAGTCAAGGCAACATAAAAATACTTATCAAAATGTTTAAAGATGAAACGCCATACCTTGTTTGGAGGCCTTTTGTTTTGATACGTCATTCCAACCCCATTTGGCCCATAGTTCATCCCATTGTACACAAGTGCTGGAAGGAAGGATATGCCAGGTGAATAAAATCATAAATAATAGCTACTTATCTATATGTAACAGCTTCATGATAAAAGAGTGAAATAATGTGATGGAGAAAATGCCAGTTTCCTTATGCCTTGTGGAGAAAAAAAGCGAGGAAAACTAGAGGCAATCCTATTTGGTCACTCTGCTATTCCAACTCGTTTCCCACCTCCCTGATCCCATTTTTGTTATTTTCATTAAGACAACCATGAAGATTGAGAATTAGTAATTATATTTTCCTATACTCATGGCATTTTCAAACTTCCATAAAAATCATGAAACCAAAAAGAATTAGAATACAGAGTGAGAAAGAGAGAGTTGTAACAACTTATACTTTAATTTAGTACCTAAATAAGTCTCATCACAATGGAAAGAAATAAAATGAGTTGCATGTAGAAACTAAACCTGCATAAGAAAATGGAGCATGCACAGATTGCTGATAGTATTGGTCCTTCACCAATTTCAGTAAGATAAGCTCAATCGCGCGCATTAGTTCTGCTAAAGTGCCAGTTACCGTTACTAACCTATCATGCAATCCAGGGTAATAGATATCTTGGGGAGATATCTTTATGTCAGCTTGAGATTCTTCAATCAATGATCTGTTGCAACAATGGAAGTATTGAGCAAACATACAACCACCAGTAACAACTCACTAAAGTATTAGAAACCTCCCTTTGAATGATAAGAATAACACCAGTCAATGAAGAAATAATATTAAAGATTCGAAGGGAGTTTCTAATTAAAGTAGTCTTACCTTATGATTGATCCACCCTTTCCAATTATTCCACCGCAGGAGCTATTTGGTACCACTAGTCTAATTTTAGATTCTAGAACAACTTCAGGTTCTTCCTCTACATAAGACTGTCACAAAAAGTTCTCATTAGAAATAATTTTAATGTTTATCAGAATAATGCATTAAGACACTTTGCTTACCTCGTCCAGCAATTTTGAAAGAATAATTTCAATTGCCTTTAATATGTCATGGGCTGCTCCAGAGACCATGATAATCCTATCAGACGTGCCAGGAAAATACTCAAAGTTGCGCGACAACTGGACACGTGATCCAGATTGTGACTGAATTTCATTAATTGACGAGCCACCTTTTCCAATTACAGAACCAGCTTCAGCATTTGATAAAAGGAACCTAATATGAGTGCCCTTCTCTTCATTGTCTGCACAATATTAAAAAGAGAAAGTTTAGACCATATTTAGAGGGAATCAAATGCAGAACAATAAATCAGAAAGTGAATACACAGGTATTAAAGTAGATTCAAGGAGTGAGGAATAAACAGGTTTCACTGCATCCTTGGAGTAACTGTTGGACACTTTTGAGCATCACATCAGAGAGGGAGAGAGGAAAAGGCAGGAAATTTAGCTCAAGCCTAAAATGAGAATCATCATCAGATCTTCTTTTGAGCAGTCAGCAATACTTAGTAATTTGTCAAAAACTTTTCAGTCAACAAACAAACCACTCAAGATCTTCACTACCTCACTACAATCCAGAACTGCAGATGCTAAGGCCAACAGCCAATGCACTGCCATGTGTATCCATGCAAAAAATTTATTCAGGTGCTTTAATAACATAAACCAACTTTCAGCATAAGATTCAACTGTCACTCCAACAAGTTTTAACTGAATCTGATGTGAAAGTTGAGATCACTGAATTATAAAGATAATAAGTTCTATAGCTACTCCAGGCAACAAAATAGAACCATATCCGATGTGCAAATTGAAATCACGATACTAATTACTATGTCCAAGGTTCAGAAAATCTGCCAAGCATAAATTAACCTCAAGTTAAAACGAAAGACTTTTCATTCCGATTTTACAACATAATCAAGGAGCAGTTGAGTGCTCGTTTTAAGGCTCAAAGCTTCATCTATGAATCTGAGTTAGAGAGTGCTGCAAATCTGTTAGTCCCACCATCAGCATTAAAATTAATCCGGGAAACTGAGTATCCAAAGTCACAAAAATTTTGTCTTTAATAACCCAAAATCATCACAACGGTAAGCCAATTGTAACGTAAAACTCAATCATCACATTAAACATGTTCACATTATGAAATGCAGGACGCAATAACAGAAATTCAATTTTCACACGGAACCACGATTCTCACCCAATTAGTAGATTGAGAACCAAAGATCCTCAAAAATAATCAGAATCAACGCATGTATGGTACGACAATACACGCATTATAACGAATGCAGAGTAACGGTGGGAATACCCGGAGGCGGAGTCGATTTGCGAGGCGACGACTGATTCTGCTGAACCTCAGACGATGGCTCATCATGTGCAGATTCACTTCCTTCCATTGCCATGTTATAGCGTACGTATTCTATGGCTATACAGTTGAATACAAATATTTACGTGTATCTAATGTAGAAAGATTTAAAGGTCATAGCATCAGAAATTTTATACGAAGTCGAAAAGAATGTGATTTGATGCGTGTATACGATTCAGATGTAGATATAGTAAGGTGTATGTATAGGTAGACAGAGGAGAGAGAGAGAGAGAGAGAGAGAGAGAGAGAATTAGGTGGGAGTGAGCCGCGTAAACTGGAAATGGAGGGGGGTTTGAAGACCTGTTTCGACATTAGAGGAAAGCTTCAGCATACATCTTCTACGGTTATTACTCCTGCAGTGCTTCCAATTTTATGTATAAGTGCTACTTTTAAACGAATTATGCCCAAAGAAATCTCCGTACTTATAACAGTACAATATTTTTTTTTGTATAAATATACAATTTATTTTTTTTTTATTTTTTATTTCCTTCTCTTTTCATGTTATTAAAAATAGTTTATGTGGATACTTATTGGCATTCTTTAGATAATTTTTTTTTCTAATCATTTTATAAGTAGTAATTTCTGCGGATATTAATCCATAACTTTGAATGAAGTATATAACCAACCAATTTATATTCAATTATTTTTACCTTTTTTTTCTTTATGGGATTTATGCAGTTATATAAGCTTGAGATCTAACTTATTGTTTAAATTAATTAATTATTGATGTTCAACCCGACTCGTTAGCCAAATACATATATTTGACTTTGAATATTTTTGGACGAATTAATCATGCAGAGTAATATGGATGAGCTGTAAAATAAATAATAAAAATCACATGGGTTGATCTTTTATCAAATGGAAAATTGAGAAAACTCGAGAAGTCTAACTATATACTAACTATTTATAATTTTTTTTTACATCTCAAAGTCAACTTTCGATGAAATATATACATACTACACAAAAACTTTCTTATGTACATGACACTATTTGTCTTTGTTTTTAGGTTTTCATTGTTTAGATTGATAAATATTGATTAATGTGTATTTTGTTATTTTGAATTACACAGGAATTTTTTAATTTAACACAGGTCCAATTTTGTAAATTATATTACTACTTTAGCTCGTATTCAATTTTCCAATTATTTTTTCTAAGTTACTTGTTCATTATGACGTGCTTTTTTGTAAGGATAAAATAAACATCGACTTTTAAATTTAAAATTAAAACATGATGTCTTAATAACAATCAACCTTGTACTATTTAAATAGGTATATATCATTTAAATTATTTTAATTATAAATTACCACTTCATCCTGTGATCAACAACCAAAAAAAAAATAAATAATAAAAATAATAAAAATAAAAATAATAATAATAATATCTTCTTAAATTAAATAAATGAACTAGATAGAAACCCCAAATCGACATTTTTCTTCTTTGTGTCATTGTCAACTAAAACTTGCTACATATTTAATTCCTTAATTAATTTGCTAGTTGACTTAAATATATTGAGTAATAAAATTTCACCTAATTCAATTTTACTAAAATAAAGACCTCTTTTATAGGTACACTCTCTTATGAATTTATCAATAATACCTAAATTTATGACCTGGGAGACGCTATCAGTAATACCTAAATTTATCAATTGATTCAATTTACTAATTTAAATTAATATAATTTTTTGTGGAGCTGGGCTGTCAGCTTAATGGGTTTGAGATTTTTTGAGCCCACCAAGAATGTTGGTCCACCTGCTGGCCCGATCCAACTCCTCAATCCGGAGTGAACATAATAAAGTAATCATGCAGAGAGAGATCTCATCCATCAAAACGACCCATCTTATCGACGGCTAAGATTCATTATCCGGGTAGCGGATGAGTCCACCAATCACGCCTCTCGCCTGAATACCTATATATACGAAATCAGCACACTACCCTGTCATCACCAACAATCGAAATATCCAAGAAGTCGTTGTTTCCAATGGCACCCAAGGCAGAGAAGAAACCAGCGGAGAAGAAGCCAGCCGCCGAGAAAGCTCCTGCGGCGGAGAAGAAGCCGAAGGCAGGGAAGAAGCTACCTAAAGAAAGCGGCGCCGCCGCCGGAGACAAGAAGAAGAAGAGGACGAAGAAGAGCGTGGAAACGTACAAGATCTACATCTTCAAAGTTCTGAAACAGGTTCATCCAGACATCGGGATCTCCAGCAAGGCCATGGGGATCATGAACAGCTTCATCAACGATATCTTCGAGAAATTGGCTCAGGAATCTTCGAGACTCGCTCGCTACAACAAGAAGCCGACGATTACTTCTCGGGAGATTCAGACGGCCGTCCGCCTTGTTCTTCCTGGCGAGCTGGCAAAACACGCCGTTTCTGAAGGAACTAAGGCTGTCACCAAATTCACTAGCTCTTGAGTCAATTACTGATCTCTTATTTCAGCAATTAGTAGGATTCTGTATTTTTCTTTGAAATCATCTAATGTGTAAACATTGCCTTTGATATTAATGTTTATTTCCACTAGATTGTGTTTCGTAAAAAGATGCTCCACATAAGATAAAAGCAAATCAGAAGATGAAACCAATTATTATTCCTAAATACTCCCCTAACATCACTAATGTCAAAATCATAAAGAGTTGAGGGATGAAAATATTTCAGAGCTGAAGTTTGAGCAAGAGATCATCAGAGTTCAACATGACCTTGTTGTCGGAAAGCGCAATAATGTTGGAAATATCCTTGGATGCTTCGATTCTTCGAAGCGTAGTAAATGCAGGATTCTGAGCAATGGCCATACCAATAAGCTCCGCACTCTTAGCCTCACCCTGAAAGAATTCGAAAGCAATGAATGTAAGAGAGAGATGGGAAGACGTGAATTCAGATGTCTAAATGTGTGTTGTTTAAACACCTGAGCTCTAATTATAGCGCTTTGTTTGTCTTGCTCGGCCTTTTCAACCACAAACTTGGCCCTCTCGGCTTCTTGTGCAGCTATCTGTTTAGCTTCAATGGCAGAAGTGAATTCCCTTCCAAAGGTGAGCCCCGTGATGGAAACATCATCCACTGCTATGTTGAAAGCCGCAGCTCTCTGTGTCAGTATTTTCCGTATCTCCCTACTCACACTCTACATTTAAGTGAAATCTCAATCAGTAATAATATTTCAGCATTCCATTGTTGAGTTTTACCACACTTGCCTCTCTCTGAGTGATAAGTTGGCTAGCATTGAATTGGGCTACTACAGCTTTCAGAGTTTCGTGAATTATAGAAGGCAGGACTCTCTCGTTGAAGTTTACACCAAGGGTTCTGTAAATAGTTGGTAGCTCATCCGACACCGGACGGGTAAGAACCCGAAGAGCAATTTTTACCTGTATTGTAAATTCAACACCCCCTCCTTACCTTACACACATTTTACAATAAAATACAAGTATAAACATACTTCAGAAGATATCATCCTACAAGGACCTTAAATAAACAAGAATATCCAAATAACAAGCTTCAGGCATGAATGATTTTAAGCTGGATTTTACTAGTAACTGTGATGATCAACAGAAACATCTCTTTTTTCCTTTTTACTTTTTTTCAACGTCTCAACAAGCTGCTTAGTTCATTGAATAGAGAATTCAAGATTGAGGGAGAATCAGTAAGTTTTACCATCTGAAGATCACGACTACCAGAGATGCTCTCCACCAGATGTGGTCGTGCCCGAACATCGTAAATGACTGGCCTTTCAATGAATGGGATCATAAAATGAGTCCCTTCCGGATATACCTGTAAAATTATAATATAGTGATAAACCTTAAAAGAAGCTCAACTACAGATAACTTTTGTAACAAGGTGAAATCAAGTACTACTCCATATCTAAATCCTAACATGAAAGAAACATGGACCTTCTCTTTAATCCCCACAAGACGATTAAAAACAATAGAGCGATGACCTCCTTCAACATTGTAGAGACTGTTACTGATTCCATAAACGGCCAGCCCCGCAACAACTCCTAGATTGATTAATCCTTTAGGCACACCTCCACCAGGAAACTTTGGAAGTTTAAAATCCGCCATTTTCAACTACAGAATCACAGCACACCCAGTATCATGTATACAAACATTTCACCATAAAATCAACAACTCAAACAAAAGCAAACTCATCGAATATGATTATTCTTACCGCATCTAGTATTTCATCTAAACATATATAATTACTACACGAAAGCAAGTTGAAATATGATATGCATATAAATTCCGCATGAATTTCAGCGAATTGTACAAAATATCCATCTACGATAGAATTGTATATGATCTACGACAATCAAAAATAAAAATTTCTAAGTATAACTTACGAACGCGAAGAATTGAATCAAAACGAAACAAACCTTCAAAGGGAAACTGATTTAACAAAGATAGAAAACCGGATCAAATTTACCTTTGGAGATGAAATAGAGGCGAATGAATGAATGAATGAAAACAATAGAGGAGAAGGGTTTTAAAGAAAAGTTAGCCTCCAGTCATGTATGGACAAGGGTTCGCATTTGTTTGGGTGTTTCATCTACCCCCAATTATAAGAGTATTAATATTGAGTTGCTTTTTTTTTTTAAATAAATATTAAAATGAATTTTAAAAAAAAATGATGTAAAATGTTAAGAGGTGGAGTACTCCATCCGTTCCGCCCAAATCTCATCGTTTACTGTAGCTTTTGTGAGAATTTTATACAGTTAAACGGTGACGTTTGACTGGGACGGAGGGAGTACTCTTTTTTTATTCCAGTCACACCCTTAAATCCTTTTGCTTTCTTCTACTCCATTCGTCCCGCCCGAACGTCATAATTTACTGTAACTTTTGTGAGATTTTAAATAAAATTAATAATATTTTAAGAGAAAATTGATAACATGAACTTAAAAAATAATAATAAAAAAACCTACATAAATTGGGTGTAATGAAAATCTAAAATTAAAAGACATTTGACTGGAACGGAGGGAGGAGGGAGTATTAGATAAGCAATGCGATTTACCCACGTAAGAACGTGGATTGCAAAATGGCATACATATTTTTCCAATTACTAGATTTTTAAGACGTATTATGCACGTCACATGCACGTCATATGTTGTAATCTTTTTTTTTTGTCTGCAAACTTTGAAATACCTTTTTTTTAACATTATAATGAATAATTTAATAGAACTTCATGTTATAATGTTTTTCATTAGACAATAATATTCACTTGATCTAGCTAAAACTTTTGTGGTATCATGTGAATATATTCGAAAGAAAAGATGAAAAGTTTAGCGGGACAGAGAAAGTAATTGTTCATGCAATAATATATTTTCTGAGAGATACACTCCAAGTCTCCAACATTGAACCTTGTTAATTGTTATTGCAAATATGTATGATAGTGTGAATAACATTAATAATATATATTTATTATATATACTAAGTAATAATATATCTTTTAAATTTTGAAAAATTATTTTGATTAATTTTTATTAATATTTAAATTGAGATAACATTTTATTTTATTTTATTTATAATAATCGCATGTTACTTGACTAATTACGCAAAATACTTTTTCCAAAATTGTTAATAAGCTATAAATTGAGTATAATTTTTTTTAGTGTCCCATCACCATGTCCTATGCATTCATATTCTCGTCTTCACATTTTAATAAGTGTTCTCGCTTAATGCCACTCTGTTTTTTCATTTCCGTTTCCACATGGTTGAACAATTGTGTATGTAAAATTTCAATTTTTGTAATGATGTATATTTCTGTTTTTTCATTCCTTGGTGAGGCATGAACAATTGTGTATGTAAAATTTCAATTTTTGTAATGATGTATATTTCTGTTTTTTCATTCCTTGTTTGCCTCACCTATGTTCACACGCACAAAAATAGAAGAGAAATGTCACTCAACATATTGAAAAAACATCAACTTCAACTTTGGAATTTTCTATTTTTTCTATTAAAAGAATTAGTGCAGCTTCGTTAAATTGTACTAAAACTCAAGACTGCAACCAAAGAGAACAATCAAAAGGTCAAAAGATTGCAGATTGAGGCCATAGAAGAAAAGAGAGAGACTTCCATTTACCAACGCATCACACCAGATGACAAAGAATTGTTGCCCAAAGATCCTTGCATGCTAAGTTAGATTGAAATAACTTTCCATGTTTTCCTGCCAAGATATACATAAGCTGCCCACGTTCGGGATCCAGTAAGAGGATTAGGCTGCAAGGAAATGTTTCCTACATTAATCAATATATCTGATCTTGTACGCGCTGCTATTATTAACAATCTTTTCGTTATACTTCACATTATATGATTTCTAACAAACACATGAACTACTGTTACTTATAATCAAATTACTAAGTTAGTACTCCTGCTGCAATTTATTAAATACATGATTATTATTGCAAAAATAAAATACTAAAACCATGTATACCTTGTTGAATAGTGAGACCTAAGAACCCAGAGAATACAATGTTTCAATAACCAACAGCAAAATGTATTGAGCTAAAAATAAAAATCCAACAGGGAGAGAGTCATCTGAACTAGACAAAACTCAAGTTAAAAGCATGATCAATGAGCAAAGACAAAGAAAGAGTATCAACTAATAACAGCAATGACTGAGAATTTGAGGGTGAACGGTAGATATGGATGATGATCAGCAGTAAAGACCATATGTAAAAAGAGTATGCCTGTGGCAATACACAATAGTAAAGTTGAGCCAATAATGACATAAAACCCTGGAGCCAATATGTGGAGATTATATATATAGCAGTCAAGTGTCAACAGCTGCAAATAAGAACAAAAAAATTCAACCAGGAGGAATTAAGTAGCTCACTCCAAGCCAATATGTAATGAAAGTAATCTTAATATTGATGATACAACTTTTTGTTCAAGGAAAAATATAAGTAAACAACTTTCGTAAAAACACAAGATATTTTAATAAAAGAAGAAACGTGTGCTGCTCTTTGCTGATGGTGGTAGTCTACAACCGTTTTTACTCGGTGAAAGACAGAAGCTCAAGCGAATCCACAATTTTTGCCCGCTCGAAATCCAAGTGGGATAATTGACAATAAAACGATTCAGATTTGATGAATTGAACCCACGACATGGGGAAGTAAAGACGGAGCATTAATTAAAACGATTCAGATTTGATGAATTGATAATTAAGGCCATTATTACCTAGGTAAGGAAGTAAAAATGAAAAAATAGTACGGATAATTTGGGGATAAAATGTTTTACAGAGGCTTCACTTTTAATATATTAGGATTAGGATTTATTAGTATAATAATGTCACATGGTCGCGCATTAAAAGTTATATTTATATTCCACTGATTTCACATGCGTAGATTCAAAAGGGTGATATTATAAGGGAATATATCACGCAATCATCTAATCACGCAATCATCTAATCATCACATCCTCATCTAAATATTACGTTGATTTTGTTCATAATGTTATAATATATGTTGATTTTATTTCCTTAGATTAATTAAGGATTGTATATATCCTCCTGTGTTTACGTTCTCAATTCAGAATTCAAGTTTACACTTTCTTACCTCATTATTTTTAATAAATATTTTCCTGATATTGTAATATGCCCTTACTATAATATTTATAATGTTAATTATACAGGATTAAAAAGAAATTTAAAATGAAAAAATAAACAAATAACAAGCCTGTGAAAATCAAAGTTGAACAGAGTAAGACAAATTTCGAAAATGGAAGTTTAGATATTCAATTTTAACATCAACATCAACATGATCCTCTACTACTGATGCCCAATTTACCTCTACAATCGAAAACCCTAATTTCAAAATCAACAAATCAGAAATTCAAGAGCTGGTGAATTTAGTCACAGCTTTCGTTCCTTCGGAGACGGCGTGTTTGGCCAACTCACCAGGCAACACGAGCCTCACGGCGGTTTGAATTTCCCGAGAAGTGATGGTCGGCTTTTTATTGTAGCGAGCCAGGCGCGAAGCCTCCTGAGCGAGCTTCTCGAAGATATCGTTGATGAAACTGTTCATGATACCCATGGCTTTGCTGGAGATCCCGATATCAGGATGAACTTGCTTCAGCACCTTGAAGATGTAGATCTTGTAGGTTTCAGTGCTCTTCGCCCTTCTCTTCTTCTTATCTCCGGCGGCGCCGCCTTCCTTGGGGAGCTTCTTCCCGGCCTTCGGCTTCTTCTCCGCCGGAGCTTTCTCGGCCGCAGGGGCTTTCTCCGCCGCAGGCTTCTTCTCAGCTGGCTTTTTGTCGGCCTTTGGTGCCATTTTTCAGAGAGGGAAAAGGGAGTGTAGAGTGATGGGAGAGGAGAGGGGTGTGTGGTACAGTTAGCAGATGAGATGTGTGGAATGCGTTGTTGTTGGACTTTATATTGAATTTAGCAGTGAGATGTGATTGGTTTAAAGTTAGGCACGCGGATCGTGAATACTGACCGTCGATGGTTTACAAAATCAGTGGTGCAGATTGTATGAGGGTAATATCAGAGTTTTTTAACTTTCAAATTTTCGTTTCGTGCTAACATAATTAATGGCCTTTTTTAAGTTAAGGGAGTGTTTGTTTGAAGACTTTAGAATTGAGGAACGAGAAAGATAAAAACAGTGTTTGTTACTTACTCCTATTTTACTATAGTATAGTATGGTTTGATTTCTAATTAAAAAGTCAATTTCTCTAACAAATAAGGGCTGTTTGATATTTTAAAAGGAGTAGAATGAGATTTTAAATGAAATTGGTATGAAATGGGTTTGATACCATCTATGTAGTAGAGGTAAGGAGGATTCCACAAATTTAGGAATAAAAGTTAGTACTCCATTTTATACCAATCACTTTATTATACTATCAATTTCATTCTATATCCTCCGACCCTACTAACCAAACACTTTCTGAGTGGAATCAAACTCATACCATTCATTTTCCATTTCTATACAGTTTGTCAAATAACTTTAAAGAGTCAATTTACGTTAGGGGATAAAAAGGATTATCCCTTACTTAACCCTAATTAATAAGTGTTCAAATGATATTTACATTGTATGTTAGGTCCAAAAGATAACGTTTGGGCCCTTATTGGCCCAAAGTTATTTATATTGTAGTTAATGATTAATTGACCATCCACATTGGGCAGATAAGACGCAATCCTTGGACCAGTAAATAGCGCAGAGTATAGTTGCAAATAAATTTTAGTATCTTTTCTTGGACAAAGATGCACCCACCATCCACATTGTCATCATACTCGGATCATGAAACCATATTGATTATCAACTCATCCACCTATTATACATTATTTCTTCTCAATCAATATTTTTCCCTTTTCTTAATTATTTTTCAGCTCTTCGATCTATTATAGTACATTATTTATTCTCAATCAATATTTTTTCTCTTTTCTTAATTATTTTTCAGCTCTTCGCTTTTATCAACTATTACTAATACTCACTAGAGTTGATATCTGGTGCACTCGGGTGCAAGTGTGCACCCATTTGTGTATACTTTTTTATTCAATATTGTATATATTTTTCTTAATAATTAGTATATACTTTTTTCACACTCAATTTTTCATTAAAAAAACTAGCATCCATATGTGTATAACTTTTTATTTAATAGTGTAGGCATATTTCTTAATAATTGTATATTTTTTTACACTCAATTTTTTATTAAAAAACTAACAAACAAAGTGTATACATTTTTGTTCATATTTGTATACGTTTCTGAAAATGAGTGCACCGTATCCTGTGGTGCACCTATGTGCACAGTAGTATTAGCTTACTCACTAATATGTACTCCCTCAGTCTCGGAACAAGGTATACGTTTACTTTTTGCACAGAGATTAAGAAGTATAATATTTAATGTACAATGGAGTGATAGAAATAATATTTTAATGTGTAGTGGGTGGTTGTATTAGTGTAGTGTGTGGGGGTTTATGTGTATATAATAATTATTTTGTACATGTCACATCAACAAAAAAGGGAAATGTATATGTGGTAGGGTCATTTACACTGGACCCACAAGAAGGCCTGGATCAATATTTAAAAACAGAGGTTGTCCAGCCGAGGAGGAGAGCAAGGGAGATCGAGCGAAGGAGAAACACGCGCTCGCCCACCTGGAGGAGGCAGAAGGAAGACATTTATTCCCTCTCCTCTCACCCACTTGCTCCCTACTTTCATTTCCTCTCTCTACTCTCCTCTCCTCTCACCCACTTGCTCCCTTCTTTCACTTTCTCTCTACTGTCCTCTCACCACTTGCTCTCTTTACTCTCCCTCTCTACCTATTTACTCCGACTCCCTCTCTACTCTTCCACCACATCGAGTTTCCCTACCACTCTCTACACTCATTCCCTCTCTCTACTCTCCCACCACTAAGTTGCCCACTTGCTACTCTCTCACTGCCCAAGTGTCCCACTTGGGCCTGACACCCTACAAGTCTAGTAGATATTCCCTAAGATATCTATTAGGAAGATAATCCTACCGCATATCTTTTAATAGCCTCATGCGAATACACATTTAATGCCCACTTGCTATTTGGTTCACCCCACTTGGATAAGAGGGGGACGACACATTTATCTTCATTATCAGTTCTATCCTCATCCTCACCTCCGTCTTCAACCTCAAGCTCAACCTTCCCTGCATCTTCACCATCATCACCACTGTAAAGGAGAATTATCTCCCTCCACCACAACAAAAAAAACACAGAGAGAAACACACTCTCTACTTTAACTCCCACAAACGTGGGAGGAATTCTTGTGTTCTTCTTCTTTTTCTATGCTTTCTCCATATTATGTTAGATTAGTCCGATTAAACCATATAACAGCCACATTAAACACTCACCTCACCCATCAAAAATCGACTATCTACATTATACTTTATTTTGGGACGTACCAAAATAGAAAAATGTATATCTAATTGTAGGATGAGGAGTATTATTATTCACTTCTTACTCATTGATTTGATATAAATTTATAATACATCTACTAAATCTCAAATAATTATAGATTATTACTACCTCAAGCATGTAATATATTAATTAATTGTTTAATTTGTTTCATGTCAAATATATCACCCGTTTTATAGATTAGAGTAAATTTATCTCAAACTTGATAATTGAATTAGATAATAATATTATTAAAGATAAAAGAAAAAGAAAGGAGAAGAGTATATAATGAAAGCGGTAAAAGATGTTTGAGAGAAGTCAAACACATAATTTTAAAGGGAACCAAACAGACAGTCCTCAAAATCATTAAGTTTCTCTCTTAATTTCGAGGTAGTTGTTACATTCTTGCTGTCAACTGGCTTTATCTCTGAAGTGTTGAGTTTCTCTTGGAGATGGATGTTGGGCTTAAAAGTCAATTAAAAAAAGTTTTTGTTGAGCCCTCTTTTTTGTTTGACCTTAATACGTTTTAGAGTTGAGAATTCCTCAAAAATTGATAATTGGAATGCGATGGAATATTTCATAGAGACAATTCGATGTGGAACCTTTCCCCCATACTCCATTTTTTAGAGCTAATTACAACGGGTTTCAAATAATTCGCCTTTTACATGCATCTAATCTAACTTTTGATGTAATATGGAGTATTCATTTTAGTTTCCGCACAACATAATCCTTAAAAATAATGTATTGCAACAATGAATTTGTTATTGCATTTAAAATTAGTGATTTTTTTATCAATGGTCAAATTTTGTTAGAGCATCATAGGGTTTAGAGTTATAAGTTCAACTAATCATAAATTCCCCAGGCGCAAGTTTCATCTTGTATATAGGGGATCCACAAAAATATTGAATCCAAATTTAAAATAATCAATCAACTGCTCCTGCAGAAGTTGGAAATGCATATGTACTCTCTCATCCACCTACACATTCATCACTAGAGATTTCAGAATTCAATAAATAGTTTTTCAAATTTGTTAGAAAAAAACCATGAGTTATCAGAAAAATCCGCAAATTGAACATTAAGGGGATGTTTGGTGAAGGAGTTTGGAGTGGGAATGAGAACGCTTTTGAGTGTTTGGTGTTGTGAAGGAATTGGAATCATTCATACTTTTGTGAGAATTAACCATTCCTCCCAAATATGAAATGAATCACTTTGATTCCATACTCATTCCCATTCCAATCAAAATACCAAACACCCCCTAAATAAATCCATATAAATTATCCAGGGTTTATCAATCGAAGTAGATTTTCTTTAGATCAGTATATTCTTTCAATAATCACAACAAGAATGTCTTTTCTAAAATAATGAATGAAGATTATCCTCCTTCCTTTTTTTTTTTACATAAATGGCAGCATCAACCATCAAACATCATAGGAGCCCTGAAACTTGGATAGTCGTAGTACCAAGAAAATGTTAAGAGTGCTTAAAAAATGTGAAACAAGAACAAAAGCCAGGTTTTATAAACAAGAAAAAACTTCATACAGGATACATTTACAATTCACCATCATTATAGATCACACAAAGAAAGAACTTATGCAGGAGCACTCACTGTATCGCAGATTTAATAACGTAACCATTACTGTGGTTCATATATAGCAAGCAAGGTTCAATTACTGTGACCAATCACCCAATGAAGATGGTACCAAACTTCAGAAAATGCTTCGTGCTAAGGCAGAGACAATTAAGTTACCCAGAAAAGCCAGCTATGTTCGGCTCACGCAAGGCTTGCATCCTGAACTTGGAAGGATTTCACCCAAGAGTGGGTTTATATAGTAGTAAAGAGACTGCCTGTTTAGGCATTTATGGATTTCCTAACACCAGAAAAAGGAATACTTATCTGCACCAACCTGAAATTTTGATCATAAAGTATAAGCTGCAACCTGCCTCAACAAGCCCAAATAACAAAAAGTCATATCTTTCATTGTAGATTTCCAGAAAAATCAATTTGAAAAGACTAAAGAATACTACAAATTTCAAATATATGTCTGCCTGAAAATAAAACATAATCATACACAGATCAAGAGAAGGTAAGTTCATACCTGTACAATGACTTCATTTTAGAATAGGCAGAAAAGAGATTTCAACAACCAACAAGCTAATATAAAAATCAAAGCAACCTTTTGCTAAATTGCATTGTCCAAGTAATACGATCAAAACAGGACTGTTATATTACAATTAAAACATGCATCTCTGTACATGATCATGATATGAAAATACGAAGCATAATATTCAAAACAAGATAAATTTTGACGTCATCAACATGGAATTAGAAACAATTAAAATCAATTTTCAGCGCACGTGAAGAATAACATTACCCAAAACGAGATTCAAACGCAGAAGATGATTCCATCCCCATTAAAACTATTAGGAAAATCAATTTATACAGTCAGATTAAAAATAGCCTAGATTCAAATCAATTAAAATTGAAAGAAATTAATCATAAAAACCATTCAAGTGCTAGTGAATTTGGTAACCGCCTTGGTTCCTTCCGAAACGGCGTGTTTGGCCAATTCGCCAGGCAACACCAATCTGACAGCAGTTTGGATCTCACGAGAAGTGATGGTGGGCTTCTTGTTGTATCGCGCGAGACGCGAGGCCTCCTGAGCCAATTTCTCGAAGATATCGTTGATGAAGCTGTTCATGATACCCATGGCCTTGCTGGAGATACCGATATCGGGATGAACCTGTTTCAACACCTTAAAGATGTAGATCTTATACGTCTCCGTGCTCTTCTTCGTCCGCTTCTTCTTCTTATCGGCGCCAGCTTCCTTGGGCAGCTTCTTCCCGGCCTTAGGCTTCTCCGCTGGGGCCTTCTCCGCGGCAGGTTTCTTCTCTGCAGGCTTCTTTTCTCCCTTGGCAGCCATTTTCGATGATCGGTTGAGAGGAGCGAGTGATTTCGGGGGAATGTGAGGATTTTGCGAGTTGTGGAACTGATCACTCTCGATGTACAATTTATATACTATAAACTGCTTCGTTGTGATTGGTCCTCGAAGAATGACGCGGATCCAACAGATCTGGCCGTTAATCATAACATAACCAGCGCTCAATTTTAAGTAGAAATAAAAATAAAAAAAAGGTTCACCAATTTATCACTTTCCTTTTAAGATATTGTAAAATTTTATGTTGAATTTTGTTGAATAGTGTTAAATAAATGACAAATAAAATTATTGAAACAATCAGAAAAGATTACACTTGCTCAAAGTAACCTAATACAATTATAATACGACATTAGTAAATCATACAACAAGGTAGTAAACATTGAAAAGTAAACCCTTTGGGTCCCCTTTAATAGGGTGAACTCAATTTTAATCAAGTGTTTGCCTAAAGTATTAAGAGTGATACTTCAAAAAGAGCTACTCCCTTCGTCCCATTAAAGTTGGTATAATTTTTTTTGGGCACGGAGATTAAGGAATAATTTAATGTAAAGTGAAGTAAAGTGAGAGAAATAATATTTAATGTGTAGTGGGTAGTTGTATTAGAGGTGATATGTAGGGCCCATGAGAGTAGATTAATTGTTTTTATGTGGGTCTCATGTATTAAAAAGGAAATGTGTCAACTTTAGTAGGACAAACCAAAAAGGAAAGTGTGCCAACTTCAATGGGACGGAGGGAGTACTATATAAGATGTTCATACTTCAAACAACAACACAATAACTTGATCACATTCTAAACAATATGGTTTCTACTCTTTTGGGCATTTCTTGGCACTAAAAAGCATGCAACCCACTTCTTGTATTACAAATTCAAGCTCAAACAATATTGAATACCATAGTAGAATCTCAGGAAAGATCATTACACAATCAAGAATCATGTTGAAAAATCAGCACAAATGAAAACAAAAATCTTCAAAAATTTAGCATCACATACCAGAGAAGCCATCAACTGCCATTCACATCACATCTCCAGTGTTCATCCAGAAGAACCTACGAGCTGCCTCATGACAAGTCATTCAAACACATATAGCTCCCACCCTCAACAATGAAAGCCCTTTTGAAAATAACTAGAAAGCGGAGCACAAATTTCAGAAATACCTCTGCTATTGATACATAGATTAAGCTTGAATAAGTTATTTCCACAACAATAATCAATCATCTTCTAAATTCAACCGCAATTCCATGCTATTCGCCAACAATTAAGTGAGTTTCTGCATAATTAGATGTTGTAATCCAAACACGGGTGAAGTGTCGTCAAATTATAAAAATAAATAAGAAACATATCAACAGCATTACGGATCAGGATAAAAAGACCACACAAGTGAAAACGATACTGACTGAGCAGTAATTGGGTAATTTCAGTTGATTAATCGCATCAAATTAGAACACAATTCCACCGAAACACATCAGAATAACCAATGTACACAAGACGATTGTAAGAATCCTAGCTTAAGAACAATAAAGGCGTTTAAATTCCAAAGTTGAAGAAATATTAATAAAACCCTAGAAATTGTTCAAGAACTAGTAAATTTTGTGACGGCTTTGGTCCCTTCGGAAACAGCGTGCTTCGCCAATTCGCCAGGCAACACCAATCTCACAGCAGTTTGAATTTCACGAGAGGTGATGGTCGGCTTCTTGTTGTATCGCGCGAGACGGGACGCCTCCTGGGCCAATTTCTCGAATATATCATTGATGAAGCTATTCATGATACCCATGGCCTTACTGGAGATACCATATCCGGATGAACCTGTTTCAACACTTTAAAGATGTAGATCTTGTAGGTCTCAGTGCTCTTCTTGATCCGCTTCTTCTTCTTATCACCGGAAGCAGCGCCTGCCTCCTTCGGCAGCTTCTTCCCGGCCTTCGGCTTCTTCTCCGTCGGAGTCTTCTCGGCAGCGGGTTTCTTCTCTGCTGGCTTCTTTTCTCCCTTAGCTGCCATATTGGTTACCAGTCGAGATGAACAAACGATCTAATGTGTGCGACTTGTGAGTATTTTTTTGACGAGAAGTGATACTGAAAATGTTTGATCTGGAGTTTATATAGATGATATAGTGTGTTGTGATTGGTCTATTTACAAAGGCACGGATCGAGAGATCGGCCGTTGATTAATGAAACTTCAACGGTCAGATTCCATCATGAGTATGACTCCTATAATCTTCTACGACGCACCCCTTGTGGTAGTTCCAGAAATTAACCGGGCGGGAAATTGGGATTGATAAATGTAAATTGTTGTCAATTTTGAGAGTACAACTAGGTGACTTGTACTATTAGATTTAAATTTTAATTTAATTTACATTATTAAATTAAATAATTAAATTTAAAAAAAAATAACGATAATACAAATTTATTAACTCTAATTATGATATTGGGATTAAAACTTAACAGCCTCACAATTGATTTATCAATACTTGATGCCTCACGATATATCGGTTAAACTAATCATTTGAATTATTCGAATGGAATATTAATTAGCCAAGCAATTAAATTAATCGGGTTTTAATAATCAAGGCGCTTGAACAAAAGGTTATTAACTTTGATTCCTTGTAAGTTTTCGTATTGGATCACACTTGATCTTTTAAATAAGTTTTGAGCCCCAAGCCTACAACTCTTGAATGGAAAGCAATTTTACTGTTTTTTTTAAGTTGTCAAGATTGAGAAGAAAAAAACTGATCCTTTCTGAAATAGTACAGTTCTATATTGGTTTATACTTTGAAACACATCGCTATTTCTTAAAAAGCAAAATAATAAAAGAATTTTACTAAAAATAAACAAACATATAAACATCATAAAAACGTGCCAACGGAAAATTTTATAAACTTCCCATGGTTACTGGCTGTGGCTTTGAGCACTCTGCTACAAACGAAACTTACTATACTATCTCTTGGAATCAATAGCACACTACATACAATTGAATCGATGTACTTAAAATGGTAAAATTACATGAATGATTTCAAAATAGTTGCATAGAATAAATAAATTCAAATCCTAGTTAATTTACTTTTAGAGATGAAATATTTCGTCGATCGACAAACAGGGCTAGTATTTTTACAGGAAACACACAGCAAACCACCCTTCTTGAAGGGATATTTCGAACACTGGGAGGAGATTGTGCGAAAAGTCAAATGATACCTTATTTCAAAGCAGCATAATTTCAATGAATAGCTGTATAAAAGAGATTCAAAGAAAACATTTGTAGATTGACAAAGACAAAACAATATTACAAGCATGGCTTGAAAATATGGCAATCAAAAACCTTTGCTAGGAGAGGAATCAGATATGACCTATTGTTACAATCAGGCGGACTATTCATATCTTAGATGTCCGGCACAAGCACAACTAAAATTGGCAGCACCAGGGGAAACACCTAAGACGATGTTGAGCCCATCATCAGTACCTGTCAACATTCATCATCTTCCTTTCTCCAACCACCCATTAAACATGATCACATTATCCGCAAACTCAGGGACTAAATAAGATTTCATTGCACTACTACTCATCAAAAGTTCAAGAAACCAATGATAGAATTATCATAAATGACACTACACACTTTTGAACAACACATATATTTAGAATCATGAGCTAGGGACTAATCAAATCCAAGTATCAAACTCAATGGGACACACAACAATCACATCGAAGATATAATTTCATCAGCACCCATCAAAATCAATATTTTACCTTATCAACTCAATGAACTTCTTCACCATAACATCATAGGCTGTGCATAATTAGCCCAATATATATCTAAAGATCAAGGAAAACAAAAGAACACAATACATATAAAAAATCGATGCATGATGATATGAGCTGACATTTAGCATCAGATGAGTAAGGCAATCTGCAGCTATAAGGCTGCACAGTTCATATCATATCCAAGCCTCATACTTAGACCACCTGCAGCTACAAAGCTGGGCAGTTCCAATGGGCAGTAGGATCAGCCACACTGTTTCCTCATGAAGTAATGTCAATGCATGTAGTAGAGATAAATAAGCAAACAGAAACAGTATCTAAATCTACCTCAAATAAGAAAGCTTTCTTCTAATCAATACAACTGAAAAGAGAGTATTGAGGATTAAACTAGATAGATAGATTCCCTTGCTAACTTTGAAGCCAATGAGTATCCCGACACCAGGCGATCAAATCATCTAACTACTTTGCATCTTGTTCCACACACCACCAAGGACAGGACAAATCATTTAGAATTTTAGTCAGCCTTGCACTTCTAATTAAAAAATTGAATTAAAGACTAAAGAGTTCAATTAATCGCAGAATACCAATAACATAAACATAAAACCATGCTTAATTCTATCTTGCAACAAACAGTCAATCTCTGCCTCATTAACTAATAAATACCAAAACAAATTCAGTGAACGTCTATTACAGCAAAGTAATTAGGGTTTTTGCTTAATCCAATTTCAAAAAACCTTGTAAACTATATACTTAAGCTGATCCTTCAAACTCAAGTAAAGATTTATAAAGTTAGAAGCAGCAAAGCAATACCAAAGATTTGCACTGTCCTAGATGATGTGTGGAACGAAGAAACAAAGATTGCGGATGGAATCGTGAAAGTGTACCCCAGATACAGAGGGTAATCTACCACAAAGATCCGGAAATGAATCCTGAGAGCAGCGCAATCGCGGCGCAAATTTTGCCCTAAATATTAGGGTCTCCGAATTTATGGGTTTTGTGGAGAGGAGCAACTGTTCGTTGGAAATTGTAAGAGAAGGAAAAATAGAGACATAAAGCCCAACTTAATTGCAAAAGTCAAGCCCATCATTATTGAATATTGGGCCACAGTTCCTGGGAAAAACTCAAGGCCCATGTTTTGACTGTCCAGTGAATTAAAAAAGATACTCTCCGATGCGCGCCCAATCGACGATGCTCCTCTCATCAGTTGTGGAGCATTCATCTTCTGCCATACTATCTCCCTTGAAAGCTTGCAAAACCATCAGAGATCTGTATCAAATCCACACCCACATAATCCGCAGAGGGTACGACCAAGATCATATCTTCATTTCCCAGTTCATTTCCATCTGCACCACCGTTTCACCCACCAATTTGTCGTACCCAACTAGTGTTTTCAACTCTGTTGTTGCCCCCAATATTTATCTTTGGAACATTTTGATAAAAGCCCACTGTGATTCTTTAGGTGAATGCTTCTCGCTTTTTAGCAGGATGAGGAGGGAGTCGAATGTGGCTCCTGATAAGTATACTTTCCCTTCTTTGATTAAGGCTTGTACTAATGGTTCGGGTTTGAGGGAGGGAAGGATTATCCATGGATTGACGGTGAGGTGTGGGACTGAGAGGGATGTGTTTGTGGGGTCTAGTTTGATTGATTTCTATGGTAAATGTAAGGAGATTGAGTTCGCACGGAAGGTGTTCGATGAAATGTGTTGGAGGAATGAGGTTTCTTGGACAGCTTTGATGGTTGGGTACTTGAATTCTGGAGATTTGGATGCTGCGATATGTTTGTTTGATCAAATGCCAAAGAGGAACGAGACCACATGGAATGCGATGATTAAGGGGATGGTGAAGAATGGTGATATGAAGAGTGCAAGGGAGTTGTTTAATTCCATGCCTGTAAGAAATGAGGTATCTTTTACTACATTAATCGATGGGTATGCCAAGGCTGGTGATATGGCAGCTGCAAGGTCCTTGTTCGACGAATTTCCTCGGAGGGATTTGGTATCGTGGTCTGCTTTGATGTCAGGGTATGTACAGAACGGTAAGCCCGGAGAGGCTTTGAAAGCTTTTAGTGAAATGCAGTCTATGAATTTGAAGCCTGACGAATTCATACTGGTGAGCCTGATGTCAGCTTGTTCTCAATTGGGTTCCTTGGAGCTAGCAAATTGGATCGAGACCTATATCATGGAAGCATCCTTTGATTTAGACCGTGTTCATGTCGTTGCAGCTCTTGTTGATATGAATGCAAAGTGTGGGAACATGGAGAAAGCAACTCTGTTGTTCGAAGGAATGCCTAAACGTGATCTGATATCATATTGCTCGATGATCCAAGGGTTAAGCATTCATGGGTGTGGTGCTCAAGCTGTTGTCTTATTTGATAGAATGATGGATGAAGGTATAAGGCCTGATGAAGTGGCCTTCACCGTCATCTTGACAGCATGTAGTCACGCCCGTCTCGTTGATGATGGATGCCGATTCTTTAACCTCATGATCCATAACTACTCCATGAATCCATCTCCTGATCATTACGCTTGTATGGTCGATCTTCTGGGCAAATCGGGAAGACTGAAGGACGCTTACGAGCTTATACGGTCGATGCCTGTGGAGTCGCATGCTGGTGCTTGGGGTGCTCTTCTGGGGGCGTGTAGGCTACATGGTGATGTTGAATTAGGTGAGGTAGTAGCTCAAAGACTTTTTGAGATTGAGCCTCATAATGCTGGTAATTATGTGCTTTTATCCAATATCTATGCAGATGCTGAGAAATGGTTGAAAGTATATAGTTGATGCTGAGAAATGGTTGAAAGTATATAGTTTGAGGGATAGAATGAGTGAGAGAGGAGTTAGGAAAGTACCTGGTTGCAGTTATGTAGATTCAACTAATGAACTTTGATTCATATCCTTCAAATTTTCATACATATTGCATTGCTTATGTATTCTACTTTATTTGCAATTTCTTTATCTCAATCATATGGAGTATTTATCTTAAATTTTAAAAGAGGTTAGCATGCTACCACTGATTTTTTTCCCTGGGAAAAACGAGTTAGAAAAAAATAAATAAATCTTGAAATTGAATTCATGGGCTACAACAGTGCGACGTGTTCTTCAAGCCTGTTCTGTTAATGGGCTTGCCCTTGCCGAACTTTCAATTGAGAGTGACCATTTCCAGTAGAGAGTAATAAATATGGAGCCCAAAATAGATGGGTACCATTTAGCCACATATATCAAGTTCCCGCTAACATGCGCCTATGTGTCGTATCTTGCGCTTTTTTTTTTCCTACTTTCATCGCTCTCGTGGACTTATCTTACACCACATCTTCATATCTTTTTCCGCCACTCGTACAACCCAAAAACCCAAGCTCATTCTCACCTCCTAATTTCTCGAGAAAACTAGGATGGCATCATTGAGCTCAAATCCCATCCAATTCCGTTTCAGAAACCCTAAACACTCGCTTAGAAACCCCAATTCTTCGCACGTCGTCGTATTGTCCAACCTGGCCTCCTCTTCAGATGATTCCTCCAAATCCCCGCTCCGCATTTCCGCAGCTTCCTCTCCCAAAGCCCGATTTGTGGCCCGAAGAACTGAATCCGTCTCGGTCAGCCAGCTCCAACGTCCACTGGGTAATTTGTTGTTTAATCTTGATTATGAGTTTCCTGTTTATCCTCTAGTAATTATGAAGATAATGTGGCTAGTTTGTTGTGATACATACTATCGTTGATTTTTTTTAGTTGAGTATATGAGCTTGCCGGCCAGTCAGTACTCGGTCTTGGATGCGGAGAGGATAGAGCGAGTAGATGACAACACATTTAGGTGTTATGTATATAGATTCAAGTTTTTTGCTTTTGAAGTTTGCCCCGTTTTGCTGGTGAGAGTAGAGGAGCAGTCGAAGGGTTGCTGCATTAAGCTCCTGTCTTGTAAGGTATGAAAGCTGTTTTTTGGCTTATTGATTTGATGCTACCATACTAGCTCGTGTATCAGTAACACTTGGAAGTCTAACAGAGTTGAATGTTCTTGGGCTGTTGAATTGCTTAGAATGGTATAATTATGTGTGCAATTTTTAGTTAACTAAGGTTGCTTTGCAGTTAGAGGGCTCTCCCATTGTCGTCGCACAGAATGACAAATTTGATGGTTAGTGCCTTCCCTCTTCTTCATTAACCATTATGATGAACCTGTTTGCTAAGTCAGGTTTTTTTTGTTGGGATGGGAACAAAATGTCTTGATTTTGCAGGTTTATTATCTTCTAAACAGAAAAATGACAACCATACTTGTTGAGTGATGTATTTTAGCGAAAGTTTCAATATGCTACTTATGACTAAATATCCTGGTATCTGAAGAATTCACAAAACAACATATAGTGATTGAGAACTCATTTCTTCATCTGCCTTCTCAAACTTATTCTTTCATCCTGTCAATTTGATGCTCGATATCTGTTGTTTACTTGTATTTTGTCCCCCACTTTATTCTTTTTTACTCTCTTGAAAGTAAAAAATACTGTTGCAAGAGAGCTATTTACTTCTTCTTCTCTGGCATTGTCATGGACCAGTATATTACTGATGATTCACGACTATGTTTCTAATTGATTTTTGGTCTTTGTTGATGTAACTTGGTTTATAGTCTTATCATTATGTATGATGTGATGATTGATTATTCATCTGTGCCTGCATTCTATTATTTTTGTTGTTCAATTATAGAAACACACACACACACACCTTCTTCCTTGGTCAAGATTTAACCGTCAGGCTTAGTGTCTTATGATTCTGAATGTTACAACATAATTCTTTTCAGGAGTCCTTTGACACTGATTTGGTATGGGAATGCAGCTTCAATGGAGAATAAGATATCATGCGATAGCACGAGTAAAGATTCACCAGTCCAGAAGTTGACTTCTGATGCAGTCATTGAGGTATTGATGTTATGTCTCAGTGGACCTCATCTATCATCAAGTACACAGCCAGATGATTCTTCTCACATGGCTTGATGCGTTGGATCTACCATGTTTCAGGTCAGCATTGAGATTCCATTTGCCTTTCGTGCCATTCCAGCCCAAGCCATTGAGTCAACTGGTTCTCAAGTGCTAGAACAGATACTGAAGGCCATGCTTCCACGATTTTTGTCACAGGTCTGTGAGTATAATATTTGTTTTACAATTAACTATTTTACTTCCCTCCACTAGCCGTTATAACAATCCTTTCAATAATGATTCTTTGTTTTGCTAAATATTCAGCTGATTTGCCTGCAGGTTGTTCATATTGCATAATTCTCATATGTAGTTGACTAGTTTCCTAAACAACTAATTAACTATTGATTATGAAAGACTTGTAGAGTTGCTATACGACCAATAGAAGAATGAAAGACTCCAATTTGTCACTAAAACTTTTCAAAAAATTATGACTTCCAGAGGTTCCAAATATCATCATATGATGGTATCTACGTGCCTGTTTCCTCATCTTTCTTTTGTTTAAAAAAATATATCTTCTGCAATCATCTGTTCCTAGTTTTATTTAATTATTGAAATTTCTGTATGTTATTTTATCTTTCCCCATCATCTTCCACACAATGAGTTTCTTGTCCTCATCTTCGTTTCACAAATATGTATTCTAAATTTGCAGTTAGTGAAGGATTATCAATCTTGGGCTTCTGGAGACACCTCTAGGCAGCCTCTTGGGACGGGTGAGATATAAACTGCGCCCCATTTCCAGGTCGTCTACTTGTAGTAGTTTATCTGTTGTATTATGCGTTTCTTTATTCAGTTAAGCTAGAAAAACGAGCAGATGTAAAGCATCATGATTGAATCCATTGCTTCGTTCATCCATCTCTTATGTTTTCTAACTCATACGAGCATTTTCATTGGGACTACATTCCTCAAAATAGGAGATCGGGTCCTTCCCAACCAAGCTCCAAACGGGATGCCCCGTATCTCCTCTTGTTTGAGGAGAAACGGTGTGTCCTTCCGTTTTTCAAGGTGCAGAGTAGGTTTCCTAATTTGTTTTTTCCCCTCCAGTTTGCTAATTTAATTGTCGAGTATAGTATAACATGTCTGTCAAGGAAAGTATAGTTTCATATGAATTTAATTGAAATGAAAGAGCAACTGGATCAATTTCTATACTATAGGCCCAAAAAGTTGTCTACTGGCTCGTACAAGTTCGCACATTGAACTTTATGCTGTAAATGAGTTTTGGCCCAACTGAGATGACTCGGGCTTATTTCCAACATTTTTTCCGGCCCAAATGAGATGACTCTTTATGCTTTCCGGCCCATTTGTATCAAGTTTAATTCTAACAATTTTTTTTTTTTTTTTTTTGCAATTGTTCTCTGAAGTCTGATCTTTTGGAGAAACCATATCTTTGAATTTTTATTTTAATTTAAAGTTTTTTTTTTCTTTTTCGCAAATCGTTAAATTTGATTAAGTCTGAGTGATTATAGATTTTGAAAAATTCGTCATATAGAAAAACATTATTTTAGTGGTGCATAGACATACTCCCACCTCCCATTCTCGAGTCTTTTTTGCATTTTAGATGCTCCACCTAAAAATATTCACTTTTTTTTTTATATACATGAGCCAACACACCGTCCACTAATACAATTAAAATGTGTCCCATACTCTGACTAATACAACTACTCACTACACATTAAATAATATTTCACTAATATAATTACTCACTACACATTAAATAATATTTCTTCTTAATCCACGTGCAAAAAGCAAAAGATCATTGCGAAGGAAGGAGTATAACTTTTATTTTTAATCTTACAAAATCATTTTAACTTTTACTTTTCCAAAGATCCTCAACATTCTTAATTATATATCTCACTAGATTTGCGATGAACTTCAAAATTAAAAACTTTGGAAATGGAGTGTGGTAATCCTAGTTGGTTCTTTTTGTTTAAGATCAAACATAATCGATTAAATGGACATCAAATTTACTTCAATAAGACATTCGGTTCAAGAAAAAAGTGAAGAACAAATATTCAAAGGACAAGATGGATTATAAGTCGTGATATTTTCCAACATAATATGCCTACATCAAAACTCGACAGTTGCTATAAGGCCATTGCTAAACTACAAGCCTAGGTCTACAATGGCGATGGAAAAGACCCCCAGTCATGATCTTCCATCACTCTCCACCCCAAAATTGATGCAAAAAAAAAAAAAAAAAAAACCTATCAACAACTTAGGATTCCAATCTCATTATCTCCCAAACAACCCCTTAATCTTACAGTCTCTCACCAAAGATTGGGCCCACTCTGAGTTCTTCCAAGAGCAATGTGTGTGAGGATAGATGGATGTTTTTGTACTCTTGGAAATGGATTTTTGCTTAGTTTCTTGCAAAGTGTGGGTGACTGGAAAAATGTAGCATGGTGGAGAGACAAAGCCCATATGATTGTTCGTGCAAACTTACCTTATAATGCGTGCATATATATTATGGGATATCGAATATTCAATTGTATCTTGATTAGTAGTAGTTAATAGATTTGATTGGTGAATGAACCTGATCAATGAATTTAATCGATCGTCGAGCATTTCATGACAAGAGGTGAACTTGAACACATTCACCAATGTGTATTTGTTAATAGTTTGGGATAATTTTTGGGGTGCACCTCTGTTAATAGTTTTAGTGTAGGGTATTTTTGGTAATTACTTAATTTAAAAAGTTGGTTATTGATTAAAATTTAAAGGTGATAATTGATTTTCTTAAAATCTAATGAATTAGATCTTACATATGCACGGTAAATCGGGTGCGCCTTGGTAAGACTCAAATTTGGTCATGTATATAAGAGGGAAGAGTATATATACTAACCTAACATGAATGGCTACCATAATTTTATATCCCAATGTCTTTGTCCTAATTGTAATGGACATCCATATATATACTTGTTAACTTAATAAGTTGGTTTTTGGGATCTACATCACATGTCTTTTTCATGTTCAAATGTTTCACTTTAGTTGGAGCTCTACCTATTGATTATATATTTCTTTACTATATTTCCTAAAATTAATAAATTAAGTTTAGTTATGCATTAAAATTTCATTATAAAAGAAACACTGTTTGTTTTAACCTGATAGATCCAATCTGCAGTCCCATTTTATGATTTATTTAAAGTAATTTAAATTCTTAGTATTTATGATGAGCAAGATTTATCTCGATATAAATAAGTCATTATAATTTGAGGTAAAATATATAGTAGACTAATAATTGTTGATAAACACAAACTTTTCATATGCATTGCATTTTATATCGAGGCATAGGCAAAATGACAAATTTTGGAATTTTTCAGTCCCAATTACAGATTTTGATAAACGTCGATTTAGGTGTACTCTTTTTTTTTAATTAATTAGTTAATTAATTATTGTTGTTGTTATTTATTTAATTAATGCAGATAAAACTAAAAAACTATGGCCCATTATTTATGGGGCCAAAGCCCAATTTTCTTAATTAGGCTTTATAAAAGGCAGGAGGTCTGTGAATTCCATGTTTTTAACTTTTTATCCCACTGTGATATTTATCTTAATCATTTTATTAATGATAATCATGTGCATTAAATATTATTATTAATATATTATTATCATCATTATATATGAATGAATAGTAAGTATATTAAATATGTTTTGAGGGTAGAACAATTGAAACATCTTAAAAATCGAAGATATATATTGAATTCAATTCTATATATTTTTTAAAAAAATATAATTCTTTATTTTCCACTTAATAGAGAATTAATTATTAAAATCGTATAATTATTATATCTATATTGCATTCTTCATCATTGCATTGCAGCATTAGTCCCTAATTATGTATCCTATAAAGGCCTTTTTACTAAAGTTTTTTTTTTCATTTTAAAATCTTCCACTTAATATGATAATAAAGGGTTTTGATAGTATGAAAAGCAATATACTAATTGACTATATAAAACACACATCAAAGTAAGATTTTTTATAATGAATTATAAAAATAAATCCTTGTTATGAATTCCAAAAACTACCCATATGGAACTAAAACTGGCCAATTAGAAGTGTTCACAGATAAAAATCATTAATTATTGATTAATTAATTAAAATCTAATTTCATTTTCTTTTTTTACTTTGTTGACTTTAAGACAAAAAGAAGCAACTTTGACTAATAATTGATATTATTAAGAATAGAAATGAAAAGATACAGAATTAAAAAAAGTTGTTTGTAGAGAAAAAAAAACTATCTAAATCTATAGTAGTCTTGGTTCATGTCTGTGAACAATATCCTATCAATGGATATCGAGAGATTGTGGTACCAGGAGTATGCCCCACCAATAGATGATAATGCGTCCGCAGCTGAGTTCCCTTTTCTGAAAATATATGAGATATGAAATGTCATTTGATGTATCAAGTCTTTTGTCTTGCGCCAACGTGCAAGCCACCTTCATGGAATAATAGGCTTTTGTGTAGTGAAAGCATAAACAACATACATAGAATCTGTTTCAAGCCATAGCCATTTCCATCCGTTCTCAAAAAGCGATTTCAATAGCTAAACAAGCAGCCCCTAGCTCTGATTCAAAAGCAAATCATTGCCTATATCCACAAGAGAAACCCCCCATTGCAAACCCTCCACAGTTTCTGTACAGACCTCCGCCAGAAATGCATTCTGGAACACCCTTTGCATGGCCATCCAAATTTACTTTCGTCTAGTCAGCTGCTGGAGGTTACCATCGGACAGCAGTCACCGTTGGAGCCTTTCTCGGAACGCCAACAATCCCAAAATATTTCAGAGGTAACAAATTATAAATAGCGATGGTAATTAATCCATTTCTTTTATTTTTCAATAAAAAGTGTTTTGGCATTTTTTTTCACTCTAAAAATAAAGAAAACAAATGCAAGAAATAGTTGCATTTTTTTAAAATTGGTGGTTGGCCAAAATTTTAAAAGGAACAATTTTTTAAGGGCAGATATCAAAATCAGATAAGTGCAGCCCAACACAATATTTCGACTCCACAAATTAATAAATTTAGAAATCCAATATTAATTAGCAAGTTTTGTATAATTGTTTTACATTAAAATCGCTTTTTTTATATTTTTATTAAAAATATTATTATTATTTATTTATTATATAAATTATTTATGAAATAGTTTTATTATATTGTTATCGATCAAATATAAATTTAAAAAAAAATATTACCACATTCTTTTTATCACATAAAATAAATTTTATGAAATGATCTTATACTAATTTTTCTCCCATATCAAATTTTAACTAAATAAAATATAATCCCGAGATTAATTAATTCACAATATTAATTATTTGGGATAATTCCGATTTTAGGATTGATAATTTGATATGTGAATTTGACATCAAGAATTTAATAAATTTCTACTCGTCTAGTTTGAGGAAAATACACTATGCAAAAAAAAAATAAAAAAATTATGAACTGTAATTTCATGAAAACGGAATTATAAAAAAATGTTATTTTAAAAAATGATGAGTTATTATTTTCAAACACACATGACATAAAACAATAGTGATGGTTTATTATATTAAGAAAAGAATTATTCGACACTGAAATAATTAAATGAATTCTAGTGGAAATAATTTAACACTAATTAAATTCAGTGTACAATTTGATCTAAATAAATAAATAATAAATTTGTCATTCCTTGAAATTTCACAAATGAATTAACTCCACTATTGAATGATAAACAATACTACTTCAATATTTATATGAACAATTAAAATTATCTATTAAAAATTCAATAAATCTACCAAACCAATCATATAATTACACCTAATTGTACAAAGCTACAAGCATGGGATATATATTTATATTTATTTGATTGTTGTGGTCTTGAAAAGTACTTATATATTTGTTCATTTTTTTTAGACCAATCACCTTTTGTTTTATATGAGAAAAATTCTTTAATATTGACACATGGCTGTCTCATCAAAGAAGGGCGCCTTTATGCAATATTTTCCAATAAAATAATTTTATGTAGAGAATTTAGTGCTAACCCTTTTTATCATTTAATGAATAAAAATTACAATAAAATGAAGAACTTATCAGATAAATATTTAATGAAAGTAGAGTAACCTTGTATGTTATTATATTATTAAGTTATCAAATGGAGTATATAATTTATACATTAAAAAATATTATTATTATTATAGTTATGTTGAGAAAAAAGATAGGATAGATCTTGCGTGAGACCGTCTCACGTTAGACCATTTTATATTTTTTAAAATAGTTATCACTTTCGCTATAAAATGTTATCACTTTTTATTTATACTATAAATTGTTCATGAAATAATATTATCACTTCTCACTAATTTAGTATTACTTTTCAGTCGGTGGGGCCCTAATGACGGGGTACACCATTTTAGTATTACTTTTCAGTATTAAACTTATCACTTTTTGACCGTTTCACGTAAGCCCTTGAGACGGTCTCACACAAGTCTTTGCCAAAAAAATATTCACCTCACCTTAAAATTATATATACTTTAATATATTATTTATTATACTTTAAAAATATACTCCCTCCGTCCCCTTGATAAGCGTCCATTTTGCCATTTTGATCCGTCCCAATACAAAATGTCAATTTCCTTTTTGGGTTGATGTGACACACACAATATATTATTTTACTCAACCCACTACACATGTGGCCCACACTAAACACTAATACAACAACTCACTACACATTAAAATATTATTTCTCTCACCTTGTTACATTTTAAAATATTAATATTTTTTAATTCACGTGCAAAAAATAAACGGACACTTATCAAGAGAATGGAGGGAGTATATTTTAACATCCAATAAATATACTTTACATAATATTTTATATGTATACACGTCGATCCCAAAAAGTTAATTGAGATATGAGTAAGAATTATAACATCTTAGGTATTGAAAAACAAAAAAGAAGAAGAAATAAAAACATTATATGTAGGGAGAAATATGGGATTTTACCTCATCAAATTGGCGCTCCCCTCTCTCCTTCTCAAAAAATAAAAAGAAAAGGTAATAAAATAAACAATAAATAATATTAAAAAAAATCCAATAAAAGGAAAAATAATACTCCAATTTTCTTTCGCTCCTTATAAATTTCCATCTTCTTCAATTCATCGTCTTCTCTCTCTTCTGAAATGATTTTCCTAGTTGTTCATCTCTCTCTACATTCATTAACATCACACGACATATATTCATACACAGAATTATAGGCATTATATTATATGTATATATAATTGTGTGCATATTGATTATTATAACGTGAAAAGTTGGGTCCTTTTTTATCCTTTCTATCCTCACACACTGTAATCGAAGAGCATACAGCTTCAGAGGTACGTTTCCTTCATCTAATTATCCTTATGAATTCCGACATTCGTCGTGGTTATCTCGGAGCGATCCTCATTTCACAACTTCGAAAATTTTGTTTCCTGGATCTTAATTTCATTTTTTAGTTATTCTGCGGTGATGTTTACTGAAAATGGTGATATTAACCATTTCTATTTGATCAGGTGGTATTATGAATCCACTCAGTGGTTTCAAACGATTGATAGAGTGTAATTCGATGAGATTTTTTGATCCTGCACTCGGGTTATTGGTTCTAGGGTTTCGTTTGTTTTCCGAGTGCAGAAATTGGGCTTTCGTGTGATTTTTGTGCTGTTGATACTGGGATGTGGGCTTGTGACATTTTGGCTGAGTAGGTAACTTTTGCGTAACTGAGTAGGTTCTTGAGTGTTACTGAGGGATGGACGATGTTCGTCAACAACAGCAGCAGAAACCTGAGAGTACGGAGAATGACAATCGTTCTGAGTTCGAGAGGGGTTTGGAGGAGTTAATGAATGGACATTATGACGAGTACATGTCCTTTGCTTCCTGTAGTACACCTAGAACAACTACTACGGAGGATGAGGAAGATGAAGGGGAACAGCTCATCAGGAGGAGGAGGAGGTCCGATCTTGATGGTGATGACTTGGCGGAGTCTTCTGCTGCCAGGAGACGCCACTCAAGGATTTTGAGCCGGTGGGCTGCCCGACAAGCGCAGGAGATGATCACCACAATGGAGAGGAGGAACCGTGAGTCAGAGTTGATGGCGCTTGCGGGCTTGCACACAGTTTCGATGCTTGATTCCTCATTCTTGAGGGAATCACAGTCCCCAACTTCGAGGCATCAGGGGGATGTGGAGACCCTCAGCACCCGGCCCCCATCTATTTTGCAGATGTGGCGAGAATTGGAGGATGAGCATGCACTAAATCGTGCTCGGGGTAGAGCTAGAGAGAGGTTGAGGCGGCAGAGGAGCGTAGATTCTAATACAAATGCATCTATGAATATGGCTGAAGGCGGGGAGGGTGAGAATCAGGGCAGTCTGGATGATGCTAGTGAGAGTGAGAATGATTATGCTACTTGGTCGCATGATCAGTTGGTCACTCAGAATGACATCGGGGACCAAAATTCTAGTCGCGAGCAATCTCCTGACCTTGGAGAAGTTGAAAGGGAAAGGGTGAGGCAAATTGTTCGTGGATGGATGGAGAGTGGTATTAGTGATACTACCTCTAATGTAATGCAGAGGAATGATAGTCCTAGAGCTGAGTGGCTTGGGGAAACAGAGCGTGAGAGGGTTAGGATTGTGAGGGAATGGATGCAAATGACTAGTCAGCAAAGAGGTACTCGCAGTGGACGCAGAGAAGAACGGGATAATGATCCTGGCAGTCGAGTTGATGGTGCTCGTGGAGGGTCTGCCATTGACAATGAGGAAAGTCAGCCAGAGCATATTCGTAGGGATATGTTGAGGTTACGCGGACGGCAAGCTCTGCTTGATTTGCTCGTAAGGGTTGAAAGAGAAAGACAAAGGGAACTTCAAGGTCTGCTAGAACATCGTGCTGTATCTGATTTTGCGCATCGCAATCGTATACAGGTAATATAAAAAGTAGTACTGAATTTTAATTCACATGTAGCATCATTCAATAAAGATTGATAATTTTCGTCTTATTTTTTTATTTTATCAGGTTTGTTGATGATTTGGGTATAGTATTTGAAATTTAATCTATGGTTTAGTTAGAGATTACCGATTACCAAGAGAAATCAACAATTTTTTGCATGTTGCTTGGGTAAGTCATCCATGCATAGGAGAATGTTGTTGGCCTTTTTCGATGAGTTGACAGAATATGTTTCCCTGTGAGTTGCTTAAGAAATGGAAGTAGAAAACCATTGCTGAATATGCTGGATTAGTTGCTTCTATTGGTTTCTGGTGAACTGTTTATCAGGCAAATGTTAAACTTTTCAGTGATTTGTTTATTGTTGTGACAATTACCCGTATGTTTTTTTTACTGTTCCTTGATACTTTTCTGGTGTTTGCACACATTTTGATTATCCTGGAATTGACATAATGTCTGTTCATGGTTTTCTTTCTTTGGAAGGCCACGAAGTTTTGCTTATACCTCAATTTTCTGTAAGAATTATGTTTAGATTTGGTATTGTTACTGCCTGTCAATATGGGTTTATTAGCAATTAGCTTTGAACCGTAATCCTTGTGATTTCTTAAAAACTTGGGCAAATTGTGGAAGAACAAGACTTTTCTCAAGGATTATCTTGTATTTTTTAGACACTACTTAGAGGCCGATTCCTGAGAAATGAGAGGCCTGCTGAGGAAGAGAGGGCACCTTCTATGGCAGCTAGTGAGTTAAATCAACTAAGACAACGACACACGGTCTCTGGCCTGAGGTATGCCCAAGTCTAAGTCATGAAGGAACTCTATTCACATATTTTAGTTTGCCCCTATATTTTCCCTCAACATATCACGTCCTTTTGGTTTGCAAATCACAGCCGCAGTATTGCTTCAGTTTTTTTTTTTTTTTTTTTTCTGGGCTTTAACAGATCATTGTATCTGGATATGATTATTATATTCTAGATTTATGCAAGAAACTCTGGTATTTATTGTTCAAGGATCACCAGTTGCTGTGAAGATGATATCTTCATCTAGTAATTGTAGTACTAAAATTAGGTAACTTGATAAACTGATGAAAAACTTGGAATTTAAGCTATTGGAATCGATTCCTAGGTTCATTACAATGTAGAGATATTGCTCAATTTCTTACAATTCAAAATGCAGGAACACGTCTTACAGTTGGGTGCATAAACGTCTAATTTGGTTCATTCTGAAAATTGTGACATATTCAGATATAGTGGAATTTAAATCCTAAAATGACAACTGATGGTAATGTTTACTCTGGTTAAGAGTTAGTGATGCACATCGCTACAAGAACGGTCTTTTTTTAATGGAATAAAGTCTCCTTCTTTGAAAATATCTTACTCTTTGAGATCCTAGAAAGAAATAGGAGATGTTAAATCATGACATGTGAAGTTTAAGTGAAGATTTATAGAATTTTTTATTTTGAGTGATGACCTCAGATTTGGTCCCTAGATTTAATTTCGAGGCAGTGTATGCATCATATTGATAATTCTTCATAAAATATATTTTTTTAATTTTTTTTTTTTGATATGAAACATGTGCAACAACTTTCATTCAGGGAAGGTTTCCGCTTTAGATTGGAAAATATAGTTCGTGGTCAAGTAAGCAGCCACACTGAGACGTCATCCAACACTGGCAACAGTGATCCTAGAAATGATCAGAGTAATACAAGTGGTACAGAAGAGGTGTTGAATGAGAATCAGGAAATTGGCGTACAATTACCAGATCGAGTTGAGAATATGGATGATAGTGCAGCTGTTCAAAGTACACATCAGGATGTTGTACTTGATCAAGGAAGGCATTGGCAGGGACAGATTACTGAAAATGAGAGACCTGATGTACAGCAGTCAACTCTTAATGACTCTATCGGATGGAGGCATGACGTATCAGATGGCACAAGACATAATAGGCAAGAAAGTGCAATGATGTCTGACTGGCCATCAGAAGCAACAGTAATTGAAGATGGACGACAACATCGTTTGCAACAGGCCCACGAGGTTTGGCCTGACGATGGTTCACTGGAAGCTGTGGATAATTGGTCGGAAGGGCCTTCAGATCCTCCGAGAATGCGACGATCAATTTCTTCCCGTAGGGTTCCCATGTTCCACCCTCCCGATGATGATAATGTGTACAGCATGGAACTCAGGGAGCTGTTGGGCAGGTTATTGTCTCATTTTGTGTGTCAACCTTCTTCTATGAAATTATGTGCGTTGATCTTCTTGTTCTTAAATTCTTTTAAACTTATTAAACTTGTATTGTAGGAGGAGTGTTTCTAATCTTCTTCGCAGTGGTTTCCGTGAGAGCCTTGATCAGCTGATTCAATCTTACGTTGAAAGGCGAGGGAGGGCTTCTATTGATTGGGATCTCCCCAGGAACTTGCCTCTTCCTCCATCACCTGAGCGGGATCAAGACCAACAGGTTGGAGAGCAGAATGAGGATCAGCGTGATGCTGCTGCTAGACCTTCACTAGTATTACCGACTCCTCCAGTACCACCACCACAACCTCTTTGGCATCAGGATTTACACCACCACTCTGGGTGGTCTCGACATACTGTTCATCGCTCAGAACTTGTAAGCAGACCCTCACTCGCTCAGATACAGCAATTTTGTTACTTTGTTTAGATGAGATCTGATTTCCTCACATGCTGTGAGACTCTCAAATGTGCAGGGCAGTTTTTGGACGGATTTTAAATTGGCCGTGCAACCAATTGTTCTTGAAATATGCTAAATTACATATTTCATCTTTTGGCAATCTTGTGATTATCCAGACCAACAGTCTTGTGTTTAATTTGTACTTATTTTAGCTGGACTTAAAATAGCTTGGTTTTCTAGACAAATTAACGGTTTAATTTGTTTGGCTGTAAAACTGCTTCAACTGAATGTGTTCTTTCAAATTATATAGCAGGAGTGGGAGATGATAAATGATCTGAGAGCAGATGTTGCAAAACTTCAGCAAGGTATGAATCACATGCAAAGAATGCTAGAAGCTTGCATGGACATGCAGCTGGAACTCCAGCGCTCAGTTAGACAGGAAGTTTCAGCTGCTCTCAATCGATCGTCTGGTGGACAAGGTACAGTTATTGCTAACCTAATATGAGTTTTCTGGGATATAAGTAAAATGCTAATTATGTAGATTCACTTCTTCGGCTCCATCTGGAATTTCTGTAAATGAATCTGTCACTAATAAATGCAGGGGTTGCTGAGACATCAGATGATGGATCTAAATGGGGTAATGTTAGAAAGGGAACTTGCTGTGTATGTTGTGATAATCATATTGATGCCCTACTGTACAGGTATTGTTGCTGGGGTATTGTCTTTGTCTCAAGCATTTATTGTTTTCTTTTCTTCGCTCATACCTTCTAAACCTCTCTCTCTCTGTATCCACACAGATGTGGGCACATGTGTACTTGCTCTAAATGTGCACATGAGTTGGTACGCGGAGGAGGAAAATGTCCATTGTGTCGGGCACCCATTGTCGAGGTCATTAGGGCTTATTCCATACTTTAAAAGAAGATGTAGAGAAGAAATAAGCAGTTCAAAAGTAGTGGATATGGTGAAGCTGTGGGTGGTGGTTTATCTTCTTCGAAGCTGGCGTGTTCAGTTTACCGATGTTTGCTTGATATTATACATAGAACGGAACGCGTTGCGTTATATTGTACGATCAGACTTCAATCGACACGAAATTCATTCCACATTCATTCGTAAATAATATAGTGTCAATTCTTTCATTGAGGAAAATCTTTAATGCATGCTTTCTTCAGATGCTTCTCAATAATTCACAGAAGGTAGACATTAGGATATGTAGGAAATGTAGCTGTCTAAACTTTCCAGAAATCTACGTACAACCATCTGATTAATTGATGAGTGAGGCTCTTGTGCACCCGGGCGCACGGACACATTCCGTGCGCCTTTACAATTTTCATGCCCCTTTACAATTTAAACCCCTAGCAATACATAGGTTTAAATAGGATTGGAGGGGAGGGTTGTGTTCACATGGGGACACGGAGCATCTTTCCGTGTCCCCGGGCGCACAGGAGCTTTTGCCATAATTGATATGCTTATTTCATTAAAATAAAAGAATATTAAACAGCTAATCTGTAAATCTGCTGCATCATAAAACTAGAAACAAATATGAACATGAACAAAAAATCACATGCACAAATTCTTGCATACCAACTGCCGATCTCCAACACTTTTGAGTCTTTCTTTCTTCATGTCCAAGAATAGTGGTGAAACGTTCCGCGGAGAAGAACGTGGATCCGCCTCTTTGATCTTGGATGATTGAATGTGTTCTTCGATAATCTGCTTCTTTTCCAGTAGTTATCAGCAAGCAGGGAACAAGAATTAATGATGATCTTTCAGTTTCATGAGAAGCTCTTCTTTTTGAGCCTCCACCTCTGCATATTTCAAGCTCATTTGAAGGTAACGCTCACGAATCTCCTCTACTTCATCCTCAAGCATTGATATCTTATCTTCCCTTTTTGCACTATCCATGCTTACTATATACATCTCCAGCTGCAATTTATACACCTCGTTCGCCTTCAAAGCGTTCGCCAGTTCATTCTCAAGAAGTTGAGTTCTGGACTCGCATTCCGCTAAAGAAACTTTAGATCTTCTGGAATGACTATCTCGTTTCTGGACAGAGAAAAACATTTATGACATTCAAGTTCCAAGATACAAATGCCACATAAACAAATGTATGGAGAGTGATTGATAGAATCTGAAGTAAGGCTACCTGATCTTGCAGCTGATTATTAGGACAAAACTCGGATAAGGACACTGTTCTTCAAATCTTCAGAATGTCTTGTCTGCTTCAGTTTCTGTTCTAAAGACACTACTCTTCTTTCTAAATCTTCTCTTACCTCTTCAAGACATTTCACCTTCATTAAGAGTTTACTATTTGCTACTTTCATCTGACTAAGCTCATTTTTAATCTCCACATCCTGAAGACACAAAGCGTCTCTCGCGATTAGATCGCCTTCCAGCCTAAGAACTTTCTCCTCCAGCACATTTTTCTTGCGTTTGCAATCCTCCGCTTCCGACACTACTTTCTGCATGCTACAAACTTTTTCAACCATGGATACTGTTCCAGATGCTAGTTCGTCATAATCTTTGGACAGAGACTTGAATGAAGCTTCAAGGATCTGATTCCGGGTCATCATTTCTGTAAGTGAGACCTTCAGACCTAATACCTCGTCTTTCATCTCCGGTAGTTTCTGCAATCGCATGTGAAGGATAGAATTCTGCTCCTCTAATTGAATCTTTTCAAGTTCAGACAGTTTAATCTTTGATTCTAGCTCATCAAGAATGGACATGATCAAGAGATTCTCCTGATGATCAGTTGCTAGTGATACCTTGTTATCCCTGTCTGAACTATCAAGATTGTCTCTCACTTCATCTCTATGTCTCCTTGCTTCTGATTCTAAGACCAAACAGTGTTCCTGCAACTTCATCTTCTGTGCCCTCAGATCTCCATTGAAGTTCCGCAGACAATTATATTCATCGATAAGGCTTTCAGTCGTGGCCTGTAGCCGTACGTTCAATGTGCTTAAAGCTGTACACTCTTCCTTAGCCTCTTCCCACTGTTTTTGCATGTTCAACAACTTCTGCTTCATATTGACCTTTTGACACTCCATTTCTTCTTCTAATCTTGTGATTTGACTCTCGAGAATCCTTACTTGAGCTTCTGAATGATGCAACTCCGAACAGCTTGCTTCGTTTTTATCAGTCAGGTATCTTAGTTGAGCTTCTAAGCCAGATACTCGTTGCGATAAGTACATATTTTCCTCTTGTAGATCAGACAAGTGTTTTTCCAACTCATTTTGGTTGTCTTCTGGATTCATCAATCCCAATTCGTCGTTCGTATCATCTGAAACATGGATCTTGGGGTAACCAATATCATCAATCTCCTTGCTCCTCTGCAGCTCTTTGAGTTTGCAAAGAAGATCAAGATTTTCGTCTGTAAGCCGACTGCAGTCTCTCTCGAGTTCCTGAACCTTTTTCTTCAGTTCTCGAATCTCTTTGCTTTCATCAACACTGGTGATGAGCTCACTCAATGCAGCTTCAAGATTTATTATTTTTTCTTCTTTTGAAGCTAATCTGTGATTGCATTCCACAACAAACTCCTTCATAATCTGATTCTTCAAACCCTGCTCCATTTCTGTTTCTGTGATCTTATCCTCGAGCGTGCTTTCAAGAACCGAAATGTCACCCTGCAAAGCTCGTTGCAACTCCTGCGTGTACTGCAGCTCAAGCTCCACCACACGTAGACTCTCTCGTAAAACTTGCTCATGATTATCTGCCTTCGACAGGCTTTCTATCTCCAGTTTCTGTTTATCGACAGTCTCCTCCATCTCCTGCAGAATCGAAATCAGCTCAATGTTCGACTCTTGAGTTTTCTTGAGCTGTAAAGACAAATTCTCACATTCTGCCTTTTGAAACCTCATCTCATCCTCCACCAAGTTTTGATCAACACCTTGCTTCATAGAGGACTCCTGCAAGAGCAACTTCAACCGCTCGATTTCTTGAGTAAATTCACCGCACTCTGAGCGTGATCTCTCAAGTTCAATATTCAGCTTCGTTATGTTCGCATTCTGATCAGACAACTCCTTCCTTAACCTCTCCACATCAACAGTCAGCTTCCTTGAACTTTGTTCCCATATCTTAGCTCCTGCCTCGAGTTCTTGAACTAAAGCATCATCGACTTCCTTAAACACTTTGGAAGAACCTCCATTGCGCTGTAATGACGAAGCAGTGGCGTTCTGTAGCTTTCTGAGTTCTTCTCCCTCAGTCTTTCCTTGTGATCGAACTGATCTGACAGAACCTTGCGTAGAATACGAGCAATAGGAAGCACTCTCGTTGGATTCGATTGAGTCTTGCCTTAGAATAACACTGTTCCCCCCATTCCTCTCACTCTGAGAGGAAAAGCTTTGTCTACCCACAGAATCATCCACAGAGTCAAAGCTATAACGCGAAACTGATGCTGAGAAGCTCGTTTCCTGTTACATAAGTAAGCTCATGTAAGGAAACAGAACAATGAAATCCTTTGAAACATCCTTAGATGTAAGAAGTTAATCTCACCCGACTACCGGGTTCCCTGGGACGAGAAGAGCTGCCAATATTGTTGCTTGCACTCGTACTATCAGACAGTTCAGATTGATATTCTGTGCACTCATGATCTTCATTCTCAAGATTCGCCTGCATTTCTCTCCATTTCTCATCCCTGTGATTTATGCATTGATATATACAAGCATGGTAAGATAAAAACGGAGGAACAGAGATGAACAACACTCGTTATAATGAGACGAACCTGATATTTGTTTTTGGAGTCAGACATTTAACTTGAATCTGAAAGAAACAAGAAATCAAATGTTTATCCTTAGTGATCAGATGCAGATTTTCACATGGTATGATCCTTAAAGAAGTGCAATAGAATGTGATCATGTTCTGATGATCATGAAAAGGTTGTCATGTTAGGCTCACCTGTAGAATTGTTCCATAATTGCACTTCCTCAAAGGTAACGAAACTACCATCGGAGAAGCGGAACTCAGGAAGGCTGCAAGGTTAATTGTGGCCTCTCCTAGGGTACTAGATTTGGAAGATCCCTACATTAATAAACAAATTATCAGTTGATGTATTAACTGAACACCAGATTGACTGTAAAATCATCGAAAGCTCTCACCGCTGCAAGAACAAATTTGAAGAGGTATTCCTCCATATCTTTTGAACCATCAGCACCAGATGAAATCCATACAGATTCTGCAAAGGTTTCTGTCCATTGGCAAGTTCCATTCTTAACCGGCATCTTTCCGGTTTTACGGGCTGTTTTTCCTGCTTCTGGAGAGACCAGAGACAGAGTGACTTTATCCCATCCTTTGGGAACCTGTAAAAACAATGTTTGATCACATGTATGTTTCTCACAGATATATGCTTATATTGAATAATACTTTTACTACATCATCATTTTCACCATTGCAGCTGCACTAAATCAATAAACATTTCAAATTACATCTAAGTCAATACTAAGACAAAATTCTGCCAGATTGGGAAGTTCTACACTTACCTTTTTTTCCTCCTCATCATTAATCCTTTTTGTTCATCAACCACATCGTCTAAAAGCTTAAATTAGTAATAGTACGGTGTATCTTAACATCTTACTATGAATAAGGTCATTACCTCGTAATTATCCTACTATAATTATTTAAGAAAGATGAACTAGCTTATCATTTATCAACTTAGGAGTACCATGAAATTTAGGATCAATCAGATTCAATAGTCACTAACTGCCAATATTTTTCTTAGCTTCAAATTTCTGTTCTTATTTTTTTCTTTTTTTAATTTCTTTCCTAAAAACAATATATATATATATTATAGTCCACATGAAAACAAGAGACAACTAAGCTGTAAGAAAATTGGAACCAACACCATGTTACTACAGAGCATTTCGGATAAAATGAAACATGTGCTGGAAAACAAAGTTCTTAAACAATTCCCAAATACGAGAGATCATTAGCTTGCAAACATGACAGTCGAAGAAAATTAGATACACACAGAATGTATACATACAAAAATTACAGCATTGAACAAACCTGAATTGCTTGAATGTTGGAGAAAGCGAAATCAAATTTGTGTCCAGATGCATCCGTCGCAACCGACGTCGAGGAAGACGATGATCTGTGTCTGTGCAGGCTGAAAATCTTCTCTCTCATCATGTCTTAAACGTGTACAAAAAACACACACACAAACCCACGGCAGTGTGTGAGTTTGCAGAGAATGTAAGAAATAATGATGAGGCGAGTGGGTTAAGTAGAATAAGAAGAAGAAGAGAAAGCGGGTCTGGTATGGCGGGTGAAGGTGGGTGGGGTTGTAACAACAAATTTTGTATTTATAATAAAATAAATACAAATTGAATTACAAAGATAATCCGATGTGGATTGAACTTGATAATTAAGGAAACGATCTCTATTAATCCTCTGATTCTTCTCTCGAACCAACGTGGCTTGACTTGACTTTGACTTTGTCTTGTCTTTGACTTGACTTGTGTGTGCGCTGACTTTGTTGACTGCACTGACTTTGTGTGTTGAGTCGGATCTTCGTCTGAAGCTTGTCCGGACTCGAATTAGGGACTTGTAACGTTTATCCAGAGGCGTCGAGCCTTTGTTTGGATTAAACGTGTTTGATGTGAAAACACTCGATCTGGGGGGCTTAGCACCTTTATCCCGGGTCGTACGTCGTTCTTAGCTCGAAGAACACTGAAGAACTTAGTGTGTGGAAAACACTCGATCTGGGGGGCTTAGCACCTTTATCCCGGGTCGTATATCGTTCTTCGCCTTGAAGATCTTGAGGAGCGTTGCTCGTGTTTCAATCTCTTCAAAGTGTCTGTGTCTTCAGAAGCTTCAGTGTGTCTGTTGAATGAATGGGGAGATCCCTTTATATAGGTGAGAGGTGAAGACCCCCTCATAAATGTCCTGCATTCTGATTGGTCCAGAGTTATTTGGGCCATATCCTGCGGGCTTGGGCCTCCACTTGTTTGGACTGTAATCAGGCCTATTTTATTTGGGCCTGATTTAATCTGTATGGGCTTGTTTGACTTCAGTCAGACCTCCTTTAATTTAGGGCTTATTTGACTTGGGCCAGGCCTCATTTAATTTGGGGCTTATTTGACTTGGGTCAGGCCTCATTTAATTTAGGGCTTATTTGACTTGGGTCAGACCTCATTTAATTTGAGCTCCATTTAATTTGTTGGGCTCAAATTATTTATTAATTTACTTTAGGAATTAACTTATTTAAATTCCAAAATAAATTAATATTTAATCAATAAAATCCACGTGTCGCTATGTGATTGGACCGTAAATTTTAATTGCTTACAAATGCCCCCTTGCGATTTGTTCACGGACGCCACGTCTTGATGTGAAGGAATCACAAAAGTTCTTTTCTTTTCTTTTTTTTCTTCAACCCTTGTAATGTGGGCTCTTATAATTGAGATATTACTTTTTCCAAGTAATAATTTTTTTCTTGGCCCAATTTCTTTTAGTGTCCCAATTTATTTTCTTAGACCCAAATCAACTTTCTTCTCTGCTTAATTACAAGAAGATACGGGAGACATGAAATAGGGACAAATTTAATTCTTACTCATCAAGATGCCATATTTTTTTTTGCTCAAAATAAAAGAGATCTCTTGAGATCTTGAGAGATTTCAATCATGCAAATTATGGAAAGATCTCTTGAGATCCTGAGAGATCACAATCATGCATATACTTTCCATAATCTGCTGCAATCTCCTCACTATATAATGAGGGCTTCACTGCACTTGATTTCTTCATCAACAAACCGTTTTCATTTCTGCCTTCCTTTCTTTTTCTTCAATTCTTTTCTCTCCCAGAGTTCCACGAGACACAACGCAATTGATTCCCTTGAATTGCTCCAAGGTAAGCCCTTAATTTACTTCTCTTTATTGTAAGCAATCTAAGTAATTATCTGCAAAGCATATTTCATTTCTTTTCATGTTGAACAGTCGTTCCATTTCTTTTCATGTTTGAACAACTGTTTTTTTTTTCTTGCATATACTGTATGATTGCTATATATTGGTGATTTTTTTTATTTTTTTTTTTTTTTTTTTTTTTGTCAATCCTCTTCGTTCTTCCTTTCCGAAGGAATCAACTGCGAGCCCCGTCCCTTTCAATTGAATTTACGCTTGTCCCTTGAACGATTGTCCCTTTCACGGTTGTCCCTCGGTTGCCTGTTTCGATTGTCCCTTGAACAATTGTTCCCCGGTTGCCTGTTTCGATTGTCCCTTTAATGGAATTAAAAGTTGCCCCTTGGTTGTCTGTCAGCAACTGCTGATGAGTGTTCTGCTATAATTGGGAGTTGTTCATGGCGTGACTTCTTCATCAGCATTGCTTATAGCAATTTTAGTCCCGTATTTCAGAGAATTGTGGGATTTGAAGGGCTTCCTGTTTATTCAAAACTGTCCGATTAACTTGGAAGAAGGGTCTTCGTGAGAAGCAATTCCAGATTGCTGCATGGAGGGATTAGCATCGTCGTTCCAATATCTAGGCTTGAATCGTGACGATGATCGTGGCTGTTGTTCGGAGTAGTGGCGGTTTGATCCGAGATACCCACATGAAAACTGCAACTGCAGCTTCGCGATGGGCAGCAAATCCAAAGATCGGAGAGGTGATCAAGCAGCGACTGATGCGGACAACAATGGAGGTGATGATCGATGGCGGATCTGACCTAGCTGTGCTCGGTAAGGCTGATAGGGAGACGCATGGTTTGCAGCGGTGGCGAGCTCCGGTGCATGCGGCAGATCAGTGATGGTGAGCGAGCGTTGAGGCAACCGGCACGGCTAGACAGTGATCTCGTGCGGCCGACGATTGAGAGAGAGGCGGCTGCGGCTGAACGGTGATGTGGGTGGCTAGCGTCGCTATGGATCTGGTGGACGGTGGCGGCTGATCCAGACGAGTGGTGCAAGCGGCAGCGGCAGACGGCTGCGTGCCGTGGTGGATGGAGGGCTTTGGCCGAATCCGCGTGAGATTTGGCAGCTTTGGTGGCGTCCACATCTTTAGTGGCCAAGGCAAAAAAACTTTGGCGACATTGGCAGCATCCGTGGCATCTTTGGCGGCGGAGACAGCAACTTTGGCGGCATCCACGGCGTTTTGGGCAGCGTCTCGGAGAGACTTGGCAACTTCCGCAAGGAATTTGACGTCTTTGCCGTTGATCGCAGCGTCTTTGCCGGAGTTCAAGACATCTTTGACGGTGGCAATCATGGCAGCAGCGGCAGCTGCGACAGCCTGGGCAGCGGTGGCCTCGAGGGCGCGGTTGATCTCGGTGGGAAATAGCGGCTGCAACGCGCTCGAGCGCCGGGCGACCGGGGAGTCGGCGGCTGACAGTTCGTCAGCGATTGATCATTGTCGATGGGTTGACGGGTGCTGGCGACGGCTGCAGAAACTGTTAACGAGCGGTCGAAGCACGTCGGCTGACATCTGTTCCTGATGGCTGATGTCGCGTTCCCGGTGTGCTCGAGGGTGCGGCGACTGGGGATCAGCGGCTGACGGTGGCCAGCGATGCGTGACCGCTGATGATGGTCGCGGAGAAGATAATCATCATCGAAGAAAGCTTCTGGCAGACTCCCCTTAATTTTGACTTTTAATTTTGACCCTTTATTGGGCCCAATTTTTTTTTTTTTTTTTCCCTTTTAACCCAATAATCTTTAATTCAATTTGGCCCATTACCTTGAATGATCTTCTTTGGGCCTAGATAGTTTTGAATTTGGGTCTGGAATTTCAACCATGCATTTGGGCTTATACTTTAAATTTTGGACATGAAGAGACATTGGGCTCCAAAATTTAGGCTTTGGGCCATTATCTACAATTTTCAAGGCTCAATATTAAATTTAGTTCATGTTGTAAGTTAAGTTTAAATTTACTCGAACTTCCACATGAATTAATTTAATCACTCATCATCATCATTTTAACCCTCTTCATTATGTGTGTTTAATTTATAATTTTGAATTTAATAATTAATTGACCCCTCGAAATTTATTTTGGGTCCTTCAATTAATTAAATCCAAAAAACATAAATTAATTTGAACCTCTTTTGCTGATATATTCTCTCATATATTTTCTTGCAGTTAAATTTCAACTTCAAGATGGTTTACTTCGCTGGTATGGTCATAGACTCCAATAGGCGCCAATTGGTGATTCTTGACAATAAGAACTCACCATCCGATGGAGCAACTTATCTTCCAATTGAGAGACCCTTGATGGGTGCACCTATAGACAAAATTCCTTGCGAGAATAGCGAACCTGATCTAAAGGCTTGGACTGAAGATCTGAACTTGGGTGAAACCAAAGTTGTAATTTTGAAGGCGATTAACCATACCGAAGATGAAAACCTTGACCCTTTGCCCACATTAGGGCGCCGAATAATTGATGATCATGCAGCGTGGGGCAATTCGGTGAATTTTCCTGGAGAATTCCGTTATACTCCTGGCTATTGGGAATGGACTGAAGTTGTCCTAAGCAGATATCATGACGATCTTGCAAGAATAAAGATTTATGACCCAATTTTTGCATCTTTATTCACATACGACTGCAACCAAGAGATCATCAAAGCTTTCTGTGAGGCGTGGTGCCCTGTTACCAACACTTTGCTCACTTCTTTTGGAGAAATGTCAATTTCTCTATGGGATTTGTACAACTGGACAGGCTTGCCACTAGCTGGTCATTTATATGAAGAGGTTGTGCCCGATAAACCTGAACTCTTCAATGATCGTGACCTCAATGGCTTACGTATTCCATCTAGTTGTCGGCACTTGCTGCACGCCTACCATAGACTTCGCAGTCTTGATGGTACTGACTCTGTTTCACTCACTCGATGGGTAAAATTTTGGTTTTGTCGACCTATAACATACAAGAAACCTCCTGTACGTGTAGAGAAGAGTAGGAAGAACCGCCGCAAGAAAACACACAACCCAAATGGGGTTATTGGTGATCATAAGAAATGGACCTCTGCAGAAACAGGACCCTTCAAAATGCTCGGTATTGATGTTATGCACCAAGAGGAGACATATCTGGCTGCTTATCTGGCTTGCTGGCTTTGCTCTTTCGTACTCCCTACCGATGAAGTAGATTTAATACGTCCTGGAACCTTTAAGGTAGCGAGTTTGATGGCTACAGGAAGGTCAGTTGGACTTGTCGTCCCAGTCTTGACGAGTATCTATAGAGGTTTGAACAAAATTTCAAATGATCCTAGACCCTCTGAGCTGAAATCAACATTTCCCGTACACTTTGTGTACACCTGGTTGGCTCATTATTTCAATACTCATTATCCAAATCCACATGAACTGAAGATCCCTTTAATGGTAACATATTCAGGTGAGAATGGAGCAAAGTTCTTTACTCCAACTAATGCTCGCAAAAGACTACAAAATGGAAATAATGCTTCATTGCTTTGTAATGTTCGCCGAATAAATAATCCAAGGGAGTATATTGATATTGACCAAGCATCTTGGCGTGATTGGAGTTTCTTCATTGCTATTCGTATGAGTTATCTTACTCTACGACAGAATGAGAGATTTTTTGTTGAACCTTATAGCCCACATCGATTCAGCCGTCAATTTGGCTTTTATCAAGAAGATACTCCAGGGAAACTGAGAATAGACTTTCGAGAGTCTACTTTAGAGCAAGGGCTTCAGCTTTGGAGGCGATGTATCTTACGCAATTCTCGCACTAAAGCGACTTTTCCATGCGCCCCCACAGAGTTCAGAAACTTCTGCTCACCAAAGTATGCTGAGTGGTCCTCTCAACTTCATGGGACTTATTTCATAGATCATATGACGGATCTAATCAGAATTGTTCCGAGCCACACCGTAGAGGAAGAAGTTGACATTATTGGCAATTCGGATAATGCCAAGATTGATGAAGCAACTGTACCATTAGAAGCCCCTCCTCCTCAGAAGGTGATTGTTGGAACGTCAGGTGTAGCAAAAAAAAGAAAGAGTGATCTCTCTTATTCAAATGAGAGTAGCACAGACCGAAACTTGAAGAGGACCAAAAGAGGCGAATCTCCTGTGCACGTCCTGATAACTCAAACCGAGGTTTTCAATCCCTTTTTTTTTTTTTTTTTTTTTTTTTTTTTCCATACTTCCGTATATAACTATTTCTAATATCCCATTTTTTTGTAGCATCTGGATGCTGTATTTGGCTCTGATTATGACGAACTTGAGGAAGAAGGATCAGCATCCGCTGCAGCCCTTAAAGACTTAGTAGATGATGTAAATCAAATTTCTCCTATTGTGCCCGAGTCTCATCCTCCAATTACTACAATGGAAGCTCCAGAAATTACAACATTTAACTTTGATGCTGAGATCACGGATGCTAGGAAACTAGTTAATATGAAAGTGTGGAAAAGCTTTCAAGATAAGTTGAAGAGGACTTCTGTCAGCTCCTTATCTTCTATGCGAAATGAGGGACTCAAAATGGTGAATAATTTCAAGAGCGCTCCAGAGATTGACGGATCTGCTTTAGAAGCATCATTTGACTTCTTATTTACTAAAGCTGATGCGTATGATGCCGTGAAGATAAAACTTGCTGATGGGCTATCCAGGAGAGAAGTTAATAAGCGCCTGACCGATGCAAGGAAGCGTGCTGATGAACACAAAGGCAAAGAAGCTGTAGATATCAAGCAATTGCAAGAATCCGAGACTAGATTGAAGCAGATTGCGGAAGAAATTGAGACCCTGTTGAAGGAGAAGGAAACAGTATCCCGAAAGGTTGAACGTCTTCGTGAATCAGTTCAAAATGCAAAGCTTGGAGCCCAAACTGCTACCAGGGACATTGGTGTACTAAAGAAAACACCTATCCTAGAAGATTCCATTGCTGATGAATTAAGGACTGTTACACAAGCTTTGGTGGCCGCTCGAGATGAGTTATCCAGTATGAATATTTTTCATTAATTTGTATTGAAACCATTTCATTTCAATGTCTTTTTTTTTTTTTTGAACTGTAATGATATTATCAATAAAATCCATATTCTCTCTTATCCTTTTTTTTTCTTCTTATTCATCACTGCATCTTTGCCTTTGCTTTACTGCTTTTAGGATGTTTACCTGCTGCCTTTATATCTTAATTTGCTTTTTTGCTTCACAAATTTGATACAAACAAACGAACACATGACTGGACTTAACAAATGTCAAGCTGCCTACGTATCTCTTTAAAGAGAATCAAGTCATAACGTAGTTCAAAGGGACATAGTTTTGATTGGGGGTGCCGTGCACAGTTTATACTCATGCGGGCCAGGAGTGTGTCGTGCACAGTTTATACTCGTGCGGACCAGGAGTTTGTCATACACAGTTTATACTCGTGCGGACCAGGAGTTTGTCGTACACAGTTTATACTCGTGCGGACCAGGAGTTTGTCGTACACAGTTTATACTCGTGTGGACCAGGAGTAACATGCAGTTTAGGCTCATACGTCAAGGAGCGTGGTGTTTGAATTTGCTGGCAACTTATACTCATGTCAATGAGTCTTGAATTTGAACTTGTAGACAGTTTATACTCGTGTCAAGGAGCCTTGTATTATTTGTGTCAGATAGTTTAAACTCATATCAAGGAGTATCATGTGGACAGTTTTAGCTCATATCAAGGAGCGTTGTATCTTGTAGTTGTTTTACGCATAATAGCGTTTCAAGAATTTCCCATTTATGGGGCCAATGTTTACGCCATCTTCTGATATCAACTTGTAGGCGCCATTTGTGTATACTTCCTTTACAACATGAGGGCCATCCCATTTTTGGAGAAACTTATTTCCAACACGATGTGTAACCACAATAGGTCTTCTCACGGCAAGCACCAAGTCGCCAACTTGAAAAGAACGTATCTTCACCCTTTTGTTGAATGTTCTGGATAAGCGAGATTGATAACACTCAAGTCTTTGTTGTGCCTCTAACCTCTTCTCATCTAGAGCTTCTAACTCTTGAAGGCGCAACTTTGCATTTTCTTCTTCGGTTAAGCCTTCCTGTATGGCCATCCTTAAAGAAGGAATTTGTTTCTCGAGAGGTACCACTGCTTCAACACCATAAACCAAAGAATACGGAGTAGCCTGAGTAGGAGTCCTATAGGTGGTGCGGTACGCCCATAAAGCTTCATTTATTCTTTCATGCCAATCTCTCTTAGACTTGGAGACCACCTTCTTCAACAGACTGCACAGGGTTTTGTTGAATGCTTCAGCTAGACCATTGGCAGCTGCATTATACATTGACGACTTCCTTTGTTTGAAGTCGAACTTCTCACACAACTTATCGATCCAGCTGTTGCTGAATGGCTTTCCATTATCGGTGATGATATAGCGGGGAACACCATATCTGTAAATGATGTTGATTCGAATGAAATCAGCAACATTTTCTTTCTTTACTTCCCTCAAAGGCACAGCTTCAGCCCATTTGGAAAAGTAATCGGTGGCAGCAAGGATGTAGAGATGACCACCAGAAGATTTTGTGAGAGGCCCCACCACATCTAATCCCCAAGCATCAAAAGGCCATGAAGCAACTGTTGGGTGCAAAGGCTCCGGAGGTTGATGGATCAAGTTCCCATGAAATTGGCAAGCCTGACACTTTTGTGCATACTCCATGCAATCTTTCACCATTGTTGGCCAATAATAGCCCATTCTTTTGACTCTAAAGTGTAGTTTTGGCCCAGACTGATGAGCACCGCAAATTCCGGAATGAGCTTCCTCCATTGCTTGAACAGACTCTTCTTTACTTAGGCATCTCAAGAAAATTCCATCAAATGATCTTCTATACATTGTGCCTTTGAAGTAAATAAATCGAGGTGCCCGACGCCGAATATCAACCCTTTGACGTGGCTCATTTGGCAATTTATCATACTTGAGATAATCGATGAGTGTTTGACGCCAATCCTCTTCTTCAATTTCGAAGACCTCCACCAAATGATTTTCGACTTCTTCATAATCATCATCTTCGAAGATTGGTGGTACAACCCAACTTTTGCACACTGAAATTTGAACTTGCGCCTCCTGCATAGCTATATTTGACGCTAGCTTGGCGAGGGCGTCAGCTTGTTTATTCTCTCTTCTGGGTAAATGCTCGATATCAACATCACCAAGCCAACTCATCAGCTTTTGAGCATACTTGTGGTATGGGAACAACTCAAGCTTCCTTACTTCATACACCCCAAGTAGTTGGTTTATCACAAGTAACGAATCACCATACACTTTAAGGTGTAATTTCTTTATATCGACGGCCATCTCTAAACCAAGTATGAGTGCTTGATACTCGGCTACATTGTTAGAGCAGTTTTCTGTTAAGGAAAATGAGAATGGCAAAACTTCGCCACTGGATGTTACGAATACAACTCCAGCACCGGCCCCTTCCCTATGAGATGCTCCATCAAAATACATTTTCCAAGGAGAAGCTATCTCCACAGCGAAGGCATCTTCATCAGGGAGTTCATCAGACAGTTCCCATTCTGCAGGCATTGGATGATCAGCTAGAAAATCTGCCAACACTTGTCCTTTTACGGCCTTCTGAGGGACATATATAATCTCAAACTGTTGAAGTTGGAGATACCACCTGGCAAGCCGATCTGAGAGTACTGGCTTTGACATGACGAACTTTAGTGGGTTAGCTTTTGAAACTAGCCGAACTGTATGAGCTTGGAAGTAATGCTTCAACTTCTGAATCACGAAGATAAGGGCCAAGCAGATCTTCTCAATTGGTGAATATTTCAACTCATTTGGAGTCATGGTTCTACTCAAATAGTAAAGGGCAGTTTCTTTTCCATCATCATTCTCTTGTGCGAGTAAAGCTCCAACAGAACGTTCTTGAGCAGCTAGGTAGAGAATTAACGGACGTCCAGGTATTGGCGCACACAACACTGGTGCCTTCATCAAGTACTCTTTAATGCTATTGAAAGCATTATTGCAAGCTTCATCCCATTCAAATATACTGCCTTTCTTCATGAGATGACTAAACGGTTGACATCGACCGGCCAAGTTTGATATGAATCTTCTCAAGTATGCCAATTTTCCTTGCAGACTTTTGAGTTCATGGATGTTCCGAGGCACATGCATCTTCATGATTGCATCGATCTTCGCCTTTTCAATCTCGATTCCTCGACGGCGAACAATAAATCCAAGAAATTTTCCGGATGTAACCCCAAATGCACACTTGAGTGGATTCATCTTGAGTTGATGCTCCCTTAAGCGCTCAAACACTCGCCTTAAATCATGGAGATGATTTTTCTTTTTCTTTGATTTCACCACAATATCATCAACGTAGCATTCGACGATCTTATGAAGCATGTCATCAAATATCTTCTGCATGGCTCGTTGATAAGTGGCACCAGCATTCTTTAAGCCAAATGGCATCACATTATAGCAATATATTCCTTTCGGAGTACGAAAGGCTGTTTTCTCTTGGTCTTCGGGAGCCAGACCAATCTGGTTGTAGCCAGATGATCCATCCATAAACGAAAGGACCTCATGTCCCGTTGTTGCATCTATCATGAGCTCAGCAATTGGCAGTGGGAAGTCATCTTTCGGACACGCCATGTTCAAATCCCGAAAATCAACACATACTCTGATTTGCCCATTTTTCTTTCTCACTGGCACGATGTTAGAAATCCATGTAGGATACTTGACTTCTCTGATCTTGCCTGCTTCAAGAAGCTTATTAATTTCCTCTTCAATTAATGGAATTAACTCTGGTCGAAATCGACGCTGCATTTGCTTAATTGGCCGAGTTCCCTTTTTTATGGACAAATGATGCACTGCGATCTTTGGATCCAAGCCTGGCATTTCTTTATGCGACCATGCAAAAACATCCCGAAATTCTCGTAGAAGGCTGATATATTGCTCTTCTTCCTCATTACTTAGCAGGGCACTTATGTAAGTAGGACGTGAGTCGCTTTCGTTACCTAAGTTGATTTCTTTCAACTCATCGACAGTGGCTTTCACACCCTCCTCAAATTGTGGAGGGGCATCCTCGGCATCCACTTCCTCCACTTGAGAATCCTCAAGAGCAGTGATATGGTTGGTGGAAGCTACACTTTCTTTATCATCATCATTGTCTTCTTTAGTAAAGACAATCGTCTGCATCTTAGCCTTCAACTCTCTTCCACATGAGACTGTCAAGATATTTTGCCTCTTCATACGAGAAGGGATTCGACTTCGGAGTTTTGGAAAGCTAGGAGACTTGAAATTATTTTTCTTTCCAATCTTGTTCCTTTCACATGGTCCGAGCCTTTCGAAGGCACTTCCAAGCCTTTCGAAGACAGAACTTCTCTTGATTTTCCTTCCACTTTCATCAAAAATGTCTTCTGTGGACGAAACTTCTCCCTCTGTGATATAATTTGTGTTTGCTCTTCTGATTGCTATGCGGACTGGCTTTTGAGGGATATATCCCAAACCTGGCTTAGCATTCTTGACAGTGTGGCCACTATTTTTCAACATTTTTTGAGTGGCATTGAACCCATGTTCAGATGAGATGACAGTCTCTTGAGGCAACTTGCTCATCACCGGTTTCTCCTTTGGTTCATACCCAGCCTTCTTAAGGAGTTTGAAAGCTTGCGGGCCATATGACTTAGATATTTCTGCTTCAAATACTTCACCATGCTCAGTTTTCGCTCCTTCAATAGGACGTACGAATCCTTTGAGCGGTGGAGAAGAAGTCTTACCTTCATCAATTTTTGTTAAAGGTAATGTTAGTTCTTCCAGGGCCTCAAGTTCTTTGCCTTTGCTCTTCTTGAGAGTGGTGGATGATGTGCTACCTTCCTCCTTTATTTGTTTACTGCCCCCATTATCTTGTGCTGGGGCTTCTTCTCGGTTCACTTCCTTTGTGTTCTTGAAGAAGTATTTAGCATCAGCAAAGTAAGATTCAGCTTCAGTAAACGGCTTATCATCGCCAAATACTCTTTTCACACTGTTGCCTTCATTATACTTGAAACACTGGTGTAATGTAGAAGGGACCACACCATTCTCGTGCAGCCATGGACGCCCCAAAAGCATATTGTATGAAGTTTTTGCGTCTATGACATGGAAGAGTATCGTTGATCTCATCTCATCAATCATCAAATCGAGAACAATCGTGCCGAGAGTCCTTTGCCCTTCATGATTGAACCCTTGGATCATCAATCGGCTATGATTGAGTTCATCCACGGGTATCTCTAATTTTTTCAACATTCTTAATGACAGAATGTTTACTGCTGAGCCTCCGTCAACAAGTATACGCTTTACTTGCAGCCCTTGCGTATAACCAGTTACAAATAGAGGTCGGTTGTGAGGCTGTGAACCCAACAACATGTCTTCATCTGTGAAGGTCACCTTCATAGAATAAGCTTTTTCCTTGTTCTCAACTCGTTCATCTTCATTGCCCTCCTCACTCACCGCATGACAAGAGCCTTCATTGTGAACTTCTTTTATGGAAGCGAAGTTTGCAGCCGCTTCATCCTCCAACACAATCTTTCCCTCCTTAGCCAACTGCATGATCTTTTCCTTGAAGATGAAGCAATCATGAATGGGATGACCCACCAATCTATGGTATTTGCAATATTTTGGGTCATTGGTTCGACTTGCTTCATCTGGACGTTTCATTTCGGGGAGTTCGATGAGTTTATCTTTCATCAGATCATCAAATATGCCAGAAACATCAGAGTTCAGAAATGGATACTCTTTTTCTTGCATCTCCTTCAGGGTCAACCTTCTTTGCCCCCACTCTTGGGTAACTTGTTTTCCTTTATCTTTCTTGTCATCTCCATTCTTTCGAATCTTAACTGTAGCAGTGTTTATGGCCATTGATTCTTTATTGGAGTTTCTTGCATAAGGTCTGCCCCCTTTCTTGGCTTCTTGTCTTTCTCTGGACTTGTAAGAATCCGACACTGGTGAGTGTTTGATTCCACTGGCTGCCATGCTCAATTCCATATCATGAGCTCTCGTAGCCAACTCCTCGAAAGTCTTAGGCTGAATCCCTTTAAGTATGTAGAGTAAATTCCACTCCATCCCTTGGATGCACATTTCGATAGCAGACTCTCCGGATAATCGGTCTTTGCAATTTAAACTCAAGTTTCTCCATCGATTGATATAATCAATCACAGGCTCGTCCTTCAATTGGCGAGTATTAGTTAGCTCAGTCATGCTAACGGTTCTCCTCGTGCTGTAGAAACGATTGAGGAATTCATATTCCATTTGTGCCCAACTGTCGATGGACTCAGGCTGCAAGTCGATATACCAATCAAAGGCATTTCCTTTGAGAGAGCGAACGAATTGCCTCACCATATAGTCTTCATAAGTACCAGCATCATTGCACGTCTCAATGAAATGTGCCACATGCTGTCTGGGGTTTCCTTTGCCATCAAATTGCTGGAATTTAGGAGGCTGATAACCAAGTGGCAACCTTAAGTTATTCACTCTTTTTGTGTAAGGCTTAACATAAGTGACGGTAGGCTTGGCATTCTCTTCAAACCTTTCTTTTATTGTTCCAAGTATAATATCTTTGAGTTGCTCCACTTGGAGCATTCCATCAGCTGAAAGTTGCACTCCTCTTTCAGTTTGCTCTTTTTCAGTAGTTTGGCGTTTTGTGGACTCTTCCACCTCACTCTCGTCCACAACTCCTTTTCCGTTTGCACGGCTAGTCTCCGCAACATCTCTTTTTTCCATCAATTGGGAGATTTTGGTGTCCTGAGCTTCTATATGTTTCGTGAGCCCTTCGATAGCTTTCATCATATTTGCTAATTGCTCCTCAATAGTTGTAGTGCCGGCCATCATTACCGGGGCTGCAATTGAGTCCGATGAAGAGCTTGAGGATGAACGAGGGTGTGAGCATGCAGAATCTTCATCACTATCCTCTTTCATGGGTAGCTGTTTTCTTGAAGCCATTTCAACCGAAAAGTTAGAGCCGGAGGAGGCCTCTGACTGAGCTTTCATCGACATACTCCTTGTAACAACAACAACTTGTTCACTCAATGAGGCGGAGAGCTTGGAGGCAGAAGTCCTTCCTACTGTGATCTTGACAGGAGTCATGTTGTATCTTTGTAGGGAGAAGAGATGAGAGGTAGAGATGGTCCCACTGGGCGTGCCAAAATTTGTAACAACAAATTTTGTATTTATAATAAAATAAATACAAATTGAATTACAAAGATAATCCGATGTGGATTGAACTTGATAATTAAGAAAACGATCTCTATTAATCCTCTGATTCTTCTCTCGAACCAACGTGGCTTGACTTGACTTTGACTTTGTCTTGTCTTTGACTTGACTTGTGTGTGCGCTGACTTTGTTGACTGCACTGACTTTGTGTGTTGAGTCGGATCTTCGTCTGAAGCTTGTCCGGACTCGAATTAGGGACTTGTAACGTTTATCCAGAGGCGTCGAGCCTTTGTTTGGATTAAACGTGTTTGATGTGAAAACACTCGATCTGGGGGGCTTAGCACCTTTATCCCGGGTCGTACGTCGTTCTTAGCTCGAAGAACACTGAAGAACTTAGTGTGTGGAAAACACTCGATCTGGGGGGCTTAGCACCTTTATCCCGGGTCGTATATCGTTCTTCGCCTTGAAGATCTTGAGGAGCGTTGCTCGTGTTTCAATCTCTTCAAAGTGTCTGTGTCTTCAGAAGCTTCAGTGTGTCTGTTGAATGAATGGGGAGATCCCTTTATATAGGTGAGAGGTGAAGACCCCCTCATAAATGTCCTGCATTCTGATTGGTCCAGAGTTATTTGGGCCATATCCTGCGGGCTTGGGCCTCCACTTGTTTGGACTGTAATCAGGCCTATTTTATTTGGGCCTGATTTAATCTGTATGGGCTTGTTTGACTTCAGTCAGACCTCCTTTAATTTAGGGCTTATTTGACTTGGGCCAGGCCTCATTTAATTTGGGGCTTATTTGACTTGGGTCAGGCCTCATTTAATTTAGGGCTTATTTGACTTGGGTCAGACCTCATTTAATTTGAGCTCCATTTAATTTGTTGGGCTCAAATTATTTATTAATTTACTTTAGGAATTAACTTATTTAAATTCCAAAATAAATTAATATTTAATCAATAAAATCCACGTGTCGCTATGTGATTGGACCGTAAATTTTAATTGCTTACAGGGGTATCCATTGCATTGGAGTTACAGTTTGATTTTAGTTCTTGGATTTTTGCTTTCTACCAATTATTCATTATTATTTCTTTATTTTTGTTAGTATTTATGATTCATTCCTCGTTTCACTACTGTTTTTGGTTTTGCTTAACTAATCTTGACCCAACCATCTTTCTCTAATCTCTGTTTGGATTACTAAATTTGAAATTTCAAGTTAATGTTAATTATTCATATTTTCAAAGTATTTAAATACCTGAAAATAATATTAAAAACAAATGTGGCATATATACTATAAAAAATTAGAAGGTGTGAGATTGTCTCGATATTATTTTATGCTTTTTTTAATTAATTATCAATTTTTTTATATAAAAAACGACGTTATCACTTTTCTTTTTGAATATAATTATTTTCTCCGGTCATTTACAAGATATCCCGTTTTATCACTTTGGACGTTCATTTCAAATGTATCCATATTCCCTAATTGATAAAAAGGTACGCTACATGACCCACCATTCCACTCTAATACAACTATTCACTACATATATAATAATAATAATACTCTTAATCTACGCGTAAAAAGCAAATAATAATAATACTTTTTAATTTATGCGTAAAAAACAAATAGTTACCTTATGGTTAAATATGAAAAAATTCACAACAATGTTATAATAATTAATATTACTATTATTTTTATTTAAGTCATGTTATGAGAGGTTTCAAGTATTTTTGCAACAATTATGGACTCAGCATTCAGTTTATTTGTGAATTTGAACAAAAATAAATTATAAATTGTAAAATATTGTAGGAATTTAATTAGGTGTCTGAAATTTAAGAGTATATCCACTTGATGTGAATAGCTGTCACATCGATGACCCCTTCTTGTGTTCATCAAAAACTTAATAATTATTGGGTAGAATATACCTTTGATGTATTTTATTTTATTTTATATATACAATAATAATAATAACAATAACAACAGAAATAATAATAATAATAAATATTTTCAATATATTTATCAATAATTTATATTAAACTCAACTTTATATGAAAGTAAAGATCAATAGTTAAGGTGAACCGTGGTGAAAGATAAATAATTATTACTCGAAATCTTTTGATACTTTAATAAAAGAATCGAAAATAATTTTCTCTATTTCATAAAATAAAATCCTGCACCAGCTCATTTCAATTATAGGGAAATAAAATAATATAAAATATATAAAGAAGGTATAAGTGTTCAAAGTTGACTTATAGTCTTGTATTGACGCTCTTTAACATATTTCACGTGAATTCGAGTTACAAGTCAAAATCTAGTAAGTATACTTTTTAAAATTAAATAAATACATACGAAAAATTGTGTTTTGGCCCATTAAATAGCTATATTGAATTATGAGTATGAAAATAGTTATATTATGAGAATTAATTTATATATAATATATTTTAAGGGTAAACTATATTTAACTAAATAATAGACGAACTATAAAATTTCAAAAATCGAGAATAAAATAAAACATGAATGAGAAGAGTTAAATATTCCATAAATAATGTAGTGGAATTGTAATTGTATTTTAACAGTTAGCACTAATTCCTAAGACTAACATAACATGAACATCAAACTTTAGACATAAATACAACAAAATATTGCCTTAAATTATACCTCCTTTATTTTTAAAAATTGATTTTTATCGAAATTAATTAGTTCCGTAAATATGACAAGGATAATGGGCCGCATAATGGGGAGGAGACTTGAAAAAGCCCAAAGGCTCAAATTAAATACTGAACGAGAAAATCTTTGGGCCGTTCCCATCCTCACAATATCCAAATTAAATGGGCTGTTATATTCCAATGGGACGAATTTTCTTTTCCCCCGTTTTTTGCTTTAATAGCTATTGCATCCATGTATCAAAGAGTTTTTCCAATGATAGTTGACCCTTTTTTTTTTTTTTTAAGATATCCGTATCATTGACTATGACTAATTTGTTTTAACGATGAGCAAATTGTGTTGAAAAAATTTCTCGGAATGAATTAACAACTCATTTTCGTCAACTTTAGACCATAATCTTGAAGATATACTAAAAAATGCAGAGTTGATATATACGTGTTACTATTATATACAAAGATGAGTGTGAAATCTGGAAAAATTGCAGCATTCTATATGATTCCATCATTATTCATTAACATGCATTATTCAAATTTAATCTAAATTATCATCTTCTTGACAAACAGAGTTTAGAATAAAACTTACAAAGCCAAAACGATGTCTATTTCAACCACTCTATTAATCTTGCTCAATCTCTTCAACATCCACATTGTCAGCAGCAATAATGATTCATCAAGCGTCAAATGCATTCAAAAAGAACGACAATCACTCATCAAATTCAAGAACAGCCTCGTGGATGAATCGGGACGATTATCGTCCTGGTTCGGACACGAATGCTGTTCTTGGAAAGGAATCACTTGCAGCAACAAAACAGGCCATGTCCTAAAGCTTCAGCTTCACAATCCAGAGCCTTTCGACTATGAAAGGTTCTACAATTCCGACGACTACGACTACAAATCCAGTTACACCAAAACCTGTCTGTCAGGTGATCTCAACCCTTCATTACTTGATCTCACCAGCTTGATGTTTTTAGACCTCAGTTATAACAACTTCTCAGGTGCTCAAATTCCTGAATTCTTCGGATCGTTTAGGAATTTGAGATACCTTGATCTATCCGTGGCACGTTTCCAGGGAAACGTGCCGCCTCATTTAGGAAAACTGTCGATGCTGAGGTATCTTGACATGAGTGATGACTTCTGGTATAACAGATTAATTTCCAATAGTCTTGGATGGATATCTAAGTTGTCTTCATTGGAACACCTGGATTTGTCTGGTGTTGAGTTAGGACAAGCTGAGGATTGGTTGGATTCAGTTAATGTACTTCCTTCTCTTGCAAAACTGGACCTTTCTAACACACTGGTTAAAAAGATTCCTCCTCTTTTACATCCTAAGTTTGCATCCCTTGTTTCATTTGATCTCCAAGAGAACACAATTAACTCCAGCATCCCTCTCTGGTTGTGTAACATCACTTCTCTTGTTGAGCTTCGTCTCGATGGAAACGGATTCTATGGTCCGATCCCTCATCATTTCGACAGGCTGTCGTCTCTCAGTGTTCTTGTCTTGTGGCGTAATTTCTTGAATGGTTCAATCCCAGATTCTCTGTTCACATTGACAAACCTGTCTTATTTAGACCTCTCTCAGAATTGGTTTCAACAAAGGGTGCCTAAAAGTGTTGTTAATCTTTGCAATCTGAAGTTTTTGGACTTAACTCAGAGCAGATTCTTTGGAGAGATTCCAGAATTCGGAGTTAACCCAAGTGGTTGTTTCCGGAATCTGGAGTATCTTCGTCTTTCGTACAACTCGTTAAACGGCTCGATCGCATCTTCCTTTGGAACACTGGCTTCTTTGAGGGAGCTGGATTTGAGCAACAATCTCTTTAGTGGAAGCATCCCTTCAAGCTTTGGACAGTTGTTGAATCTTGAAAAGTTGGATGTTTCCAACAACTCATTATCTGGTGTTGTGTCTGAATTACATTTTGCAAGAAATGTGAAGTTGATCGAGCTATCCATGTTCCAAAACGACTTCGTATTCAATTTCAGCTCTCAATGGGTTCCTCCTTTTCAGCTCCAAACTATTAAACTGAGTTCTTGCACACTTGGACCACTGTTTCCTCCATGGCTACAAACACAACAACATGTTGTAGAGTTGAGGATTTCAGACACAAGAATCTCAGACACCTTACCTGATTGGTTCCAGAAGAAGTACTCACGCCTTCACTGCTTAGACATGTCCAAAAACAACATCAGTGGGGTTGTACCTCGATTTGAAGAGACTAATCTCCCTGGAAGGCGTCTGATATTGCATTCGAACATCTTATACGGGCCGTTGAGTCCTTTACCTTCTGATGTTCTGCTTTTCGATGTTTCGAACAACACGGTTTCAGGCAACATCCCAGCTCAAAATGGTAAGAATCTGACACTGGAAGTGCTCATACTGTCAAATAACCAATTGAGTGGCATGTTTCCAAGTTTCCTCTGTAAGACAGAGCAATTGATGATTCTTGATCTTGCAAACAACCGATTCTCCGGTGAAATACCGGATTGCATCGGAGATATACAGAATCTAGCAATGCCGGACTTAACAAACAACAATTTTCATGGGGAGGTACCTAAGTCTTTGAGCAGTCTACCTCTCATGTCCTTGCATTTGCACAACAATGATTTCCATGGCGAGCTACCGTCTATGGAGAACATGAGGTATCTCCAAATTCTCGACGTTGGAAAGAACTCATTCACCGGAGAAATCCCACATTGGATTGGAGAAAACATGGCAAATCTTGCATTTCTAAGCCTTCAATACAACAAGTTTCATGGCGAAATTCCTCGGATTCTGTGTGAGCTGCCTGAACTTCAGTTGCTGAATATAGCAGGGAATAACATCTCTGGAATCATCCCTCCATGCTTTGGAAACTTGTCAGCAATGATATCAAAGCAGAGTTTGAACTCATATTTGGTTTTTGATGTTGATTATGGAGGAAGTGTTTATCAGATTTTCAGTGGAATGGAGCTTCATTACACCAAAAACATGATGTATCTAACATCCTTGGATCTTTCAAACAACAACATTGTTGGAGAGATTCCTGGAAATCTTACACAGCTTGTGGGATTAAGGAACCTTAATCTAGCAGGAAACCAGCTGACAGGGAGGATCCCTGCAGACATTGGAGATATGCAAGAACTTATATCAGTTGATCTGTCGAGGAACCGGCTTTCTGGAGAAATACCGCGGAGCTTGTCTTCTCTCAACTTTCTTAGCCACTTGAACGTGTCGTTTAACAGACTTACAGGGAGAATTCCGACAGGGAGTCAGCTCCAGACCTTGGATTCATCAGGTTTTTTGGGAAATGATGGGCTGTGTGGAGCTCCTCTGGCTAGACGGTGCGAGGGTGATCAAGAAAACAATGGCAGTGGCGGAGGTAGGACGAACGAAGAAGGCGATGATGATGAGTCTTTCTTTCCATGGATTTACACTGGAATTGGACCTGGTTTCATAACTGGTTTCTTAGTTGTTTGTGGGATTTTGCATTTTGTCAAGTCATTGAGATATGCAGTTTTCAAGTGTGCTGACAATATTGCCCCTGGAAACTGTTGCCCTCAAGTTTGGAGCATTTGAAATAGAACATCTTGTGTGCTGCAACTAATTATCATAGCATGCATGTATATAAATTCAGACTACTTATTCTAACATTCTGGTTTAAGTTGTAGAATACTAATTTCAGTGTTTAAGAAGATGATTAAGGAGAAGAAGGGGATTAATTAATTAATCCTGTGGTTTCATCTCATTCTTGATAGCTGTAGCTAAATGATCATATGCTTCTCCCCATGCAGCTTTCATCTCCTCACTCCATTTCTCTCCAGTTGCTTCCTCTACAGTTCTCAGCAGTGCTTCTTTCACCACCTGTCATCATTAATTATTCATGCACATATATCTAAATGTTGAACTTCATTTCTTTTCTTTGTATACATAGCATATATATTATGATAATTAATTAATGGGGGAGTTTTGCAACATAAATAAATCAAATTAATTAATTGAAAATTACCTGAAAGTTAGGATCAATGACTCCATTTTGAAGATGAACAGATCCCAACCATTTGAGAGTAGTATCTGCAACTACTACTTCACCTTTCTCACGAAGCTCAATTGCTGATTCACATGTCTAATTACCTCAATTTCATAAAATAAAAACATATGAGCAGTGGATAATATATAGTCAGTAGTCATAAAAAATTAAATATATTAATACAAAGTAAAAACCATCTTGAAAACTTTAACAGCATGAGACTTAAGCTTGGGGTTGTTTTGTGGGATTTCATCAGACTCCCTCAGAAATGAGAACATGTTCTTTGCTTGGGATTTCATCAGACTCCCTCAGAAATGAGAACATGTTCTTTGCTGCTGGTGCAATCTCCAGAATCCTATCAACATTCATATATATTAAGTTAGAGAGAGAGAGAGAGAGAGAGAGAGAAAGAAAGAGAGATAAATAGATACATACAGAGTGAAGAAACGAAGACTGACCTCAGGAATGTTTTCTTTCATGACTTGCCATGATTCTTTAACTAATGCTTCTTGTTTCTCACTGAATTTCTCCATCTCTCTCTCTCTCTCTCTCTCTCTCTCTCTCACACACACACACACACACACAATATTTAGAACATACTCTTTGATTTGAACTCACAAGCATAAATGGCAATCTATTCTAACTTGGATATTTTTTTTGTTGAAAGCCATCCACTGTTAGAGATATATATGGTGTACACCAATATATTTAAACACTCAAATTAAATGAAAATTACACGTCACACATACTCACAAATGAGATTACTTACAAATTACATCACATTTCTTTTGAAAGTTGAAAGTCAAATTACATCACACATTGAATGTACATACATCAACAGAACTATATTCCAGAAAAGGAAAAGTTGTTGACAATATTTTTATGAGACATCTAATCAACAAAGTGAAAGGGCCCATTAGCACTTTTGAGGCCCATATTGATCATTAAATTTAAGGCCCATATGAATGACTATGGCCCAAAAACTCAACTCATGATTTCACAAAGTAGAGTTTCTGAAAAATTAATTTCTTTATAAGATCTATGATACTTAATTATCTACCAGTTAAGTACAAACAATTATTTTTTTGGTTATTATTATTTATGATTATTGATTTACCTATAATCATATTTAACCTCATAAATGGAGTGGTAGACGCCAAATAATTGGCATATGGATTCAACCACCATGTGTAGGTGGAGCCATGTTCTACGATCTTGACGTATTCATCTTGTATTTCGGCTATAAAAGGAAAAAAGAAATCGACATATAAAACAAGGATTACACAATTATTATCATTTTCTAAATTAAAAATATTATCAATATACATAATAAAACGAAAGTATTATCAAGCTGGCGTTTGTAATTAAATATTAGAGCACATGGTCTCATTCCGGTGAGCACGTGAATGTTGGTTCGGTTCCATCTATCTCTACTTAATGATACACTTAAAAATGAGTTACACCCACCCTACCCCACCCTACCCCACCCCACCCCCAATTGATATAATAGGTTATAAGTAGAAAACACATGGGAAATTAAAAAAAAAAAGAAATTAGAAACCCAAAATAACAAGGGTTCTAATGGAGTAGTTCTTATGACCAAGAGGGTACATTGCAATTGGGACTCATCATTTTTGGGGCTTAAATTGTGAGATATTAATTCCTCGAGAATTTGGAGTTAAAACATGCAATAAAAAACATTGGCAAATGAAGTATTCTTTTCAAGAATGGGGTATAAATTCTAGAATTTCTAATTGAATGGTAATTTATTGAATTTTCTTTAAGTATTTTTTTATACCTTTAATAGTAATTAACTATCTTTTCTGATAAAAAAAAAAATATATGTAGGGTGTATATATATGTAGCTTTTAAGTAGTTTAGAGAGTTTGCTTGAGTGAGTGGAAAATTGGAGATACTGTGGTTGGCTTATGAATTAAGCTGCAGTAAAAAGGAAGCTTACTACTTACTACTACTATAAATTCTTTGTACTATAATAACAACTAAAATTGTATTTCTAGTTATTAATTAGGGCATGTGACAAGTCAATCAACTTTGCATGACCTTTATTAACTATATTTATCAGCTTTTAACAACATGTGACCATCAAGCTAGCAACCTCAATTAACAGCTACATTAATAATTATTTTTCATTTATCTAATCATTATACAAGCACTTCCATTAATATCACGCTATTTTAATACTTAAAATTTAATAATTATCCTCTCATTTTTATTTTTTACAATAAATAAACTACTAGATGTGCGTTGCACGATATGTGTTAGTTTTAGGGCAATAACTTCGCTTAATTTTATGATATTTGAAGAGAATAATATTTCTTTATATGTTATGTAACTTAATGTTTTAAATTAAATATCTCAATTTAATGTAATTTAACGAAAATAATATTTATTTATTTATAGGCCATAAAATTGTAATATATTTATTGTGTTTATTGTTGCTATATATATTAGGTAAAGATTTAAGGAGAATATTAAAGTTTTAAATTAAATATCTTAATACTATATAGTTAATCATTATTAAAAAATTGGTATATATTTATTTTTTATTTTTATTGAGATTATTAACCATCTTATTTCCTAATTTAAAAAAGTTATAATTATAATTAATTAATTATTTTAATGGTTGACTGAAATTTGTTTAAGAAATAGATGATCAGGATTTGGCCGTCTGGAAACATTATGCTAAACCCTAAAACCCTATACCCTAAACTCTTTGATGGTTAGGATTTGATTTATATTTAATATTATTAATTTTTTAATAAATAGTAATATTTTATTTTTTAATTTTAAAAAGTCATAATTATAATTATTTAATTATTTTAATGGGTGGCTGAGATTTGTTTAAGAAATAATTGGTCAGGATTGGATTTATAACAATATCTTATTTCCTAATTTGAAAAAGTCATAAGGATTTGACAGGATTTGGTCCCCTGGAAACATTATTCCATAAACCCTCAACTCTTTAATGGTTAGGATTGGATTTATATTTAATATTATTAATTTTTTAATAAATAATATTTTATTTTATTAATTTTCAATAAATAATATCTTATTTCCTAATTTGAAAAAGTCATAATTATAATTATTTAATTATTTTAATGGGTGGATGAGATTTGTTTAAGAAATAGATGGCCATGATTGGATTTATTTTGCTTAATTTTTTAATAAATAATATCTTATTTCCTAATTTGAAAAAGTCATAATTATAATTATTCAATTATTTTAATGATTGGCTGAAATTTAATTTGTTTGAGCTTCTCTCATTCGGTTTTGGTGTGGTTTGAATTTTATTGTCATATTATTTCTTTATTTATGTCTTTTAATTATCTCATATGTGTTTTACATTTATGTTTTTTAATTATTTCATATGTGTTTTGCACGAAAATAATTACAAAAACCCTAAAACCTAAAACCTAAGACCCTAAAACCCTAAACTCTAAATTATTAATTATAATTATTTAATTATTTAAATGGGTGGCTGAGATTTGTTTAAGAAATAAATGGTGAGGATTGGATTTATTCTGCCCTAAATTCATAATTATAATTATTTAATTATTTTAATGGGTGACTGAGATTTGATTGAAATTTTAGAATATATTAAAATAATATATTTAAGGATTATTCCTAAAAAATTCACCACCTTATTGGGGATTTTCAAATCTATCACGACTTTTAATTTTTGTCAAATTAATACACGATCTATTTAGTAGTTTCAATTCTATCACGACCTTTTATTTTTGTCAATTCAATAAACAATCTATTTTATATTTTCAATTTTATCACAACTTTTATTTTTGTAATTTAATACACCACTTATTTTATATTTTCAATTCAATTTTATTATTATTATAAATTAATTAATTAATTAAAAATTAAAATACAATATAGGTCGAACAAATATTTTTTTCCTTGTTATTGTTATAATAAATTCATAGCTGTAATTAAGTTGTGAAAGACAACTATTTTAATAAAACCACCTTTATGTAAAATTATATTTTACTGTAATGAATAATTTTTTTAATTATTATATTCGATTTTATTACTATTATTATAGTAAATTTAAAATTGTAACTAAAATATTATATAAATAAAATTATTTATTGAAAATAAAAATTTTATGAAAAAAATAAAATTAATAATTAATTTGAGCTTAAAAAAATAGTGTATTAATCTCATTATTTAATAAATACAAGTTTTAATATAATAATAATAATAAATAAATAAATAAATAAATAAATAATAATAATAATAATAATGCATTGAATTGAAAATATGAAATAAGTAGTGTATCAAAGTGCAAAAATAAAAGTTGTGATAGAATTGAAAATATAAAATAGATCGTGTATTGAATTGACAAAAATAAAAGATCGTGATAGAATTGAAACTATTAAATAATTCGTGTATTGAATTGATAAAAATAAAAAATCTTGATAGATTTAAAAACTCCCAAAAAAGTGGTGAATTATTTAGGAATTAACCCTATATTTAATACTATTATTTGAATTTTAATAAATAATACTATATTATTTCCTGATTTGAAAAAGTCATAACTATAATTATTTAATTATCCTAAACCCTAGACCCTAAATTCACAATTATAATTTATTTAATTATTTTAATGGGTGGCTGAGATTTGTTTGAGCTTCTCTCATCCGGTTTTGGTGTGGTTTGAATTTTATTATCGTATTATTTCTTTATTTATGTTTTTTAATTATCTCATATGTGTTTTGCACGAAAATAATTACAGAAAATCCTAAACCTTAAACCCTGAAACCCTACCCTAAATTCATAATTATAATTATTTAATTATTTTAATGGGTGACTGAGATTTGTTTAAGAAATATATGATCAGGTAGGTGGCTGAGATTTGTTTAAGAAATAGATGGCCAGGATTGGATTTATTATAGATGTCAAGATGAGATTTGTTTGAAAAATAGATGGCAGGGGTTGGATTTATTCTAGATGTCAAGATTTGGACTAAATTATTTCCTAATTTGAAAAAATCATAATTACAATTATTTAATTTAATTATTTTAATGAGTGGTCGAGATTTGTTTGAAAAATAGATTTCCTTGGATTTATTCTTGGTTGAGATTTGTTTGAAAAATAGAAGGTTATGATTGGATTTATATTTAATATTAATAATTTTTTAATAAATAATGTCTTATTTTCTAATTTGAAAAAATCTTAACTATAATTATTTAATTATTTTATAGAAAAATTTTACTAATTCTCGTTGAAGAATTTGAAGAACTATTCAGACAACTCTGAAATCTTTGATCTTCGTAGATAATCGCTCTCGGTATGTCTAGAATGAATGAAGAAGGGCTCCTTATATATGTGAAGGGTGAGAAAGTTCCACATATAACTCGCAATTTGATTGGTTAATAGATGATTTGACCTAATTCTGCGGGCTTGGGCCTTTCTATCCCTACAAATATATTCAAATAATATATTTATTATTATTAAAGTTTTAATAAATAAAATCTTACTCCCTCCGTCCAATAGAAGTTGACACACTTTTCTTTTTGGTTTGTCCCACTAAAGTTGACACATTTTCTTTTTAATACATGGGACCCACACAAAAACAATTAATCTATTCTCATGGACCCCACATATCACCTCTAATATAACTACTCACTAACATTAAATATTATTTCTCTCACTTTACTTTACTTCACTTCACTTTATATTAAATTATTATACTCCTTAATTTCTGTGCCCAAAAAAAATATACCGACTTCTATGGGACGGAGGGAGTATTTCCTAATTTGAAAATGTTATAATTATAATTATTTAATTATTTTAATGGGTGGCTGAAATTTGTTTTAGAAATAGATAGCGATGATTGAATTTATCCTGCTTTTATATATATTAAGATTAAGATAGGGCTAAAATGTTGAATTAAAATAAAATAAAGTTACGCGTTGTATTTAATGGATTCTCACAACTGAGGAATTTTTTTGGGAAGTGTGAAGATCTATTAAAAGTATCTTTATTTTTTAGTAATGAGTTTTATTTTTTGGAAATATTATTTATGGGAAATTAAATTGAAAAGCAAATTAAATGAGTGATGGGCGAAAGATATAATAAAAATAAAAGATAATTGCGATCACATTTATATTATATTGATTATTGAATATACCATTTGTCAGATGATTTGGCTCGTCCACCATATCCATCCCCCACACATATGTATTTAATTACAATTATTAATTAGGTACAATTTTTTTTTTCCTTTTCCTTTTTAAACACTAGCTTGATAACTCTTATGAAGCAAAGTAATAATAAATTAATAAAAAGTGATAATGTTTTTTCATGAATAATTTATAGTATATATAAATAAAAGTGATAACATTCTATAGGGAAAGTGATATCGATTTATAGCAAAAGTGATAACTATTTTAAAAAATGAAAAATTGTCTCACGTGAGACGGTATCACGTAAGACCTACTAAATTTATAAACATATAGGTCGAATATAAATAAACTACTATCTTTATTTCAAATAAAAAAAATTAATACACACTAGAAAATGTGTGTTTAATATTTTTATTTATTATTATTATTTTTTATTTTTTTTGGGTAAACACAAATTAAGAGGTTCATAGCTCATTCTTGAAGTGAAACTAGTTTACATGACCCCTTTTATATATATCCCGACAAATTCACAAATATTAAAAGAAATTTAACTTTTTTCTTTTTTTAATTTATCGAACCCACATAATATTGCAATTAGAAAAAGAAAAAGAAAAATAAATTTGCTAATTAATTTTTATTGTAATCTCTGATCACACACCGCACATTCATCATAATATTATTATTCTGATTCTGATGCCAAAGTAAAAAGAGACTTGAAAAAAAATAACTAAACTAAACTAGAAAAAATATTAAATGAGTAAAAATAAAAAAAGAAGAAGAAAACAAATCAGATCACAAGATACCGAACCCCGCTAAAAGAAAATGCATGACAGATTTCGTTAACATGCTCTTAATCTCTTTATATTAATTAAATTAAATTATATGATTAATTATTTAATGATCAATTAATATCATTAATCCCAAAGCCGTGTCAGTCACTCAATTACGTAATGCAGATCAACCATATTACCTACTAATCATATACAATCACGCAATTAATTGATGATCCCATCAAAACTTCTTTATTCATTTTTTCTTGTTTTCTTTCCATCAAATAATGGAGTTTTTATTTTATTTTTATATAAATAAATGTGAAATTCGAACTTCCTACCGTCAAAGAAAAGGAACTAACCAACCTCACAGATTATATATCTCCTTCAAAGCTCCTTTCTTTCCTTTCCCTATAATTTTTATTTATTAATTAATATTGATTAGTTTTATCTAATTTAGCAGCTATTAAATAGTTGGTTGATTTCCTCAAGTATCCCATTAAAGATCTCCAAAATATCAGTTACAACTCACAAAATTGCCTACATAGAAATCCATGTTTCCCTGTACTTATATTGTATGCTCATCATCACGTATTTATTTTCTTAATTTACATTATATATATTTTTAATAAATTAATTACTACACGCACAATTCAATTTGGAAAAAATTAAAGAAAAAGAAAAGGACATCTATGAATATATAAAAAGAATATTGAAATATTTATTTATCTAATAAAAATCAAATACGCAACAAATTATAAACAACTTAGACTAAATTTCATGAATAATACTCCTATTATATATGAAAATATATATCAAAATAATTAGATTAAATTATGTAGTATGTGTGTGTGAGACCAAATTCGAGGAGAAAATAAACTTTGGGAAAGAAAAAAACTATAATTCAATCGGAATTCTCTCTCTCCAATATCTCTATAACTGAATTCTCAACAAGAAAACAGATTCAAGAATCTGAAATCATGTAAGAAAAAGAAGAAAAAAAAAATTCGTGTAAAATAATCTACATACATGATTCACATATAGATGGATCATAATGCCTGATTATTATTATCCAGAAAAGATTACTATTTCCATAAGAACTAATTAATTTTAAAAAAATCCCACGAATTAATAAGAGATTAACGATCTTTACATTACACATCTTCTCTTGTTGATGCTCTCTTCCGCAATTCTGAAGAACGTCTCAATTTCCTCTCTATTCACTATCTCGAAAAACTTCATTTTCCTCTTGCATGCCGTCATCTGGCGCCGCCGCACCGGTTTCCTCAGCGCCGGCGGGCAGCGGAGCACCGCCGGAATCCTGTTCTCCGGCGACGTCGGGGTGTGGCAATCATCGACATGATCAGTGGTTACATCAGATTTGTGGGGAGATGTTACTTTGATGATTGGAAGTACTCTGAATTCGAGATCTGCAGACATGGGGTGGGGTGGGGTGGGGTGTGGACAGGAAATGGGAGGTGAAGGGTGAGTTTGTGTGTGATATATGTACAAGATTGTGGGGGGGGGGGGGGGGGGGGGTGAGGGGTGGGGTAGAGGCGTGCAATGTAAGGTAATTGAGTGAAGAAAAGGTGGTTGGCATTTCTTTATTCTTACACAAGTGAACAACTTTTGTAACATGTCTATATCATCAACTGTTTTGCTTTTGCTGCTAATTCATGTATGTATGTATGCATATTTCTCTCTCCTAAATCTTGAATTTCTTATTCTGACCACCTTAAATTCACAAATCTTGGCATTTTCTTCCAGCTACTGCATTTTATTTTCTCCAACATGGGATTAATTTGTGGTCATTTTTCAGGTTTTCATGAGCATGGATTTTGTTGATTTACTTTCTTAATTCTTCTTATTTTTACAATTAGCATAGGATATCATATCATACCATATATATACACTGGATTACCTTTTATGTAGGAATGCGTTTCAAGGACCTTTTTTTTAGCTAGCTAGGTTGATGAATGCCATGTGGATCGAATAGAATTCGACCCAATGATCGCGCAATATACGACACTACTTGCGCGTAAGTTACTCGTATGTTCAAATATCTTGTATTATTTTGGTGTCACATATGTCATTCTGTTAAATTGATCACAAGTTCGTTTTAAATCCATTTCTGGGTGTGTTAAAAGTTGTAGTTAGGCATAGCACTTCATAATTTTAGTTCTTTAAAGTTATCAAATGATAATTTATAACAAAATTATAATTAATAAATTTAGAAACATATATAAAATTAGACTATGATAATAGTATTTAAAAAAAAAACCAACCAACCAGATATGTAAGATATATTGAATCGTCATAATTTAATATGAAGTCCTAAAACAAGTAACAATATTTTGCTTTTTAAAATTTCATTTAATTTGGTGGAGTTAAATATAGAAAAAAGAGATTGTAAAGTACTTTTGTTAGTTGCATGTTTTGGAGAATTGATTTGACAAGATTATAATCTTGAACTTCCCAATTGGATCAACTTTTAATTTTCTAGCTAGTCAAGTCATGGGGGCCAATAACTAGTTACCCATACTACTCTTTCCAACCTGATTGATTATATATACTTATAATAATGGCTAAATATAGTGTGCACCCACATACAAATATAAGCAAAAACATATACAATTATGAGTAAAAATGTATACAATTTAATTGTTAATTTTTTTAATAAAAAATTGAGTGTAAAAAAATGTACAATTATTAAAATACATGTATACACTATTGAATAAAAAGTTATACACATATGAATGCTTATTTTTTTAATGAAAAACTTAGTGTGAAAAAAGTATACAATTATTACAAAACACGTATACAAAAGAGAATAACATGTATACAAAATAGAATAAAAAGTTATACAAATATGGGTGCAAGGGTGCACCCGGGTGCACCTAATATACACTCTATAATAATTAAAAAAAATCATTTAATTTTTTTTAATATAAAGAATAAAATATGAAAATTTAAAATACTGATAACAATAAATATGTATAAAAATAGTTAGTCCATAAATTAGTGAGATTTGATAATAATTGTGAAATAATAAAGAAAATATATAGATTCTTAACTTGGATGAGGGTTGGTCTAATTATTCTTGTTGCTGTCTAAAGTAACGATGTGGTGTTAGTACTGAAGATATGAGGTGTCTCCATTAATTAATGCAATTAATCCACATGAAAGTGAAGAGAGAGGAAGTGCTGAAATTCATGTGAGATATTCACTTTTTGGGATTAGTGTAATAACTGCAAGTTTAGAAGTTACGTTACTGGTTGTCATAAAGTGCTAACTAAGTGGTCTCCCACGCGCCTTTTTTCTTTTTCTCCCCTTTCTATTTTTGTCTTCATAACTTTTTACCATCTTATTATGAAAAATAAATTACAAAATTAATCTTGGTCGATAAGTTTACATTTTTTAAAAAAATTAATTTTGGTTCTTTTATTATATTTTTTATAGAATTAATCATATAATTTTAAAGTGGTAGCAATTTTAATCATTATTTGACTATCAATTTGTTGAGACTAATCAATTAAGAGTCAAACTTAATTTAAGAATTATAGAACTAATATAAAAATAAAAATAATTAAATGATTAAAATTGATAAAATAAAAAGTTAATTTAAAACAATATACTCTCTCCCTAAAATAAAATTCAAATTTGTTGTTTTATGTATTTCTAAGAAAATTTGATTTTTTGACAAATTTTATTGAGTTTTTTTGTTAGATTTAAGATATTTTTATTTTAGTTAATAAATAAGTATAAAGTATGTCATGTATATTAATTGAGAGCGATAATTTTAAAATTAAAGTAACTTTTGATGTTATTGAATAAAGAGATTTATTTAGGTGACCACGATCGGTGACCTTTTTATATGGGGTATGTTACGTATGTACTGTGTACACCCCATGTAACACGTGATCAGTTAAAAATCATTCATAATTTAAATTAAGTTTATAATATTTCTAAAATGTACTCCCTCCGTCCCCCAAAGTATTTCACACTTTCCTTTTCCATCCGTCCCTCAAAGTATTTCACACTTCACTTTTACTAAAAATGGTAATGAATACACTATAATAATACTTACTTTTTACACATATCCCAACAAAATACTCACTTTTTCACCCATTCCAATAACTTTACACATCTTTTTCATTAAATTAACTAAAATATTTCTTCTCTTTCTTACTTTATACTTAAAAAGTCAAAATTTTCTTAAACTCCGCGCACACAAATACGTGAAATACATCGGGGGACGGAGGGAGTATGATATTTTAGTTTGGAAGACAAATGAACGATATTACCTATGTTGTGTGATAAAAGATATTTGTCATTTATATTTTAGAGATAAGAATTGAGACCATCATTCAGAGATTGTCCATGTGTTCGAGATAAGATTATAGCCATCATTCATCTCCCCTTTGTTTTTTCCTAAATAAATATACAAAATATTATAATAAAAAATTTTCGAAATGTTTCAAAAAACGAGTTTAGTCAAGACTATAGGAAGTAATAATATTTTTAATAAAAAATAATTATCATTTGATATGATTAAATTATTTCATAAATTATTTATAGAATAGTACAAAAGTAATTACGTATTGCAAAGAAAAAAAAGACATTTTATAAAAAAAATGTAAAATTAAACCCACTTTAATACACAAAATTATGAATGATTTATCCTTTTTTTTTCCGATTTAATCTTCATCTTCAAAATTTAACCTATATTTTAGTACATTCTTTATTCTATTAGGTTAATTTAGCATGAATTTTTATATTAAATTCAACTCACAACTCATAAGAATTTATGTGAACCCGAAATTACACTTAATGGGCTACAATATTATTATATGGAGTAAGTAATTGGATATTAATATTTGTAGTCTTAAAGTTATAATGTAAAATATCTTCTCGACATGTATATATATACATACATAATCTCTCTCTACATTCTCTCTCATATTAGCCATAGAAATAGGTAGCATAGGATACCATGAGAGAGATGAATGGGCGGAGAAAATATCAATTTGGTCTTATATCTTTTACAAAATCTAATTTTAGTACTGTAACTTTTAGAATTTTCAATTTTAGTCATTTTAGTTTCAATTTTGGTCCTATAACTTTTAATATTTCAATTTTAGTCATATAAGTTTCAAATTTAGTTTTATATCTTTTTAAATTATCAAAATTGATTCAAAAAGATATATGACTAAATTTGAAACTTATAGGACTAAAATTGAAATTTTAAAAGTTACAGGACCAAAATTGAAACTAAAGAACTAAAATTAAAAATTCTAAAAATTACAGAACTAAAATTGGATTTGGTAAAAGATACAGAACCAAAATTGATATTTTCTCTGGGCGTAACAAGCAGATCTGATAATTAATATTTATATTTAAAAAAAAAAGAAAAAAAAAAGAAAAGGTGGTGCAGTTGGGGTTTACCAAATAGGACTTCTTCCTCCCTTCATCTTCACATGAATCTTTCCACGTGAATTGTCTCCCTCTTTTCACCACCCTTAATTAATCTCCTTAATTTTTAATTTTTTTCATTTCTTCTTTTAAATTAATCGGTTTATATATATAAATATATATAAAAACTCTCCAAATCAATTACTTTTGAACTGATATCATATTTATTAATTTTTATTCAATATTGTACATGTGTTTCTTAATAAATGAATATTTTTATATTTATTTTTTTATTAAAAAACTAACAAAATATTCATTAACATAATGTATAAATTGTAAATATAAGTGTTAAGAATTTAAATTCGTACAATCAGGAGAATTTGCCATTACTTTTCCCCCTATTATATGTAAAAATTTATCAACTAATTAATCTGAAAAAATTAAATTGGTATAGTGGATAAATAATAGAAATTGTTTTAATTTGATCTTCCTTCCATGAATTTTATGATTGTGAGACCGCAGCGACAAGACTTTTTTTTATTAGCTATTAATGTTTTTTTTTAAATGTTATAATTTTTTATATATTCTACATGCGGTTAAGAAGATCAATGAGATCACTATCATTTTTCTTATTCAATCAACTCAAATTATTTCTTTTATAAAAATTATTCGTATTTTTATACGTTATCATACAAGTTTTTTCATTAAAAAATAACCACAAAGTCAATTTGTAGCGTTGAGTATCAACAAGCTTTTATATTTAATTTTCTTTTATTTGATTAAATTGTTAGTGTGTATTCAGTAATTAATTAGAAAGTGATGTATGGACCACATTATTGTGCTAGTTGTCCACAGCCACGAGCTTTTTTGCATAATTAAGTTTATAAATTAGTTATAAAATTAATTTTATGTTTGACTTAGCTAGCTAGTATTTATAAAATTCCTTCATCATATTTTCAAGATTAAAGTATCTTTTTTGAGGTACTATTATGAGTATTTTCTTGAATTTCGTGTTTGTCTTATGATATATGAATACTTTAACTAGTAAGTGTGAATTGAAAATTAAAATAAATATTGTGCACTTATTTTTATTTATTTTTTTAATTACAATGTTTTCATAATTTTTTTTAATGAAAAAATTAATATCTTTTGTGTGTAAGATAACTACTCCCTCCGTCCGCTACAAATGTGTACATTTGCTTTTTGCACGTGGATTAAGGAATATTATTATTTAAGGTGTAGTTGGTAGTTGTATTAGTGGGGTGTATGAGTCTCATAAATTTATTGTATTAGTGATGTGTGTGGGTCCCATGTGTTTAAAAAGGGAAATGTGGATCTTTGATGCGGACGTCCAAAATGACAAAATGTGAAACTTCCGGGCTGACGGGGAGTAATACATTGAGGGGCAACCACCCGCTACACAGAAAACTTAATTAAATAATTTCGGATAATATGAAATTAAAAGGATTTATTCATTTAGTTTATCCTTTAAATTAAGTAAGTAGAATATATATAGATATAGAGGTAATGGAACGAACGTCCACCATCTGATCACATAATGGGGAAGAGGTGGCCAACATTTATCAAGAAAGTAATTAAGGGGTGAATTTTATGTTAAGAGGTAGAAAATTAGCTACAACAGCTTTTAAAAAAAATGGAATTGTATTAAAAATCATAATTTAAAATAAAATTTTGATAGAATTAATTTACATTTTAATCTTTTCAATGTAGATTTAAAAAAAAAAACTAAATTCTTCTTTAATGTGCAATTAATTATATGAGTTCATGATCATATTAATTACTTAAATAAAAAAATATTATGTTGAGAATTTGGGTAGGAGGATTTAAGTTTGATAATGGGTGAGGATGATGAGGTAGAAAAGCGTGATTGTAAACATGGTAAAAGTGTGATTCATATAGATACACTTTTTTCTGTTGATATAATGTGCAATGATTGTTTATAAATCAATCAAACTTGTTGTCCATTGGTAATTGTTCATTATAGCAGACAACTTATCATTGATTTCACCACCTTAACCACCTCCCTTTATTCCTTAACAAGCTTGTCTTAACATTCTTCAACACACATTTAAGTTAAGCCATGCGGAATCAAAACTTGTCAATTAACCATCACCACTGTTATTTTATGCCATATTACAACCATATAGGTGTTAATAACAATTTTAACACATTAGCATTGTTACAATAGATAATGTAGTATTTCTATAATTTAATTGTATGGTACATACATATTATATACTAATATATAAATCAATATTGATTTTTTAGAATGTTATTATTTTATTAAATTAATGTTAATCGTATACTTATCAAATTTGACTTTAACGGGAACCCACCGTAAATTTCTAATCAGAACTATATATAATAAATTATTTTATTTAATTCAATGATCAATGACAACGTAATCTAACAATTTAGATAGTAGGGTGCACCTGAGTAAGTTTTGGAAAATAATAATAATAATATGTAATAAGATTTTGCAAACACAAGTGAAATTTGTATTAGCTAACAAAATGTGGTTTTTGATCTGCAAATGTAATATCGTCTCTTTAATCCCCTCTGTTTGATTGGATAACTGCAATCAAGAAAATTACGATGGATTAATCACTCTTGAGCAAAATGTAGGAAACCATCTGTATTTAGTTAATCTTCTTACCTAGTTCAAGAAAGCAAGAAGATTTTGGATAAGAATAATAATAAAACTTCACAGGGATTAACAACCAAATCTCTTATATGCTAAGGTACCATCAGTAGACTGACTTACTCACTGGTTCAACGACAAAAGAGCGCTCCAACCCGATATAAGACTGCGACGACATGTTGCCTGAACGTATATCTTCGTATTGAATTAAGAATATAGTAGTTATAATAGTAGAATCTCCAAATGGAAAACAAAGCTAAGTCAACAAGAATCTGACTGCACCTCCATCAACTACTTATTGTATAACAACAAGTGTCGATAGTAGCGGCCTCGTATGAGGCGCTGCCAGTGGTACTGGATGGAATTTTCGAAGCTGAGATTTAACCGTTCTTGAACAAGCCTGCAGCAGTCATATGTAAGCACGTGTGATAAAATGCTTTCGTAAGGAATCAAACTATAGTGCATTAGCTAACCATCTCACAAGGCATCTCCGAATACCACGGGAAACAGGACGGACAAAGGATGGATCCCGTTGGGTGTACAACAAACCAACCTAAAAGGGTCAAATAAGGAACTTAAGTACATCAATATAAGCTAAATCTTCTAAGGAACCAACCAGATACATATGCTTCAAAAGTCATTAGGTAAATGGCTACTAGTTAAAAGGATTAATCATGAAAAATCTTTTTTACGAAATACCACGACCCTCTATTTCTTAAGAAGGACGGCCTCATATTACAAAGCATTCTTATAAAGTACTCCTGATGGTGGTCAAGTGGTGATCTAAAAGTTAATCAATTATATTATTTAAGGACTGATAAGTAAACAGCACAAACAAAAATTTTCTCGAACAATGAGAAAGAGCAGCAATCAACTGCTGGGTGAAGGAATCATACAATAACTCATATATTATTACCTCTAGCAGTGCAACAGCAGCAGGATCATCAAAGAACTCGAGGCTGGGATCAGCAAAATAGTTAACCTGCATTGGGTGAAGGGAAATCCTGAAATTATGTTAGAAGTTCAACAAAATAACTTAGATTCAGCAACATTGATTTAAATTTACACAATCAAAACCATGGTAGACAACAAATACAAAGCAAACTCGACAAGCATAAGATGAGAGGCTTGCATGATTAAGGAATTGCTTATATGGACAATATTTGATATTTAGATACATCCATAATGGAATATTAGAAACATAAATTCATTTCAGGGGCAGGACAGTGTTTATAATAAGTGGACTCAATAAAGAGTCACTGCTCATGTGGCATTTGGACATTTAGAGCAAGTATTATCACAGCATCAGGATTAAATTTACCACGAAATCTGCATTGACTAGAGATTGAAGAAAGTCCATTAGCTGAATTTTAGCCCATGTTGAAATATCTCTTTTTGGGGGATGCCTCCAAGGAGCACCAAATCGTAATCTGTCTTTTGAGATTTTCCCACTTTTTGCATCAACAGCAAACCTTTCCAAGAGCTCTAATGCTTTATTTATAGCAGGATTAACCACGCTCACCTACAGCAGATAAGTAGTGGTATTAAGAAAGGAGCAAAAGTCTACAGAAAAGGGGTCACAACTCATCATAAAAAAAGAAGTTAAGATATTGGAAAGGACTGAGGCTTCTTCTTTTCATACTTTCTGCAACAAAATTTCCTTATTTTCTAAATTAAATATCACCCTTCTATCCTCTCCTTCTAATTTTGCTTTTAATATTGTTTGCTATTATTGGTCAACAATGTAGGCAGGAAGTACTGAGTTGGAAATTCCACCCCCATGCCTAAAATTCATCTGATCACGACAAGCAATATTAATGTGGTTCAACAAAATTCTCCTCACAAGTGTCTGGCCAACATCTGTCAACCATTCCTATGTGCAAGCATCTTTATTGCTCAGAAGTCTTCGAGTCTTCAATATCCATAATTCTTCAGGATTTCAGAAACCCAATTCATCCAACAAACATTGTTCTCGTGCACTTCATAAATACAATACATCCAAAAAGGTAATTAGGAGAATGTCAGAAACTTACTTGCAGATATGCCAGATACAGATCAATGATATCTTCAAATGTATTCGCATAGCTCATTACCCTGAGATTAAAAAGCTCTGTTCATTCAGCTGATGGAAGGAGCTGGATTAATATAATAAGCAGAAGAATTACGCATCTTAAATCACTAATTCAGTATTCTTCAGAAACAAAAAACTCTTGAATAAGGATAAAATTTGTCAGTTTAACGTTGATGTTCCTGTTGATTGATGATACTTACTTCTGGTATTCATTACTAAGCTTGAGGGCATAAATCTCAAAAAGATGTCGTGGATTTGTTCCCAACACTGCAACGATGACCTGCCACTGCAGGTAGGATAAGCATTGTCAATATAAGTACCATTTAAAGTTAATTCATTGGTCTAATGTCTCAACCTGTGCTAGTATATTATAAGCACATGTACATTCCAAAAGTTTAAATTTCGGACCAATTTCAGATTGCTGATGATAGTCCTCATACGCCTGGTTTGAGGGTTATGTAGGAGAAATTGTACAAAATATAATTGATCTCAGGATTGTTTCTTGCATTGGTCAAGTTTTCCAGTAATTTTCTTGATAAATTATGAAAAGGAATGAAAGTTTTTCCTCAAATTCAACTACTTGTTTTGGTTGTACCCAAGCTAGATAATAAAAGTAAAAGTTGCTGGATAAAGTAAAAGTTGCTGGATAAATTGATCTAGTGACATCATTACGGTTTTACAGATGGGATACCATAGACACCATACACTTGTAATTTCATACTTTCACATCTGACTTCATCTGACATTTTTCAACAAGTAAAGAAGATGGCCAAAGATAATTTATATAATTGAATTTATAAACAGATCAATTTATTATCAGTATATGATAATGACAATATAAGATTATGACTTCTTAGCAGTTCCCAACTTCCCAAGAGGTTTAGTTTAGAGTATGTCATCACTCCAGGTGATTCAAGTAGATTTCTTCAGGTGTAGATTACTGATTTATTGATAAAGATCAAGTAAACATTATTAGAATTAGTCTTTTTTATTATTCATACGTGAAAAAATAAATGGTTCTAAGAAAACTAAAGCCAAAATAGATCATTTGAAAATATGAAGTTTAGACTAATTTTTATAAGCTAAAATACAAATAGTTAAGACTTCCATTCGATAATACCTCTGATTGGCTAAAATAGTCATCAACCATATGTAATTGTGCTTCTGCCGGAGTCCATCCAAAATGCTGAAATTAAAAGGTGCACATAATAATAAGAAAAACCAACTGATTTAGAAAACAATATTTAAAAGCAATAAGTAGTATAAATATGCATCATAACATCAAAACTCCAACAAGAAGAACTGAAAATCTAAATAGAAACATAAAACAAGACAAACATTTCAGTCACGTGTTAGATCAACCCTTTTTAAAACTACATGTTTGTGGAGAGTGAGGAAGGGCTACCTCGCGGGAGATGAAAATATCTGGAAATCCAAAATCAATACAAGCTTTGTATGAGTAATAGCTGCAGATCAAATTCAGCTAATTGTAAGAAAATCACAAACAGTTGCATGACTTAACAGCAAAATTAGAGCAACAACTTAGAAATAAACTTAACAAGTCAGACACAAACTAAAAGAATTTAAGGAATGGCTGAAATTATCTAAATATATTAAACAGCATAATTCTAGAAATCATGTTTTTAAATACAGCTTTAGCTCGCATAGGCCCGAACATAGAAGTCATGTTTCATATCATACAGGGCTGTTATGTAGATAAACGTTTCCTAAAGAAGTCATATAGTCGAAACTAAAGGCAAATACTTTTCACTTGATATTGCATTTCAACGGTTTTAGTGATCTACTTGAACCAGGCAAAGGTAAGAACAATACCCATCAGATGTTACAAATACAACCGGAAGACACCTTTCATTTGCACCCAAAGCGATTATTCTCCAAATCAGGCTGTCATGGTACATGGATCCAACTATTGTTTTATCATCCTCTACAACAGCATTCTTCAGAACCTCAATGTTGTTTATCACCAGCTTCGGCTACTTATTTCATCACACCCAGGAAAAAGGTAAAGAATAAAATTAAAATTGCATGAAGCGTTGAACTGTCAATGAATTATCTAATTGAGCTGTACATGACCATTTATATGCCTGATTCCACTTAATGTAAATTAAACACTTAACCTAATTAGAAGTATAAACAGGGCGAATGAAATCCAAAAAACGTCTAGCTCTGTTTGTTGATGCTACACATATGCTTTGATTATCTGAAATGAATACAGATTAAGTAAGGACTTATCCTATTCCATTTTTAGTTTCAGACAGACCAGTTTACCAAATCAATGGGGAATTATAAAGTTGCCACATTTAAGTACCTGAAAGTAGTCCACTTCTGCAGCCAAGGATAATAACTCAATCAATAAACAAGGCCAATCAGTAGCAGAATTTGCTAGGGACCGTGAAAATCCACCCTTATTGTTCAAATCTCGAATTGCATTCTCCCTCCACTTCTCTTGCATACTAATAACCTCTTTAGCCAACTTCAGTGCCCCCATGGCTTCCTTGTAATATGATGACTCCTCCACAGAAATGCTCTTATCTAAAACTTCTAATTCTTGTTCACTAAGTCCAGCTGAAAATTTAAAAACTGCACCATCCCACAACTTTGGTGTGGATAACCTGTTCTTTTTATGTGTTACATGCATGTTGGAACCTGAATTAACATTCAGGATTTGGTTGAGAGCAGTGGTTGGGCTGTGCCATTTGGTAAGAGTGGTAAATATTTGTTGGGAGCTAATGGTCCCAAGCTTGATGGCCCTTTGGGTCATTGACTCAAGGCAGTTTTCAAGCTGAGTCTTGAGCGTAACAAGTTTAGGTTGGGGGCATATGGTCCATGATGTCCATGGATACGAGTTGCCATGCTTTGGATGGTAATCCTTTATTGATTCTGCAAAGTCAACATAACCAGTGATGTGTGGACCTGAGTTCCATTTCTCAAGTAGACCTGTCAAAGAGAAAAATGGAAATGCATATTAGATCAAGCTAACCAACACGGTAGATCAAATATTAAATAAATTTTGTATGTTGCCTGAAATATGAGATAAATTCTGTACTAGATACGAGAAAGAAATAGAAAAAATGGTAGTTAGGATTAATCTGAACTTGTATAAATAAAACAATACATGATATATGAATACCCAATGCATGAGCTGTGCTAGCACAGACCCAGATAGGTATTTTTTCTTAGAAATCTCATAAACGAAATCCTATAAGTTGAACATATTGAGGGAACAAAAAAGGTTGATATCTATGCGGATAGTCCTTAGACAACTCCAAGAATCTGTAAATAAATCCTAAGAACATAGAGACCTTCTCCAAAAATTTGTGACTCCATGCTCCTCTACAAACTTTTCCGATTTTATAAAAATATGAATACTCAAACACACTCTAATTGAATATTTATGCAAACAAAAATAATTTTCATACTTTCAACTGTTAGACCTTATGGCTCCGCTCCTGTGGTTGTGAATCACACGACATATTTGGGAATATGTAAATGCAATATATGCATATCTAGAGAATGTGATAAATTACTTACGGTCGAGAATAAGGGTGGTTTTTCCGGAGCCGCGGGGGCCGTGGAGGATGAGAGGCTGCGGCACACGGTGGTGCTGCACGTGGTTGTTGAGCACTGTTTCCATTAAAGGTCTTGGAACGATTCGCCATGGCTTACTGTTCACCATTGATGCTCAAGTCTGATAAAAAAAAAAATAATTTAAATTAAATTAAGAGAGCAGAAACGAGTTAAATGTAGTATTGCAGAGGTTTATATGAGCATAAACTTACAAACATGGCAACGGATTTTTCAGGTCAGCAATCCAAAGTTTTGTTCCCAATCTTCTCTTTCTCGGATATTTGTTCGTTTTCTATCAGAAACAATCATTGTTAAAGCTCATCTGAATTTCTCATTCTCTTCTGATGATAGTTAAGAACGAAAAGGCCTTGCTAGTCTTCAATTTGATTGATATGTCGCTATGAATTGAAGCTTTACTTCAATGGCGGCTCCTGTAAATCTTTCTACGAGGTCGGGGGTTTAGTATGCGCAAAAAATAAAAAATAAAAAAATATTAAATGAGATTATTCATAACGTTTAAGGAGAAAAAATCAATTTACCTAATTAATTATTTCTTTTTTTTGCAATTTAAATCACTATAAATTTATCATATCAACTCAGTAATTAATAGTATATAAGTTTTTTTTTAATAAAGTCATATAAGTAACTTTAATATTAATTTAGTCAATAGATGCATAGTAATAATAAATTTAAAACAATTTATTTTTGTAACTGTAAAAAGAGCAATGAAACTTGCATCCAAGAAAGAAGCACATAGAATTACTCAATAAATGATCTTAATGAAAAATAACATATTCTATACCTATTTATTAACCAAAAAAAATACGTATAACAATTATGATTTAAAATTTCTCTTATTTTTTTATGGGTATTAAAATAACTTTACGAAAAGATAGGACTTATATAAAGTAAAAATTCATTTCCTTTTGCCTAGCAACTGATGGACATCTGAATTAAAAGTCAGTATCGTAAAATGCCATCATTACGTGAAATATTTTAAATTCATTGAAAAAATAAAAAAAATAAAAGGAAAAGGAGTGCCGAGTGATTTCTCATCACAATTCACGTCCAAAGGAACTTCTCCAACTTACTCAAAATCTCAAATTAACAAAAATTAATAAACTTCCAGCGAAAATCCTAACTTTTTTTCCCCATTATTATGGATGGAATGTACAATTTAGTGTTAGAAAATAAAAAATTACAAGTGTAATGCATTATATTTGTAGTATAGACTATAGAGTAGACTAAAAGAATATCAATCAAAATTTAGGTACACCTCAATAAGTTGGAGCCAGTTATCTGTAATGCTGAGCCATCTTTGGTTGCTCAATGCATGTGTTGTGTTAGAAGCTTGTATCAGCAGCAAGTGTGCTTGCGATCATATCCGCTGTTCCCGAGTCGACAATATGAGCCGCGCTTGGTTTGATCAGCTCCGACAGTTTCATCAACGACATCAGTTTTATCCGATGAGACCATCACCCACCCTCCTATCCTCCCAGTGTCTTCTGTCTATATCCATGCTTCAAACGATCAAGTAATTTCTCCTTTGTTTTTCTCTTCTTGTCCATTTTCACCCTGTACCGATCTTCTCTCTCATGTTCGTACATACCTTGCCAGAAAACTTCCCCTGTTAACGGCCACAGCCATCTTCTGTACGGATGATCATCGTCATCTGCAGCCTCTGCAAGGTCTTCATCCATACTTTTTAACAAGGTTATGTTGAAGTACTTGGACCACATAAAACCTTTACGCCGATCAACAGGGTGTTGTTCTTTCAACAAGCCTGAATGAGGATCGATGTAGACCATCTTACGAGCGCTGTGATAAGCCCACACATTCACCAAGAGTTCAGCGATTCTACAGTAACAATGTTTCTTCTGTATCAAGAAAATTTTGGACATGAGATACACATTCTCTTCGCTTATTATTTTATTTAACAAGCATAGCATCTTGAGTACGTACCTCAGGTGCTGAAAGACCTAGAAAACAATCGGATGTCTTGTTTGAATTCACATGTAGACTATGAAGAGAATCAATAAACATCCTGAGGTCATTGTCAACTGTGTAGTCAGAGCTAAATTATATCTAAGGAAGTAATGAATCATTTAAAAGTTAAAACTAATTTTTATAGGTTCGGCACACTAAATTTGGAGAGTGAAATTTATTATCTACATAATAATGCTTCAAATGTTATGGTACCTGGAGAACATTATGAATTCAAGAAAGGAAGAGGTTGGCATCGCCCAGCTATGCAGTGCCAACCAGTGCCCGCCATCTTGAGGCATGGGTGGAAGAGCTTCAACGTCTGATGGCAACCCATACATTTTACGGAATGCATTTTCAAAAGCTGTTCTGCAAGTCAGGACCATAAAAAGGAAGGCATCAGAATACATTAATATTGGAA